>CM039675.1:141452167-142052167 GCA_022496015.1 Hordeum marinum | reverse complement strand
GCTGCGGAGGAGAAGAGTAGGAGGCATGGGAGCGGACCACAGGCTGCAAGGGACTCTCGGGTGAGGCCTGTAGGGGGAAGGGAGAGGTTACCGTGGCCTATTTCAAGAAGAAACCACCGGCAAGCATCGGCCATGGAAGCAAATGGAGGGCAGGGGAGGAGGAATGTATGATCGGGGAGAGAAGCTAAATGGGTCAAATGGGGGCTCGGGGTTGCTGAAATGGCTAGGGGAGTGAGCTCACCGTGGACAGCATCTACGGCCGTCACACAAGTGAGCATAGGGCCACAAGAGAGCTCCTAGGCATGTCAACGGAGTTCGTGGGCATTACCTACGTCCACGGAGACAAATAGGGGGAGAGAGGGAGGGCTTGGGCCTCGCGCGTGTGAGGCGGGCCACTGGCCGAGCCGGATAGCTTCGGCACGCGTAGGAGGAGGAGAGAGAGGAGGGGGCCAACCAGATGCCGTGACTAGGACGACAAGGTGACCTCGAGAGACACGATGAGGCAGTGTAGTGCGCTCTGGAGCGCCATTTTGGCATGCCATGGCATGCCATTGGCTCCCTGGGCATGGCCAAACATGTCTAGGTGGTACTAGGGTGGTTTAAACAAGTCATTGGATTCCCTGTGAGGCCAAAGAAAGAGGAGAAAGGTTGAGGGCAAGAGAAATGGGGCTGTCCAGAGGGGAAACTTGGGGTTTTACCCTCCAAATAATTGATCTATGCACATGAAATTGTTATTGGGGGTAGAGGGGAATGAGAGGAAGATGTGGTAAAAATTTCAGGTTAGGGAGAATAGCTTAGGAGGTCAAAACACTAACTTCTAGATTCTGCCAAAAGGTGTTTAATGCAAGTTTGAGTAAGCTAACTTGTTCTCCTTGCTATGAGATTTAACAAATGTGAAAAATGGATAGAAACGAGGTTGATCACCAATTGTGGGAGCATTTGAGGAAAGTTGCTAATGCAATCTTTATAAACTCTAGAAATGGACAGAAGTGGACTTGTTTGGATTTAGCTAAGCAAATCCATTCTCCGTGATGCACCACTTGGGGTGGTGGCATATTTTGGCCATTACAGCTTGCCCAAAATGTTTGGGACCAAATGGGGAAACTTCATAATGCAAAACTTTCCAATTATTGAAACAAGCAGAAATGGGTTTGGGGGGATTTGTACAAGTGGATCAGTTCAGTTTTTTATAGTATTAGAACATTTACACCAAGTTTGAGATCAATAGGAGAAACTTCACCAGGTAAAGTTCTTCAAATTTGATTCTGGACAAAGAGGGCTTTGGAATATTTTGGTGAACCAAAATAATTTGGATTGAGATGAAACTTGGTAATCTGATCACATATGTTATATGTGACATGCTAGAAGTTTCTTGTATTTGTTAGAGAATATTTCTTATGGAAATATTTCAAATGCTCGAAATAGGCAGAAATGGTTTTGAAGGGTTTTGTCCAATATTTTGAACATGACCATGTATTTAAACTCTTATATATGGACCACATATGTCCACTGAGTTTTCCTAAATTTTCTCAAATATTTTAAAAGCATAAAAATAATTTGTTTCTAATAGAAGACCATTTCGTGCCTTAAGAAAAAGCATTTAAAGGTTTTTGGCCAAAATAGAATAAATGGTTTTTGGCCAAAATAAAATTTGAAAACCTTTAAATGCACTCCAAAAATTTTTAGTTAGCCCTAATTTTTGAGTCATGTTAACATAGTCATGAGGCAAAACACCGGGTGTGACAGATCTCCACCAAGGAACCCACCTCCCCGCAACCAAACCAACAGTGGCAAGGGTATTGTGAATCATGCCACCGCTGAGGAAGCCCAGGAAGACCCGGACGTCATACCAGGTATGTTCCTCATCAACTCAACTCTAGCAACTGTTCAGTTTGACTGTGGAGCCTCACATTCTTTTTTACCGAAAAGTTTGCACTATAGAGTGGTATGAAGCATACACTCCTGGGTAGTCATATGTTGATACAAACGCCGGGTTCGGTTATTAGGTCCAAGATAGGGTGTAAGGGAGTTGGGATTGTCATCAACGAAGTTGAGTTCCTAATAGACATCATAGTTTTGGACTAGCCAAGCTTGGATTTCATCCTTGGTATGAATGGTTAACCAAGAACCAAGCTTTTTAGAATTTGCCAAGAGGATTTTCACTATAACCAAAAGCCAAGGAGTTGAAGTCAAGTATGTTCCAAACCTGACCTTCGCTCAAGCCCCTTAGCTTAAATGTATGTCAGGAATTGAGTTGGATCACGTTCCAGTGGTATGTTAGTACCCAGATGTGCTTCATGATGAGCTTCCCGAAATACCTCCTGACCGGAGTAGGACCCATCTATAAGAAGCCCTATAGAATGGGATCCTAAGAGTTGGCTGAGTTCAAGAAGCCATTGGAAGAGTAGTTCAAAAAAGGATACATTCGCCCTAGTGCCTGTCCTTGGGGAACACCTTTTCTATTTGTGTCAAAGAGGGAGAGAACTATCCGACTTTGTGTCGCCTGTCAATGAGGTCACAATAAAGAACAAGTACCCACTTCCCAAGATTAAAGACATGCTTGATCAGCTAAATGGAGCTAAGGTGTTTTCCAAGATCGACCTCACGTCTCGGTACTATCAGCTGAAGATCAGCCCCCAAGACATACCGAAGATGGCATTCTTAACCCGGCATGGCCTACCTGAATACACGGTCATGACATTTGGCTTGACAAATGCCCCTTCCTACTTCATGTATCTCGCAAACAAAGTCTTCATGGAGTACTTGGATAAGTTTGTTGTCGTATTCATTGATGACATGCTCGTCTTTTCCAAGTCTTAGGAAGAGCATGAACAACACTTGAGATTGGTCCTAGATAAGCTTCGAGAGCACCTCATTATGCCTAGTTAAGCAAGTGCAAGTTCTGGCTGCATGAAGATATATTTTTGGGTCATGTGTTGACTACAGAAGGATTGTTAGTGGATCCCGCCAAAATTGAAGACGTACTGAGTGGCAATCCGCGTGCAATGTGAAGTCAGAAGCTTCCTTGGAATCGTAGGATACTACCGCAAGTACTTCGAGGGATTCTCGAGCATTGCTAGACCCATGACTCAGCTCCCAAAGAAGGACAAGAAGTTCGAATGGACGCTGACGTGTGAAGAAAGGTTCCAAGAGCTCAAGAAGAGATTGACAACAACCCCAGTTTTGGCCACCCCTGATATTCAAAAGCATTTCGTTACATATTGTGATGCATCGAGAACCGATCTTGGAGGTGTTCTGATGCAGGAATGCAGAGTAGTAGCATATCTACCCAGATAGCTATGTCCTCATGAAGAGAACTATGTCGCTCACAACCTTGAGTTGGCAGCCGTATTTCATGCCTTGAAGGCATGGCGACATTACCTTGTGAGAATGCGATGTGAGATATACACAGACCATAAGAGTTTAATGTATATCTTCACTCAAAAGGAATCGACATGGGGCAGTGAACATGGTTGGAGTTAATCAAGGATTATGACCTCAATGTTCAATATAACCATGGAAAGGTTAATGTGGTTGAAGACGACTTAAGCAGGAAGGCTTGTTCCTTGAATGCTATTATTAAGGAAAGGCTACCCGCCCTGTATGAAGAACTAGAAAGCTTTGGCTTGGAACTAGGTGCACATGGGTTCCTAGCCAACCTCGAAGCAAAGCCTACCTTGATGGATGATATTAAGCAATCCCAGAAGGGACACGAGAGCATTGAACGCATCAAGCGAAAGATCAAGGCAGGCAAGGCCCTCAGGTTTTTTGTGGATGAGCAATGCATCGTATGGTTTGGGAAAAGAATCTACGTACACAACAAAGTTGAGCTCAAGAATTAGTTCTTCCAAGCAGCCCATGACAGACTGTATTCAACCCACCCTCGAGGAACCAAGATGTACCAAGACCTCAAAGCAAGATTCTGGTGGAATGGCATGAAGACAGAGATAGGCACTTTTGTTGCTAAGTGTGACATATGCCAGAGAGTCAAAGCTGAGCATCAGCAGCCCGCTGGATTGTTGCAACCTCTCAAGGTGCCTCAATGGAAGTGGGAAAAAGTTTGAATGGACTTCATCACTAGATTTCCCAGGTCAAGCAAAGGACATGACTCCATTCAGCTCCTTGTCGATCATCTGACCAAGGTAGCCCATTTAATTCTGTCAAGACCACCTATGATGAAAACAAGCTAGCCATCCGTTACGTCCAGCGCATTGTAAGTCTTCATGGAGGTCCTAAAGAAACTTTGTCAGGTCGAGGCACCCAATTTACTTCAAGGTCTTGGATGCAATTCCAAAAAGCCTTCGGAACCAACTATCTTTCAACACGGACTTTCACCCTCAGACCGGAGGACAGACTGAGCAGCAAACCAGATACTCGAGGATATGCTTCGTGCTTGTGTTTTGGCATATGCAGCAAAATGGGAAGATTGCTTACCTTTTGCCGAGTTCTCCTCGAACAACAGCTATGAGTCGAGTCTTCAGATGGCACCATTTGAGGTGTTTTCTGGATGCAAGTGCCACACTCCCCTCAACTGGTCAGTAACCGGAGTAGGACTAGTATGCAGACTAGATATGCTCCGCGAAGTAGGAGAGCAAGTTGAACTCATCACAGAGTGCTTAGAGATTGCTAAGTCAAGACAGAAGAGTTGTGTTGACTCCCTTCGCCAAGAAGCAATCTTCAGCAATAGATACCATGTCTATCTCCGTGTCACACCTCTCAAAGGGACCAAGCGCTTCCATGTCAAAGAAATTCTTGCACTAAGAAGTATCGGTCCCTTCGCAAGACGAGGAGAAGTTTCCTATGAGCGGGAGCTACCCTCCGAGCTATCAGCTGTGCAGAATTTCTTCCACGTGTCACAACTCCAAAAGTATCTCCAAGTCCCCAACCGCCCCGACCTCTACAAGGACATCGATCATCAAGCCATCGACCTTCAGCTAGACCTCACTTATCGTGAGATGCTAGTTCGCATTTTGTACGAAGCCGAGCATTGTACTTGAAGCCGCACCATCAAGTACTTCAAGGTCCAATGGAGCAACCACACCGAAGGAGAAGCAACCTGAAGCATCAAGACTACCTTAGATTAGAGTTCCTTTATCTTTTGAGAGCTTGGCCTAGGAATCTCGGGGACGAGACGCTAGTAAGTGGGGTAGGTCTATCACACCCTATGTTGTCTCACTTTACTATGCTATGAATTTATAAAATTTGGACCCATTTAAAAAAAATTGAGTGCAAGTGCTAGTTTGATTTGTTTGATGTTTGCTTGTTTGGTTGATTGTGTTTTGGCACTCAAAGATCCTCTTCCCTCTAGAACTCACTTCCTTGATCCAAACTTCTTGACCAATCATCATTCCATGTGTATAGTATCCAAAACTATTTTTGTCATATCTTATTTTGACCAAAGAGGATTTATTAAAATTAGGTTTACAAAACACACTGCATTGAGGTTTGTACTACAATTCCTCAAATTAGGATGGATGCTTTACCCCAAAGACTTTATTTGGAATCTACTATATATAAGACTTCCCACAACAACAAAATATTATTTAAAAATATTACTTTACTATTTTCTTTAAAGGCTTTTTCTTAAGGCCATAAACGGTCTTCCATATGAAAATATTTATTTAAATTCTTTCAAAATATTTGAGAAAATTTTGGGAAACACAGTGGACATATATATTTCCATATATATGACTTTCAACACATGGTCATGTTCAAAATATTGGACAAAAGCCTCCAAAACCCTTTCTGCATATTTTAAACATTTGAAATATTTCTATAAGATATTTTCTCAAATAAATCAAGGAAAATTCTAGAAAGTGACATATGCCAATGTGATGATCTTGCAATTTCGTCCCAATACCAATTGTTTTTGTTAATTAATTATTGCAAGACCTCCCTGTCCAGAACCAAATTTGAGAAACTCTACATTGCCAACTATCTCCTATTGACCCTAAACTTTGTGGACGTGTTCTAATCCCCAAATAATGATGTTACACCAAGTGGTGCATCAAGGAGAATAGATTTGCATGCCTAGATCTACAGGAACATGATTCTATTAATTTCTAGGGTTTGCGATGTTTGTATTGTCAACTTTTCTCTAATGAGGTCAAATGTCCTTGTTATCACCATTTTTTGCATTCTATTTTATCCTGGTAAAGCTCACGCCAAGTGGATTCTTTTAAGTTTTCTAGACCGGCATCAAACACCTTCTGGTGGGATGCAAAGATCAATAATTGAGCCCCTTCCCTTGTTCTCCTTAAACCCCATTTTTTACCATAATCCGAATAGACCCCTTCTCACCTCCATTAATGTTCTTCGCACTAAGGTGAATGGTTGCATGGGTGGAAACCCACTTTTTCGTCTCTGGACAGCCCCTATACCACCTCTCTCCCTTCTCCCTCTCACCCCTGGCTAACTCCAGAGCATCCAAAGCTCTTTCCCGATTGTTTACTCCCTCCTACTATGCATGGACATAAGTGGCCGCGCCAGAGCACACCAAAATCCCATCATGCCATCCAAAGACGCGCTCTAGAGCTTGCTACATGACAACATAATGTTGATGTTGTGACCTTCCCATAATCCCGACCACCTTGAGCCTTCCCCTAGTGCCACTCGAGGAACCTTGGCGTCCACAATACACTGGGCTTCCGTCCACCTCCTCTCTCTCCCTGGAACGGCCTCCCTAGCGCGTGCCTGATGCCGCCTGTCGGGGCTAGATGCACATGATCACCTATGGGGCCATCAACCCCTTTGCGGTTCAGCGGGGGGCATGGACGTAAGCACGTAAGAGCAGAGACAATGAGACGACACGTCGATCTACCCTGGTTTGGGCTCCTGTGAATCGTAAAACCCTACTCCTACTTTGTGGGTGGATTGATGAGAGGAGCACGAAGAGCGTGGAACACCCCAGACCAACAAGGGTTGCCTTTGGGGGAGTTACTACGCGTATACAAGTGTTCAAAGGTCGGAATCCTGAGGTAGGTTGCCTTGGGCCTCCTTTTATAGCACAAGGGGCAACCATAGTGGCAAAACGGACATTGTCTGATGATTATATAGCTAGTAGAGCTTATCATACCTAACTTTGGCATTAGAAAAAATACCATCATTGCTAGTCTAGGTGGCATGCAGGGGGCATCCCGGGCAAGATTGTACCACCGCTGTAGTTAACTATTGCACCTCACCTCGACACATCTACGGACAGGTGTCAAGGAGGCATAATTTGTTTTCCAGCGTGTCGCCGCATTCTTAGTGAAAGCCACTTAGCCACCTGGGGGATAGACACCGCATCGACAAGTGACTGGCCTTGCGATGAGGTGGAGCGGTGGCCAATCGGCTCGCGCATGCCAGGGGATGGCTTGTCGGGTATTCAACAAGGAGCGCACGTCCTGGTCCCTGACAAGCGCCAAGGGCCTGCTTGGCACACAACAATCCAGGTTTGGGGTGCAGCGTCGGGCTTGTTGGAGTCTGTCTTGACTATTTGTCGGCTTGGCTCGATGTCGAAAAGTTTTTACTACTACCGCGTGTGCGTAAGTGAAGGGCACTGGGTACCCCTGTCCTACTGCACTAATAGGAGCCCTCATATCTAGCCCACACGCGCTTGCCAAGTGCCGTTGGGCCAGGCCCAAAATTCATGCACAGGCGCGCAATGTGAGGGGGTAACTGCCAATTTACTGATCAGCACTGACCCACGACCTTAACCCATTTCCGACATGCGCGCCGCATGCATAGAGGGGAGTTACAGTGGGATCACCTGACTTAAAGCGCTAGTCGTGGGAGAAACCTTAGCGCCATGGATTGGAGCAATGGGGCGGTTCCATGTTCTCCCGTGATCGTGGGTAGTGGGATTAGTGGAGATGAGCAGCGACCCTTGGAGCGGGGGAGAGTCAGTGTAACAGCCCGGGTCCAACGCTCGAGAAGATTCCCCTTTTATTTCCGTTCTCGTCATGTGTTCATATGGTTGTCGCATTCATCATTGCGTCATCGCATCATCTGCATAGCATCATCAGTTGTTTTTGAAAACTTGCATCCGTTCATAGTCGCCGGTTCTCTCCGTTCTTGCCGTTGCCCGTTGAGACCAGCCACACACGCACGCGCCCGCGACATCATTTTAATAAAACCATTTTTAAGTGCATGCAAAAATATTCTTGGATTGGGTCGAAACTTGGCGTGCGGTCTTGTTATGTTGTAGCTAGTCCGCCCGTCGAATTTCATCGTGTTCCGAGTTCGTTTGATACCCCGTCGGCCATCCGTACCAGTGCGGTCATCGATTATTCGTCGGACGTTTTCGGTATTTTAAACATCGTGTCACGGGCCACCATTCTCTCTCTCTTCCCCACCTAGCCCATCTGCACAGTCACCATAGCCCCAAGCCTCCGCTTCCGGACCATCCAATCGACATCCGGCGGTCCGAAAACGGACAGCGACCGTAAACCCTAGCCCGAAACCTATAAATAGTCCCTCCCCCTTCCTAATTGGGCAGCCAGCCCTAATCCCCTTAGAATCCCATGCCAAACAGGCCCCTTCTCCCTCCTCTAGCCGTCAAGCCTGCCCGAGCCCATTTGAGCCCGGGGAAGCCCATCTAGGCCCGTCCCTGAGCTCCTCCGATGCTCCCATGGTAGCCCCTCGATCCATGCCCATGCTCGAGCTCTCCCACTGCTCCCCGCAGCTTCCCCGGCCGGCCCCTCGCCCGAGCACCGCCGGAGCCGCCTCGCCGGAGACCTTCTGCTCTCGTCTCCTTCCTCTCCACTGCCCTGCTCCTCTATCTCTCTCTCTCTCTCACCGTGGTCGCTCTGTCTCGCAAGTGCGCTGCCGCAGCCGCTCGCGGCCCAAGCCACCGCCGGCCAGATCCGGCCAGCCGCCGCCGGATTCGGTGCCCCGCCGCCGGTTTTTCCCTTCCCTGAAGTCCTTGCCTCCCCCCACCGTCGTGGCCGCCGCTGGGAGCGCCGCCGCTGCTCTGCTCGGTGGGGACGAGCGAGCGTCCCGCTGGCCCGAGCCGGACCAGCGCTAGCGCTCGCGTGGGCCAGCCGGCTCCCTACCGGCCCAGCTGCTTCTCCCCTACCAGCCGGCCCATGTTTGTTTTTATTTTAATTTGTGTGTGCATTGCATATTTTCAACTGTCAATAGAAAATCAACCGTGCACCGTATGGAAATATTTTGAAAATGAAAAATGCTTAGAACAATGTGTAGAGTAATAATGTGCCATTTGCATCCATGACTAAAATATTTAACATGCCATTTTCTGTCATTTTGAACATTTGTCAGAATATTGCATTGTCATTTTTAATTAACGTGCATCGGCATTAATCCAACTATATAACAAAAATGTTCATATCATCGGCATCGCATTTTCATGCATGATAAAAATGTTGGCATGATGTTTGCATTTAATTTGCATTAATGATTTGCTATAACGTGATTAGGCCTAATACTCACATATTTAATTGTGATTAATTTTCTACATGAACCTATGCATATTATATATGTTCTCGGGGTAGAAAAATCCATAGAAATTATCTGTGCATTTAGTTTTGTCATTTGAGCATGTTTGTGTGCATGTCATTTATGCCGTGGTGCCCTCTTGTTATTTTCGTGTGATTTAATCCATGTATGATATGAAATAAGTTTGAACATGAGAAGTGCCCTTTGATATGTGTCCTGGCCCTTGGACATTTTGTTTGTCATAGAAATGCATGTTTAGGTGTTATCTTGTTGTTGTCAACTTGCTATAAAATTATGTTATTTTGAGGGTCCAAAATATTTCTGTCTGTAATCTGTTATATTTTGTTGCTGTCTTGCCATGCGATTTGCTTGTGATCTAGAACTCTTTTGTGGGAGGTGTAATGGAGTTATTTGTTGTTGATAATGTCATTTAGTATGCTGTTAAGTTTCATGACATAATATGATTTATAGCATATAGTTTTACTGCTGTCAATATGCCTTCGTGATAAAAACTGCACTCTCAAAAACTGGTATTTTCACTAAGTCTGAAATTGTTTTCAAGTAGCCATCTTTTGAGCTTCGTACCAAGTGATCCATGCATGTTTTGTATATGATATGTGAAGATGAAATGAAGTGTGTGTTACATACTACTGCCCCATGCTTAGTTTTTGCATTTTACAATCTTGTAGCTTGATGTTTTCATGCGTGCAACTGCTAAGTTGCTGTTTTGGGCAGATTTCAAGTAAAACATGTGTTAGTTGGATTTGTTGAAGTGTAGCTCCGTTTTGAACATGTTACATATGAAACTTGCTTCGAATCTCATGTAGTTTCATAATAACTTGTTGCATTCATGATTTAAAATGTTTGTGATGGTATTTCCCATGCATTTGCATTCATGACATGTGCATCTTGTGTTGCTCATATCTTTTAGACCGTACCTCCGTTTGAGATGTTCCATATATGTAAATCGACTAGAATGACATGTAGAATAAAATGGTATGATTTATTTTTTTGTTTAAATAAATATAAAATATGATTAGTTCAGATCTGGACCAATTTCGAAATTAACATATGGGGTCGTTTCGGAAATGCTATAAGTTGTTTCCGGCCTCATTTAAAATGCTTAGATACTTAGTTTACTTATGCTTCATCTCTTGCCATGTTTAAAAACATTTAATATTGTCGTGTACCTAACAAGAGTGAACTAAATAATTCAAACATGGAGTTTCGTCAATATGCAACTCGTTGCATATTGAGCTTCACCTAGTGTGTAGAAGTTGTTTGATGTGAATTGTGATGCCTTGCATATTAAACCGGACATGCATCATATTTGTTTGTGCATCGTGTTTTGCATATGTTGTGGTGTATCTTGTGTTGATTGTTTGTTTCGGATTGCTTCTTCTCGATAGAGTTCCGAAAGTGTTCGGAGTGTGAGGATTCATTAGACTATGTTGGTTCATCTTCTTCATGGATTCGTTCTTCTTCCGAGCGGGATCTCAGGCAAGATGACTCATTTCCCTCGAAACCATTAGTATCATTGCCATGCTAGATGTCTCGCTTTCTATCGCTATGTCATGCTACCTACCAATTGTTTGATAAGCTTCCCAACATTGCCATGAAAAGCCTCTAATCCCTCCACATCCCAGCAAACCTTTGTTTGGCTATGTTACCGCTCGCTCACCCCTTCTTATAGCGTTTCTAGATGCAGGTGCAATTGCTTCCATGTGTCAACATGGACCTTCTTTTGTTATATCACAATATTCCTGCTATTTAATTTAATGCGCATATATACTTGGTAAAGGTGGAAGGCTTGGACTTTTGCATGGTGTTTTGTTCCCCTCTTGCCGCCCCTAGTTACTTGTGAACCGGTGTTATGTTCCATAAATGAGCGCTCCTAACTTGCTCGGGGTTGTTATGGGGCCCCCCTTGATTTTCGATTTGGGATAAAACTTGTCTGGTAAGGCCCAACATTGGTACAAAATTTGCCTAATAACTAATGAACTTTCATAGGGAGTAATTACCCCGTGGATAATTTAATCAACCCCCAGGCCAGTGCTCCGCATGAGTGTTGGTCCAACTACCTAGCAGTCGGTGGTGCCACCTCAGGGCAACTCGAGTCATTTTCAGGCTACCGTCCACTTCGCATAGACAGATGTTGCCCGTGGATCGAGAGCGCACGGCTCTAGCTGCGGATCTGGCTCACCGGGAGGCCTTGCTGGATTTGTTTTACCTTTCTCGAACGTCTTGAGTGAGGAACTCTGATCTTCTTCGGGCTAACTCGAGGTGTCGGATTTCCTTTGGAATTGCCTATGAAGATCACGAGATCCATGGTTGAGGTTATTCCTACTAAATGTGGTTAATTTGTGATGGATGAGTTGGAGCACCCCTGCAGGGTTAAATCTTTTCGAGAAGCCGTTCCCGCGGTTATCTGGCAAACTTGGATACTTTGTTTAACACTCAGTCATAGCAATCTTGAAGTAAACTCTAATAAAATACACCAACTATGTGTGTAACCGTGACTGTCTCTTCTCGTGAATTCATATCCGAAAGAGAACATGGTGGGGTTATGATTGACGTAAGTAGGTGTTCAGGATCAGTTAGTGATCATTTCTAGTTCACGTCCGTTATGCGTAGACCACCATACTTTAATTTCTGTACTCGTAAGTTAGCCACTCAAATGAAGGCTTAGTCGCTTGTTTCAGCCTCACTACTTAACCATGCCTCACCCATTAAGCTTTAATAGTCTTGATACCCTTGGAAATGAGATTGTTGAGTCCTTGTGGCTCACAGATTACTACAACCACAGTTGCAGGTACAGGTAATTGGATGATTTGACATGAGCACGTTGCTTAATTTGATTTGGAGTTCTTTTTATTCTTCCTCATCAAACTTGGATGGGTTCTAGGAGGCAGCCTGGGATAGCAAGGGTGGATGTCATTTTATCGTTTGATTTCGTCCATAGCCGGACCCTGCTCTTATGTATGATGTTTGAGATGTTATTGTATTGATGTGACTCTGATGTAGCTTGTGGCGAGTGTAATCCAATTCCATATACTCATCTCTTCTTTACATGTACTTGTAATGATATCCATTCTTGCGAACGTATCGAGATGCGCTTCTATCCCCGCTGAGGCCCTCGTGCCGAAATAAGGATAGGACCGCATCTTGGGCATGACAAGTTGGTATCAGAGCCTGTACCGACGTAGGAGCCCCCTTGATTGATCGAACTTGGCCGAGTCGAGTCTAGAGAAAAACTGTTTTGAGTCTATTTATATCGGAGAGTAGGATTCTTTTTACTCGTCTTCTATGCTCTAGTGAGGTATTCGACTTAGGAATTTTGATTCTACTTCTCTTCTCGCTCAAAACATTTTTTTAGGATCACACGGGTATTTTGGAGTCTATATGATACCGATGTGATAGGGTTCTGTCTTGGTGCCTCCTGTCTGACTTGATTTCTTCCGGGGAGTCGAGCTCCAAGGAATGTTGGCACATCTTTATCATTCAGCTTCCTTGATATCTCAGGACGGAGGATGTTCAGAATTGCTTCAATACTTTTCGTGGTGACATAAGATCGGAGTCACCCAGTACTGGGGAGTCGTCCGGGGTACCACCATGGTTTAGTATCGTTGTGAGTTCGAGGATTCGAGATTAGACGAGTTTGTGTACTTTCTTGAATTATGATGTGGAAGGTTGAGGCTGCAGTCGCAGCTGATTACCTAGGGTAGGTTCCTAGGTCCGCAACCCGAATCGCATAAACAAGAAGTTTTCGGAAGTTCTTAGGTGGGAATTCAAGTAGTTACCTAGTATTATCTTTCCAACAAGTACATAGTGGGTATGTATTTGTTCTGACTTGTTTCGTAAGCCTCATCCTTCGTTTTGTTTTGAATATGGTAATTCAAGTTGCTTTGATGTCAAGTGGTGATTTCATATCTTGCTAAGTAGTGCTCTCATATTTCTATGGGGTTGCTAATTCTTGTGCTCAATCAAGTTATCATATCAATTCTTTTCCTACTAGTGTGCTTCTCTTTAAGATAATTCTATCATCTCCAATTTTTCCAAGATCAATCCTCATATTTCGTTTCGGAGTTGTCTCATCTATTCCAAGTTTTCTTTGTTTTACTCTCCCCCCTTTTTCTTCAGTGATTATATTCTCATCCAAGTGTCTTTCTATTCATGTAATGCTTCCGCTATTTTTTATTCTATCTTGTTTCCGGTGATTCTTTGTGAATATTCTCAAGAGTTTCAATGTCAAGATCTATCATCATATTCCTTATTCTCGTTGTTATTCTTCTCCGATGATTTGCTATGAAGATACTCAATGCTCAAGTTATCATTTATTGGTATTCATCTTTCTTTTCTTTTCCTGTGGATTAATTCAGTTCTTGGTGTTCATCATATCATTTTCATTCTCTATTTGCTCTCCCATGTTGGAATTCTTATCAAGCCTCTCTTGTTTATTCATCCCTCTCTTTTCTATCTGGAGTGCCAAAGATTTCTCAGAAGGCATTCATTTTCCTTCTTGTCCTTTTAAATTATTTCAAGGGTCTCATATCATCTAGTTATTAATTTGTACCGTGCACTCTCTCTTCTAATCAATCGTTTCAACGGGGTTTCTTTTGAGTGGATCCATAACCCACAGGGTTTTTCCCAGGATCCTACCCGACTCTTCTAATACTTCTGGAGATGTTCTCAAGTCATTTGAAATATGACATAAGAATGATTTCATCAGTCATATGCCTTCTCGAAGATCGCTTCGAATCATTTTCATTGTTGGCTCAACCTTTTCTTTATTCATTGTCCTGGAGTGCCTCAGTAATTCATGGTGTTGTTTCTCGTCATCGTTGTATGCTCGAGGATCGAAGGAGAGTTTCTCTTAAAATCGTTGTCCGTTCTTCCAAAGATTCATGGTTTCAACGTGTTGTTATCATCTCAATTTGTTTTCATCATGAGAAATTTCTCCCATATTTATCTGGTCCATTATGAATTGTTTTCATTTCTCAATCCTCCGAAGGCCATCATTTACAAGATTTCTTCATTCTCAGCTTTCAGCTTTCGTTCTCAAATTCTTCTCATTTGTTGTCCCTTCGTTCGTATCTCAATTATTCAGGTGCCTTTTTCAGTTTCTATTAGGTAAATCTTGATCTCTTCATTCTCATGTGTCCTATTTAGTTTCTAATTCTTTCCGGTGCTTCGTTAAAGTTTTCCATTAGGTGGATCATGCTCTCTTTGTTCTCATGATATATCATCCTTTTGCATTATCCTCTTTCGTTTTGAATTCTTACCGGTGTTCTCATGCAAGACTTCTTCAAGTTTGTGACCTATCTCACTTCAATTCTTTTATAGAAGAATAAGTGATGTGTGAAATCTGTTGCTTGTCATCAATTTAACTTGATGAAGGATAGTCATATCATAATTCTTATTCTTGTTCATTCAAGTGATTTCAATTCTTCTTCCGGAGTTGTTCATGATATCAAATTCCTTATCCCAAGTGGTCATCTTTCCTTTCCGGAGATCCTAGTTTTTCTCAAGTATCTTGTCGCCAAGCTTCATCTAATTCATTTGAAGGCCCAATCTTGCTCTTTTTGCATCCTTCAATTCTTTCTATCATCCTTTCGTTTAAGAGTTCTTCCGGAGGTTCTTCATGGTAGTGCATCAAGTTTTCTTTCATTTTCAACAGTTCTTCAAGATTCTTGTTGGAGTTGCTCAAGTGTTCCTTAACTTGGATTTCTAAGTTCAATTCCTTCTCCTTTGTCTTTTGAGGTGGTGTTATTAAATTCTTGATCATGAGGAGTCTCGAGGGAAAATTGTCAAGGATAAGATAAGTAAACCCATCTTGTTTTCTTTGAGTTATCTTGGGTTGGATATCACTTAAAGCATTTCCTAAGGATTGTTGCTATCATGGTGTCATAGATGATTCAAGTTTTCTCCTCCTCCTCTTTGTGAAAGAAGTTTTGCATATCTTGTTGCTCTCAATCAATCAATTTTTTCTGTTGTGGTAGGTTGTCACCTCATAATTTTGAGTGTTTTCCATAAGTCCACAATAAGCTTGTTCTTTTCGTTGTTGGTGTTCCAACAACTCCGTTCAATCCCTTCTTCCTATATATGGTTTCAATCCATTTATGCTGGAAATTGTCTTTTTCTTCTCAGTTCTCTTCTTCCCAAGGATCTAGCTTCTATTCTTTGTTCCGGAGCCCTTGTGATGTTGCTCTCTTCAATCTATTATCTTGCTTTGTCAAGATCATGTTCCTTCTTGCTTATTCATTTAACCAGAGTGCTGTGAAATCTTTCATGTTCCTTCCATCTTATGAAGTTTTAATGTTATTCCAACCAAAGTTTGGTGCCTCTCTTTCAATTTGTTTCAATCATATAAAATTTTGCCTCTCTTTCCAACTGAAGTGCTGTCGAAATTTCTTGTGAATTCTTGTTTGTTCCTCATGTCATTCTTCATCTCTTTCCAACCTTCATATTTCATTGGCTTCACTCGTTTGTCAGAAAAGCAACTAAGTTTTACCTTTTGCTCTTTCTCTTCCCCTTTTCATTCTAGATCTCGGGACGAGATCCTCGTGTAGTGGAGGAGAGTTGTAACAGCCCGGGTCCGACTCTCCAGAAGATTCCCCTTTTATTTCCGTTCTCGTCATGTGTTCCTCTGGTTGTCGCATTCATCGTTCCGTCATCGCATCATCTTCATAGCATCGTCAGTTGTTTTTGAAAACTTGCATCCATTCATAGTCGCTAGTTCCCTCCATTTTTGCCGTTGCCCGTTGACACCAGCCACAAACGCATGCGCCCGCGGCATCATTTTAATAGAACCGTTTTTAAGTGCGTGCGAAATATTCTTGGATTGGGTCGAAACTTGGCGTGCGGTCTTGCTATGTTGTAGGTAGACCGCCCGTTGAATTTTGTCGCGTTCTGAGTTCGTTTGATACCCCCTCGGTCATCCGTAGTAGTGCGGTCATCAATTATTTGTTGGACGTTTTCGGTATTTTAAACATCGTGTCACGGGCCACCATTCTCTCTCTCTTCCCCCCTAGCCCATCTGCACAGTCACCGTAGCCCCGAGCCTCCGCTTCCGGACCATCCAATCGACATCCGGCGGTCCGAAAACGGACAGAGACCGTAAACCCTAGCCGGAAACCTATAAATAGTCCCTCCCCTTCTTAATTGGGCAGCCAACCCTAATCCCCCTAGAATCCCGTGCCAAACCAGCCCCTTCTCCCTCCTCCAACCGTCAGGCCTGCCCGAGCCCATCTGAGCCCGGGGAAGCCCATCTGGGCCCGTCCCCGAGCTCCTCCCGTGCTCCCATGCCAGCCCTGCGATACATCCCCATGCCCGAGCTCTCCTGCTGCTCCCCCGTAGCTTCCCCGACCAGCATCTCGCTGGAGCCGCCTTGCCGGAGACCGTCTCCTCTCCTCTCCTTCCTCTCCCCTGCCCCGCTCCTCTCTCACTCTCTCACCGTGGTCGCTATGTCCCGCAGGTGCGCTGTCGTAGCCGCTCGCCGCCCCAAGCCGCCGCCGTCCAGATCCGGCCAGCCGCCGCCAGATCCAGTGCCCAGCCGCCGGTTTTTCCCTTCCTGGCGTCCCTGCCTCCCCCCGCCGTCGTGGCCGCCGCTGGGAGCGCCGCCGCTGCTCTGCTCGTTGCGGACGAGCGAGCGCCCCCCCGCCCGAGCCATTGACCAGCGCTAGCGCTCACGTGGGCCAGTCGGCTCCCTCCCGGCCCAGCTACTTCTCCGCTGCCAGCCGGCCCATGTGGCCATGGGTGAGCCAGCTCCCCCCGCCGCGTTTGTTTTTATTTTAATTTGTGTGTGCATTGCGTATTTTCAAATGTCGATAGAAAATCAACCATGCACCAAATGAAAATATTTTGAACATGAAAAATGCTTAGAATAATGTGTAGAGTAATAATATGCCACTTGCATCCATGACTAAAATAATTAACATGTCATTTTCTGTCATTTTGCACATACATCATAATATTGCATTGTCATCTTTAATTAACGTGCATCGGAATTAATCCAACTATATAGTAAAAATGTTCATATCATTGGCATCGCATTTGCATGCATGATAAAAATGTTGGCATGATGTTTGCATTTAATTTGCCTTAATTATTTGCTATAACGTGATTAGGCCTAATACTCGCATATTTAATTGTGATTAATTTTCTACATGAACCTATGCATATTATATATGTTCTCGGGGTAGAAAAATTCATAGAAATTATCTGTGCATTTAGTTTTGTAATTTAAGCATGTTTGCCTGCATGTCATTTATGTCGTGATGCCCTCTTGTTATTTTCGTGTGATTTAATCCATGTATGATACGAAATAAGTTTGAACATGAGAAGTGCCCATTGATATGTGTCCTAGCCCTTGGACATTTTGTTTGTCATAGAAATGCATGTTTAGGTGTTATTTTGTTGTTGTCAACTTGATACAAAATTATGCTATTTTGAGGGTCCAAAATATTTCTGTCTGTAATCTGTTATATTTTGTTGCTGTCTTGCCATGCGATTTGCTAGTGATCCCGAACTCTTTTGTGGTAGGTGTAATGGAGTTATTTGTTGTTGATAATGTCCTTTAGTATGATGTTAACTTTCATGACATAATATAATTTGTAGCATATAGTTTTAGTGCTGTCAATATGCCTTCGTGATAAAAGCTGCACTGTTAAAAACTGGTATTTTCACCAAGTCTGAAACTGTTTTCAAGTAGCCATGTTGTGAGCTTCCTACCAAGTGATCCATGCATGTTTTGAATATGATATTTGAAGATGAAATGAAGTGTGTGTTATATACTACTGCACCATGCTTAGTTTTTGCATTTTAGAATCTTGTAGCTTGATGTTTTCATGCGTGCAAATGCTAAGTTGCTGTTTTGGGCAGATTTCAACTAAAACTTGTGTTAGTTGTATGTGTTGAACCGTAGCTCCGTTTTGAGCATGTTGCATATGAAACTTGCTTAGAATCTCATGTAGTTTCATAATACCTTGTTGCATTCATGATTTGAAATGTTTGTGCTGGTATTTCCCATGTATTTGCAATCATGACATGTGCATCTTGTCTTTCTCATATCTTTTAGACCGTACCTCCGTTTGAGATGTTCCATATATGTAAATCAACTAGAATGACGTGTAGAATAACATGGTATGATTTATTTTGTTGTTTAAATAAATATAAAATATGATTAGTTCAGATCTGGACCAATTTCGAAATTAATATATGGGGTCGTTTCGGAAATGCTATAAGTTGTTTCCGGCCTCATCTAAAATGCTTAGATAGTTACTTTACTTATGCTTAATCTCTTGCCATGTTTAACAACATTTAGTATTGTCGTGTACCTAACAAAAGTGAACTAAATAATTGAAATGTGGAGTTTCGTCAATATGCAACTCATTGCATATTGAGCTTCACCTAATGTGTAGAAGTTGCTTGATGTGAATTGTCATGCCTTGCATATTAAACAGAACATGCATCATATTTGTTTGTGCATCGTGTTTTGCATATGTTGTGGTGTATCTTGTGTTTATTGTTTCTTTTGGATTGCTTCTTCTCGATAGTGTTCCGAAAGCGTTTGGAGTGTGAAGATTCGTTCGACTACGTTGGTTCATCTTCTTCATGGATTCGTTCTTCTTCCGAGCGAGATCTCAGGCAAGATGACTCATTTCCCTCGAAACCATTACTATCATTCCCATGCTAGATGTCTCGTTTTCTATCGCTATGTCATGCTACCTACCAATTGTTTGATAAGCTTCCCAACATTGCCATGAAATGCCTCTAACCCCTCCACATCCCAGCAAACCTTTGTTTGGCTATGTTACCGCTTGCTCACCCCTTCTTATAGCGTTTCTAGCTGCAGGTGCAATTGCTTCCATGTGTCAACATGGACCTTCTTTTGTTGTATCACAATATTGCTGCTATTTAATTTAATGCACATATATACTTGGTAAAGGTGGAAGGCTTGGACTCTTGCTCGGTGTTGTGTTCCACTCTTGCCGCCCCTAGTTACTTGTGAACCGGTGTTATGTTCCATAAATGAGTGCTCCTTTCATGCTCGGGGTTGTTATGGGGACCCCCTTGATTTTCATCTTGGGATAAAACTTATCTGGCAAGGCCCAACATTGGTACTACATTTGCCTAATAACTAATGAACTTGCATAGGGAGTAATTACCCCATGGATAGTTTAATCAACCCCCGGGCCAGTGCTCCACATGAGTGTTGGTCCACCTACCTAGCAGTCGGCGGTGCCACCTCATGGCAACTTGAGGCATTTTCAGGCTACCGTCCACTTCGCATAGACGGATGATGCACGTGGATAGAGAGCGCACAGCTCTAGTTGCGGATCTGGCTCACAGGGAGGCCTTGTTGGATTTGTTTTACCTTTCTCGAACGTCTTGAGTGAGGAACTCTGATCTTCTTCGGGCTAACACGAGGTGTCAAATTTCCTTTGGAATTGCCTAGGAAGATCACGAGATCCGTGGTTGAGATTATTCCCGCGGTGTGTGGTTAATTTGTGATGTATAAGTTGGAGCACCCCTATAGGGTTAAATCATTTTGAGAAGCCGTGCCCGCGGTTCTGTGGCAACTTGGATACTTCGTTTAACACCCGGTCATAGCAAACTTGAAGTAAACTATAAAATACACCAACTGTGTGCGTAACCGTGACTGTCTCTTCTCGTGAGTTCTTATCCGAAAGACAACACGATGGGGTTATGATTGACGTAAGTAGGTGTTCAGGATCAGTTAGTGATCATTTCTAGTTCACGTCCGTTATGCCTAGACCACCATAATTTAATTTTTGTACTCGTAAGTTAGCCACTCAAAAAAATGCTTAGTCGCTTGCTGCAGCCTCACCACTTAACCATGCCTCACCCATTAAGCTTTAATAGTCTTGATACCCTTGGAAATGAGATTGTTGAGTCCCTATGGCTCACAGATTACTACAACAACAGTTGCAGGTATAGGTAATGTGATGATTTAACGTGAGCGTGTTGCTTGATTTGATTTGGAGTTCTTCTTCTTCGTCATCATCAATCTTGGATGGGTTCCAAGCGGCAGCTTGGGATAGCAAGGGTCGATGTCATTGTATAGTTTGATTTTTTCCGTAGACGGACCTTGCTCTTATGTATGATGTTTGAGATGTTATTGTATTGATGTGACTCTTATGTAGCTTGTGGCGAGTGTAAGCCAATTCCATATACTCATCTCTTTTGTACATGTACTTTTAATGATATCCATTCTTGCGAACGCATCGAGAAGCGCTTCTATCCCCGTCGAGGCCCTCGTGCCGAAATAAGGATAGGACAACATCTTGGGCCTGACAGTCAGCCCCAACGCGCTTCCTATAAATTTGGAGGTCCTGACAAGCGATGCTCATCCACCCTCTCCTCTTTCTTGAGTCTGAATCCAGAGAGTTCGCTTCTCTGTTGCTTCGTCTTGAGTCGCGCATGTCCGCCTAATGGTCTGGGAAGAGGCTTGGCGAGCGTGACAGCCACCGTAGGGGCCTCCCCTTGTTTCCATGCTTGGCCTCCACTTCGGACCGACAGTCTTGAGTGGATAGCCAGCCAGAGGATCCTACCATGGGCGAGCGGGCATTGCGACATCTGCGCCATGGGTAGTCGTGGTGCTGTCTTCGCGGTTGCACCGCCCATTGCTCTAGTCCAGACGTGGTATTGTATGGCTGCCACTATGCTAGAGTTCATAGTAAGGGCGCGGTGCTCTAGTGAATCGTGGTGTCCGTGCTCCTTCCTCAAGGCGATGGAGGCAGATCGTCTGCTTGGTCGTCGGTTATGTGCGAGTTGTTATAGTAGCGGTTCTTCACAAATCATGGCGAAGTTCTCCACCCATGGCGTCACGTACAGTGTGATGAGTGGGAACATTTCGCCTGCACGTAGCTCTTTATGGTAGGGGGAATTGCCGACATTTGGTCACCGAGGGCGACCATGCTCTATGGGAGGCTCTTTAGGATGCCCGGCGCCATCCTTCGCTGTCGCGTAGAAGGCTTGGATGGCGAAGCTTGGGGAGGGTACGAACACGTCCCGTCGAGCAACATCATTGATGAAGATGACTGTGGGGCCGTATGAGCACTGAAAGCATCATCATCAACAGTTGTGCTGTGGCAACGCCTCCACCTGGACTCACCCTCCACCTTCTTCCTCCTACCGTCTTCATCTGCATTGCCTGGATGCAGGGTCCTTCGGCTCCTCCAAGGGATGCGTCCCTCTGGTCCTATCAGGGAGGTGCCGGATCCCACCCAGGTGCTCATTTTGCCCTGTGTTTCTCTTCCTCCTAATCCCTAGGAGGATCGTGACAAGAAAGGAATTATGGAGCACTTATGTCTTTATGTCAAAATATGTAGGCACTTCCCAAGTTTTAACTAATCATAATGTAATCTCTACCAATTTTGTGTCGAAAATGAATGAGAAAAGAGCTATTTTCCTTCTGCAAGTACTACCCCTTTATCTCCTAGTTCATATTGTCCTTGTATGTTTGTCCTTGCTACATGGAGCCTCTTGCCGGATCATTACTTAACCACGAGTGCCAAGAGGGAAATGAGCCCCCGGGAGCAGTATGGCGTTGTTCCCCAACAGAGCTCAATGCCGTTGTCGGTGCAGCCCCCACAGTTGTTAAGCAAAAATAGGCGGACGGCTTATCCTGACAAGGGTTCTCACCATGTCAAGGACTCCATTACCCACAGTGAGGGAGATATTAAGGATTTCCATGGGGCATTGAAAATGCATTGAACTTCGGATATGTAGTTATACTTATGTTTTCCAAGTAGTATCCTTCTTTAGAGCATGATGGCCCGTTGTCTTCATTTCTTTCCTCCTCTTCCCTGTCTTTTTGATGATCCAGTATGTAGGGAGAGAGCAATAACAAAGATTACAAGTTCATTAAGTACTCTAGAAAATGTTATATCTTAAAATCGATAACACTTCAGTCATAAAAATGCGTAATGAGCATGTAAAATGATGATATGATGCAATGCGTAGCTTTACTATTGTTGCACAAGGTCTGCGCCCAGCTTTGTACAAAGTCTTACATGCAACCTCTACAATGCTTTTACAAAAGGTGGCTACCAGGGACTGATCCCTGTAGCCGCGTCTCACGAGTTGAACTTACGAAGATGCTCAATATTTCCTGAGTTAAGCAGCTTAGTGGCATCTTTGGTCTCCAGATGTACTGTGCGAGGTCTGGTGACTCGCGCTATGCGGTAAGGGCCTTCCCACTTCGGCGTCAACTTGTTGGTACCCTTGGCGGACGAAAGACGACTGAGGACAAGCTCGCCTTTGTCAAGGCTCCGAGCATGGACCCTGCGGCTATGGTAGTGGCGCAGGTCTTGCTGGTAGCGTGCAGCCCAAACAGTAACAAGGAGACGGTCTTCCTCGAGGAGCATGCCATCGTCATGTCGTAGCTGTTGTTGTTCTACTTCATCTTAGGCAAGCACTCGAGGTGAACTGTATATGAGTTATGTGGGGAGAACTGCTTCCATCCCGTATACTAGGGAAAAGGGCATATGGCCGGTGGCTCGATTTGATTTCGTTCCGAGGGACCAAAGATCAGCGATAGCTCATATATCCTGTGCTCGCCTCTCTTTCGCATCTTATCGAAAGTCCTTGTTTTGATCCCTCACATCACTTCAGTATTCATCCTCTCGACTTGCCCGTTCCTTCTCGAATGGGAAACAAAGGCGAATGACACCTGGCTTCCAAGGTTTTGGATATATTGCATGATGGCACGACTCATGAATTGGGCATCGTTGTTAGTGAACACTCTGTTAGGTACTCCAAAGCGGCACACTTGTCCTTTCATGAACTTGATAGCTGATTGTGTGGTCACCTTCCACACTGGCTTTACATCAAGCCACTTTGTGAACTTGTCGGTCTCCACGAACAAGAACTCAAAGCCCCCGACAACACGGGGGAAGGGGCCCAGGATATCAAGCCCCAAGACCGAGAATGTCTAGGATAGAGGAATCGTTTGCATAGGTTGCACTGGTTGTGGATGTTCTTTGAATGAAACTGGTAGGGTTCACACTTGGTGACCAGCTCAATGGCGTCTTGGAGGGTAGTGGGACGATAGAAATCCAACCAGAAAGCTTTACCTGCAAGGTCTCTTGACCCTATGTGAGAGCCACATACCCCTCTGTGAATCTCTGCAACAAATTCAGTACATCCTCCCGGTAGATGCACCTAAATTTCACACCGTTTGGTCGTCTTCTATACTAGGTGTCATCAACAAAATGGTACATACTTGACTGCTGGGCTACTTTTTCGGCTTCCACTTGCTCTTCGGGGAGTTCTCCTGTCTAAAGGAAGTGGACTATGTGTTGCGCCCAGGTTGGAGCCTGTGGCTCGACAACAAGGATTAAATGGGTCTCTTCATTCGTGGGAGCGCTTGCCTTTACTAGGAGGACCTGGGCCCCTATGGGAGGCAGCTGCTCATCAACTAGAACACGACCTTCCCCGACAGCTTCTCTACCAGCGGCTTCGGGAAGCTCTACCGGGAAATGCTTGTCGGAGTTCAGCTTTCTTCTCTTTCTGGACATCGCTGGCGTGGATACTGACAGTTGCGTGAGGCGGAGAAGAAAAGTCCCTGGTTCCACACGAAGTTTCTACGCAGCACACTTCGATAGATGGTCAGCAATGCTGTTTTTTGCTCATGGCACATGCTCTGTTTGTAGTCAGTCAAAGTGCTCTTCCAATTTCCTGACCTCTTCCACGTATGCTTCCATCAGCGGGCGCTGGTAATCCTTGTTGAGTTGCTTCATCACAAGCTGAGAGTCTCCTCAGACAACCAGTCTCTTGATCCCCAACTCTACCATGATTCTAATTCCTGCAAGGAGCCCTTCATAGAGGTATTGTTGGTGGCTTCCTCCTAGGGAAAGTGCATTTTACCGACATACTTGAGGTGCCCTCCGGTAGGGTCCATGAGGAGCACGCTTGCTCTGGCAGCCCGTAATGAGAAAGTACCATCAAAGTACATGATCCATTCTTTGGGTGCTTCTTTACTGGGGAGGATTGTCTCTGGAACTTCTTCATCTCGCATGGGTGTCCATTCTGCGATAAACACTGCCAATGCCCTACTTTGAATGGCGGAAGTGCTCTCAAACTTCAATCTGAAGCTTGACAACTCCAGTGCCCACTCAACTATCCTGCCAGTGGCTTCAGGGTTCCTCAGTAAGCATTGCAATGGGAAACGGGTTAGAACTATGATCTCATGGGCTTGGAAGTAGTGGCGAAGCTTCCTTGAGGTCATGATGAGGCCGAAGATCTGCTTTTGTACTCCAGAGTACCTTGATCAAGCCCCCTGTAATAGGAAACTGAAAAAGTACACGGGTCGTTGCACCATATTCTTCTTTGCCGCCTCATTAGATTGACTGGCGTCCATTTGCTGAGGCCCCTCTTGATCTGTATCGAGTCCTCCCGTAGATGTTTCTATCTCGTCCCTGGTAGCATTGGCAGTAGTCGCTGAATATCCATCCGCTTCCCGTTGCGCCACTACTGCTGCACTAACCACCTAATTTGTCATTGCTAAATTTAGCAGCAATGGCTCATGTGGTTTAGGAGCTACCAAGGTGGGAGCAGAGGAAAGGTATTTTTCAGGTCTTGTAGCGCTGCATCTGCTTCCGGGGTCCTATTCACCGGGCCAGCCTTCTTCAAGATCTTGAAGAATAGCAAGGCATGCTCAGCAGACTTGGAGATGAATCTACTCAGTGCGGAAACACATATAGTCAAACGCATGATATCTTTGATGGTTTTGGTTGCTTGTATCTGTTCGATCGCTTTGATCTTGTTGGTATTGTCTTCTATTCCTAGCTGAGAAACAAAGAACCCAAGTAGCTTGCCAGATGGGACACCAAATATGCACTTTTCCGGGTTGAGCTTCAGGTTGATCTTGCGCAAGTTCGCAAAAGTTTCTTCCAAATCCTATATGAGAATTGCTTCGTCCTTGGTCCTGACTATGATGTCATCCATGTAAGTTTCCAAGTTTTTGTGCAGTTGAGGTCCAAAAACAATCTGAACTTACCTGGCAAAGGTTGAACCAACACTCTTTAAACCAAGGGGCGTACGCACGAAACAGTATGTGTCATAAACATCTAGTGGAATCCGGAGTAGGCATCCAAAAAGGAGAGCAAGTGACATCTGGAGGTGGAATCAACAACCTGATCTATGAGCAGCAAGGGAAGATGGAAGAGGAGAGCAAGCCTTGTTCAAGATAGTGAAATATATGCAAAGCCTCCGTTTCTCTTTCGCTTTGCGTACCACCATCGGGTTTGCTAGCCAAGTTGGGTGCATCACTCCTCTAACCGGACCAACTGCTTCAAGTTTCTTGATTTCCTTGGCAATGAAATGTTGCCGCTCCAAGGCTTGCTTCCTAACCTTTTGTTTTTCGGGTAATGCATGAGGGCAGACAACAAGGTGGTGCTCAATTACCTCCCTGGGAACACCGGGGATGTCAGATGATTCGCCCGCAGGAAGGTAATGAACGCGCTTTCCTATTTGTCAGTCAGGGAAGCACTGATGGTGAATGTATCACTAGTGTCGTCCTCCCTTGCTGGGACTTTCTTCGTCTCGGGATAGGTGACCGTGGTCTTCTTTCTAGTGGAACTCCATGGTAGGTCATCATCGGGTGTAGCGCACTCCGAGGAGGCGCGCTTCCCGGAGTCATTACCAATGTTCCTGCTAGCCTTCTTCGATTCCTTTGATTCCTTGGTAGGAGATCGGAGTGCTATAGTCTCAGCTGCTACTGCGTCATGGTACATCTTGTCCACGCATATAACTACATTCTTCTTGCCAGATGGGATGGAAATGATCCCAATGGGCCCTTGCACCTTCAAAGTATTATAAGCATATTGGGATGATGCCATGAATTTTTCCATGGCTTGGCGACCGACAATTCTATTGTAAGGCACAGGGATCTCGACCACGTCGAACACTATCCTCTGGCCGAAATTTCAGTTCCTCGCCAAATTTCTCCAGCAGAGTGATCTTTCCCTTGGGTCGACTCCTGCCAAGGTAGATTCCTTGGAAGGTATACGTAGCTTGAAGTTCTTCATCATGGATTTGCAGCTTCTCAACCACTTTAGGAGAGATCAGGTTCAATCCTGCCCCGCCGTCAACTAACATCTTAGACACCTTGAGGTTGTAGATTGTCCGGGAAACAAATAAAGGAAAGCATCTGACCATAGTGGTACAGTCAGGTTGATCCTCTTCGTCAAAGATGATAGTCGTGCGGGACCATTTGAGAGGCTTCCTAGATGCTGCAGTTGGCTCAATGGCATTGACATCGAGCACCCACTGTTTCAGTTGGCGGTGAGGGGAATGCAAGGATGCACCCCCGTTGACATACATGACTTTGGTTTCTTTCTGAAAGTCCATGTCACTGGAATCCTGATCATCATCCTCATCCTCACTCATATCATGTGTTTCCTTCTTCTCACGGACTCTGGCGGGTTTCTCCTTTTGCTGCAGGGTTTTGCCACAATGACCTCCTCTACCGCCATGGACATTCCTGGCAGCACCGTCTTGGCCTTTTTCTTTGTTGTGAGTCTTGTATTTGGACCTCTCCTTTCCAACAAGTTGGTCGACTTGTCGGCATTCTTGGAGATCGTGGTCCTTGGTGTGATGAATTTGGAGTTGGCCCGTCGTACTTGCCGGTCTTCTTAGCGGCAGCAGCCTCCCGGCAATCAGCGGACGCGGCAGCTCCCTTGCTAGGGTTTTGGCTTTTGCTTGCTAGCATTGAGGTATCCGGAGCTCTCAATGGCCAGTACCGCCTTTCACTTGCGCTTCTTGTAGCACTTCCTGTTTCTTACCTTCCGGTCAGGGATATCATTGTCGTCATCAGGGTCAACTCTGACGCTTGCCTCCTCCCCCGAGAGTAGCCTTCCTTATTCACCCTGAAAGCACAACATGATCCCTTAGTGGTTTCGATAATTCATGACAACATACATTGTCTCTTGGACTAACACCTCTATCTATTGTATTTCATATGATAGTCCATGGAGAGTTGGGTTGGCAAAAGGATTATGGAGATTGTGGAATTACCCCAAGATGCAAGGAAATAGGTTGGCCAAGCTTCAAGCAAGAGGACTCTACATTTTACATTTGCGAGAAATCACCTTGAGTCCATAGGAATGCCAATACTATTCAAAGGGGGTAAAATTTTGTTGGGGAACAAAATGCTCATACGTGCACAAGTGATAGTCGCCAAAAACATACACAATCTCTCCCACCAAAGTCTCTCTACGGCCAAACATTAAAAATTGGTGCAACCAACATTCCTATCTCGGTGCCAGCGATTCCAAAACCTAGACAGACTAAGCCAAACCCTAGCCACTTCGGTGCAACCGATTCCATATCAGTGCCACCGAGTTTAGGTTGCCAACATTCTGTTATGCAAACTCACATTTTCGGTCCCACCGAGATTGTTGGGTCGGTGTCACCGAGATTGGAAATTTGACCGTTGGTCACCTTATCGGTGCAACCGAGATTCATATATCGGTCTCACCGAGATTCAAAAGTTGCCACATTTTGGTTACTTCGGTACCACCGAGATTAACACATCGGTATCACCGAGTTGGTCATTTTGTGTGTAACGGTTGGATTTTTGGGGATTCCTATGTATACCCCTTCACCACCACCCACTCGACAGTGAAGCACTCAAAACTATTGCATGCCTATCCTATCAGATTTTTTGAGAGAGAACCACCTACCCTTGTGTTGAGATCAAGATCTTCCAGTCCAACCATATGGATCTTGATTTCTAGCATCCCCAAGTTGCTTCCACCAATCCCATCTCTTCCACCAAGCCAAACCTGTGAGAGTGTGTGTTGATGAGTCTATCATCTCGAAGCACAAAAGCAAGGAGTTCATCGTCATTACCGAGCCTATTACATTTTGGAGGGTGGTGCCTCCTAGATTGGTTAGGTGTCTCTTGTTAGCCTCCTACTTCGTTTTGTGGAGTGAACCAACAAGTTTGTAAGGGCAAGGAGAACGCCTACTTCATGAAGATCTACCAATAGTGAGCCTAGTCCTTCATGGACGGAAGCCATGTGGAATAGTCAAGGTTGCTACTTCGTGGACCCTTATTGGTCGAACCCTCTATGGACTCTCGCGACCATTACCCTGCATGTGTTGAAGACTCCATAAACGTGGACATACGATAGCACCACCTATCAGAACCACGGGAAAAATCTTTGCATCTCTTATTGTGTTTGATCTTCCTATCCCATCTCTTTAGTTCATATGCAATGTCCTTAGTTTCCGCTACCATTTTTGTAGACATGCATGTCTAGGGCTATTATGTAATAGCCCAAGTGCCACAATTGCCATTTATGGTCATGAACCCCATGTGAACCTCTATGTTGCCATGTGTTTGAATGAATATGATTTTGGTCATTGCCATTTCCATCTCGTGCATCATGCATCATGCTCATCATACTATTTGCATACTTGTGTTGCTTGCTAGATTGGTCTTATTTGATGTGGATGTGTGCAAGTGTGGTGCTACGACTCCCTCCCTTCTCCTTTCATTGTCAAAACCATGCCTAAACCTTGTTATTCCCTTTTGCTTTCTACATGATATTTAACTTGGTAATTAAATATATTAAAAATGTTCTGTTATTTCGGGATATCATACTAGGTAGGAATGTGATGCTCTCCTTGTTGTGTAAACTTTGGACTCATGGGGTTTTCCAAATTAGTGGCTAATCATTTTAAAAAATGTTAATTTTTTTTTCTTGTCCAAAAAATCATCTTTGTATTTTTATTAACCAGGGCATATTACTTTTAGTGCCAAAGTATTTTTGTTTTAAAAAAAATCCTTTTCTTTTTCTCTGGGGTTTTTATCTTGTGTTATTTATATTTATTAAAGAAAACCTCTGTTGTTTTATTTCCTGCCACGCGGTCTAGCTAGCCCGTGTGTCCGTAGCCCAGACGGTGCTAGTGGTCACCTGCTCCCGTTTCCCCACTTCCGTCTGGTTCACAGAGAGCTCGTGAGAGATAGCGTCGCCGTCGTCGTGAGAGGACTCACGGACGTCGACGCCGCTCCTGTCTGCCTCCTCCTCCCTTATTCTCCCTCCTTCTCCTCACGTAAATTCAAAGAGAGGGAGCACAGTTGCAGTTCAGAGGAACATGGTCGCCGGTCCTCCTCTCTGTCGTTTCCGTCCTGCCGCCGCTTCGTCATCATCGAGTAGATGGTGTGGCGGTCGAGGAACGCTCCTGCGCCCCATTCCCAGCGCTATGGCGTGGTGATCACCCCTGTAGCGCCGCCCTGTCGTCGCCGTTGTCCGCAAACAAAGCAGCCCCGTCGCCGGCCTTCTTTGAAGTCTTCTTCCTCGCCATTGACCCTCAGAGAAGACCGGCTACTCGTCGACCTCCTATGAGCGCAATAGCCCATCCTTTTCCCTCGACGTTACCGTCGTGTGGCGCATAGGTTGCCGCCGAGTCGAATCGCCGCTGCGCTCCTGCTCGAGCTCGAGTGGCTCGATGTCTTCTTCGTGCGTGGCACCCAAGCGTGGGAATAGGTTCTCCTATGTTCCCGCTTCCTCCTCAGCCAGTCCACATCACCGGAGAGACCATGTGTCACCGGAATTCGTCGTCGTCGCCGTGTAGTCGCTGCTGTCATTTTGTTTCAGTTTCGTTAGTGATCTCATAGGCATGCTAGTAGTAGAGGTGTAGGTTCCCCTCTTGTTCACACAAGCGCCCGTAGCGTAGTGGTCGCTCGGAAGTTTCAGTAGCAGGAGGTCGCGGGTTTGCCCCCCCCCCCGCGCGCCCTTTTATTTCTTTTTGGTTCGTGTGTGTGTGGCCGCCGGTGGGATCTGGAGTGGCCACACAGGATCTGGTGTGGTTGTGCGTGTGTGTGGTGTGTTCTTGTGTGTGTGCAGGATTTCCTGTGGCCAGCAGGATCCTTCGTGTGTGTTTGTGTGTGTGTGTGTGTTTAAGCTGTGTGTGTGTGTATGACAAGTGGGCCTAGCCCCACTTGTCATCCACTAGAGGGGCCCTAGTGTCTATGCTAGGTGGGCCCCTCCTATATATTGCTTTTATTTTATTTTGTTTTGTGTTTTATTGTGTTAAAATATATTTGTTCCTTTTCTGGTAAAATTACTAAATCTGGAGATGAACATTTTTGGATATGAGCATTGCTAGTAAGTTTTAACTTATGGGAATGCCATGTTGTTTTTCGAACATGTTTTTGTGAGTTTTACAAAAGCTTATATATGGGTGTGATATATGATTTTGGGGTAGAATTTCCCAAGGAATCCATTGGTGCAACTTTTTTGATCATTTGAGAAAGTTACACAAAATGTCATTTTGTCCCAAAGTGCCATTTTGTCATTTTAGTTAGAATTAATCCATGCTTGCTATGATCTTTGTGTCAACATGGAAGTGGTAGCATTTCATGAGTAGAATTCCATGGTATTTTCTTTTGACATGATAATCTTGCATATAAGTGGGAACCATTCTCCAAAGTGGCTATTAAAATGTTGCTGATTTCAACATGCTAAATATTTCCAAGTGTGAGAATCAGTTAATATTTTTATGCCATGATGAGTGGATGATACCTAGTGATATGTTGTGTTTTAGCTCATGCTTAGTGCTAGTGTTTTGAAGTGTTTGTTGCCCTCTACCATCGTGTTAATTTTCATGCCATGAGGTGGTCTCTATCACCATTAGTTTCTGTTGTCAACTTGCTATCAGCTTAACCCAGATTCCAGAAAACTGTGATTTTCACTAAGTCCCTGGAATCTGTTTCATCATGCCACCTTGTGAGCTTCATGCTTATTGATATGTCATTTCCAGTTTTTGTAGTTGGATGATTTGATAAGCATGTTATGTAGTTTATGCACATGTTTTGTTTGTGGTTGGAAACTTCCTGTAACTCTAAATAGCTAAGAAAGTTGCTATGTTGCTGTTTTGGGATAGATTGTGTGTTGGTGTTTTGTGGCTTGTGGGAGCTATGCTCCATTGTTTTTCTTGATCTTTCGCTCTATTGTGGTTGGTTTTACATTTCCTAACCAGTGGCTACCTTGGAAGACCAAGCAATAGCCCATGGCCTTCATTGTCTTGTTTTTTGCCTTCGTAACTTGCCGTGAGCGTAGCGTGAGATTGATTACTCCGTTTCCTGCGTTCTACATATGAATTTGCATAGTTTTTGCATGAAGCATCCATACTTTCCATGATAATGCATGTTCAAACAACTTAACAATAGGTTCTGTCCAGAATTGTAAATGACTTAACTATTGCATGAGAAACATGACTAGTTTAGGATTGCCATGCTAAATACTTCAAATGAATCATGCATTATCTTGTTTGTGCATTGCACCTTGGTTGGTTGTTTATTGTTGTTGTTTCTCTTTGGTAGACGCGAGTGTTGAACCTAAGTACGAGGATCCAGGAGAGTACCACTACGAGGACCCTGCTCTCTGTCCTTCTGAAGAACCAACAGGCAAGATGACCGTACCCAAATCCCGACACTATTTTTACTTTCCTAGATGTCTCGCTCTTATCGTTACATATGCATTACGTACCACTTGAATGGAAAGCCTCCTACATTGCCATGATAGCCTCTAACCCTCCTCATCCTAGCAACACTTGTTTGGCTAAGTTACCGCTGTTGAGCCCCTCTTATAGCATTCTTAGTTGCTGGTGCAGGTTGTTTCCATGTGATAACATGGATATCTGGAGATATCACAATATTTACTGCTATTTAATTTAATCCACATATATATCTTGGTATGGTGGAAGGCTTGGTCTTTTGCTCGGTGTTTTGTTCCACTTTTACCACCTTAGTTACTTGTTACTAGTGTTATGTTTCCATATTTTGTGCTCCTAACATGCTCGGGGTTGTTATGGGGACCCCTTGATTATTTAGTTGAGATTAAAACGTGTCTGGCAAGACCCAACATTGGTACTATTTGCTTAAACAACTTAATAAAATTGCATAGGGCTTTGCAACCTCGTGGATAATTAATCAACAACATGGGCCAGTGCTCCTCATGAGTGTTGGTCCAACCCAGAGCCAATTGCGGGGCCACATCGGGGAAACTCGAGTGATTTCTATCTGACCGCCGTACGTAGTGTTCACCCAGTCGTGTCCTGAGAACGAGATACGCGGCTCTTATCAGGTTCGTCGACACGTCGGGAGGTCTTGCTGGACTTGTTTTACCTTTTTCGAATGGCTTGTGCGAGGGACTTTGATTTTCTTTAGTCTATCTCAAGGTGTCGAAATTACTTTGGAGTTGCCTAGGATGATCACAAGATCCGTGGTCGAGGTTATTCCCGCAGAGTGTGGTGTGGTTTATTTATGAAGGACTAGGTGGAGCACCCCTGCAGGGTTAAATCTTTCGGAAAGCTGTGCCCGCGGTTATGTGGGAACTTGGATTTTTGTTTAACACCCGGTTATAGTTAACTTCAAGTAGACTCAAATAAAATACACCAACTATGTGAGTAACCGTGATCGTCTCAGCTCGTGAAAATGATCCGAAAGAGTACACGGTGGGGTGATGTTTGATGTATGTAGGTGTCCAGGATCACTTAGCGATCATGCTAGTTCTCGACCGTTTATCATAGACCACATATTTGCATTCATGTTCTCGTAAGTTAGCCACCATACAATGCTTATTTCTACTACAAACTAAGCACTTACCCCCCATCCAACCCAATAAGCTTGAATAGTCTTGGTACCCGGTCGCGAGATTGCTGAGTCGTCGTGGCTCACAGATTACTACAACAAATACAGGTGCAGGTGCAGACGACATCGTACCAGATCATGCGACACAGCTCCAGTGGGAGTATGACAAGGGACGTGGCAGGATGTACGTCACTTATCCCGACGAGTATAGAGGCCTTGGTCGTGATCTTCGGGGCTAGCAAGACAGTTTCATCGCATATTTTCTCGTTTGATTTCGTCCATGGTCGGACCCTGTGTCATGATTGGTGTTTGAATAAACTATGTGAAATTGTAATTTAGCATGTGGCGAGTGTAAGCCAACTCGTATACTCCTCTCTTCACAAATGTATGTGATGATACTGAACGTGAGAAATGACTAGATGCGCCTCTATCCCTATCGAGGCCCCCGTGCCCAAATATGGGCAGGCACGCATCTTGGTCATTACATGGTAGACTTGCTAGACTTGCTAAAAATGTTAAAATCTGCCAACCAATTAACTTGGGAAAGGTTAGGTTTTAAATTCCTGCTAGTAGTCTATTTAGCCCCCCTCTAGACACTCTTCTATCGATTCTACAAGTGGTATCAGAGCTTTGGTTTCCATTGCTTCGGTTTAATCACCATGGAGGAAGATAGATGAGTCTAGTATAGAGAGATTGTGTTGTAGAGTGCCCATTCTTGATGGAGAGTACTATAGTCAATGGAAGAATGCCATGATTGATCTATTTGATAAATTTCATTTGCCAAAATATATTGAAAATCCCTGTGTGCTCCCTATTGATGAATTGCATCCCACACATGAAGAGGAAATTAATATGCTTGGTAACCTAAGAAATGTCAATCTTAGCGTTAGAGGTTTACCAAGATTCGTGCTTTCTCAATTCAAGAACTTTGCATGTGCCTATACCTTGTGGACTGATTCGGAGAAATGATATCAAAATCTTTCATTAGGAAATCTTGATGAAATTCTTCATAAAACTGTTGCTTTTCACAAAATGAAGCCTAGTGATCCAAACTTTGATAAATGCCTATTTGACCTCTGTGATCTTATGCGTGCTAAAGGAAATGTCACCACTATGAACAAAATTACCTTTGAAGCCATTCGCATTCATAAACTTGAACATTGTCATGATCACAATCCTAACAAATCTCTTGTTCTTTATGACAAGGATTTCCCAACTGATGATGAGAATGTGGAACATGGCTACCATGATGAAGATGATCTGTTCAACATCGAGTATGACAAGATCATGAAGAATCTAAGTCTTATGGCAAACTTCAAGGATTATTTGTCCGGAGGAAAAGACTGGATTCTCAACAGTGGATGTACGGATCATATGACTTGTGATAAAGACATGTTTCAAGAGATCACGCCTAATCAAGGTCGTCGAAGGTATGTGCCCTTTGGAGAGAAATCGAAGGGTAAGGTACTTGGCCTTGGTAAGGTGGCCATATCCCATGATAGTTCTATTCAAACTGCCTTGCTTGTTAAATCTCTTCGATACAATCTTCTTTTCGTATCTGGGCTTGCCGACTTCGGTTTCAATGTGTTATTCACGAAAATGGATTGCCAAGTGTTTCGTCAAGATAATCATAAAATGGTATTTACCGGTTTCCGTAGAGGTGATCTATAGGTTGTTGATTTCAGTAAGAGATCCAAACCTCGTACTTGTCTTATTGCAAAATCTTCGAAAGGGTGGCTTTGGCATAGAAGACTAGGCATTTTGGCATGTGTAATTTAGATAAGCTTATCGAAGGTGATCATATACTTGGTGTTAAAGATGTTATCTTTGACAAAGATAGACTTTGTAGTGCTTGTCAAGCTGGAAAGCAAGTACGTGGAAGTCATATCATTAAGAATATCATGATTACTAGGAGACCACTCGAGTTACTTCACATGGATATTTTTGGTCCTAATGCTTACAAGAGTCTTGGTGGAAATTTCTATGGTCTAGTAATAGTTGATGGTTTTTACATATTTACGTGCGTATTCTTTCTTGATGATAAGTCACAGGTTCAAAACATCTTCAAGAACTTTGCTCACAAAGCACAAAATCAGTTTGAATTTAAGATCAAGAAGGTTCAAAGTGATAACGGATCAGAGTTCAAGAACACCCATGTGGATACCTTTATTGATGAAGAAGGTGTCTCATATGAGTTCTCGGCTATGTACACAACTTAACCAAATGGAGTTGTTGAGAGGAAGAACTAGACGCTTATTGAGATGGCAAGAATGATGCTTGACAATTACAAGACGCCAAGACACTTTTGGACAGAAGCCGTTGAAACAACATGTCATGCCACAAGCTTCTCGGTAAAACAACCTACGAGCTACTCACCGGTAACAAACCGCAAGTCGGATACTGTCGGGTATTCATCTCAAAGTGCTAGATTCTTGATAAGCATCGTCGTACAAAATTAGCTCCTAAATCTCATGAAGGATTCCTTCTTGGTTATGGATCGAACTCTCACACATGCCATGTCTACAACAACTTCACTCAAAAAGTTGAAGAGACGGTAGATGTGAAGTTTGATGAATCTAATGGTTCGCAAGTCAAACAATTTCAAAATGATGTAGGTGATAAGGACCCTTCGTAAGCTATTCTATATCTACCCATCGGCAAGATTCGTCCCATGGAGGTGAAGGAAAGTACTTCATCAACTCAATTGGAAGCCCCTACTTCACGTCAAGGTGAACCTCAACATGATATGGAGGCATCCACAAGCGGTACATGATGTGATGATGAAGAGGAGGAAGTACATCATGAAGATCCACCACAACCACCTTCAAAACCACCTCACACTACTAGGATAATGCATATAGATAGATGCTTACTAGTAGCACGGGTTTTTACCCATTGCTACTGGTAGTTACTAGTAGTGCGGGTTTATACCCATCGCTACTACTAAGTTGATAGTAGTAGCGCGTGTTTACAAACCTATGCTACTACTAGGTGGTCTTCACTATGCCCCCAGGGACAAGCCATAGTAGTAGCATGGGGTATAAAACCCGCGCTACTGCTAAGGTGATAGTAGTAGCGCGGGGTATAAACCAACGCTACTAGTAAGAGGTCTTCATTGTGGCCCCCGGGACAAGCAATACTAGTAGCATGGGTTTTAAATGCCGCACTACTACTAAGTGGTCTTCATTGCGCGGGGTATAAAATCCCCATCTCCTCCCCCAAATCCCACCTCTCTCATGTCACTCTGCCCCTCTCTCCATAGGCTCTCTCACGGACCTCCTACTCATTCGCGCCTCCTCCTCCATCGTGCCAAAACAGGCCGCCACTTTGCATCGTCGGCGTCTAGGAGGTCGCCGATCTTCCCCCGCATCTTCATACCACCATGCCGGAGCACCTCACCTCCAGGGACCAGCCCCAGTGCTCCCTCCATCTGCTTCTCATTTCTCCTTATCTATCTCTCCCTCCAGTTTGACTCACCCTCCCATGTCCATGCACGTGCAGGCCGTCACCATGGATGACGAGGAGCTGTTTAGCTTGGTCGAGAGGAGTAGCCCCACACTACCACCTTGATCTGCCTTGGATTTGGGCCTTATCCAACAGTTGTCGTCAGATCTCGTCTATCGCTGCCAGTCCACACCGTCGTCCACCCCCGCCATTGCTGGATCGAATCATTGCAACCATTGACAACACACAGGGGATCGATATTTTTTTGTTTTTGAAATTAATAGTAGTAACACGGGAATTGAGTAGGAACTACTGTTATTTAGAAGTAGCGCATCTACAATCCATGCTACTGCTATCACAGCTAGTAGTAGCATTGGGTAAAAACGCGCTACTGCTAAAAGTTAGTTGTAGTGCCCTAGTAGTAGCACAGGACCTCACGCTACAGGTAGGCTAAAATCCAGCGCTACTAGTAGTGTTTTTCCTAGTAGTGTCAAGGGAACGACACCTCCAACAACAACAAAGATGAAGGAGATGATGATGAAGAAGAAGAAGCTCCACCATCCAAAATTCGGAAGTTGACCCGAGTTCGAGCTGAACTGATCAAGAACCATCCCCTAAACCAAATTTTTAGTGTTATACAAACACGGAGAATCACTCTCTCTAAAACCCGTCTATCTAACTTTTGTTAGCATTATTATTTCATATCTAGCATTGCACCTTTGAAGGTAGAACAAGCTCTTGAAGACACGGCTTGGGTGAACGCTATGCATGAAGAGCTTCACAACTTCGAAAGGAACGAAGTGTGGACACTCGTGGGGAAGTCAGAAGATGAGAACATCATCATCGGAACCAAATGGGTGTTTCGTAACAAACAAGACGAAGACGGTCAAGTCATGCGCAACGAGGCTCATCTTGAAGCCCAAGGATATACGCAGGTCAAAGGTATGGACTAGGTGAGACTTATGCCCCCGTCGCTAAACCTGAAGCTATTCATATTCTTCTTGCTTATGCTAATCACCATGATATCACGCTTTATCAAATGGATATCAAAAGTGCATTTTTAAATGGTGAAATTGAAGAACAGGTTTATGTTAAGCAACTGCCTGGTTTTGTGCATCCTAAGAAACCTAACCATGTTTACAAGCTTCGTGAACTCTTTATGGTCTTAAGCAAGCCCTGCGCGCTTGGTATAAATGTTTAATGAAGTTTCACATTGAAAAAGGTTTTGAAATTGATAAAATTGATGCAACCTTGTTCACTAAGAGATTTAATGGTGAATTATTTGTGTGCCAAATCTATGTGGATGATATTATCTTTTGTTCCTCTAACCCTGCATGTGTGCTAGATATCAAGCTGCACCTAAAGAGTGTTATTTTTTGGTTGTGAAACGTATTGTGAGATACTTGATACAAACACCAAACTTTGCCATTTGGTATCCCAAGGTATCTTCTTTTAATCTTGTTAGCCATTACAATTCGGACTATGCCGGTGATAAGGTTGATTGAAAGTCCACCTCGGGTACTTTTCAACTTTTGGGTAGATCTCTTGTGTCTTGGTCCTCGAAGAAGCAAAACTTTGTATCTCTACCTATTGCCGAAGCTGAGTATATTTCTGCAATATTCGTTACCAAGCCACTTGATGAGAAAACATTTTGTCACTTGAGGAGTGAGTTGAAAATCATTGATGCTTCAAACTTAAGCTAGTCTCATTCGATTGCAAGCAAGTTCGTGAGCTTTCTTGTTATTTCTATGTTCCTATAACTCGTTATCATATGCCATGGAATTATATGCTCCCTTGTATTGCATCTAACCTTTTGTAGGTACTTGGAAGAACTTCATTCAACAAGATTGTCATCAACTCCAATCAGAAGCAATCTTTTAATTACCAAGTATCCACAACCCCTCTTGATGATGCAAGGAAGAAGACAACAAAAACATAGCCTTGACATATACTTGATCTTAGTTGCAAAATCTTAAGTAGTACCATGTCAATTGGATATATCCATTCTTCTTCCTAGAATGGCTAACATTTGTAGGTGACTAGTGTACTAGAACAAGAAGGATTGCTCCCAATTCAAAATGATCTTCATCAACCTCGAGCATCCTCAACAAGTTCACCTATGAGAAACGTCATGAACATCACTCAAAGGTATGTACTCATATCCTTGAAAAGGCTTTACTCCAAGTCATGGGCTAACGCAACTCAAGTGATATGAATACATCAAAATGCTTAATCAAAAAATGGTAACCCAATTTCGAGCTTAACATGGAGTATGACCTATGATCAAGTATTCTTGCTTAGCTCCTAAGTTAATATACTCTAATATAGGTGACCTAGTCACCGCCCATCATCTAGTTAAGAATCTTGTGTGGTTTGCTCACTATCTTTATGATCTTTTGTAACCACTCAAATCTTACCTAATTGACGTCCTTTGTAAAAAAATCGCATTCTCTTTTTGAAACTATTTCTTTTGTCATTGTGAAAACAGAAACGTGTTCTCTCATTCGGAGCCACCAATATAAATAATTCGGTTCTACCAAAATTGCAGATGAGCTGCACTAAATAATCTCGGTACCATCGATTTATTTATCCCGGAGTCACCAATTTTCTTTGTTTTCTAAATATGTGTTTCTTTAATATATTTTTTCGTAACTGTTCTTGTGATATTCTTTTTCCTTCGAGAACCCCTTCATTAAAAAATGGGGAGAGAGAATAACAAGCTAGTCTTAGGGGAGAAATTCTTTATTCAAGGATCCCTAGCTCCAAGGAGAAGAAGACAAAAAATTTCCAAAAGGGAGATGAGTTACATTCAATTTTTCCCTTAGTTCTTTTCTATGAACCCTACTTTCAATGACCCTTGTTGTCGAGGATCCTTTCCTTGTCAATGATCCGTGTCACTACTCCTAAGTTTCACCTTTTTGGTAATTTATGCCAAAGGGGAGAATATCAAAGCTTCATGCTAAAGAGAGAGTTACATGCTTATAAAAAGGTGGAGATATGAGTTAGGGGGAGAGGAGAATATCAAAAGTTCACACTTATACAAACAACGGGAGAATACCAAAGTAGGGGGGATTCCATGTGAACAGCCAACAAGCTCACAATAATATTCTTGTTCACTTTAGAATTTTTTCTCACCCTATCCAATCCCAATATCTACATGCTGATATTCAGGGGGAAAGGAAGAACTACCACTATCATATCTAAGGAGAGAAAAGCTATAAAAGATTAATGCCAAAGGAGGAGACATATCAATCTTAAGGATTATCATATTTTATATGTTTTCCATATCTTGGTATCCTTTGAGTTCTATTGCTTTTGTTTAGTAGAATACTCTTGTGTTTCCTAACATTGTTTTGTCAAGTGTGTCTCTACTACTAGAATACACAAGAAGTCAAGGTAAGTATATGCATCATATCTTCAATCAAGATGATCTCCTGCTTCTTGCACATATTGGTTGCAAGAGTGAAGTCTTGAACGAGGATATACATTTCATTCATATATATTGATGCATAAAGCCAAGATACACTAGCCACCGAATCGGTGAAACCAACATTCCTAACATTCTGTCTATAGCCAAACATTCCAAATCGGTGAAACCAACATTCCTATCCCGGTGCCACCGATTCCAAAACCTAGACAGACTCAGCCAAACCCTAGCCACTTCTATGCAACCGATTCCATACCGGTGCCACCAAGTTTAGGTTGCCAACTTTCTGTTACGCAAACTCACATTTTTGGTCCCACCGAGATTGTTGGGTCGGCGTCACCAAGATTGGAAATTTGACCGTTGGTCACCTTATCGGTGCAACCGAGATTAGTATATCGGTCTCACCAAGATTCAAAAGTTGCCACCTTTTGGTCACTTTGGTACCACGGAGATTAACACATCGGGGTCACCAAGTTGGTAATTTTGTGTGTAACGGTTGGATTTTTGGGGATGCCTATATATACCCCTTCACCACCACCCACCCCGATAGTGAAGCACTCAGAACTATTCCATACCTATCCTAACAGATTTTTTAGACAGAACCACCTACCCTTGTGTTGAGAGCAAGATCTTCTAGTCCAACCATATGGATCTTGATTTCTAGCCTCCCCAAGTTGCTTTCCACCAATCCCATCTTTTCCACCAAGACAAATCTGTGAGAGAGTGATTGTGTGTTGAGGAGTCTATCATCTTGAGGCACTAGATCAAGGAGTTCACCGTCACTACCGAGCATTTTACGTTTCGGAGGGTGGTGCCTCCTACATTGGTTAGGTGTCTCTTGGGAGCCTCCTACTTCGTGTTGTGGAGTGAACCAAGAAGTTTGTAAGGGCAAGGAGATCGCCTACTTCGTGAAGATCTACCCATAGTGAGGCTAGTTTGTAAGGGAAGCCATATGGAATTGTCAAGGTTGCTACTTCATGAACCCTTATGGGTGGAGCCCACCGTGGACTCTCGTGACCGTTACCCTCCGTGGGTTGAAGACTCCATAAACATGGACGTACGATAGCAGCATGTCGGGACCCCGATCCTAAGTCATATGAATCGAGACTGTAACATATCACATCACTTTGCGGCCTCACGCACGGTAAGATCCATGGCTGCGGCCTTACCTTAGCCGGGACCGTTTCCGTCTTTTGGCTCACGTATGTGAACATGTCGCTTGCAATCAAACGACAGAGAACCCGGGCCGACATGACTAGTCATAAAACCCAAGTGGCACATCCATACGGAAACAGACATACGTAACCCAGCAACGTAGGTGTCGGCCTCTAGCGTGTGTAGACGAGTCATAGCAAGCTACAAGGACTCTATTATGTCGTGAGACATAAATGCCATCACAAGTCATAGTAGGCTACAGAGACTCCATTACACAGCGAGACTTTCCCCCGAAGGGATAGACATAGCAGTAAAGAAGGATACATGCCGGTCAATCAAAGTGTCCGGAGCAGTAGCATGCTACCATGGCTCGATGGAAGCACAAAGAGGCAGTTTCCCATAAAGAGTACTACAAAGTCACATGACTAGGTGTCAGATCCCATACATACCGTTGCACGTCAGACGTATGCACGACATGCCCGAGATGCATAGATACAACCATTGCATCACAACATAACCATACAACAACTTTTATTTAAGGGGCTTAGACGAGCCTTGCAAAACATGTTCTTACAGATAGGGTTCACATGACCCGACACTCAAGTCATACAAATAAGTATATACAAACCAAGCGGAAGCATAAGTTGTCTGAGTACAGACAGATGAAAGGGTAAAAAGGCACATGGCCTAACTATCTACAGCCCACCACAAGGCATAGGATCGTAGCCGGGACACCAGCTATTCGGCATCGTCGACATCTAGATAGAACCCACCTGATGGGTCCTGAGTCTCATCTTCAACAATTATTAAGCAAACGTGAGTACAAACATACTCAGGAAGTCTTTAAAATAGACCTAGTCTATTCATGCTCATGTATCAACAAGGGGAGTGGTGGAGTTTATGCAGCAATGCCAGCTTTGACTCATGGCTAACCTACACTACACAATTTTAACTCTTTGTTTAAATTTTAGATATTGCACACGAGTCCACTAACTCCATAACAATACATCACCAAGGATTCACTTCCCTCTCTTGGGAGAGTGCCATCCACGATACTCACACTTGTCTGGATATTTTTATTAGTATCCATTTGATTATCTATGAACAACATAAGTTATCCAAGTAGTCCATATCCGAGGACGCGTCTATTAGAATAGATTCATACCCTGTAGGGGTGTACTTCTTCACACACACTCTCGCCACTTATCGTTGTGTGTTCATAAAACCACGCACCTCGGCAACCTTCAAGCAAAAGTCCGGCAAGGGAGTCGGCCACGACCGTCAATCACATAAGACCTTCAGTCGAAGATATCGCCTATTTGAGACTGAACCCGCACGGAAGTCCGGCCGAAGTTTCCGCTATGGCCCCAAACGATGTCCGCAGGGTTCCCCAGCCCACCATTCGGGTGACCCTTGGCACATTGTACCACTGCCTACCGCATCGTAACCCACCCCTAGGGTTAGCGCAACGCACGACCTCCAGCATACTATAAGCACCAGAAACTAATTGCAACTCTTGGACCAAGGACTAAGCGATTGATAAGTCGAGAGGGTCAATTAAGTATCCCAATGTGTGGTAGTAACTAGTCTTGGATCACAAACACGGAACTCGGTTCCTAAGAATGGTCCCAATGAGGCAACCCTCTATGTACTCCTACATAGCCTCTCATCGCTACCTTTACCAAATCGGGTTCATCATAATCTTATCACATCGGAACATCATGGTTTCACTCCAGTTCATCACCTAGATGAAACATACCTGACACAACTCTAAGCATAGTAAGCATAGCAGGCATGGTAAGCTAAGCACATCATGGAACAAGCATCTACTAGTTATGCTAGGTTGCAAGGTTTAGCTATTTACTGTGACAATGATAGGTCATGCAAAGGAATAGGTTCATCTACCGTGTATGACAGACAAGTGAACGGTTGTCCTATTGCAATAGACAAGAGCAGGAGCGAGAGAGTGGGATGTTATCGGAAAGATCAAAGGGGGTTGCTTGCCTTGCTGGGTAGCGGTAAGGTTCTCTCCTTTGTTGGAATACTCGAGGGTATCCTTAGAAGTAGGGCCTACCGCAATGCAGATTAATAGCAATCAATACACGCAAGTGCAACAATATGATGCATGATCATGACATGGCAGCATGTATGGATGAGCTAATTCAGCTATTGTCCAAGTTAATTTGAAGTGAGTTTGAACATAGGTTCAAAATCGTTCTTCATTTCAAATTCTATATTTTAACCTATTAGCAAATGTCAATGTTCTTCTACATAGATTGATCTAACATGCATGATAATAGCACCATTAGATTCATTGGATTTTTTTGATAAATTTTCATATATACATTATTTTCATCTGAGTTACAGATTAATTTATATGAATTTTTGAAGTTTTAAACATTTTCTGGAATTATTTAAAAACAAGAAATTCCTTTTATTGCTTCAGCCTGACGTCATCATGGCGTTAGCAGGTCAGCTACCCAGGCTAGGTCAAACCTGACATGCGGGGCCCGCATGTCAGGGACACAGGCTTAATCGCCGCGCTAACCAGAGTTTGACCCGCATCTAGGTCCCACTAGTCAGTGGCTGGGGGGCTAATTAACAGGGGGATTAGCCCCTGATGGTTAGCCACATCGGTGCCCACCGGAGCGGGGCTGACGAGGACCCAAAACACGGCGGCGACTCGCTGGAGTTGCGTATCCGGCGGCCATTCGGCACGCGGAGGGCACTAGAAGGTGGTCTGCCCACGCACGCATCTAGCGAAGCAGCAAAGGGGGCTCGGGATCGCCGGAGACGACGGCCACGCCGAGCTTGGCGGCGGCTTGGGCAGGACCGACTAGTGCGCTAGAGGGCACGGGGAAGCAGGGGGAGAGCAGGAGGAGCACCAGCAGCTCACCACGGTTCCAGCAGAGGCAACGACGAGGTAGGGGGAGGTCCCGACGGGGCGAATCGTTGAAGCGGAGCTCCAGTGGCCGGCAGGGAAGAAATGGCGGTGGCGCGTCGTGGAGGGCTCCCGGGGTTTTCTCGCGTCACGGGGAGGACGAGGGGGTCACTGCGGGGCTGCTGGTGGGCTCAGAAGGGCGCGGGGGTGGCTAGAACTACGGCGACGCAGCGGCGATGAGCTCGGCCATGGCGAAGCAGAGGAGGAAAGAGAGCGAGAGAGAGAACACGTGAGGCAGAGAGGGAGAGGAGAAGGAGGCCACGGCAAGGAGGCCTCGCGGTGGCACTCTCCCAGCCCTCCAGGCCGGCAGCCAGGCAGGGAGGAGGTGGCTGGCGTGTGCCCGCACGCGACGAACGCACGCCCTTGTCCTCCTGGCGAGAGGACAGGGATGACTGGCCATGGGCCAGATGGGCCAGTTCAACCCTTGGGCCTCTGCTTTTTTTCCTTCTGGTTTTCTATTTCGGACATTTGTTTTATATTCTTTTCAGGTACAATTGCTTTGATCAAATATCCCAATTATTTGATAATATCAAGGTTGAATATTTTAAACTCCAATGAAAATTTTCACGATATTTTGAAATATAAAATAATGATAATGCTTTATTTGGCATTTTCAGAGGCTCTATCATTTATTTTTAAATTGCTATAGTTGTCCAAATATTAAAAATGGCCCCTGTTATAATCATGTCCATATTTATCAGAAATAGGGAACATTTTGTAAGGGCATTTTGGATTTGTTGAGTTTTCACAACTTTGAATTAATTTGATTCAAATATGAGCTTGGGGTTTCTTTTAGTCCCTATTTCATGTTGATGCAAAATTGTAACATGATGCACACACATGCTATCCTATGACATCTAGCTAGGGATGTGACATAGCACCTATCGGAACCACGGGAAAAATCTTTGCGTCTCCTATTGCGTTTGATCTTCTTGTCTCATCTCTTTACTTCATATGCAATGTCTTTACTTTCCGCTGCCATATTTGTTGGCATGCATGTGTAGGGCTGTTAGACTTGCTAGACTTGCTAAAAATGTTAAAATCTGTCAACCAATTAATTTGGGAAAAGGTTAGGTTTTAAATTCCTGCTAGTAGTCTATTCACCCCCCTCTACACACTCTTCTATCGATCCTACAAGTGGTATCAGAGCTTTGGTTTCCATTGCTTCGGTTTAATCACCATGGGGAAAGATGGATGTGTCTATTATCGGGAGTTTGAGGTGTAGAGTGCCCATTCTTGATGGAGAGTACTATAGTCAATGTAAGAATGCCATGATTGATCTATTTGATAAATTCCATTTGACAAAATATATTGAAAACCCCTATGTGATCCCTATTGATGAAATGCATCCCACACATGAAGAGGAAATTAACATGCTTGGTAACTTAAGAACTGTCAATCTTATCGTTAGAGGTTTACCAAGATTCATGCTTTCTCAATTGAAGAACTTGGCATGTGCCTATACCTTGTGGACTAAAATTAAAACGGGGCAGGTAGGGAATCTTATGTGGCCCCGCCTGGTCGGTAGCACTGCTCCACTGGGGTTGGGCTTGGGCTATCTTCCTCTTCTCCTCCCTTCCTCTAGGAGCGGAAATTTTCATGCCACCGACACCGGTGCGCTGCATCTCATCTGCAATCATGATAACATAGGGGTAAGCAATCTCGGTGTAGTAAGACGCGCAGGCTACTAGGTGCCAAACAAGAGGCAAAGGCACGCAAATAAATGCTGGCATTAATCAACGAACACACCATGGGTGGACAGGGGAAGTGGGGAGAGGGAACAGAGAGGGCCGAGTGTTTACTATGACAGTACGACTACGTGGTGGAAGTAGAATTAAGAAAAAAATAAAAATAAAAGGCAAACCAGAGGGTTGGGGTTGGAAGCCCGGTGCAAACAAACAAACGTATAGCTAGCCAAGAAGGAAGAGTCTAGCAGCTGGCCGGTGACATGCCGCTGTTACCCCGGCCACCTTTCGATCAGCCAGGCGCGTTGTTTGGCTTTGTAGGAAAGAATGGCTTTTGACCATCCTGCTGCAATGCACACAACACGTTGATGCCATATGTTGTGTCTCCGGCTCTCCGTGGATGCATGCATGCTATGCTAGCCTAGCATCTACCTTCGCCACAAGCTTTTCTTTTGCCTCACTTATGAATCAGATGATCGATCTAATCACTAAACATGCAGTTGTAGTGTAGGTTCATAGCAGCTAGCAGAGCAGAGAGAATGCAGGTACTAATAGCAACAGGTCCCAGATTACTCCTCCAAGTCTTCATGGCATTGAATACAAGTTATTGCATGTGGAACATCGATCATAATCATAGTTGATTCTGCATGCCGGCCGGTCGGCTTTGTTAGTTCCTCCTCATTCACGGGACAGGGCATGCACACGCACGACACGTATAGTACAAGGTATCAACGGCACGCGGCCATCGGTTTCACCCCCCTCTAGACACTCGTCTATCGATCCTACATACCCGGAGCACATTTATCCGCCAAGGTGTAAAGCTCGTTGACAGTCTTGGGGAGCTTGACGTTCATCTTGGCCCACATCCTGCTGTTGCGCACATTTGAATGGAACGCGGCAATTACCGCTACAGGATGTATTTTTTGGATGTTGCGATGCACTCGGCTGAATCTCTAGATATACTTCCTCAAAGTTTCTCCCTCCTTCTGTGGGAGGACTTGGAGATCACTGGGTTGTCCTGGTTCCTAGTGACCACCTGTGAATGTGCCAACAAACTCGTTGCACAGATCAGCCCATGACGAAATCGAATTCTATGGTAGGTGCATCAGCCATGAGCTCACATTTGGCTTAAGTGCCAAAGGGAAATAGTTGCCGAGCACCTTTTCATATATTCCTCCTGCGGCTTTGACAACAATTGCGTATATGACCTAGAACTATGTCGGATTAGGCTTCCCATTGTATTTCTCAGGTAGCTCAGGCTTGAAAGCTTGGGTTGACGACCAGCGGATCTGTCGCAGCTCAGTAGTGAAGGCAGGGCAGCTGACCTCGTAAAGGAAGGTACCTAGAAGCACTAGGTGCGGGGGTGCCGACGTCTGGACCGTTGCACTTGTCGGGTTGACGGTGTGCTTCCCGACATCGCTCCATGGTGATGTGCGCGTATTCTTTCCGCCGTTCTTGAAGGACACGTCGTTGATTCCGGCGGTTTCGCGGACCAGACGAGACCATGGACGCCTCGTCATGCTCATCAGCATGTGAAGCTTGTTATGGCCACCTCTGGGCCTGTTGTCACGGATGGGATTGCACTGTTGGTGTGGCCCCCTCGACGCGCTTGTTGGCCCACCTACTGCTGCCATTCGTGTCCGTCTTGACAGCTCTGCATGCCGGGTCTTCTTGGCTTCGACGAAGGAAATCAAATTCTAAATGTTGACTCTTCATTCATCCATCTTATCAGCCGTCGACATAAAGTTGAGGAGCATCTAGACTCGCCCCATGGCTTCCTCGGTTGTGTCTTGCATGGCGAAAGAGGCAAAACGCCATGTTGCCCGTATCTTGGTGGGACCAAGAGAAGCTTCGTCGCCTTCTCGACGCCATGTGCCACTCGACGGGGCCGTCTGATGTGTAGGAGGCCGAGCCTATGGATTTGCGGCCCTGCTCGGTGCTCCGTCTTTTTCTGCACGGGGTGCACACCCAGCATCCTCGCCGGTATGAGCGCAGCCGAAGGGTCATGACTTGCACCAGACCGGGCGCCTTTGAGGCGTCCGCGGCCACCTGAGCGGTGGGGAGGCGAAGCCCACGATGCCCACATCACTTGAGACCGTGGTGGAGAAGATGATGAGGAAGATCGACATGTCGATCACAATATCAGGTTCGCGCCAATGCAGCGCCCCCTACCTGACGCGCCAAAGATGTCAAGGCTAGATGCACATGTTCACCTATGGGGCCATCGGCCCCTTTGTGGTTTGAAGGGGGCGTGGACGTAAGCACAAAGAGAAGAGAGAGTGAGATGACGCGATGATCTACCCAGGTTTGGGCCACTGTGAAGCGTAAAACCCTACTCCTGCTTTGTAGATGGATTCATCAGAGAAGCATGAACAGCATACAGCACTCCTGCCAAGCAAAGGTTTTCTTCGAGGGAGTTACTACTCGTGTACAAGTGTTCAAAGCTCTGAATCCTGAGCTAGGTTGCCTTGGGCCTCCTTTTATACCACGCGGGGCAACAACACTGGCAAAACAGACATTGTCTGATGATTAGATAGCTAGTAGATCTTACCATACCTAACTCTGGCATTAGAGACAAATTACCATCATTGCTAGTCTCGGTGGCGTGCAGGGGTGCATCGTCGATAAGTTTATACCACCGCTCTAGCTAACTATGGCACCTCAAGTCGACACGTCTATGGACGGGTGTCAAGGAGGCGTAATTTGTCTTCCAGCTTGTTGCCACATGCTTAGCGAGAGCAATTTAGCCTCCTGGGGGCTCAACACCGCATCGACAAGTGACTAGCCTTGCGATGAGGTGTAGCGGTGGCTGATCGGCCCATGCATGCCGGGGGATAGCTTGCCGGGTCTCAAAGAAGGGGTGCACGTCCTGGTCCCCAGCAAGCGCTGGGGACATGCTTGGCGCGTAGCAGTCCAGGTTTTGGCTACCAAGCCGGACTTGTTGGAGTTTTTCTTGTCTATTCGTCGGGTTGGCTCGATGTCAAAAGCTTTTTGCTACTACTGCATGTGCAGAAGTCAGGGGCACTTGGTACCCCTATCCAAGTGCATTAACACCTCCCCTCACGGCCAATACCCTTCCTCGCATGCACCCGCTCCCCCGCTCTCTCTCTATTCTCTCCCCTTGGCCTAGAACGACCCTAGGACAGCTTTTGGCGTGCTCTGGAGCGCGCTATGGGACAATAGAACATTGACGCCGTGCCCTTCCCATACTCCCGACCATCTCGAGCCTCCCCCTAGCGCCAGTCTGGGCACCTTGGCATCCACAAGACACTGGGCTTCGCACCCCTCCTCTCTGTCTCCCTGCGACGTCCTGCCCAGTGCGTGCCCGATGCCGCCCCTCTCGGGCAAACCGCTTCCTTGCACGCGCCTGATTCCCTACTCTCTCTTATCTCCCCTTGGCCTAGATCGACCTCAGGAGACCCCCAGACGCTCCCACGCATCCTCTCATGGACTTTGGCCTTGGTGTCAACCTCGTCGGCGCATGGGTCAATGGTGGAGTCATGCACCTCCTATTTAAGGGCATCCTCGAGCCCTCTCTCCCCTATGTTGTCTCCCTCTCACACCTAATCGCCCCTCGACACTACATTTGTGTCCTAGAGCCCTCGAGCTCGAGATTGAGCTCGGGGTCCACTGCATTGGGACTCCGGGAATCTCTGGGTACAACCCCTCTCAACCCTCGTTTTCTCCTCCTTTGGGCCTGTCTCCCTTCCCTGCCCCCCGTGCAAATTGGAGCAGGAACAACCGGCGATAACATCTCCCCAAGCTCCTCCCCCACGGGCTCCTCGTTGCTTGTGACCCAGGCCACCCCGGTGACCATCTCCTCCTCCACGAGAATGGCGGCTCGATGTTGACTCTATTCCTGCACTCTGCTCTCCTCATCATGGTAACGAGCTTCGTTTATTACGTTGTTGACGAGGAATTGGGCCAGAAGACTTTGTTGAGCCAAGCACGCATCCCTTTGACCATGATTATGAACCCATTTTATTGCATGGCATATAGCACATTACTCTTGATATGATGATCATGTTGTTATGGTGAACACCTTCGTGGGTTCTCTCCGATACTTTTGTTGTTGATACGTGCACTGAGTATGACCATACCTTCGTATGAGGGTTATGCAGGTGGGAAGTAGATAGGATGCTTAGTAGATTATACGCAAATGGGATGTGGAAAATGCATGGTTAAAGAAAAGAATTAATTTCAAAATATTTTCGAAAACCCTGTCAGGTACCACTAATGCCTGAGGGAGAGGATGATGAGCTAGGTAACCACTTGATGAAGAAGTGGTGTACCGAAACAAGTTTAGTGTGTGTGTTTTCGAAAAATGGATTAGATTTAAGATTTGCTGATCGTCCCAACCTTACATGTACAACCACGATACCCCTTATGGGTCTGGACTTTGTTGATTACTTTGGTTGGTGCTACAAGAGAGCCCACATTATTATTGGTAGGAGTGGCATGGTTACTCTTGATATGGGGTCGTGCCGGAAAGGACGATCATGGGCTATTTTCATAGACGTCGGGCACAATGTTGGTCCCTTCATGGATGGTACAATCTAGACTGAGGCCCGTATGATGTACATCATGAGGGCCGGGTACCAATCGAGTGGACTCTTTTTTTAGTGTCGCCAGGGGAAGGGCATTGTTCGGGTACATACCACGGGTATGAACAATATGACGAGTCGTGGCTTGACATGGAAGTTTCCTGAGTATTGTGGTTAATGTTTGCAACCTCTACAGAGTGTAAAACTATTTGAATAGCCATCTCCATGGTCAAGGACAGTTGCCTAGTCCTTCTTAAACTATGTCTAGATGTTTTTCCAAAATCTTGGTGTGTGTGTGTGACAATAGATACTTGAGCTAAGTCGGAATACTTGACGTGATGACTGAACGTGAGATGTTCAACCCCCTGCTTATGACGATATATATAACTCATTCACATGGATACGTACAACCTCCTGATGAATGCTTTTACAAGTTATTTGATCATGTCATTGCACTGAAAATTAGCTTTCTACGAACTTACCTACTTAGTGCTAAATCATGCGTTGTTGTTGCCTTATTTCAATCATGGATTTCTTGCGAGTACATTCAAAGTACTCATTGGCTTGCCACATGTTATTTTATTATCCAGGCATGGAAGACCAGGAATATGTTGAAGACTTAGTTGGTGACGTATATGCGAACTAGGATGCTTCCTAGTTAGAATGAAAGTAGGGTTAAGGTAAATGGCATGGGTTCACGTTTTCAATCAAGATTTCCGTTTCTAGTTATGTTTGGTGTTTGGCCTTCATGGCCTATCTATGTAAGACTTGACCTTGATGGTCTTTATTTGTGTAAGACAGTATGTATGGATGTAATACTCTTGTTATTCAGCTTCTATGTGTTCAGTGAGCATTGATCTCTGGTATCACTATACGCGTGCATTCGGTGATCACGTCTTATGGGTCGGGGTCCCCACACTAGGACTGATGCCTTTAGGATCATCAAGAGTATATGCAATTGTATCTCAATGCTTGTTTAGAACCTTGAGTAGTGTCTCTTCTTTAGGTTCTGAAAGGGTGCACAAAGAATAACATGATATACCTTACTTTCATCAAGATAATCATATTTTAGTGTATCAGGTAGATTATGTAATTCAAGCATAGGGTCGCTATTAGGAGGGAGAGGATCTTCTAAGGTTTCAACAAGCATATTACATTTAAGGATAGTTGCCCGATTAAAGAATATATCATCTATTTCTTCCTTTTCTTTCATATGCATATCAATTCCGTGGTCTAGCAAATATTGTTCTAATGGATCAGTAGGAGGCACAACAGTAGACGCAAGACCATTTATTTCATATTTACTAGGAAATTCTTATTCATGCATTTGTCTACTGAACTTGGAGAAATTAATCTCATGGGAGCCATCACCAAAATTCACATTGAGCATTTCTATGGTGCAACCAATTTTAGGATTAACAGTATTCAGGAAAGGTCTACCAAAAATAATGGGACGAAAATTACCTTGTAGTGATCCAAGAACTAAGAGTCATTAGGGTATTTGATTTTACCACACAAGACTTCCACATCTGTCACAATCCCAAGGGGTGAAATTTTCTCTGTTTGCAAGATTAATAGTAGCATCAATATCTTCTAACTAAACATGTGTAATATCATGCATAGTTTCTTGATAAAGAATAAATGGAATAGTGCTAACACTTGCACCCATATCACATAATCCATGGTAACAATGATCTCCAATCTTAACAGAAACAACATGCAAACCAACAACAGGTTTATTTTTATTATTAGAATCCTGTTTAGCAATACGAGATGCTTCATCAGAGAAATATGTGACATGACCATTGACGTAATCAACCAATAGTTTTTTAACCATTGCAACCTTAGGATGTACCTTTATTTGTTCATAGGGTTTTTGTGTTTTGATAGTACTCTTCTTAACTATAGTTGCAACTTTAGCATGATCCCTAATCCTAACAAGAAAAGGTGGTTTCTCAATATAAGCAGTAGCCACAACTGGATCAACATTATAAATTCTTGTTTCTCTTTAGCTATAATTGGTTCCTCACAAGTTTCTTCAATAGGTGGGTAGAATTTATTTATTTTTCTTTAGGGAGATCAATATGTTGGGGGAAACGACACCTATGGGATCGGAGGGATCCCTTTTTGGTTCGGCAGGGGAGAAGGCTCGCACAAAGAGCGGATCGAGTGACCAGCACGCGAGAATTTACCCAGGTTCGGGCTGCAAGGATGCATAAAAACCTACTCCTGCTTGGTTCTATTGGATGGATTCTAGCTTAGGTTCTAGGAGCGCTACAGTATACAACTACTACTCATGCAAAACAGGCTAGAGGACCTCCACCAGTCTAGGAGTGCAAAAAGATTGAAAATACCTCTACCATAATGCCCTGGGCCTTCTTTTATACTCTCAGAGGGGTCAGCAAACGTGGCGTACAGTACATACAAGGGGTGTATAGTTCGACAGTGTTATCCTACCTAACACTGACGGTGCAAGACCAACACATTTAATGCTCCGTCAGGCGTCCCTGACCGTGTATGGTATGGGACAGGAGCTCGTCCATCGGCACCTCTTAGCCTCTCCATCGTCGGCGTCTCGACACGTGCCCAGGCTTGGCCACACCTGGCCTTCACGCTGGTGAGGGGCTTGCCGGGGCTTCGCCTCTGTGCTGGCAAGATGGCGAGGCCTTGCCGGGTGCATTCCTTGTCGGGGCACCATAGGCCATCCCAGCAAGATCTTGCCGGGGTCCCAGCCTTCGGTCTGTCGACTTGAATGCCTTCTTGATGTTGTTGTATTTTGTCCTTAGTTTCTCCCTAGCAGGCCTTGCCACTGGTATAGCTACTACTGTCCGTGCACAAGTATGGGGTACTAAAAAGCCCATACTTTAGTACACCGGCAGGAGTCCCCGGGCCTGGGCCATACACGGTGCGAGGCGTTGTTGGGCTAGGCCCAAAAAAATGCACGGGCACGCGTGGCGAGGATTAACTTATGTGCAACTATTCTGCTTATTGCGTCTCCCCACAACGCATGTTAAGTGCGCGACGTGGGTGTGTGTGCGCGGAATTGTAATAATTATTCTCATGGCTGCGTCAGGCCGTTTCCGCCATGTGCTTCGCATGCATAGAGGATAGCTAGCAATGAGCGCCCGTGACTTAAAGTCCTGGCTGTGGCAGAAACTTTAGCACTGTGGATTGGAGCAATGGGGATCGTGCGCGATGCTATTGCAGGTGGTGAGCGGTGACCCTTGGAGCGGGGGAGAGCCAGCCCGCACGTTCCCACTATAAATTGAGAGTTTGCGAGGGCGATGCTCATCCATCCTGCCTTGCACATCGAGTGCAAACCTCCAGAGCTTGCCCTTCTGCCTTCTCCGAACCACGAGTGGTGCCCGCCGTTAGCCATGACAAGGGGCGAGTGCGGCTAGCGTCCTCTTCACCAAGGAGGAGTTCTCGTCTGGATCATGCCACCGCTTCCACCACGGAGGCAGAGGTTGATCTAGGTGTTCGTGGCTGGAGAGGCGCGACAGGCCATGGTCATCGTGGAGGCCGAGGCCGGGGGAGGCGGAGTGCTGCTCCATCTCTCCCTCAAATGCTAGGCCCCTTCCTCGAACAAACCCACGCTGAGGGGACGATGTTGGAGTTCGTCCTCAAACCGCGCGGTCCCCTTTGAGGCAATGTGCGCCTTCCTCACCCTTCTTCTAGGGCGATGGAGGCCGACAAACCGCCCGCCTTCTGGTTGCGGGCGCATGGCTGCTGCAATGGCACCACGCGGGTGGACGTCGAGTATCTGGAGAGCCGCGTCATGTTCATTAGGCGTGGCTAGAAATCCTTTGCCTACGCCCAGAACCTCCAGGATGGGCCCGTCCTTCGTTTCAAAATGATGGAGGGAAATCTGCGCTCCATCAAGATTTATGGGCGCTCAGGCGTGCGTCTGAGGTGCTGCAAAGAGAGCTTGAGCGATAGCTATGAGGAGGACGGTGTTGGTGAAAGTGACGATGAGTCCGAGCTCTAGGCCGTCAAGTCAGAATACGACAACCAGAGCTCTGACTGATTGGCGGTCGCACCATCAGTGTCAGCTTCACGCCTCTCCTCCTCCCGGCAAGAAGATCTTGCCGGGGGTCCTTGTCCCGGGCACTGCCTCATCTTCCAGCTGGATCTTCCGGCAGGCCCGTGGACTTTGTCTTCTAGGACTCCCCTTCTCGTCGGTGTAGTGCTGATCTTCTCCTCTGCGCAATCCAGGCCCTCTTCTCTGTGCAATGCTAGTCCAGGAGGGACTAGGCTCTCATCGGAGGCCCATTGCCATCTTTTTCTTCTTGTAGACTGGCTCCTCTTTCCATCTTTTTCTTCTTGCAATCTCCCCTAGGAGTGAAAGTCAAATAAAGATGTACTTAGGAAAAAGCCGACATCTCATGTAAATTTCACCATATTTGAAAGACTGTATACTATTCTCCTTGTCAGATTCCTCTTTGCATGGTGTTTTCCCTACGCTTTTTCCAAAAAAACCTTGTCGGCATGTGTAGCCCTACCGCGAGCGTTCCGAGGAGCAAGCCCTTAGAAGCCTGCTGGCGGTGCCACTACCAGCAAGATACCTTGACATTCTTGGCGTGGCCTCTTGAGCTGTTGAGCGGACTCGAAACAGAGTAAGGGCGCAAGAGTGGCCACCTAAGCCATTGAGCGGACTCCAAATGGAACAGGGGGAGCGCAGCCACTTAAGTCATTGAGCGGACTCGAAACAGAGCGGTGTCACCAATCACGGCAAGGTTCCTTAGCGTGCAGGTTTTCCATACAAAAGTCAGAATCACCGAAGGAAAATAACTTCATAGTAAGAGTTCCCTTAGGATTTTGCAACTTAGCTTTTCGTTGTCATACTCCTAACGGCAAGATGTTTTTCTGGAACGTCACCCGACGGTATCCATTCCACCCCCCTGGCAAAGCTGCACGTGAGGTAACCTTCTGTCCTTTTGAGAAAAAGAAAGAAGAGAAAATAGGGATATGGAACCTTGGTGGCCTGTTAGCTCTTGCTGGGAGTAAGCGCAATACAATATCTCAAACAAACATGCATATAAGTAAATAGGAGAATCAATAATATTTGTAGAACAATTAACTTTATTCAACTATGCATAGGGTCTGCCCTCGCTTTGTACAAATGATTACATGCTTCAGCGGCAAGAATCTGTACAAAAGGTGGTTGCCGGAAGGCCCGGCAACCGCGCCTCCTGGGTAGAACTTGCGAAGTTGTTCGATATTCCATGAGTTGATCACTGGGATGCCATCTTCGGTCTCTAGGCGGACTATGCCAAGCCTGGTGACTCGCACTACCCGATAAGGGCCTTCCCACTTCGGCGTCAACTTGTTTGAATTCTTGGTGGACTGAACTCACCAAAGAACAAGGTCATCAACCTTGTGGATATCATAGCTACGCAAAGCTTGCTGGTAGCGCGCAACTCGCACGGCAGCCTGAAGACGATCTTCCTCAAGGAGCATCGCATCATCTTGCTGCAACTGCTCTTCCTCAAGCTCATCATAAGCGAGCACTCGAGGTGACCCGTATATGAGTTCCGTGGGGAGAACTACTTCCGCCCCATATATTAGGGAGAAGGGTGTATGGCCGGTATCTCGATTTGGAGTCATTCCGATTGACCAAAGAACCACCGACAACTCATCAATCTAGCGCCTTCCGCACTTGCGGAGCTTGTCAAAAGTTCTTGTCTTGAGGCCTCGCAACACTTCTGCATTAGCCCTTTCCGCCTGGCCGTTACTCCTTGGGTGGGCAATAGAAGCAAAATAGATCTTGCTTCCAAGGTCTTGGAAATAATGCATGAAGATGAGGCTCATGAACTGTGTGCCGTTGTGAGTGATGATCCTGTTAGGAACACCAAAGCAACAGACTAGTCCTTTCAAGAACTTGACGGCTGACTGTGTTGTCACCTTTCTCACTACTTCCACTTCTAGCCACTTTGTGAACTTGTCGATTGCAACATACAAGTACTAAAATCCACCGACAGTGTGGGGAAAGGGTCCCAATATGTCAAGCCCCCAGACCGAAAATGGCCAGGATAGAGGGATTCTTTGAAGAGCTTGAGCTGGTTGATGCATTTTCTACGAACGAAACTGACATGCTTCACACTTTGCTACTAGCGCACTTGCATCCTGGAGGGTAGTGGGCGAAAAGAAACCTTGCCGGAATGCCTTATCGGCAAGTGCTAGTGATCCTATGTGGGAGCCACATATGCCTCCATGTATCTCCGCCAACAGCTCTAGTCCATCCTCCCGAGAAATGCATTTGAGTTTCACACCGTTTGGGCTCTTTCTATACAGGTCGTTGTCCACGTACTAGTAAATGTTAGACCGGCGGGCTACTTTCTCTGCTTCTTCTTGTTCCTTAGGGAGTCCTCCCGTTTGAAGGAAATGGATGTTGTGATGTGCACATGCTGGAGCCTGGGACTCGATAACAAGGACTAAAGGCATATTCTCTGTCGGGGAAGCATTTGTCTCAACGGCAAGGCCTCGAGGTCCTACCAGAGCCTGTTGCCTCCCAGCAAGCTTGGCGGGAGCGTGTGCTTCCATGGCAAGAGCCTGAGCCTCTGCCGCAGTGCGACGCTCACCGGCAAGCCTAGTGTTGTCCCCAGCAACTTCCTCGCCGGCGACTTCTGGGAGCTTTGCCCACAAATACTTGCCGGAACTCAACTTTCTTCTTTTATCTTGTCCAATTGATGGTTTCACGGATGGTTGAATCAGTCGGAGAACAAAAGTTCCTGGTTCCACAGCCAACTTAAGGGCAGCACACTTTGACAAGTCATCAACAATTTTGTTCTCTGCACGCGGAACTTGCTCCATTTGCAGACCGTCAAAATGTTCTTCCAACTTTCTCACTTCATCTACATAAGCTTCCATCAACGGAATCTGATAATCCTTGTTCACCTGCCTGACAACAAGCTGAGAATCACCGCTGATAATAAGTTTCTTAATCCCAAGGTCTCCCGCGATCCTGAGACCGGCAAGCAGCCCTTCGTATTCTACAGTATTGTTCATCGACCTCTCCCGGGGAAAGCGCAACTAAACCACATATTTGAGGTGATCTCCGATGGGTTCTACAAGCAACACTCCGGCACCAGTGCCTTGCAGCGAGAAAGATCTGACAAAATACATGATCCACTCTTGGTTGGTTTCCTTCCCGCGAAGAGTTAACTCTGGAACATCATCATCAGGCTTTGGGGTCCATTCCGCAATGAACTCCGCCAAGGCTCTGCTTTGGATGGTCGAAGTGCTCTCAAACTTGATACCAAAGCTTGACAGTTCCGAAGCCCACTCCACAATCCTGCCGGTAGCGTCAGGGTTATACAAAATCCTCTTTAACGGGAAGCGAGTGACAACTGTGATCTCATGTGCCTGGAAGTAATTGCGGAGCTTCCTCGAGGCCATAAGGAGGTCGAAGAGCAACTTCTGCAGGCCAGAGTATCTTGACCTAGCCCCCTGCAAAAGGGAGCTAACAAACTAGACTAGGCGCTGCACCATTTTCTTCTTCTTAATTATTTCATTCGACTGTGATGATCCTACTTTGTCGGCACCACACTCGGCCGAGGGATATTCTTTCTTGTAGCTTGGAGGTCCTGCTGCTGCCGTTGCTTCTTCATCAACTTCTATTTCAACCACTAGTGCAACACTCACCACTTGATTAGTTGCCGCTACATATAGAAGCAACGGCTCTTGTGGTTTTGGCGCAACTAGGACTGGTGGAGTGGAGAGGTACTTCTTCAAATCCTGCAGGGCTACCTCCACTTCCGGAGTCCATTTCATCGGACCTGCCTTCTTCGAGATTTTGAAGAAGGGCAGGGCGCACTTAGCAAATTTTGAAATGAACCTACTTAGAGCGGAAACGTAGCCGGCAAGACGACGCACATCCTTGACACGTCTTGGCACTTCGATTTGCTCAATTGCCTTGATCTTGTCGGGATTTGCTTACATTCCACATTGAGATACAAAGAACTCGAGAAGCTTGCCGGATCGCACACCTAACACACACTTCTCAGGGTTGAGCTTCAAGTTGATCTTGCGCTGATTTGTAAATGTATCTTCTAGGTATGATATGAGCGTAGCCTTGTCCTTGTTTTTGACCACTATTTCATCCATATAAGCCTCCATATTTATATGTAGTTGGGGCTCCAAACCAATCTGGACCACTCTTGCAAATGTGGAACCACCACTTTTCAACCCGAAAGGCATATGCAAAAAGCAATGCGTACCACATGGGGTGATAAATGCGGTCTTCTCTTTGTCTACCCTGGCCATGACAATTTTATGCTAACCTGAATAGGCGTCAAGGAAAGACAACAAGTCGTAGCCGATGGTGGAGTCCACAATCTGGTCCATGCGTCACAAGGGAAAATGATCTTTGGGGCAAGCTTTATTAACATCTGTGAAGACAATGTATAGCCTCCATTTCCCATTCGCCTTGCGCACTACAACTAGATTGGCCAACCATGTTGGATGAAGTACTCTGCTGATCAAGCCAGCCGCTCCTAGTTTCTTGATTCCTTCGGTAATAAACTGTTAGCGCTCGAAAGCATGTTTCCTGACCTTCTGCTTGACGGGCCTCGCATGTGGACAGACGGTAAGCTGGTGCTCAATCACCTTCCTAGGAACACCGGGGATATCAGATGGTTGCCATGCTAACACATCAACATTTGCCCGCTGGAAGGCGACGAGCGCGCTTTCCAATTTGTCATCAAGGCTTGAACTTATGGTGAAAGTCCCTCCCGTACCAGCTTCCTTGGCGGGTACCTTCGTAGTCTTTGGTGGAGCTGCCTTGGACTTCTTGCTCTTACCCGTGGAACTCTCTAGCACATCGTCACCGGGAGCGCAACACGCCGAGGAGGTGCGCTTGTCGGGCTTCTTCCTCCCGGGAGATTCAATTGCAGGATCAAGTGCCACAGCGGCAGATGCAGCAAGCGCCTCCCAGTAGAGTTGATCGACGCAGATAAGTGTGTCCTTCTTGTCAGACTTGGCAGTGATGATTCCCATCAGCTCGGGCATCTTCAATACATTGTAGGCATAGTGCGAGGCCACCATCAACTTGGCCAACACTAGATGGCCAAGGTTCCCATTGTATGGCAACGGTATCTTGGCGACGTCGAAAACAACCTTTTCCGTCCTAAAGTTCAGATCGTTGCCAAATGTTACCGGAAGCGGGATTTTCCCCTTGGGCTGCCTCCTTCCCAGATAGATCCCCTGAAACGAGCCCGTTCCCTCGAGATCTCCATTCGGAATTTGCAATTTCTTGATCACCTCGGGCGCGATCAAGTTTAAGCCGGCCCCACCATAAAGTAACATTTTTGTCACCTTGAGGTTGCGAATTGTTGGTGAGACCAACAACAGAAAACACCCGACCACAGTTACGCGATCAGGGTTATCCTCAATGTCGAAAATGTTAAGCGTGTTGGACCATTTAAAGGCTTCTGGACGACGAGAGATGGCTCAGTCGCATTAACCTCATGTGCCTATTGTTTAAGTTGGCGGTGGGAAGAATGCAACGAGGCACCTCCGCCGATGCACATGGAGTTTGTAGCTCTCTCGAATTCTTGCTCATTGTACTTGTCATCATCATCTTCTTGCTTGTCATGGCCACGAGCAGGCCGGTCCTTCTCTGGCTTGGCCTTGCCGCGGAGACCTCCTGCCACCGCACTTCTTGCCGGATACCTCCGCATAATCCTGGCCCTTCTCCTTGTCTCGCCTCTCTTACTCGGCTTTTTACTTCTCGACAAGCTGCTCAACTTCCGGCAGTCTTGGAGATCGTGGCCCTTGGTGCGATGGATCTTGCAATATTGCTTGATGGATCATTTTGTCTTGTTGACAGCCGCCAAAGCCTGACAGGAGATGCACCCGAAAACATCCTTGCTAGGGTCATCAGCCTTGGCCTTCCTGACGGTGCCGGGATTGCCGAATGCCTCGACGGCAAGCACGGCGTTGCCCCTGCGCTTCTTGTCATGCCGCCGGCCCTTCTTTGTTGGGGAAGTGGACTCCTCATCCTCAGAGTCGATCCTTGCGCCAGCGTCTTCGCCGGGGAGCCTCCTCCCTTCTTCAGCTCGAGAACATTTATCTGCTAGAGCCTAAAGCTCGGCAACATCCCTGACCTTGTTCATTGCCAGCTCTTCCCGCATCCTCCAGTTGCGCATGTTATGATGGAACGCGCTGATATGAGCGACAGGATGAACCTCTGGTATGTTGTGGTGTATGCGGCTGAACCATTGGATGTACTTGTGCAAAGTCTCGCCCTCCTTTTGGGGGATGATATGTAAATCACTTTCCTGCCCAGGAGCTTGATGACCTCCGATGAAGGCGCCAACAAACTCATGGCCAAGATCTGCCCAGGAGGAAATGGATACTTCCGGCAATTGCATCAACCACGACCTAATGTTGGGCTTAAGCACCAGCGGGAAGTAGTTGGCGAGTATCTTGTCGTCGCGAGCCTCGGCAGACTGCACCGCAATGGTGTAGATGCTCAAGAACTCTGACGGGTGAGTCTCGCCGTCGTATTTCTCTGGGACCTTTGGCTTGAATGTGTGGGAGTTGGGCCACTGGACTTGCCGCAACTCACGGGTAAACGTAGGACAACCCACCTCGTAAGGCAGGCCGACAGGATATGCTAGCGCGCATTTGTCTACAGCGGGCCATGCGTGCTTATCAAATTGGTGGCGCGCTTCCTGCCGTCGCTCGATTGTAGTTCGAGCGTCTTCCTTGCCTCGTTCCCAAAGAACTTGAAGCTGATCGCGACGAGTCCGTGGATCATACGAAACCATTGAGCAACCATAATAAGCGTCGTTCCATTGAGTCATTGATCGGCGTTGTTGATTTGGAGGAGAATGCACCATGGTTGCACCACCTCCGCAGTAGGAGGGAAGTTCAGGAGTAGTTGTGCTCGCACCATTGCTTCTTCCGACGTGATCGGCAACGAACGGTGCGAAGAACGCGAGGTGCTTTGACACTTAACTATGTTCGAAGGAGCTCCATCGTGGTCCCACGACTGCATGCCACTCCCACTAGCATGTAGGCATGCATGGTGGTCCCGCACATCTTGGGAGCGATGCACAAGACCTTTTCCATCCAGATGATGGGAACTACCGACCATGCGGTGCTGCTCTTCGCGTGCTTCCTGGGAAGGTCGTAGCGTTCGAGCAGGCGTGGGTGCCTTGGAAGGTGCCCTTCCAACCTCGGAGTTCACCATACTGCCCATAGGAGGTACAACTCCGTCCTGAGACCTAGCGGCGCGGGAATTTCCGCCGCCGCCCTGAGCGTCTCCTTGGTGGGCGTCGCGGCTTGCTTGGCCTTGATCATCAGAGCGCGTGTCGGCATAGGGTCCCTGCTCCCTCCGCCCGCACGCACTCCATAGCCCTCCTCGGCGGCTACGAGCGCGGCGAACATGGAGGGTTCCACCACCATGAAACCTTTCTTCTTGGGAGCCATGGCGATGACGATTATGATGAAACAACTGATGTGCTAATGACAAGGTCAGGTTTAGGCGAATCGCTCCCCTACCTGGCGTGCCAAAGATGTCGGGGGAAACGACACCTATGGGATCGGAGGGATCCCTTTTCGGTTTGGCGAGCGAGAAGGCTCGCACAAAGAGCAGATTGGGTGACCATCGTGCGGGAATTTACCCAGGTTCGGGCCACAAGGATGCGTAAAACCCTACTTCTGCTTGGTCGTATTGGATGGATTCTAGCTCAGGTTCTGGGAGCACTATAGTATACAACTGCTACTCATGCAGAATGGGCTAGAGGAGCTCCACCAGTTTACATGTCCGAAAAGATCGTAAAGTCTTCTACCTTAACGCCATGGGCCTCCTTTTATACTCTCGAACGAGTCACCAACAGTGACATGCAGTACATACAAGTGTTGTATAGTGCTACAGTGTTATCATACCTAACACTGACGGTATGAGACAAAACACATCTAATGCTCTGTTAGGCATCCCTGGCCGTCTATGGGACGGGACAGGAGCCAGTCCCATCGGCACCGCTTGGCCTCTCCATCGCCGATGTCTCGACACGTGCCCAGGCGAGGCAACACCTGGACTCTATGCTGGCGGGGGGCCTGCCGGGGGTTCACCTTGCCGTGGCTTCGCCTCTACGCTTGAAAGATGGCGGGCCTTGCCCAGTGCATTCCCTGTCGGGGCTCTGTAGGCCATCCCGGCAAGATCTTGCCGCGGTCCGAGCCTTCGGTCTGTCGACTTGAATTCCTTCTTGATGTTGTTGTAATTTTTCCTTAGTTCCTCCCTTGCAGGCCTTGTCACTTGTATGGCTACGACTGTCCGTGCATGTCGGGACCCTGATCCTAAGTCATATGAATCCAGACTGTAACATATCGCATCACTTTGTGGCCTCACACATGGTAAGCTCCACGGCTGCAGCCTTACCTTAGCCGGGACCGTTTGCGTCTTTTGGCTCACGTATGTGAACATGTCGTTGGCAATTAAACGACACAGAACCCGGGCCGACATGACTATTCATAGTACCCAAGTGGCACATCCATACGGAAACATGCATACGTAACCCAGCAATGCAGGTGCGTGTAGACGAGTCATAGCAAGCTACAAGGACTCCATTACGTCGTGAGACATAAATGCCATCACCGCACGCAGACGAGTCGTAGCAGGCTACAGGGACTCCATTACACTTAGAAACATTTCCTTGAAGGGACAGACAGGGCAGCAAGGAAGGATACATGCTGGTCAATCAATGTGTCCGGAGGAGTAGCAAGCGACCAAGGCCCGATGGAAGCACAAAGAGGCTTCCCGTAAAGAGTACTACTAAAGGCACATGACTAGGTGTCGGATCCCATACTTGCCGTTGCACATCACAGGTATGAACGACATGCCCGATATGCATAGATACAACCATGGCATCACAACATAACCATACAACAACTTTTATTTAAGGGGCTTAGACGAGCCTTGCATAACATGTTCTTACAGATAGGGTCACATGACCCGAAACTCAAGTCATACCAACAAGTCATACAAACCAAGCGGAAGCATAAGCTGTCTGAGTACACACAGATGAAAGGGTAAAAAGCCACATGGCCTGACTATCTACAGCCCACAACAGGTCGTAAGGTCGTAGCTGGACACCAGCTATTTGGCATCGTCGACATCTAGAAAGAACCCACCTGATGGGTCATGGGTATCAACTCCAACATTTATTAAGCAAACGTGAGTACAAATGTACTTAGCAAGTCTTTAAAACATACCTCGTCTATTCATGCTCATGTATCAACCAGGGGAGTGGTGGAGTTTATGCTGCAATGCCAGCTTTGACTCATGGCTAACCTACACTACACCATTTTTAGCTATTTGTTTAGATTTTAGTTATCGCACACGGGTCCACTAACTCCATGACAATACACCACCATGGATTCACTTCCCTCTCCTGGGAGAGTGCCATCCATGGTACTCACACTTGTCTTGATATTTTTATGAGTATCCATTTGATTATCTATGAATAGCATAAGTTTTCCAAGTAGTCCATATCCGAGGCGCGGCTATTCGAATAATTTCATACCCTACAGGGCTGTACTTCTTCACACACGCTCTCGCCACTTATCGCCATGTGCTATAAAAATCATGCACCTCAGCAACCTTCAAGCGGAAGCCAGCGAGGGAGTCGGCCACGACCGTCAATCACATAAGACCTCTAGTCCAGGCTATCGCCTATTTGAGACTGAAGCCGCACGGAAGTCTGGCTGAAGTTTCTGCTATGACCCCAAATGATGTGCGTAGGGTTCCCAAGCCCACCATTCGGGTGTACCTTGGTACACCGTGCCACAGCCTATCGCGTCGTAACCCACCCCTAGGGTTAGCGCTACGCATGACCTCAAGTATGCTATAAACACAAGAAACTACTTGCAACTCCTGGACTAAGGACTAAGTGATTGAAAAGTCGAGATGGTCAATTAATTATCCCAACATGTGGTAGTAACTAGTCTTGGATTAGAAACACGGAACTCAGTTCCGAAGAACGGTCCCATTGAGACAACCCGCTATGTACTCCTACATAGACTCTCATCGCAACCTTTACCAACTCGGTTTCATCTTGAGCCTATCACATTAGAACATCATTATTTCACTCCAGTTCATCACCCAGATGAATTGGACCTGACACAACTCTCAACATAGCAAGCATAGCAAGCAAAGTAAGCTAAGCACATCATGGCACAAGCAACTACCATGTATGCTAGGTTGCAAGGTTTAGCTATTTACTATGACAATGATAGGTCATGCAAAAGAATAGGTTTATCTACCGTGTATGACAGACAAGTGAACGTTTGTCCTAATGCAATAAACAAGAGCAGGAGCGAGAGAGTGGGATGTTATTGTAATGATCAAAGGGGGTTGCTTGCCTTGCTGGGTATGGGAAAGGTTCTCTCCTTCGTTGGAATACTCGGGGTATCCTCAGAAGCAGGGCCTACCGCAGTGCAGATAAATAACAATCAATACATGCAAGTGCAACAATATGATGCATGATCATGACATGGTAGCATATAAGGATGGGCTAGTGCAACTATTGTCCAAGTTAGTTTGAAGTGAGCATGAATATAGGTTCAAAATCAATCTGCATTTCATATTCCATATAGTAACCTATTAGTAAATGTCAATGTTCATCTACATAGGTTGCTCTAACATGCATGATAATAGCACCATTAGATTCATTGGATTTTTGTGATAATTTTTCATATATAAATTATTTCCATCTGAGATACAGATTAATTTATATGAATTTTTGAATTTTTAAACATCAGCCTGACATCATCATGGCGTCAACAGGTCAGCTGACCGGTCCAGGTCAAACCTGATGTGCGGGGACCGCACGTCAGCGACACAGGACTAATCCCCGCACTGACCACGGTTTGACCCGCGTCTAGAGCCCACTGGTCAGTGGCTGGGGGGCTAATTAGCAGGGGGATTAGCCCCTGATGGCCTTCCACGTCAGCATGCCGGAGGCCAGCCGGCAGCGACCAAAAACACGGCGGCGACTCGCCGGACTTGCACATCCCGTGGCCATTTGGCACGCGGAGGGCACCAGAAGGTAGCCCGCGCACGTGTGCCTCTAACAAAGCAACAGAGGGGGCTCGGGGTCGCGAGAGACGACGGCCACGTCGAGCTTGGCGGCGGCGTTGGCTCGGGCAGGACCGGTTACTGCGCTAGAGAGCACGGGGAAGCAGGGGGAGAGCGGGAGGAGCACCAGCGGCTCACCGCGGTTCCAGCAGAGGCGACGGCGAGGTTGGGGAAGGTCCGGACGAGGCAAATCGTCGAGGTGGAGCTCCTGTGGCCGGCGGGGAAGAAACTGCGGTGGCACGTCGTGGAGGGCTCCCAGCGTCGACTGGCTTTACGGGGAGGACGAGGGGGTCGCTATGAGGCTCAGACGGGTGCGGGGGTGGCTAGAATTACGGCTTTTTGGCGGCGACGAGCTCGGCCATGGAAGGCAGAGAGGGGGAGTGCAAGAGAGAGAGCTCGCGAGGGGGAGAGGGTGAGGACAAAGAGGCCACGGTGAGGAGGCCTCGCGTTAGCGCTCTCCGAGCCCTCTAGGTCAGCAGCCAGGCAGGGAGGAGGTGGCCGAAGTGTGCCCGCGCGCTGCGAGCACACGCCCTTGTCCTCCTGGCGAGAGGACAGGGATGACTGGCCATGGGCCAGTGGGCCGGTTCCCTCTGGGCCTCTACCCTTTTCTTTTCTTTTCTTTCTGATTTTCTATTTCTCTGATTTTTTTTATTTCTTTTTCACGTACAAATGCTTTGATAAAATATCCCAAATGTTTTATAATATCAAGTTTGAATATTTCAAACCCCAATAAAAAGTTTCAGGATATTTTGAAATATAAAGTATTGATAATGCTTTATTTGTTATTTATTTTTAAATTACTATACTTGTTCAAATATTTAAAATGGCCCCTGATATATTCATGTCCATATTTATCAGACATAGCGAACATTTTGTATTGGCATATTGAGTTTGTTGAGTTTTCACAAACTTTTAATTAATTTGATTCCGATGTGACCTTGGGGTTTCTTTTAATCCCCATTTCATGTTGATGCAAAATTGAAACATGATGCACACACGTGCTATCCTATGACATCTAGCTAGGGATGTGACAACTCACCCTCACTAAAAAGAATCTCGTCCCGAGATTTTGAAGTCATCGGGAAGAGCGCGGGGTACTCTAGTTGAAGACGATCTTCTCTTTCTCATGTGGCCTCCTTTTTGGAATGGTGTGACCTTGTTGTAACATCAAGTTGTTACAATAAGACTTACGACTTAGTGCATCAACCATAACATTGACTTTCCCCGGGGTGTAAGTTATCCCTAAGTCGTAATCTGTAATCAACACAACCCACCGTCTTTGCGTGAGATTCACATCTGGCTAGGTGAAAATATATTTCAGACTTTGGTGATCAGTGTAAATTTCGCAATGATTACCCAGAAGGTAATGTCGCCAGGTTTTTTCAGTGCATGGACCACACCTGCAAGCTCAAGATCATGTGTTGGATAATTATCATCATGTGGATGCAACTATCGAGATGCATATGCAATCACATGTCGATCTTGCATGAGAACGCAACCTAGTCCTTGTCGTGAGGCGTCGCAATAGATAACAACGTCCTTAGAGAAATCTGGTAGCACCAGAACGGGAGCAGAGGTCAGTCGTCTTTTCAACTCCTGAAAACAGTGCTCGCATTGTGGAGTCCACTCGAACTTTTTATCTTTCTTGAGGAGTTCAGTCAGAGGTCTCGCAAGCTTGGAGAAATTCTCGACAAAGCAGTGACAATAGCTCGCTAAGCCAAGGAAACTCCGAAATTACTTAACCGATTTAGGTTGAGTCCAATCTAGGACAGCCTGAAATCTCTCGGGATTGACGGCAATACCTTTACCAGACATCACGTGGCCTAGATAGGTCACTTCTGGCAACCAAAATTCACACTTGGAGAATTTGGCATACACACGATGCTCTCGAAGTTTCATCTATACCAGCCTTAGATGCTCGGCATGTTCATGTTCGTCCCTCGAGTAGATGAGTATGTCGTCAAGGTAAACCAGGACAAATTTATCCAAATACTCCATGAAGATCGAATTCATCCAGCGAGAGAAGGTGGCTGGAGCATTGGTTAAACCGAAGGACATAACGGTGTACTCATGTTGTCCATAACGAGTAACAAAAGCCGTTTTTGGAATGTCCCCGTTTCTAATTCTGATTTGATGGTATCCCAACCTCAAATCCATTTTGGAAAAGACAGAGGATCCAGCGAGTTGATCATACAAATCGTTGATCCTGGGGAGCGGATACTTGTTCTTTATGGTGACGAGATTCACTGGCCGATAATCCACAACCATCCGATCCGATCCATCCTTCTTCCTGACGAAGGGGACGGCACAAGCCCAAGGAGAAGATCGAGGACGGATGAAACCCTTCTTCAAAGCTTCATCGAGTTGGATCTTAAGTTCGGCTAGTTCTAAGGGTGCCATCTTATAGGGTCTTCTAGCTATTGGGACAGTCCCTGGGATGAGCTCTATCACAAACTCAACATCTTTGATAGGTGGAATTCCTGGCAGTTTTTCTGGAAAGACATCTAGAAAATCACGGACTACCGCAATATATTTTAATTCTGGAAGAGGGCTAGCATTGACGGAATAGAGTTGGCGCTTGGCTGTTCGAGTGGAGACATTAACTATCTCACCCGATGGATGTGTAAGTTGAACATTCCTAGTATGAGTATCAATCTCAACATAGTGGGCTTTCATCCAGTCCATGCCTAAGATGATATTGATGTCCGAAGACTTGAGGGCTATCAAAGATGCTAGGAAGACTAACCTATCCACCAGAATCTTATTATCATGGCTCACTCTAGAAGTTTGCCAGTTTGAACCAGGAGTCTGAACTAGTGAAGGAGTAGGCATATCACAAAAAGACATGTTATGCAACTGTGCATAACTTTCTGAGATGAAAGAATGAGAGGCCCTGGTACCAAATAGAACAGATGCTGGATGGCTATTCACAAGGAGCATACCTAGGATAACATCAGGATCCTCATGGGCTTCCTCAGCAGAAACACAGTTCACTCGTCCATGAGCAGGAGCTGGCTTCACATAGAAAGCTTTTCCTGGCTTCCCATGTCTAGCTGGATTGGCATTGTTCTGAGGACACTCACAGGAGTAGTGTCCTAGTTACCCACATTTGTACCAGACCACGGTGGCACGGGAAGCAACATCGGCAAGAGGACCTCCGAATGTCTGGGCTGGAGGGTTGGGCTGAGCTGGGCGAGGCACCTGGAAGGATGGCCTTGCGGTGTACCTTAGCGTCAGAGCTACGTTGGGCACCCACACCCGGCGTTGGTTGGAGCCCGAGCCAGATGCGGGGCTCAAGTCATGGTTGTGCTTCCTCGTGGCCTCATAGTTAGTCTGTCCAGACTCTGCATTGATAGCCTTGTTGACAAGAGCCTGGAAGGTTGTGGACTGATACAGGCCCAGATCTCGATGGAGCTCGGGATTAAGTCCCTTGCAAAATCTAGCTTGTTTCTTGGCATCAGTTGAAACTTCCTCCGGAGCATAACGAGAAAGATTGCCGAACTAACGGCTATAGGCATCCACTTACAATCTGCCCTGGGTGAAAGCACCAAATTGCTCTCTCTTGCGATCCATCAGCCCTTCCAGGATGTGATGGGTACGGAATGCCGCGCTGAATTCTGCCCAAGTTGGTGCGGGGCCTGTGGGACGCATGGCTTCATAATTTTCCCACAACAGATTGGCGGGTCCTGCCAGAAAGTAGGTAGCAAAGGTCACCTTGTTGGCCTCGGATACATTGGCAGGTCGGATCTTACGGAACATGCTGGTCAGCCAATCATCCGCATCGAGTGGGTCGATCAAATGATGATACTTTGCTGGGCATAGCTTGACGAAGTCACCGAGGGACACACCATTATTGTGATCATTGTGGGGAGCACGCGCTGTGTTCTTCTCAATTCTTTCCAGCAGCCAGTTGGTCTCCCTTTTGTTCCGCTCATCTTCAAGCATAACTTCTGCAAAAGAGGGCGCATGTGGCAGGTTCTCTTGCCTTGGCTGGCTTCCCTCGCCCAGCTTCGAGGCAAGCACGGGGTTATTCCTAGTTGCCACCATCCTGGAAAAACAAACCAACAACTTAACCATAGAGGAAATCAACTCTAAGACATGAGATAAGGAATGTACTAGACAACATGGCCTGTAGGGTAACACCCAAACAACATGGTAATAACAACTGCCATCTGAACACCATGATTCATACACACCATGACAAAGTTTAGTACAAGCCCAAGCTGAATACAAACTACGGAGAGATGACACAACTCATCGGAGGCATTACAAGCTTCCTATACATTATCTATCTACATCTCCGGAACTCAACTCTCAACCTCAGTCATATCCCACAAGACACGCAGGACTGTGGCGATACCACTACTACCATACTAGTACTAACGTCCACGCCCTCAAGCATCACCGTAGAATGCCTGATATTGGTTATCCCCGTGACCCGAGAGCTGAACCTGAGGATCCGGAAACACTCTAACCAGTGATCCCTGGAAACCGTAAGGACACGGATGTGGCATTGGTCCCCTTGTTGGTTGCAACAGCGGTACTCGAAGTGGGGTGATGCCTCCCACATTGGGCCAGTCTACGCATGCTGGCAGATGTGTCCACGATGAGTTCAGCATCTCCAAATCTCCATAGCCTGTCTGCACGAAAGGTACGAACTGCGTCAGGGCTGTCCAAAGACGTGCACGGATAGCATAAAGCTCCATGCGAAGGGCACGTGTATCATGATCCCTGTTCTCCAACATCTGAGCAGTCACGTGCAGCCTAGGGTCCTCATAAGAATGATCATAGTAGGCTGCGCTAAGATAGCCATCCTCTCCTCCCATGGAAGCGAGAACATAACAGAACTCTGTGTTCTGAAGCAGACCATGGTGAAACCTCATGATAGTCAACATGGTGTAGGCGGCCTCCTGAACTGCCATGTCTATGGTGACACCTAGTCCATAAGTCCATTGAAGCGGCTCTGCAGCTCTAGGATATAAAGGATAAATCTTAACAGTACACAGATACTGGCTCTGGTTGAAATCTCGATACTGTTCCTCCACTATGTACACTAGGTCCCAACGGTAGCCAGCCTCCAACATAACTCTAACCAACATGGCCATGTGAACCGGTACATCGATGCACCTGGTCAGACGGACCACCTGAGGGTACAGATGATGGGGCATCTAAAACAGAGAATGATGCAAAGACATTAGAGACTCCAGCAGAAATTGGACAGCATAACGACAGTAATTGCTCAAAAAGGATTTTCAGACAACTTCAAAAGAATGGAAAACATAACCACTCGACTTTCTAGACTAAAATTCTTCTTCATCTGTTTGTCACACCAACAATACTCAAGTACCAACATACACTTGCAAACAAGCTAGCTATTAGTCCATGGTTAGTAACTCGTCATCCTAAACAATAGATGAGAAGACTAGTTCTTATCCCCATAGAAAAGATGAGAATGACTCAGAATAGAATAACTTGGGAAGTGGAGTAAAAAGAGCCTTACGTTCCCTTCCACAATCAATTACCCTACTTTGCTATAGTTTTTCTAGACTCAACTTCGACTGGTTTGGCTTGGTTGTCCTATAGTCATTCAGGCTCTGATACCAACGCTGTCGGGACCCCAAACCTAAGTCATATGAATCCAGACAGTAACATATCACATCACTTTGCGGCCTCATGCACGGTAAGCTCCACGACTACAGCCTTACCTTAGCCGGGACCGTTTGCGTCTTTTGGCTCATGTATGTTAACATGTCACTGGCAATCAAATGACAGAGAACCCGGGCCGACATGACTAGTCATAGAACCCAAGTGGCACATCCGTACGGAAACAGGCATACGTAATCCAACAATGCAGGTGTCGGCCTCAAGCGCGAGTAGACGAGTCATAGTAAGCTACAAGGACTCCATTACGTCGTGAGACATAAATGCCATCACCGCACGTAGACGAGTCATAGCAAGCTATAGGGACTCCGTTACACATTGAGAAATTTCCCCGAAGGGACAAACACAGCAGCAAGGAAGGATACATGCTGGTAAATCAATGTGTCCGGAGCAGTAGCAAGCTACCAAGGCCCGATGGAAGCAAAAAGAGGCAGTTTCCCGTAAAGAGTACTACTAAAGGCAAACGACTAGGTGTCGGATCCCATACATACCGTTGCACGTCACATGTATGCACGACATGCTCGATATGCATAGATACAACCATGGCATCACAACATAACCATACAACAACTTTTATTTAAGGGGCTCAGACGAGCCTTGCATAACATGTTCTTACAAATAGGGGTCACATGACCGGACACTCAAGACATACAAAAAAGTCATACAAACCAAGAAAAAGCATAAGCTGTCTGAGTACAGACAGATGAAAGGGTAAAAAGGCACATGGCCTGACTATCTACAGCCCGCCATAGCGCATAAGGTCATAGCTGGGACACCAGCTATTTGGCATCGTCGACATCTACATAGAACCCACCTGATGGGTCCTGGGTCTCATATGCAACATTTATGAACAAAACGTGAGTACAAACGTACTCAGCAAGTCTTTAAAAAAGACCTAGTCTATTCATGCTCATGTATCAACAAGGGGAGTGGTGGAGTTTATGCAGCAATGCCAGCTTTGACTCATGGCTAACCTACACTACACCATTTTTAGCTCTTTGTTTACATCTTAGTTATCGTACACGAGTCCACTAACTCCATGACAATACACCACAATGGATTCACTTCCCTCTCCTAGGAGAGTTCCATTCACGGTACTCACACTTGTCTTGATACTTTTTTGAGTAACCATTTGATTATCTATGAACAACATAAGTTTTCCAAGTACTCCATATCCAAGGACGTGACTATTCGAATAGTTTCATACCCTGCAGGGGTGTACTTCTTCACACACGCTCTCGCCACTTATCGCTGTGTGCTCTTAAAACCATGCAGCTCGGCAACCTTCAAGCAGAAGCCCAGCGAGGGAGTCAGCCACGACCGTCAATCACATAAGACCTCTAGTCCAAGCTATCGCCTCTTTGAGATTGAACCCGCACGGAAGTCCGGCCGAAGTTTCCGCTACGGCCCCAAGCGATGTGCGTAGGGTTCCCAAGCCCACCATTCGGGTGACCCTTGGTACACCGTTTCCACTTCCTACCGCGTCGTAACCCACCCCTAGGGTTAGCGCTACGCACGGCCTCCAGCATGCCATAAACACCAGAAACTACTTGCACCTCCCGGACTAAGGACTAAGCTATTGAAAAGTCGAGAGGGTCAATTATGTATCTCAGCGTGTGGTAGTAACTAGTCTTGGATTACAAACACGGAACTCAATTCCTAAGAACGGTCCCAATGAGACAACCCGCTATGTACTCCTACATAGCATCTCATCGCATCCTTTACCAACTCGGTTTCATCTTAAGCCTATCACATAAGAACATCATTATTTCACTCCAGTTCATCACCCGGATGAATCGTACTTGACACAACTTTAAGCATAGCAGGCAAAGTAAGCTAAGCACATCATAGCACAAGAATCTACCAGGTATGCTAGGTTGCAAGGTTTAGCTATTTACTGTGACAATGACATGTCATGCAAAAGAATAGGTTCATCTATCGTGTATGACAGACAAGTGAACGTTTGTCCTAATGCAATAAACAAGAGAAGGAGCGAGAGAGTGGGATGTTATTGGAATGATCAAAGGGGGTTGCTTGCCTTGCTGGGTAGCGGAAGGGTTCTCTCCTTCGTTGTAATACTCGGGGGTATCCTCATAAGCAGGGCCTACCGCAATGCAGATAAATAACAATCAATACATGCAAGTGCAACAATATGATGCATGATCATGACATGGTAGCATATAACGATGGGCTAATCCAACTATTGTCCAAGTTAGTTTGAAGTGAGCTTGAATATATGTTCAAAATCAATCTCCATTTCATATTCCATATATTAACCTATTAGTAAATGTCAATGTTCATCTACATAGGTTGCTCTAACATGCATTTTTGGGGATATAACCCCGTGATATGACCCGGCTGGAAGGTTCCGGTTGATAGCATTGGTTATGAGCCGGCCCACGAAGACATGTATCAGCTAGAGGCCCAAGATGATTGGCGGCTCTTGATGCGGGCCGGACGACAAAGACCCGGATGCGCAAGACCTTCCAAAGGATGGTCTTGGCTAGTAAGATAGAGATGGATTCGGAGATGTAAATATGATCCGACTGTGCAATTGTAAGACCCGACGGTTCTGACCTCTTGTATAAAGGCAGAGTCGGGGCGGCTTAGAGGTAAGTGATCGAAAACTCGGTCAAGCTTCTAGTCCCTTGTAATCGATACAACAAGCAATAACAACACAAGCAGGACGTAGGCATTTACCTCGACTTGAGGGGCCGAACCTGGGTAAACTCGTGTCCTTCATCTCGATCAACCCCTTTGAGTCCACTACCATGGCGATGGCTCCGAACTGAAGTCTGGTAACCCGGACATCTGCCGTGACAAAACCACGACATGCATGATAAAAGCACCATTAGATTCACTGGATATTTATGATAATTTTTCATATATAAATTATTTTCATCTGAGTTACAGATTAACTTATAAGAATTTTTGAAGTTTTAAACATTTTCTGGAATTATGTTAAAACTAAAAATTCCTTTATTACATCATCCTGACATCATCATGGCGTCATCAGGTCAGCTGACCGGACCAGGTCAAACCTGATGTCCGGGGCCCGCACATCAGCGACATAGGACTAATCCCTTCACTGACCAGGGTTGGACCCGCATCTGGGGCCCACTGGTCAGTGGCTGGGGGGCTAATTAGCACGGGGAAAGCCCCTAATGGCCTTCCACGTCAGCACGCTGGAGGCCAGCCAGCGGCGACAAAAAACACGGCGGCGACTCGCCGGACTTGCGCATGCGATGGCCATTTGACACGTGGAGGGCACCAGAAGGTAGCTCGCGCACGCGTGCGTCTAACGAAGCAATAGAGGGGGCTCGGGGTCACCGGAGACGACGACCACGTCAAGCTTGGCAGCGGTGGCGGCTCGGGCAGGACCGGCTAGTGCGCTAGACGGCACGGGGAAGCAGGGGGAGAGGGGGAGGAGCACCAGCGGCTCACCATGGTTGCAGTAGAGGTGACGGCGAGGTTGGGGTTGGTCTGAACGGTGCGAATCGTCGAGGTGGAGCTCCGGTGGCCGACGGGGAAAAAACGGCGGTGGCACGTCATGGAGGGCTCCCGGCATCGATTGGCTTCACGGGGAGGATGAGGGATTCGCTGCGGGGCTGTTGGGGGGCTCTGAAGGGCGTAGGGGTGGATAGAACTATGGCAGCACGGCGGCGATGACCTCGGCCATGGCGAGAAGAAAGGGGGAGAGCGAGAGAGAGAGCTCACTAGGGGGAGAGAGGGAGGAGAAAGAGGCCACGACAAGGAGGCCTCGCGTAAGTGCTCTCCGAGCCCTCCAGGCTAGTAGCCAGGCATGGAGGAGGTGGCTGGCGTGTGCCCGCGCGCGGCGAGCGCACGCCCCTGTCCTCCCGGCGAGCGGACAGGGATGACTGGCCATGGGCAAGTGGGCCGGTTCCCCCTGGGCCTCTGCCCTTTTTCTTTCTTTTCTTTCTGATTTTCTATTTCTGACATTTGTTTTATTTCTTTTTCCGGTTCAAATGCTTTGATAAAATATCGCAAATATTTTATAATATCAAGTTTGAATATTTCAAACTCCAATAAAAAGTTTCAGGATATTTTGAAACATAAAGTAATGATAATGCTTTATTTGGCATTTTCAGAGGCTTTGTTATTTATTTTTAAATTGCTATAATTGTGCAAATATTTATAATGGCCCCTGATATATTCATGTCCATATTTATCAGACATAGGGAACATATTGTATTGGCATATTGACTTTGTTGAGTTTTCACAAACTTTTAATTAATTTGATTCCGATGTTGATGCAAAATTTCATGTTGATGCAAAATTGATACATGATGCACACACATGCTGTCCTATGACATCTAGCTAGGGATGTGACAACTCACCCCCACTCAAAAGAATCTCGTCCTAAGATTTTGAAGTCATCAGGAAGAGCGCGGGGTACTCTAGTCAAAGACGATCTTCTCTTTCCCATGTGGCCTCCTTTTTGGAATGGTGTGACCACTGAACCTTGATAAACTTGACGTTCCGACGCCGAGTGGTACGCACAACTTGATCAAGAATACAAACAGGGTATTCTCGATATGTATGGTTATCTTGGAGATCAAGCGCTTCGTGGTCTACTTCACGGATAGGGTCCAAGAAGCAATGCTTGAGTTGCGAGACGTCGAAGACATCATGAACCTTGGAAAGATGCGGCGGAAGTCCCAATTGGTAGGCAACCTCTCCTTTTTTAGCAAGAATGCGAAAAGGTCCAATGCAACGAGGAGCCAACTTGCCCTTGATACCGAATCGATGGGTACCCTTCAAAAGTGTAACTCGAAGGTAAGCCTTCTCGTCAACTTCATAGATCACAGCCTTATGATGGTGATCATATTGGCTCTTTTGATGAGATTGTTTTATTTTCAACTTTTCACGAATAATGCGAACTTGCTCCTCTGCATCCTGGATCATATCCGGGCCAAATAGTTACCTCTCTCCGGTTTCTGACCAGTTAAGAGGTGTTCGACACCTTCGTCCGTAGAGAACTTCAAAAGGGGCTTTGCCCAAGCTTGATTGATGACTATTGTTATAAGCAAATTCGGCAAATGGAAGACATTTCTTCCAGTTCATACCGAAGGATATAACACAAGCTTGGAGCATGTCTTCGAGGATTTGATTGACTCGCTCAACTTGACCACTTGATTGCGGGTGGAAAGCAGTGCTAAAGGATAGATGAGTCCCCATAGCGGTTTGAAAACTTTGCTAAAATCGGGAAGTAAAGATACTTCCATGGTTTGAGTTAATCTCCAATGTAACACCATGAAGAGGGACTATTCGAGAAACATATAACTCTGCTAGCTAACTAGCAGTTATACTCTCCCGAACAGGAAGAAAAGGAGCCACTTTGGAAAGGCGGTAAATGACCACAAAGATAGCATTTTTCCCTCTCTTCGTCCTGGGAAATACAGTAATGAAATCCATGCCAACCTTATCCCAGTTCAATTCAGGAATAGCTAAAGGCTGAAGGGTGCCAACAGGCCTTTCACGTTCTGCTTTCATGCAACAACAAACATCGCAATTAGCAACAAACTGGGCAATTTCCCTCTTCATCCTAGTCCACCAGAACCTCTGGCGTAGATCCTGATACATCTTGGTACTACCCGAATGAATTGTGAGAGGAGAATCATGATCGTCCTTAAGGATCAGCTGTCTTAAGCGTGTGCTCTTGGGAACCACCAACCGGTTCTGGAAGAACACAACACCCTCATCGGCCTTGGAGAAATCTTTAGTGATTCCGCTAGCAATATTCTCCTCGATCCGGGATATACCCTTATCATACTTATGGACAACTACTATTTGATCCTTAAGATTAGGTTTCGCCACCAAGTTGGATAGGAATCCTTGAGGAACAATGTGAAGGTTTAACTTCCGAAATTCCTCATGGACAAGTGGTTGACCTTGTTGTAACATGAGGTTGTTACAACAAGACTTACGACTTAGTGCATCAGCCATAACATTGGCTTTCCCCGGGGTGTAAGTTATCCCTAAGTCATAATCTGTAATCAACTCAACCCATCGTCTTTGCCTGAGATTTAAATCTGGCTAGGTGAAAATATATTTCAGACTTTGGTGATCAGTGTAAATTTCACAATGATTACCTAGAAGGTAATGTCGCTAGGCTTTCTGTGAATGGACCATATCTGCAAGCTCAAGATCATGTGTTGGATAATTATCCTCATGTGGATGCAACTGTCGAGATGCGTATGCAATCACATGTTGATCTTGCATGAGAATTCAACCTAGTCCTTGTCGCGAGGCGTCGCAATAGATAACAAAGTCCTTAGAGAAATCTGGTTGCACCAGAATGGGAGCAAAGGTCACTCGTCTTTTCAACTGCTGAAACTGTGCTCGCATTGTGGAGTCCACTCGAACTTTTTATATTTCTTGAGGAGTTCAGTCAGAGGTTTCGCAACGTTGGAGAAATTCTCGACAAAGCGGCGACAATAGCTTGATAAGCCAATGAAACTCCGAACTTGCTTAACCGATTCAGGTTGAGTCCAATCTAGGACGGCTTGAACTCTCTTAGGATTGACAGCAATACCTTTACCAGAGATCACGTGGCCTAGATAGGTCACTTATGGCAACCAATATTCATACTTGTAGAATTTGGCATACAGATAGTGCTCTTGAAGTTTCATCAATACCAGCCTTAGATGCTCGTCATGTTCTTGTTCGTTCTTCGAGTAGATGAGTATGTCTTCAAGGTAAACCATGACGAATTTATCCAAATACTCCATGAAGATCGAATTCATCAAGCGAGAGAAGGTGGTTGGGGAATTGGTTAAACCGAAGGACATAATGGTGTACTTGTATTGGCCATAATGAGTAACAAAAGCCGTTTTTGAATGTCCCCGTTTCTAATTATGATTTGGTGGTATCCCAACCTCAAATCCATTTTGGAATAGATAGAGGATCCAGCGAGTTGATCATACAAATAATTGATCCTGGGGAGAGGATATTTGTTCTGTATGGTGACAAGATTCACTTGCCAATAATCCACAACCATCTGATCGGATCCATCCTTCTTCTTGACGAAGAGGATGGGACAAGCCCAAGGAGAAGAACTAGGACGGAAGAAACCTTTATTCAAAGCTTCATCGAGTTGGATCTTAAGTTTGGCTAGTTCTAAGGGTGCCATCTTATAGGGTTTCTGGCTATTGGGACAGTCCCTGGGATGAGCTCTATCACAAACTGAACATCTGTGAGAGGTGGAATTCCTGGCAGTTCTTCTAGAAAGTGATCCGGAAAATCACGGACTACCAGAATATCTTCTAATTCTGGAAGAGGGCTAGCATTGAGGGAATAGAGTTGGCGCTTGGCTGTTCGAGTGGAGACATTAACTATCTCACTCGACGGATGTGTAAGTTGAATATTCCTAGTTTGAGTATCAATCTTAGCATAGAGGGTTTTCATTCAGTCCATTCCTAAGATGATATTGATGTCCGAAGACTTGAGGGCTATCAAAGGTGGTAGGAAGACTAACCTATCCACTAGAATCTCATTATCATGGCTCACTCTAGAAGTTTGCCACTTTGAACTAGTAGTCCGAAGTACTAAAGGAGTAGGCATATCACAAAAAGACATGTTATGCAACTCTGCATAACCTTCTGAGATGAAAGAATGAGATGCCCCGGTATCAAATAGAACAGATGCTGGATGGCTATTGACAAGGAGCATACCTAGGATAACAGCAGGATCCACAAGGGCTTCCTCAGCAGAAACATAGTTCACTCGTCCACGAGCAGGAGCTGGCTTCACATAGAAAGCTTTTCCCAGCTTCCCACATCCAGCCGGCTTGGCATTGTTCTGAGGACACTCACCGGAGTAGTGTCCTGGTTCCCCAAAAATGTAGCAAACCTCGGTGGCACAGGGAGCAACATTGGCAGGAGGATCTCCAAATGTCCTTGCTGCAGGGTTGGGCTGAGCTGGGCGAGGCGCTTGGAAGGATGGCCTCATGGTGTACCCTAGCGGCAGAGCTCCGTTTGGCACCCACACCCGGCGTTTGTTGGAGCCCGAGCCAGATGCGGGGCTGGAGTCACGGTTGTGCTTCCTCGTGGCCTCATAATCAGTCTGTCCAGACTCGGCTTTAATAGCCTTGTTGACGACAGCCTGGATAGTTGCCACCATCCTGGAAAAACAAACCCACGGCTCAGCCATAGAGGACATCAACTCTAAGACATGAGGTAAGGAATATACTGGACAACATGGCATGCAGGGTAACACCCAAACAACATGGTAATAACAACTGCCATATGAACACCATGATTCATACACACCATGAAAAAGTTCAGTACAAGCCCCAGCTGAATACAAACTACGGAGAGATGACACAACTCGTCGGAGGCATTACAAGCTTCCTATACATTATCTATATACACCTCTGGAAATCAACTCTCAACCTCAGTCATATCCCACAAGACAGGCAGGACTTTGGCGATACGACTACTACCATACTAGTACTAACATCCATACACTCAAGCATCACCGTAGAGTGCCTCATACAGGTTACCCCCGTGACCCGAGAGCTGAGCCGGATGATCCGAAAACACTCTAGCCTGTGATCCATGGAAACCGTAAGGACACAAATGTAGCCTTGGTCCCCTTGTTGGCGGCAGAAGCGGTCCTCGAAGAGGGGTGATGCCTCCAACATCAGGCCAGTCTACGCATGCTAGCAGATGAGTCCGCGATGCGGTCAACATCTCCAAATCTCCATAGCCTGTCTGCACGACAGGTGCCAAATGCGGCAGGGCTGTCCAAACACGTGCATGGGTAGAATAAAGCTCCATGCGAAGGGCACGTGCATCACGATCCCTGATCTCCAACATCTGAGTGGTCACCTGTAGCCTAGGGTCCTCACGAGAATGATCATAGTAGGATGCACTAAGATAGCCACCCTCTCCTCCCATGGAAGCAGGAACATAATAGAACTCTGTGTTTTGAGGCAGACCATGGTGAAACCTCATGATAGTTAACATGGTGTAGGCAGCCTCCTGAACTGCCATGTCTATGGTGACACCTAGTCCATCAGTCTAGTGAAGTGGCTCTACAGCTCCAGGATATGAAGGATAAATCTTAACAATACACAAATACTGGCTCTGGTTGAAATCTCCATACTGTTCCTCCACTGTGTACTCTGGGTACCAACGGTAGCCAGCCTCGAACATAACTCTAACCAACATGCCGGTGTGACCCGGTACATCAATGCACCTCGTCAGAAGGAATACCTAACGGAAAGACGAGGGGGCATCTGAAACAGAGAATGATGGAAAGACATTAGAGACTCTAGCAGAAATTGGACAGCATAACGGCTGTAATTGCTCAAAAGGATTTTGAGACAACTGCGAAAGAATGGAAAAACATAACCGCTCGACTTTCTAGACGCTAATCTCTTCTCCATCTATTTGTCACACCAACAATACTCAAGTACCGACATACACTTGCAAACAACCTAGCTATTAGTCCATGGTTAGTAACTAGTCATCCTAAACAATATAATAGAATCATAGTTCTTATCCCCGTAGAAAAGAAGAGTAAAAAGGTAACAGGAGTAAAAAGAGCTTTCCGTTCCCTTCCACAATCAATTCCCATACTTTGCTATAGTGTTTCTAGACTCAACTTCGACCGGTTTGGATTGGTAGTCCTACAGTCAGTTAGGCTCTGATACCAACGCTGTCGGGACCCCGATCCTAAGTCATATGAATCCAGACTATAACATATCACATAACTTTGCGGCCTCACCCATGGTAAGCTCCACGGCTACAACCTTACCTTAGCCAGGACTGTTTGCATCTTTTGGCTCACGTAAGTGAAGATGTCGCTGGCAATCAAACGACAGAGAACCCGGGCCGACATGACTATTCATAGAATCCAAGTGGCACATCCATACGGAAACAGACATACGTAACCCAACAATGCAAGTGTCGGCCTCAAGCGCGTGTAGACGAGTCATGGCAAGCTACAAGGACTGCATTATGTCGTGAGACATAAATACCAACACCGCACGTAGACGAGTCGTAGCAGACTACGGGGACTCCATTAGATTGCGAGACATTTCCCTGAAGGGACAGAGACAACAGCAAAGAAGGACACATGGTGGTCAATCAATGTGTCTGGAGCAGTAGCAAGCTACAAGGGCCCGATGGAAGCACAAAGAGACAGTTTCCCGTAAAAAGTACTACTAAAGGCACACGACTAGGTGTCAGATCCCATACATACCGTTGCACGACATGCCCAATATGCATAGATACAACCATGGCATCACAACATAACCATACAACAACTTTTATTTGAGGGGCTCAGACGAGCCTTGCATTACATGTTCTTACAGATAGGGGTCACATGACCCGACACTCAAGTCATACAAACAAGTCATACAAACCAAGAGGAAGCATAAGCTGTCTGAGTACAGCCATATGAAAGGGTAAAAAGGCACATGGCCTGACTATCTACAGCCCGCCACAGGGCATAAGGTCGTAGCTAGGACACGAGCTATTCGACATCGTCGACATCTAGATACAACCCACCTGATGGGTCCTGGGTCTCATCTGCAACATTTATTAAGCAAACGTGATGACAAACGTACTCAACAAGTCTTTAAAACAAACCTAGTCTATTCATGCTCATGTATCAACAAGGAGAGTGGCGGAGTTTATGTAGCAATGCTAGCTTTGACTCATGGCTAACCTACACTACACCATTTTAACTCTTTTTTTATATTTTAGTTATCGTACACGAGTCCACTAACTCCATGACAATACACCACCATGGATTCACTTCCCTCCCCTGGGAGAGTGCCATCCACGGTACTCACACTTGTCTTCATATTATTATGAGTGTCCATTTGATTATCTATGAACAACATAAGTTTTCCAAGTAGTCCGTATCCTAGGACGCGGCTATTTAAATAACTTCATACCCTCAAGGGGTGTACTTCTTCACACACGCTGTCGCCACGTATCGACATGTTCTCTTGAAACAATGCACCTTGGCAACCTTAAAGCGGAAGCCCAGCGATGGAGTGGGCCGCGAACGTCAATAACATAAGACGTCTAGTCCATGCTATCGCCTATTTGAGACTGAACCCGCAGGGATGTCCGGCCGAAGTTTCCGCTACGGCCCCAAACGATGTGCGCTGGTTTCCCAAGCCCACCATTCGGGTGACCCTTGGTACACCGTGCCACTGCCTACCGCGTCGTAACCCACCCCTAGGGTCAGTGCTACGCACGGCGTCCAGCATGCTATAAACACCAGAAACTACTTGCAAGTCCTGGACTAAGGACCAAGCGATTGAAAAGTTGAGAGGGTCAATTAAGTATCCCAACGTGTGGTAGTAACTAGTCTTGGATTACAAACAAGGAACTCAGTTCCTATGAACGGTCCCAATGAGACAACCCGCTATGTACTCTTACATAGCCTCTCATCGCAACCTTTGCCAACTCAGTTTGATATTAAGCCTATCACATCAGAACATCATTATTTCACTCCAGTTCATCACCCAGATGAATCGGACATGACACAACTCTAAGCATAGCAAGCATAGCAGGCAAAGTAAGATAAGCACATCATGGCACAAGCATCTACCAGGTATACTAGGTTCGAATATTTAGCTATTTACTGTGACAATGACAGGTCATGCAAAAGAATAGGTTCATCTACCGTGTATGACAGACAAGTGAACGTTTGTCCTAATGCAATAAACAAGAGCAGGAGCAAGAGATTGGGATGTTATCGGAATGATCAAAGGGGGTTGCTTGCCTTGGTGGGTAGCGGAAAGGTTCTCTCCTTCGTTGGAATACTCGGGGGTATCCTCAGAAGCAGGGCCTACCGCAATGCAGATAAATAACAGTCAATACACGCAAGTGCAACAATATGATGCATGGTCATGACATGGTAGCATATAAGGATGGGCTAGTGCAACTATTGTCCAAGTTAGTTTTAAGTGAGCTTGAATATATGTTCAAAATCAATCTCCATTTCATATTCCATATATTAACCTATTAGTAAATGTCAATGTTCATCTACATAGGTTGCTCTAAGATGCATGATAATAGCACCATTAGTTCATTGGATTTTTCATATAAATTTTCATATATAAATTATTTTCATCTGAGTTACAGATTAATTTATATGAATTTTTGAAGTTTTAAACATTTTTTGGAAGTATTTTAGAATTAGAAATTCCTTTATTACATCAGCCTGACGTCATCATGGCGTCAGTAGGTCAGCTGACCGGTCCAGGTCAAACGTGACGTGCGGGGACCGCACGTCAGCGACACAGGACTAATCCCCGCACTGACCAGGGTTTGACCCGCATCTGGGGCCCACTGGTCAGTGGCTAGGGGGCTAATTAGCAGGGGGATTACCCCCTAATGGCCTTCCAAGTCAGCACGTCGCAGGCAAGCCGGTGGCGACCAAAAATACGGCGGTGACTCACCAGACTTGTGCACCAGAAGGTAGCCCGAGCACGCGCGCGTCCAATGAAGCAGTGGAGGGGGGCTCAGGGTCGCCGGAGACGATGGACACGTCGAGCTTGGCAGCGGCGGCGGCTCGGGCAGGACCGGCTACTGCGCTAGAGGGCACGGGGAAGCAGAGGGAGAGGGGGAGGAGCACCAGTGGCTCACCGCGGTTCCAGCAGAGGCGACGGCGAGGACGGGGGAGGTCCGAATGGGGCGAATCGGCGAGGTGGAGCTCTGGTGGCCGGCGGGGAAGAAACGGCAGTGGCGCGTCGTGGATGGCTCCCGGCATCGACTGGCTTCAATGGAGGACGAGGGGGGCGCTGCGGGGCTATTGGGGGTCTCAGAAGGGCACGGGGGTGGCTAGAATTACGGCGGCGCGGTGGCGACGAGCTCGGCCATGGCGGGCAGAGAGGGGGAGAGCAAGAGAGAGAGAGAGAGCTCGCGAGGGGGAGAGGGAGAGGAGAAAGAGGCCACGACGAGGAGGCCTCACCTAGCGCTCTCCCAGCCCTCTAGGCCAACAGCCAGGCAGGGAGGAGGTGGCCGGCGTGTGCCCGCATGCAACGAGCGCACGCCCCTCTCGTCCTGGTGAGAGGACAAGGATGACTGGCCATGGGCCAGTGGGCCGGTTCCCCCTAGGCCTCTGCCCTTTTTCTTTTCTTTTCTTTCTGATTTTCTATTTCTAACATTTGTTTTATTTCCTTTTCAGGTACAAATGCTTTCATAAAATATCCCAAATATTTTATAATATCAAATTTGAATATTTAAAACTCCAATAAAAAGTTTTAGGATATTTTGAAATATAAAGTATTGATAATGCTTTATTTGGCATTTTTAGAGGCTTTGTTATTTATTTTTAAATTGCTATAATTGTTCAAATATTTAAAATGGCCCCTGATATATTCATGTCCATTTTTATCAGACATAGGGAACATTTTGTATTGGCATATTGAGTTTGTTGAGTTTTCACAAATTTTTAATTAATTTGATCCCTCTATGAGCTTGGGGTTTCTTTTAATCCCCATTTCATCTTGATGCAAAATTCAAACATGATGCACACACATGCTGTTCTATGACATCTAGCTAGGGATGTGACAGTGCACAAGTATCGGGTACTAAAAAGCCCATACTTTAGTACAACGACACAATATGAGTAGGAAATGATTCACAAAAAGTAGGTACTATCTCAGAGTCAAGACCATAGTTTGCACTAAAGTTATGAAAAGCTTTATTGTCCATAAAAGGTTTGACACAATCAAACTCAAGATTTATTCCTGGCTCTTTACCTTTGTTAGTTTCCCAATCTTCGAACTTGTGTTTAATTCTCTCTAGAAGATCCCATTTGAATCAAATAGTTCTCTGCATTAAGGAACAAGTAGATGAAGTATCGAGCATTGATTGATCATCATGAGAAAGCCAAGCATACATGTTTTGTTAGGTTGTTTCCCTTGAGAGATCACGATTGGGCATGTAATATTCAGCGATACTCTATCCTTCACGAGGCTAAACATTATTTATATAATTCTGATCATGATGAAAAAATGGTTACGGTAAAAAATTGCCGGAAGTCCAACTTCAATCGATTCCAATCCCATGTACCTGCATCATCAAATGCATTTCCCTCTAGAGATAAAGGGAAAACATTCTTATTAACACTATCCTCGGATAAAGCTGCATGCTTAAATAATCCACAAATTTCATCTATATAGATCAAGTGCATATCAGGATGTATTGTTCCATCTCGAGCATAAGGATTAGCTAGCACTTTGTCTAACATATCTGCAAGAATTTCTTAGTAAATATTTTCAGTAGGTTCAGTGGGTTGAGGGGCAACACTTGTTGCTTCCAGTCAAGGTGAAGATACTGCAAAAAAACCAAAGGATTATTATCCATAATAATAACGTTTCCTTACCATATTCCAGTTACCAAAGTCGCTTCACTCCCCAGCAATGGCACCACAAAAGAGTCTCGATGACTCACAAGTATAGGGGATCAATCATAGTTGTTTTAGTAGTGAGAATGTCAAAACCAACAACGAGTAGAAATAAATGACAAGTGGTTTTCATCAAGGTATTCTCTGCAAGCACTGGAAGTAGCAATAACATATAGTTTTGTAGAAAGGAAATTCCTAACAATTAACAATAGTAACAAAGGTGCAGCAAAGTAGCCCAATCCTTTTTATAGGAAAGGAAAAGTTGTGAAGTTCTCTTATGGCAAGCGAAGCGGTCTTGAGGACACATGGGAATTTTGTCTAGTCACGTCTCATCATGTTTAGTCTGTCCACATTTTTTACTTGGATAGGTTAATATATGGGTGGAGCGGCGCTAGGATGATGTTTTTATTTGAACAAAGAAACCTCTTATGATTACCTATCTCACAAGCATCCGCAACTACGAAAGAAGAATTAAGATAAATCTGACCATAACATGGAACATGTGGATCCAAATCAACCCCTTCCTAAATAACACACAAACAAGGGTTTAGGCTGCTATCACTCTCACAACCCAATATCTACTTGTTACTCCATGATGCCTTCCCCTAGGCCCAAGTATGATGAAGTGTCATGTAGTCAATGTTCATATGACACCACTAAAGGAAGAGCAACATACGCATCATCAACATATCAAATGAATACTAAGATCACGTGATTACTTATAATAAGACTTCTCCCATATCCTCACGAACAAAAGTAACTACTCACAAATCATATTCATATTCAAGATCAGAGGTGTATTGAATATGCTGAAGGATCTGAACATATAATATTCCACAAAATAAACCAACTAGCATCAACTACAAGATGTAATCAACACTACTAGCAACCCAGATGTACCAATCTGAGGTTTGGACACAAAGATTGAATACATGATATGAACTAGAGTTTGAGATGAGATGGTGTTGGTGAAGATGTAGATGAATATTGGTCATCTCACGATGGACAAAGTGTTGGTGATGACAAAGGCTTCGATTTCCCCCTCCTAGAGGGAAGTTTCCGTATCGGAATCACTTCGTCGTGAGCAAAAGTGCTCCTGCCAAGGTTCCACCTCAACATGGTGACTCTTTGTCCCGAAAGTGCTGTCTTGATTTTTTCTAGGAAAAATAGCATCATATGGAAGATGGCTCCCGGAGGCCTACTGGTTGGACCATGAGCGTGGATGTGCTCTGGGTGGTAGGACAGGCCCACCAGGCTTGTGATTCCCTAGTGGGTCCCCTTCTGGCAATTATTTTTCCAATATTGTTTGATATATTCAAAAATAATTGTCCGTAAAATTTCAGGTCATTCAAAGTTGTAGAGAATATCCAACTCTTCTATAGCCTTTTCTAGTCCACAATTCCACCTGCCGGCAATCTCCCTCTTTGTATAAAACTTGCAAAACAAGAGTGAAATGCATTAGGATTGCATCATAAAGTGACATAATAAGTCAAAACATAATAAATATTAATGGGAAAACATGATGCCAAATGGACATATAACCGATCTTAGAGGACTGGGGTTTACCAGGATCTCTAGAGAGAATATTGGGATGATTGTGGTTTACCGCGAAGTGCACATGCTCAAACTACATTGGGGTTACGATTGTTGTTTACTAGGTGTTCCTCTAGGTTAAGAACGGGGTTTACTAGGAGTGCCACTAGACTATGAAAGGGGTTTACTGACATTGTCATATTGGTATTACCTACTAGAGTAGAGCACTACAAAATAGTAGGGCAAAACTATGATTTCCGCAAAGAGCCTTGAATCCCACCAGCCAACATGCATGTAGGTGAACTAGTTTCCATTAACTGTGGACTCGTCAATACATTTAAGGTATTGACCCTAGTGGCTACAACATATCATGTTGCAAGCGGTTATTGTGAGGAGTGACTTACGTAGGGTTTCGTGCGTCCACTCGACATGCTTCCTCGTGGCGTTGAAGGAGCTTACCAAGACATCTACCTTAGATTTGCCTTCATTTCCGCTTGATATGAACTTTGGTAGATTATTGTTAGACTTTGTATTTGACTAGCCATTGGCTAGAGTCTATAAGATTATTTGTTTTATGGATCATTTGATGTAATTTGTGATAATCCCGACTCAAGTCTTTGAGTCTTACGACCTTACAATCCAAACTAGCCCCTTCGATTTTATGATTTTTCTTATAGAATTTCTACGATCCTAGTAGTTATGATTCTACAAATCACGATCCTACCAATGAAGCTCTGATCCGATTCAAAATCTCGATTTTGACAACTTTGTGTATGATACAACATCGTTAATATGTATGCCGACTATTCGATCCAGGGGTTGGCATAGAGACACATGGAGACCGTCTGCCTGAAAAGGTAGGTCATGACAACTTATGAACTAAATAAGTTTAATCAATAATGGATAATGCTTATTGCAAAAGGGGTTGTTTGTAAAAGAATAAGTATGTGTTCATTGTTATCAATGACAAAAAGGTCATACTCGTATTGTGAATAGGATGTATGTTATGTATATTAATAAAAAAATGGAGAATCCATAACGTTGACGCTAAAATGTTCTAAGACTGAGAGAATGCCACATATGTGTGGCAGTGCATTTAGTTACATTGGAGAAACCTGCGTGGAGAAATTCCATAGTAATGGATTTTGATCTCATCTTATTATGAATCATCTAACACTTGCAACTTCCATCCAAATAGTGAAGTAAACTAACATATCGTTCACGTATTATAAATAGGGAGCAACAAAACAATTGGAAACATGCATATTCATGTGTGTCGTTCAATAAGTGTTGTTACAAGTAGTTGATTTATCTATCTTCAAGATTGACTCAAGTAGATATTTATATTTACTTACTGGGACATAAATCTAGATTCTTTGAAAAGTTTCAAAATGAAGTAGAAAATATTGTGACAAGAATATTATGTTTCACAATTGGATTGTAGAAAGGAATATTAAAACTTTAGCAGATGTGTGATAAGCTGTGAAAAGTATTTTATAACTTGCACCACCGAGAACGTAAGAGTAGAGTGTTTTTGGTATTATAATCAACTATATATGACATGGTGAAATCAAATATGACATTAACCAATTTGTCGATATACGTTTTAATGTGATGCTTCCAGCTTTTACACTTAAAAGAGCAACATCAAATCTATTGAAATGATGCCATATGTGATATCCTATTGTATGCCAAACCATTTGGTTAACATTTAGTAATATGAGACATATGTGAAAGTATTTACATGTTTACATCCCAAATCAAGTTAGTATTACTTTGTAGGTTATCCCAAGTGCCCTAGTATTCCTCTATCACTACGCCAAGGCAAATTGTTTTGCCACAAAGTGAAGTAAATTTTAAAGATAATTTTTTCTGCAAAAGCATGAACGGGATGAAGAAATACTGGATGTAGTTCCAGGATTTTCTATTATGATTTATACATAAGTCACATGATATATAGAGATTTTGGTCGAACTTGTGACCATACCACGTAGCATAGGCAAACTCATGCAAACCTCTATGGTGTGCAAATGAGATTATTTTGTTAGTCCCACAACAAAAAACAATACACAAATAGGCGTCGATGGGCCCTGACTCTGGAATTGGTTATATGCTGAAGTAATCCAATATAGTATCCACATACATATTTCAGTTTAAACTTAACAAAACCTCTAAAAGACTTATAGTCTAACATATAGTAATGGATCTATAAACTTACAATGGATGAACGAAAGGGAATATCATATGATAACCAAAGGTTCACTCGAGTATCATTCATGTAGTCATATGGGTCAATAGGAGTTGTTGGATTTCCCTGAAGAGGAAGGGTGATGTAGCACAACAGCAAAAAGTATTTCCCTCAGTTATGAACCAAGGTTTACCAAACCAGTAGGAGGAACCAGATGATCAAATTTAACATCACCTACACACAAGCAAAATAATTGCCCTTGTTCTTGCTATCCACAAGGTTAAAAGAAAATAATAGCAATGACTACAAAGATAACAATTAGTAGGGCAATGGTAGCAAGTAGAAAAATAATAATAGTTGTAGGAACTTACCAAATTAATTGATAATTGACCCCAGGACCATAGGTTCTGTAGTGGCATCTCCTCGGAAGCAGAATAGCAAAGGACAAACAATTATTGCTGGGCAATTGATAGAATTGTGCATAGTTATGAAGATCAGCCATGGCATAATCATTACATAGTTATTACGTCCGTGAGAAGTAGACTGTCAAACTTAGTGACATATATTACTATTAATCTAGCCGAAGACCGCTATACAACATGCATCTAAAAGTATTAACTTCATGATAAACATAATAATGCAATAAGCAAGTGCTTTAATTTGGACAAAGTAAGACCAATCAATATGATCAAACCCCATCATTTTATATAGAGTATAAACAACACCAACATATATCCTTGTCCTTTTTGTTACTAGACATGATCACAGAAAGGTTGAACCCACTACAAAGCTCCTCCTCCACTAAAGATAAATGAATCAAAACTATCCAAAGTAAGTAGACCCATAGAGCGGAGAGAAATACAAAGCTACAAATTTTCGCAAATAATTAGTCACAAGAACTCAAAATAGAGCAATTAATGATAAAGTTGTAAACTCACAATATATTGGATCCTAGCAAACACATCGCAAAAGATTACATCAGAATGATCTCAGAGAAAATCATTGTATTAAATATTAAAACAAAGAGAAAGCTATCTAGCTACTTTTATGGACCAATAGATCTTGTAGTAACTACTAAAACATCATCATCATCATGTACGAAAAAAGGTTGAAGAAGATGACGTCCCCAATGATTTCACCCTCTGGCGAAGTAACGACAAGGCGCACCATATGGGATCACGGAAGAATAGAGGCTTGCAGCGGTAATAAAATTATTCCGGATCTCGCTATGTGGCTTTCGGAATATTGTTGAATTTATTGGCTAGGAATTAGGGAAACCAAAGACACACAGGGGGCACAAGTCCCTCGATGCAGTCTACCCCTAGGGCATGTCTAGGTGGTTGTGGGAACCTTGTGGGTCTTTTCGTCCTCAACCAAAACTTCTAGGGTCTCTTAGTTTCTAGAAAAAAGCATCGTAAAGTGTCATCATTTTTGGACGTCGGTAGGTATGGTTTTTCTGCGGAACAAAAAACACGTAGAAAACAAGAACATACATTGGGAAGTAAGTGAATAATTTAGTCCATAAAATGATATAAAATTGCCATATAAAGTATGAAAAGTAATAATGTAATAGAAGGTAACAATCAAAATTTTAAAATACCTTGGTGACTATCATATGTCAACGATTCTGGTATTGATCACTAACAAAAAATGAGTTCTTTTCCTGATTATGTTTTACCGAAACTACATGGTCACACGCTTAAGGTAATATCGATCTGTTGAGTGTTAGTGGAGTGGGGAATATTAGAAAATATTCTAGAAATAGTTTTGAGAATGAAAGAAATTGTTTCGAGAGAAACCATAAGCTTTTCAAGGTTATTCAAAGAGTTTCAAGAGTAGCGGCTAATAAAAGTAACTTATGACTTAAATAACGATCTAGCACTCCCTAGAACTTATTCAGAATAAATGGGGTATAGGAAATAACAATTGCCTATTAGGGGACATCTAATGGGCCTTGAAGGCCCATGTAGGGTTGGCACCCCCTTTTAGCTTATTGGACAAGCTAACGGGTGCCCTGGGCAGTTGGAGGAGGACTCCTGCACCTTGGCCATGACCCAAGGGAGGTTTTCCCTCCTCCAAGTCGTCCTAGCCCCTCCCTCCACCTATATATATATGTGAGGAGGTGACCCTTTGACACATACAAGTTCTTTCTTGATCTGATGTGCTCTCTCTCTCTTGCTCTCTCTCTATCTCTCTATCTCGAGTCCGTATATTGATCTAGGTTAGCTAGTTCTAGTTCTCTCTAATCCTCATAAAATAGAAGCCCCATGAGGTTCTCTTGTCCCTTTTCTAATTCTTCGACATCGATTAGCTCTGGACGGCAAAGCGTAGCCGGATCAGAAATCTCATATGCCCACAATCCATAGAGAGGTCGCACTTTCGGTCTTTTGTTCGAGGGATCATCATGGACGGTTTGAGGGACTTCAAGTTCTATTGACACCTAATGTTGTTGCGATGAAAATTTAAGTTGGTAATGATTCGGTCTAACCTTGTATGTATTTTCATAGTGATCGAGGACCTTGATCGTAGGGCAAATCGAAGTTGGTAATGATTAGATCTAACCAATCATATATGGTTTTGTTGACCTCCAAGATGTTCTCTAACTATTCATTTACAAAATTGCAAACTTCCCGTCATGTTACCTAGGGCTCCCCTTGCATTACCGCCTACTGCGAGGAATCAACCTGCAAACCTTCATCGACAAGATTGTAGCCAGACTTTCGGGTTTGAAAGGGAAGCTCCTAAGCAAGCCAAGTAGGTGACATTGCCCAATCTATTCTCATGGACATGGAAACTTTTCAAATAACTTCTATCAACCTTCCACAAGGTATCATGTGAAATATTGACAAGATCATGGGGGTCGTTGAATGAAAAAAGATGACCAAGTTCAGACCTCAAGAGGGCACTCCCTTGTTAACTGGAAGACTAACTATCGCCCAAAGCTTTTGGGTGGTCTCGAGATTATGTACCTTGAGATATGTCACCGTTTACTTCGCCTTAAATGGACCTAGTTACAATGAATTAACCCTAAGAGGCCATTGGTGGGCACTGAGCTGCCATACGACCAAACCGACTTGAACATTTTTCGTGCGTTTACATCCATTTTGCTAGGCAACGGCCAAAACACTAGTTTCAGCCATGAGAACTGGAGCAGAATAGGCCTTCTATGGCATATTTTGTTGGGGAACATTGCATGGGAAACACAAAAATTCCTACGCACACGCAAGATCTATCCATGGTGATGAGCCTCTACGAGACGGAGAGTAGATCTACATACCCTTATAGATCGCTAAATGGGAAGTGTTAAGAAACGCGGTTAATGTAGTCGAACGTCTTCGTGATCCAAATCGCCGAGCTCCCCATGATCCCATCACAATCATTCTCTCAATCCAATCATGATCCGTCCCGCGATCCCATCACGATCCATCCCGTGATAAAATCACGAATCGTCTCGCGATCTGGATCACTGTCCTTCGGATCTAGCGCCGAACGGACGGCGCCTCCGCGTTCAACACACGTACAGCTCGATGATGATCTCCGACTTATTGATCCATCAGGAGGGAGCGGAGAGGTAGATGAGTTCTCTAGTAGCGCTATAGTGTGGCGGCATGGTAATGGAACTATTCCGGCAGGGCATCGCCTAAGCACCGCCGTACTAGACTAGAGGAGAAAACCGATCTAGATGAAGTAGCGGGTGCACGTGGCAATTAGGTTTATCTTTCCCCTCTAAATCCTCTAGTATATATAGGAGGTAGGGAGGGGAGGAGGCATCCTCAAACACTCAAGAGTTGGCCGAAATTGGAGGTGGAGGAGTCCTAGTCCAATCCTATTGGGAGTAGGATTCCTCCTTTCCACTAGGAAACTCTTTCCACCTCTCTACCTTTGGGTTTTCCCACCCTAGCCACATAGGACTTTGTGGGGGGGATCGGACAGACCACTAAGGGCTGGATTGACTCCTCCCATAGGCCATGAGGCCTTTTTGGTGGAGACACCCCTCCCGATGGTCCCCGGTACCCCTCCCGGCACTCCTGGTACACTACCGATGAGCCCGAATCTTTTCCGGTGATAAAAATAGGACTTCCTATATATCAGTATTTACCTCCGGACCATTCCGGAGCTCTTCGTGTTGTCCAGGATCTCATATGGAACTCCTGACAACCTTCGATTACCACCATACATAACTCTATAGTACCGAAACGTCACCGAACCTTCAGTGTGCAGACCCTGCGGGTTCGAGAACTATGTAGACATGAACGAGACACCACTACGGTCAATAACCAATAGCGGGACCTGGATTCCCATATTGGTTCCTACATATTCTATGAAGGCCTTTATCGGTTGGACCTCTATGTCAAGGATTCAGTTAATCCCATACGTACTTCTCTTTGTTCTTCAGTATGTTACTTGCCCGAGATTCGATTGTCGGTATCTCTATACCTAGTTCAATCTCGTTACCGTCAAGTCTCTTTACTCGTTCCGTAATACAAGATCCCATGGCTAACACTTAGTCACATTGCTTGCAAGGCTTGTTGTGATCTTGTATTACCGAGTGGGCCCTGAGATACCTCTCCATCGCACGAAGTAACAAATCCCAGTCTTGATCCATGCCAACTTAATAGACACCCTCAGAGATAACTGTAGAGCACCTTTATAGTCACCCAATTACGTTGCGATGTTTGATACACACAAGGTACTCCTCCGGTGTCAGTGAGTTGCATGATCTCATGGTCATATGAACAGATACTTGACATGCAGAAAACTATAGGAATAAATTGATACGATCATATGCTACGTTTATAGTTTGGGTCTTGTCCATCACATCATTCTCCTAATGATGTGACCCCGTTGTCAAATGCCATCTCATGTCCATGCCTAGGGAAGCTTGACCATCTTTGATCAACGGGCTAGTCTACTAGAGGCATACCAGGGACATAGATTGTCTATATACCCACACATGTATTTAGTTTCCAATCAATACAATTATAGCATGGATAATAAACGATAATCACGAACAAGGAAATATAATAATGACCAATTTATTATTGCCTCTAGGACATGTTTCCATCAGTCTCTCACTTGCACTAGAGTCAATAATCTATCTCACATCGCCATGTGATTTGTTATGAATCTCACACCCAATGAGTTCTGGAGTTCGATCTTGCTTTGCATGTGAAAGCAGTTTTATTCAACGGGTCCGAGACATTCAGATCCGTGTGTACTTTGCAAATCTCTATGTCATACTATAAACACTGCAACCATGCTTGACTTGGAGCTATTCCAAATGGCTACTCCACTATACGTATCCGGATTGCTACTAAGATTCATCCAAATTGGTGTTAAAGCTTGCATCGACGTAACTCTTCACGATGAACTCTTTATCACCTCCATAATCGAGAAACATCTCCTTAGTCCTCTGTTAACTAAGGATAATTTTGACCGATGTCCAGTAATTGACTCCTAGATTACTCTTGTACCCCTTGACAGACTTATGGCAAGGCAAACACAAGTGCAGTACACGACATGGCATACTATATAGAGCCTATGGCTAAGGCATAGGGGACGACGTTCATACTCTCTCTCTCTTCTGTTTTGATCGAGCTTTGAGTCTCATGCAACTTCACACCTTGCAAACCAGGCAAGAACTCTTTCTTTGACTAATCGATTTTGAACTCTTGTCAAGGTATGTACACATTGAAAGTTCTATCAGACGTATTGATCTACCTCTATCGATCAAGATGCCCAATATTTAAGTAGCTTTATCCAGGTCTTCCTATGAAAAACACTTTTCAAACAACCGTTTGTGCTTTCCAGAAATTCTACATTATATCCGATCAATAATATTTCAACCACATATACTTATCAAAAAATTTATAGTGCTCCCACTCACTTTCTTGTAAATACCAGTTTCTCATAAACTTTGTATAAACCCAAAAACTTTGATCTCCTCATCAAAGTGTATATTCCAACTCCAAGATCCTTGCTTCAGTCGATAGAAGGATCACTAAAGCTTGCACAATTTTTAGCATCCTTAGGAGTGACAAAACCTCAAGGAAGGGAACGATGTTTTGACATCCATCTGCCAGATTTCATAATTAAAAAATGCAGCAACTGCTAACATAATCCCAATAGACTTTAGCATCACTACGAGTGAGAAAATCTCATCGTAGTCAACTCCTTGAACTTGGAGGAAACTTCTTTGCGACAAGTCAAGCTTTATAAATGGTGACATTCACCATCAGCATCTGTCTTCATCTTAAAGGTCCATTTGTACTCAACGACCTGCCGTCCAATGAGCAAGTATACCAAAGTGTATAGTTGGTTTTCATACATGAATCATTCCTAAGATACAAGGTACACCCAACCGTTCTTAGGGTATTCTATGAAGATGCATTTTTCCGCTTTGGTTTCGAGCTCATTAGGTGAAAACCTTTTTCACATAAGCGTCGCAGCCCGAAACATTAACAAATGACAGCTTAGGTTTCTATCAAACAATAATTCATACGGTGTGATCTCAACGGATTTAGATGGTGCCCTATTTAAAGTGAATGTAGTTACCTCTAATGCATAACCCCAAAATGATAGTGGGAAACTGATAAGAGATATCATAGTACGCACCATATAAAATAAAGCATGACTATGACATTCAGACAGTCCATCACACTATGGTGTTCAAAGTGGCATGAGTTGTGAAACAACTTTCACATTGTCTAAAGTCTTATGCCAAACTCGTCACTCAGATATTCACCTACACAATCATATCGTAGACATTTTTATCATCCTATCATGATGATGTTAAACCTCACTCTGAATTCGTTTGAACTTTTCAAACGTTTCAGACTTGTGTTTCATTAAGCAAATATACTCATATATACTCAAATCATCAGTGAAGGTAAGAAAAATAATGATTTCCAATAAGTTACTAGCCCTCTCTATCATACTGAAAATGGGGTCTTTAGTCATCTTGCCCAAGAGGCATGATCTGCATGTCTCAACTGATTCGAAACCAAATGAGTCCAAAGATCCATCAGCATGGAGTTTCTTCATGTGATTTATACCAATATAACATTTAGCGGCAGTGCTACAAGTATGTGGTACTATCATTATTTACGTTGTATCTGTTGGCATCAATGTTATGAACATGTGTATTACTACGATCAAGATTCAACAAACCATTGTCATTGTGTGCATGACCATTGAAGGTATTATTCGTGTAAATAGAATAATCATTATTCTCTAACTTAAATGAATAACCGTGTTGCAATAAACACGAACTAATCATGTTCATGCTTAACGCAAACACCAAATAACAATTATTTAGATTTGTCACTAATCCCGAAGGTAGAGAGAGTTTGCGATGTTAATCACATTAACCTTGGAAACATTTCCAAGACAGATCATCACCTCACACTTAGCTACTCTCCGTTTATTCTGTAGCTTTTATTTTGAATTACTAACATTTAGCAACCGAACTGGTATCCAATACCTAGGTGCTACTAGGAGTGCTAGCAAGGTACACATCAATAACACATATATCAAATATACTTCTGTCAACATTGCCAACCTTTTTATCTAACAAGTGTCTAGGGTTGTTCCGCTTCAGCGACCGCTCTCCTCATAACAGAAGCACTTAGTCTCGGGTTTGGGATCAACTTTGGGTTGCTTCACTGGAGCAACAACTATCTTGCCATCCATGAAGATTCCCTCCTCGCCCTTGCCCTTCTCGAAACTAGTTGTTTTTAATAACCATCAACAGTTGATGCTCCTTCTTGATTTCTACCTTCGCAGTGTCAAAAATCGCGAACAGCTTAGGGATCGTTATTTCCATCCCTGGCATTTTATAGTTCATCACGAAGCTTTAGTAGCTTAGTGACAGTGACTAGGAAAACTATATCAATCACTTCCTTATTTGGAAGGTCAACTCCCACTCAATTCAAGCGATTGTAGCACCCAAACAATCTGAGCACATGCTCAACGATTGAGCTATTCTCCTTCATCTTGCAGGAAAAGAATCATGTTGGAGATCTCATATCTCACAACACGGGCACGAGCCTGAGATCCCAATTTGAGCTCTTTAGAACATCTCATATGTTCCATGACGTTCAAAATGTTTTGGAGCCTCAATTCTAAGCCGTAATGCATGACACACTGAACTATCAAGTAGTCATCGCAACATGCCTATCAGATGTTCACAACATCTACATACGATGCTAGAGGGGGTGGCGCACCAAGCGGTGCATTAAGACATAAGCCTTCTGTGTAGCAATGAGGACAATCCTCAGATCACAGACCCAAACCGCAATATTGCTACGATCCTCTTTCAACTGTATTTCTCTAGCAACATATAAAAATTCAAGGGAGCTATAGCGTGAGCTTGTAATCTACAATATAATTTGCAAAGACACTACTGACTATGTTCATGACAATGAGTTCAATTAATCAAATTACTCAAGAACTCCCACTCAAATTGACATCCCTTCGGTCATTCGAGTGATACATGATCAAAATTCACCAACTCAAGTCCGATCATCATGTGAGTTGAGGTGGTTTTAATGGTGTACATCATCATGTTTATCATATCTGCTATATGACTCATGTTCGACCTTTCAGTCTCTTGTGTTCCGAGGCCATATCTGTACATGCTAGGCTCGTCAAGTTTAACCCAAGTGTTCCGCATGTGCAACACCGGCTTGCACCCGTTGTATGTGAATGTTGAGTCTATCACACTCGATCATCACGTGGTGTCTCGACATGACGAACTTTCGCAATGGTGCACACTCAGGGAGAACACAATTTATCTTGAAATTTATGTGAGGTATCACCTTATAATGCTACTGTCGTCCTAAGCAAAACAAGGTGCATAAAAGGATTAACATCACATGCAAATCATAAGTGACATGATATGTCCATGAACGTGTGCTTTTGATCTCCATCCATAAAGCATTAGCATGATCTCCATCATCACCGGCAGGACACTATGATGTCCATCATCTTGATCTCCATGAACGTGTCACCATCGGGGTTGTCACACCCACCATGCTTCTACTACTATTGCTACCACTTAGAGATAAAGTAAAGCATTACATAACACTTAATGATTGACACGCAGGTCATGCAATGATTAAAGACAACCCTATGGCTCCTGCCGGTTGCCGTACTCATCGACATGCAAGTCGTGATATTCTATACAATACATGATCATTTCATACATTACATATATCTCATCATGTAATTGGCCATATCACATCAGAACATACCCTACAAAAACAAGTTAGACGTCCTCTAATTGTTGTTGCAAGTTTTACGTGGCTGCTACGAGTATCTAGCAAGAACAATTCTCACCTACGGAAAACCACAACGGTGATACGCAAGTTGCTTTTCAACCTTCTCAAGGACCGCCTTTGTCGAATCCGATCCAACTAAAGTAGGAGAAACAGACACCCGCCAGCCATCTTTGTGCAATGAAGTTACACGTTAGTCGATGGAACCAGTCTCTTGTAAGCGTACGAGTAAGGTTGGTCCGGGCCGCTTCATCCCACAATACCGCTGAACCAAAACGAGACCAAGGGAGGAAGCAATCTAAGCATCAACACCCATAAACTCCTTTGTGCTCTACTCGAGATCTCATCTACACATAGACCAAGATAACGATGCCACTCTGGGGGAACGTTGCATGGGAAACAAAAAATTTCCTATGCACACGCAAGATCTATCGATGGTGATGAGCATCTATGAGAGGGAGAGTGGATTTACATACCCTTTTAGATCGCTAAGCGGGAAGCGTTAAGAAACGCGGTTGATGTAGTTGAACATCTTCGCGATCCAAATTGCCAAGCGTCCCGCGGTCGCACCACAATCTTTCTCGTGATCGAATAATGATCCGTCCCGCGATCCCATCACGATCCGTCCCGTGATGAAATCATGAATTGTCTCACGATCCTGATGATGGTCCTTCCAATGTAGAGCCGAACGGACGACGCCTCCACGTTCAGCACACGTACAGCTCGATGATGATCTCCGCCTTCCTGATCCAACAAGTGGGAACGGAGAGGTAGATGAGTTATCCGGCAACGTGATGGGATGGCGGTGGTGGTGGTGGAACTATTCCGGAAGGGCTTCGCCTAAGCACTACCGAACTAGACTAGAGGAGAAAACCAATCTAGATGGAGTAGAGGGAGCATGTGGCAATTAGGGTTAGCTTTCCCCTCTAAATCCTCTAGTATATATAGGAGGGAGGGAGAGGAGTAGGCTGCCTCAAACACTCAAGAGTTGGTCGAAATTGGAGGTGGAGGAGTCCTACTCCAATCCTATTAGGAGTAGGATTCCTCCTTTCCACTTGGATACTCTTTCCACCTCTCTAGCTTTAGGTATTTCCCACCCCAAGATGCATGGGCCTTAGTGGGGGGATCGACTTGCCCACTAAGGGCTAGATTGACTCCTTCCACAGCCCATGAGGCCCTTTGGGTTGAGACACCCCTCTCGATGGTCCCCAGTACCCCTCCCGGCACTCCCGGTACACTATCAATGAGCCCGAAACTTTTTCGGGACCAAAACAGGACTTCCTATATATCAATCTTTAAATCCGTACCATTCTGGAGCTCCTCGTGACGTTCGATATCTCATCCGACACTCCGAACAACCTTCGGTCACCACCATATATAATTCTATATTATTGAAACGTCACCGAATCTTAAGTGTGCAGACCCTGTGGGTTCGAGAACTATGTAGACATGACGGAGACACCTCTACGGTCAATAACCAATAGCGGGACCTCTATTCCCATATTGGTTACTAGATATTCTATGAAGATCTTTATCGGTTGAACCTCTATGTCAAGGATTCAGTTAATCCTGTATGCAGTTCGCTTTGTTCTTTGGTATGTTACTTGCCCGAGATTTGATTGTTGGTATCTATATACCTAGTTCTATCTCATTATCGGCAAGTCTCTTTTACTTGTTCCGTAATACAAGATCCCATGGCTAACACTTAGTCACATTGCTTGCAAGGCTTATTGTGATGTTGTATTATCGAGTGGGCTCTGAGATACCTCTCCGTCACACGGAGTAACAAATCCTACTATTGATCCATGCCAACTCAATAGACACCCTCGGAGATAACTGTAGAGCACCTTTATAGTCACCCAGTTACGCTTCGATGTTGGATACACACAAGGTACTCCTCCGGTGTCAGTGAGTTGCATGATCTCATGGTCATATGAACAGATACTTGACATGAAGAAAACTATAGCAATAAACTGATACGATCATATGCTACGTTTGTAGTTTGGGTCTTGGCCATCACAACATTCTCCTAATGATGTGACCCCGTTATCAAATTACATCTCATGTCCATGGCTAGGAAACCTTGACAATCTTTGATCAATGAGCTAGTCTACTAGAGGCGTATTTAGTTTCCAATCAATACAATTATTGTGTTGATAATAAACATTTATCACGAACAAGGAAATATAATAATAACCAATTTATTATTGGCTCTATGGCATATTTCCAACATATTTCACCTGAGTTTTACAAGATCTATTCAAGGAAAACAAAATTTGTGCACAAGGAGTTGACGAATGAGAACTGTATGAGGGCGGTGGCCAGCCTACAAACATTGGAGCAACCGGGAGAATTGGGGACCCTACAGGAGTGGGCCAATCAGACCACCTTGTTGGAAACCATGGATACCGTGTTTCTTGCAACCTACCAGCTAATGGAACTTTCTCCTTTGCTTCAGGCGTAACTTTTGGGCTCTGGCCTGAGGTTTGACCCCTCCAAGACCTAGGCCGCCCACGGTGACCCCAAGTGCAAATTATTTGCCTGGCTTATCCCCCATTGTAGAATCCTCACTTCATACATGTGGTCCATGCGTGGTTGTCCATACGATCCTAGGTGTCTAGTATTCCTTTAGGAGCCGAAGACGACAAACCACTTTTGCAAGGATTTCCCCTACTGAGACACATTTTGGAGCTAGGTGAACGCATGGACGAACATGGGATTACTAGTATCGACCTACCTTCCTGAGCCAGGTAACGTGTCAAAATGGTGGGGTTGATGCTTGCAAATGAGAAAAAGTAGGTGCATCGGTGGTATAGCGGGAGGATCATCTACACATTCTATTCATTCTGGAAAGAATGCAACAAACGTGTTTTCACTAGTCTATTTATGACACAATATGATGTTGCAATGGTGGCCTTCGACACAATTAATGAACGCGAGTTGGCATTGGCTGGAGCCATCTAACTCTAGGTATTGGCTAAGGTAGATTTTTTTAGCGGTTTATCCATGTTCCTTAAAAAATGTTTGCCCCTTTGTAAATCGCATTTTCCACCCTTATTTTATAAGTAAAGGCAGTACTCGTGCTAGTTTCCCAAAAAAATGAGCATGTGAAGGACTCAGCTCGGGTTTGGTAACATATTACGAAGCAAAGGGAATATAATATGATAACCAAAGGTTCACTCGAATATCATTCATGTAATCATATGGGTCAATAGGAGTTGTTGGATTTCCCTGAAGAGGAAGGGTGATGTAGCACAACAACAGAAGGTTGATGTGGCACCACATGATCAAATTTAACGTCACCTACACACAAGCAAAATAACTCCCCTTGTTCTTGCTAGCCACAAGGTTAAAAGAAAATAATAGCAATGATTACAAAGATAAAGATTAGTAGGATAAAAATAGCAATTAGAAAAATAATAATAGTTGTAGGAACTTACAAAATTAATTGATAATTGACCCCGGGACCATAGGTTCTCTAGTGGCATCTCCTCGGAAGCAGAATAGCAAAGGGTAAACAATTATCCTTGGGAAATTGATAGAATTGTGCATTGTTATGAAGATTAGTCATGGAATAATCATTACATAGGTATTATGTCCGTGAGAAGTAGACCGTCATACTTACTGACATATATTACTATTACTCCAGCCGAAAACCGCTATACAACATGCATCTAAAAGTATTAAGTTCATTATGATGTGGACAAAGTAAGACCAATCAATATGATCAAACCCCATCGTTTTATAGAGAGTATAAACAACACCAACATGTATCCTTGTGATTTTTGTTACTAGACATGATCCCAGAAAGGTTAAACCACTACAAAGCACCTCCCCCACTAAAAATAAATGAATCAAAACTGGACAAATTAAATAAACCCATAGATCAGAGACAAATACAAAACTATTTTTTTCCGCAAATAATTAGTCTCAAGAACTCTAAATAGAGCAATTGATATTGAAATCGTAAACTCACAATATATTGCATCCTAGAAAACACATCGCAAAAGATTACATTAGATTGATCTCAGAGAAAATAATTGTATTAAATATTAAAACAAAGAGAGAGCCATCTAGCTACTGTTACGGACCAATAGATCTTGTAGTAATTACTTAGACATCAACATCATCATGTAGGAAAAAAGGTTGAAGAAGATGGCCTCCCCAATGATTTCACCCTCCGGTGAAGTAACGACAAAGGGCACCATATGGGATCACGGCAGAATAGATGCTTGCAGCGGTAATAAAATTATTCCTGGTCTCGCTATGTGGCTTTCGGAAGATTGTTGAATTTACTGGCCACGAATTAGGGCAACCAGAGACACACAGGGCGGCACAAGGCCGTCGACGCGGTCGACCCCCTAGGGCGTGTCTAGGTGGTTGTGGGCACCTTGTGTGTCTTTTCGTCCTCCACCGAAACTTCTAGGGTCTCTTATTTTCTAGAAAAAAAACGTAAAAATTTCATCATGTCAGGAGTTCGGTAGGTATGGTTTTTTTGCGGAACAAAAAACATGTAGAAAACAAGAACACCCATTGGGAAGTAAATTAACAATTTAGTCGATAAAACCATATAAAATTGCCATATAAAGTATGAAAAGTGATGATGTAATAGAAGTTAACAATACAAAATTTAAAATACGTCGGTGACTATCATATATCCACGACTCCGCTATTGATCACTGATGTAAAATGAGTTTTGTTCATGTCTATGTTTTACCGAAACTACAAGGTCACACTGATGTCTACTATACAACCTTCTTCTTGTAGACTCGTGTTGGGCCTCCAAGCGCAGAGTTTTGTTGGACAATTGCAATTTTCCCTCAAGTGGATGACCTAAGGTTTATCACTCCGCGGGAGGTGTAGAATGAAGATGGTCTCTCTCCAACAACCCTCCAATCAAATAGCAAAGCGTCTCTTGTGTCCCCAACACACCCAATACAATGGTAAATTGTATAGGTGCACTAGTTCGGCGAAGAGATGGTGATACAATTGCAATATGGATGGTAGATTTAGTTTTTTTTTGTAATCTTAAATATATAAATAGCAAGGTAACAAATAGTAAACTGTGAGCAAAACATTGTATAAATGCTTGGAAACAAGGCCTAGGTTCCATATTTTCACTAGTGCAGTCTCTCTCAACATTGTTGGCATAGTTCAATCATATGTAAATACCTCTCGTGTGACAAAGAGTTCACTCCAAAGTCACAAATAGTGGAGAACTAACAAGGAAATTATTGTAGGGTATGAAACCACCTCAAATTTATCTTTTCCGATCAATCGTATGATCTATCCCTATAAGTGTCACAAACAGCCCTAGAGTTCGTACTAAAATAACACCTTAAGATACACATCATCCAAAACCCTAATGTCACCTAGATACTCCGACGTCACCAAAAGTACCCATGGGCTTGATTATACGATATGCATCACATAGTTTCAGATTCATCATGTTCAATCCAACACAAACAACTTCAAGGAGTGCCCTAAAGTTTCTACCGGAATGTCAAGAAAAAAATGTGTGCGAACCCCTATGCATAGATTTCCATGGTCACGGAACCCGCAAGTTGATCACCAAAACATACCACAAGTTGATCAATAGGACATCCCATTGTCACAATGGATATCCCATCGCAAGACATACATCAAGTGTTCACAAATTCTTAAAGACTCAATCCGATAAGAAAACTTCAAAGGAAAAGCTCAATTCATCACAAGAAGATAGAGAGGGGAAAACTCCATATGATTCAATTTATATCAACAAAGCTCGCGATACATCAAGATCGTGCCCTCTCAAGAACACTAAAGAGAGAGAGAGATGAAACACATAGCTCTTGGTACATACCCTCAGCCCCGAGGGTGAACTACTCCCTCATCGTCATCGAGACCATCGGGATGATGAAGATGACCTCCGGTGATGGTTTCCCCCACTGACAGGTTGCCGAAATAGGCTGCCGATTTGTTTTTCATGGATCTGGAGGCTTGCGGTGGCGGAACTCCCAATCTAGGTTATGTGTTTTGGTTTTTGGAATATATAGGAATTTATGGCAGTGGAAACGAGTCAAGATGGGCCACGAAGGAGTTACAAGCCTTGGGGCACGCCCTAGGGGGTGGGCGTGCCCCTGAGGCTTGTGACTGCCTCGTAGGTCTTCTGGCCCAACTCCAACTCTCCCTGGGCTTCTTCTGGTCCATAAAAATTCACAGTAGATTTTATTCCATTTGGGCTCCATTTGATATTCCTTGTCTGTAAAACCCCCAAACACGGAAAAAACAGGCACTGGCACTGGGCTCTAGGTTAACAGGTTCGTCCCAAAAATAATATAAAGTTGTAGTAAAATGATTGTAAAACATCCAAGAATGATAATATAACATCATGGAACAAGCAAAAAATTATAGATACGTTGGAGACGTATCAGCATCCCCAAGCTTAATTCTTGCTCGTCCTCGAGTAGGTAAATGATAAATACAAATTTTTTGATGTGGAATGCTGCCTAACATGTTCATCATATCCTTTTCTTCTTGTATAGTATGGACATTTAGACTTGTAAATGATTCAAAGCAATAGTCTAGTTTTAGCATAATGACTTCAATACTCAAGCATGTCAACAAGCAACCACGTCTTTCAAAATATCAAGATTAAAGAAAGTTATACCTAGCCCATCATGCTCAATCATTGATCCATTCATGAAACACACTCAAATATTAGCTATGCCTAATGCTCAACTATGAACATAGTGTCCCCTAGTTGGTGCTTATAAGAGAAGATGGAGACTCAAAGCAAAAATAAAAATTGCATAAAGTAAATAGATAGGCCCTTCGGAGAGGGAAGTAGGGATTTGTAGAGGTGCCACAACTCAAGGATTGTATTGAGAGAGAAAAATATTTTCAGTGCATGCTTCTCCAGTCAACAAAAACTATGAAGTAGCTCACAATACTTTCCATGCTAGATACATTATAGGCGGTTCCCAAATAGAATAGTAAATTATTTACTCCCCGTCCACCAATCAATCGCACTCCATGGAGAGCCGGATCCACAGGTACCGTCCATACCAACAACATTCCTGGGGGGAGGGTTTTTTCATTATATTTTGATTTGATTTTTATCATGGGACTAGGCATCCCAAATACCAGCCACTTTCTCGTGAATGATAGTGAATCAACACATATCGTGAAAATAACACACCTAGCATAGAAAAATATTGGATACTCCCCACCGTTTCTTGAGCGGTACGGGCACACAAAAGACAAAATTTATTTTGAAGATTTAGAGAAGGCACATAAAAATTTGCTTGGAACGGCATGGAAATACCGCATATAGGTAGGTATGGTGGACTCATAAGACAAAACTTGGTTTAAGGATTTTGTATGCACAACTAGTATTTCTGCTTAGTACAAATGAAGGCTAGCAAATAGATTGGGAAGAAACCAAACCGAGGAACGAAAAATCACATAAGTGAGTATTGAGTCATAAATAACAACGAATAATGCACCACAAGTAAGATATAACTTCATTGCATAACTATTGACTTTTGTGCATGCATAGGGAATCACTAACCGTAACAGCAATATTCCTACTAAGCATAATTACTCAGTAACATGTCTGATATATTACTATTATCATGTTTCAAAACTATTACAAAGAATCGAGTTTAATTTGTCCAATTATCTTCATGAAAGTTTTTATTATATCCTCCTTGGATATCAGTCACTTTGGGACTAGTTTCATAGATTGCCATTGCTTTTTGGCAAGCTTAAACAAATTTAAATGAAACACATGAGCAAATGACATGCTACTCTCAAAAGTGAAGATTAATGAGTAGTCAAACAATTAAGTAGGTATGTGAAGACTCTGTCTCCCTTAATAAATATTTTTAGATCGGAGTACTTTATTCAAACAACAAGCAAAAGAAAATAGCACTCCAAGAATAGCACGCATCGTGTTAATAAAAATTTATGCTCAACATAGGCTAACCGAAAGTTGTTGATGAAGAGAGGTGGGATGCGTAGCATCCCCAAGCTTAGATGCATGAGAGTTCTTGAAATATTTACTTGGGGTGCCTTGGGCATCCCCAAGCTTGAGATTTTTTATCTCGTTCAATCCTCTCATACCACTGTTTCACCTATTCTCTACAACATCATTCACACAAAACTTAAAAAAAGAACTCGTGAGATAGGCTAGTACACATAATAATAAATCAACTCTTTATGTACTTCCAAGACAAGTTGCATAATAATTTTCAAACATTATTTACTGTATACTATCATTTCCACAATTTATATCTACCAATATAGGCTATGGAAACTATAGGACAAGTAGATAACAAAGCTATGACAACAATCTGCCCGAACAGAACAGTCTGTATCAAATTATGAAAAAACTGTACTTATGTAACACAAAAAATTATGAAAATTTAGGACATGATATATAATTTATGTGAAAACACTGTGTAAAAGCTTGGAAACTTTCCATGTTCCATTAAAATAGGAAAATTCAAGCACTACAGCAAAAATTTCTGTTTTTACCCACCACATATCAAACCATGCAATGCAAGCATACTAAGGAAATTCTTGGACCTTTAATTGAAAAACTAGATTATAAATAACACCTAAGAGAAAATAACAAAATATAATGATGCTCCAAGAAAACTCGTATTATGTGATGAATAATAATATAGCTCCAAGTAATATAAACCGTTAGTGTTGAAGACGAAAGAGGGGATGCCTTTCGGGGCATCCCCAAGCTTAGACTCTTGAGACTTCCTTCTATATTACCTTGGGGGTTCCTTGGGCATACCCAAGCTTAGTTTCTTTTCACTCCTTATTCTCCTTATATTGGTGTCTCACCCAAAACTTGAAAATTTAAATCACACAAAATTTAACGGAACTTTGTGAGAAGGATTAGTGTAATAAAGAGAGATCATTCACTTAGGTACAGTCAAGACAAGATTCCTATTTTTTCTCACATAAGACCTATTGTATTCCATAATTACCAAAATTCGTCTCATGTACGACTCGGCCCGGGAGTTTGTGGTGTGGGCGGAGAAGCCGGAGGCCGCCTGGCTCCAGCTACAGAGCTCCTTTGCATGGGTACTGCCGACCAGAGGGCCCGGGGCCTATCGTTGTAGGCCGACGGCTTTTGTAGCGTGGCATCATGGGTGGAGTTCGAGGTGACCCCGAGGGGCTATGTATAACTTTTCCGCGGGTGGCAGACATTTGCCCGTGCCGACGGTCTGGTTGGTAGGCGCACCCTCCACTTCAATTTCGACGGGGAGGCAACTCTCTTTGTCAAGATCTTCAGCGGCGAGGGAGAGCGCTTGGGGTGCTACCCGGAAGACATCATCCATCGAGACCCTGGAGGTGAGCTTGCCCTTCACGATGAGCGTCGTTCCTCCAGCATCAGCGACTCCCCCTCTGATGGGAGCCTGAGCGACAACTTCTACAACGACGACAACAACTACGGCACACGAACCTTAGGGGGTTGCCAACTGGCACAACATCGCTCCCCCGCTCTAGGATCCTCCATGCTAGTGCGCCTTCACAGGCCCGTGAAGGAGGAGGAGGACACCGACTGATCCCCTAAAGCTGCAGCCCCCATGGGGGGCTTTCTCCTTCTGCCTCTGTCCCTATAACCAAAGATAAGGGAAGGCCCTATGGGCATGTAATGAACTTGGGCGCGAGCCCCCCTTTTATCCTTGCTTCTGTTTTGTGTCTTAATTTCGTGCTTTCGTTACGTGAGGCAACCTTCCAATTATAACCGGGATACTTAGCTAGGCGCGTCCGTCATGAACTCCGGGGGAGGTGTGGCCATGGCGTTCGGCGGACCCACGTGTCGGTCCTGTCCTTCCTATAGGTGATGTAAGTTTGGAGCCCTTTTGGCACTCTATGTCTGCAGGCCCCAGTCCCGCACATTTCCCTCCCACCGCACCTGCATCTATCCATGGATGCAACCGCGGGGCGAGGCTTCAACACCCCTGATGCCGGCCCGATCACCAAGGACGACATCAAGGCTTCCAAGTGTCCTTATGACAGGTAAGGCTCCTGAGGCAAACTGCTCAGGGGCCCCCTTTGACGCTCGAGCAGCTCTTCGCAATCGAGTCCAAGTCCCATGCATTTCCCTACCATTGTGGTATTACAACCGGATCAACGAGGACGCAAACCACGAGGTGAGGCCCCAACGCCCGCGATGTCGGCCGTATCACCAAGGACGACATCGAAGCTACTGGGTGGCTATATGACCGGTAAGGCTCCTGAGGCATGTTACGCAGGAACCCCCTTTAATGCTCAAGCGGTTCCCATAGAAAATTTTGTTCCCGCCCCGAGATGGGTAGGCCTCCTAAGCCCCCGACTTGGCATGTCGCGCCATGAGTGGAGCCCCAGAGTGAGTGTGAGGCGGCAGGCACCTGCTAACCCGTTTGGGAGTATCACGCGAGAATCTGGGCACCAAGGCCTTGTTGAACACCGTGCCCCCCAGCCCTCGCTCGCAAGGTGCGAGGGGGAAGAGAGGAGGCGAGTGCCAAACCTGAAGAGAAAGAACCCTAGATGGGGAATGGCGATGGGCACGAACCCCTGATCCTTTTCTTGAAAACGTGATTTTGAAAAAAACATGAATTTTGTTCCAGGAAGAAAGTTGGCAAATTTAAATGCGAGAAAAGCAAGTAACTGCTGCGTCTGGCACCTAGGCTAGCCTTCATCTTCCCCGAGCTATCACGCCCAAGATGCGACCCTATCCTTATTTTGGCTCGAGGGACTCGACAGGGATTGGAGCGCATCTCGTCATGTTGCAAGAATGGATATCATTACAAGTACATGTACAGAAGAGATGAGTATATGGAATTGGCTTACACTCGCCACAAGCTACATCAACTCACATCAATACAATAACATATTGAAGTATCCTACAAAAGAGCAGGGTCCGACTACGGACAAAATCAAACGATAAAATGACATCCATCCTTGCTATCCCAGGATGCCGCCTGGAAACCAACCTGAATCGATGAAGAAGAAGAACTCCAACAAACAAGAAACACTCTCACATTCAGGCATCACATTGCCTGTACCTGCAACTGTTGTTATAGTAATCTGTGAGCCACAGTGACTCAGCATTCTCATTTCCAAGGGTATCAAGACTATTACAACTTAATGGGTGAGGTATGGTTAAGTGGTGAGGTTGCATCAAGCGACTAAGCATTTATTTGAGTGTCTGACTTACGAATACAGAAAGTAAAGTATGGTGGTCTACGCATAACGAACGTGAACTAGTAATGATCACTAAGTGATCCTGAACACCTATTTACGTCAAACATAATCCCACCATGTTCTGTCTCGGATAAGGACTCGCGAGAAGAGACAGACACGGTTACGCACGTAGTTGGTGTATTTTATTTGAATTTACATCAAGTTTACTATGACTAGGTGTTAAACAATGTTTCCAAGTTTGCCACATAACCGCGGGCACGGCTTTCCGAAAGATTTAACCCTGCAGGGGTGCTCCAACTCATCCATCACAAATTAACCACAAGCTGAGGGAATAACCTTGACCACGGATCTCGTGATCATCCTAGGCAATTCCAAAGGAAATACGAAACCTCGAGATAACCCAAAGAATATCAGAGTTCCTCACACAAGACCTTCGAGAAAGGTAAAACAAATCCAACAAGGCCGCCCGACGTGTCGACGAACCCGACAGGAGCTGCGTATCTCGTTCTCAGGACACGACAAATAAGCGAAGCGTATGGTGGCCTGATAGACATCTCCTGAGTTGCCCTGGGTTGGCCCCACATGGTGCTCTACTTTGGACCAACATTCATGAGGAGCACTGGCTCGGGTTCTTGATTAATTATCCATGGGGTCCGGAAAGTCCCTATGCAAGTTTATTAGTTATTAGGAAAATGTAGTCCAATGTTGGGCCTTGCCAGACAAGCTTTATCCTAAAGGAAAAATCAAGGTGGTCTCCATAACAACCCCAAGCATGTTAGGAACGCTCAATTATGGAATATAACACCGGTTCACAAGTAACTAGGGCAGCAAGAGTGGAACAATACACCAAGCAAAAGGCCAAGCCTTCCACCCTTTACCAAGTGTATAAGTGCATTAAATTAAATAGCAATAATATTGTGATCACAAAAGAATGTCCATGTTGACACATGGAAGCAATTGCACCTGCATCTAGAAATGCTATAAGAAGGGTTGAGCAAGCGGTAACATAGCACAACAAAGGTTTGCTGGGATGTGGAGGGGTTAGATGCTTTTCATAGCAATGTTGGGAGGCTTGTCAAATAAGTGGTAGGTAGCAAGACATAACGATAAAAATGGGACAACTAGCACAGAAATGATAGTAGTGGTATCCAGGTAAACGTGTCATCTTGCCTAAGATCCCGCTTGGGAGAAGAACGAGTCCATGAAGAAGACGAGCCAACGTAGTTCAACCAATCCTCACACTCCAAATGCTTTTGGAACTATCACAAGAAGAAGCAATATGGAAAAACAATCAACACTCGAGAAACACCACAACATATTCATGGCATGATGCGCAACCAAATATGATGCAGGTTCGGTTTAATGTGCAAGGCATGACATGGCAAGAACAACAAACAACTACTACATATTAAAGTGAAGCTCAATATGCAATGAGTTGCATATTGACGAAACTTCTCGTTTGGATTATTTAGTTCACTCTCGTTTAGGTACTTATCAAAATTAAATGTTGTTGAGAGGTGAATCATAAGTAAACTACATCACCTAGGCACCTGAAATGAGACCGGAAGCAACGAATGACAATTCCGGAATGACCTCGTATGCATATCTTTAGTTTGATCCAGATCAGAACTAACCATATTTTAGAGTTATTAATCATCAAAATAAATGTCACCATGAGACTCTACACATTTCTGTAGTCAAGTTACATATGTAAAACATTTGCATCGGAGCTACGGTTTAAAAGTTATGAAATAAATCATTTAACATGGCATTTAGGCGAATTGCATGAAAACAGTAGGTTAAGCATTTTAAACACATGCGAGAGTTGGATATTGTGAATCTACACAAAATTCCAGTCATTTTGCATATATAAAGTTTTTACATATGGTGCACGGTTGAAGAGATATTAAATGCATGATCAATAGAGGGTTTTACGAAAATCTATAATTCCTGGAATAATAGACATTCGTCGGAACTGAAAAAAACACCACTAGGTCGAATCTGACTAGTCCAATTGTCAACAGTGGGTTCAACATACTAAAATGTGCACACGGGCAAGGGATATGAGCTGCAGGGGATGTCACCTCATGGGCCGAGGCCTGGTCGGAGAGCGGATGGGCTTGAGGGGAGCTAGGCCTAGCGCGGCCCAAGCGCTGGCTGGAAGGTGTTGTCGTCATCCTCCTCCTCGCTTGTTCCTGGGAGGGAGGTAGGGCAGCGGCAGCGGCGCTGGCCTTGGCCGACGGCAAGGGTGGCAAAAAATCTGGCAGACGGCCTCCCGGATCCATCCGTTCCCGGTGGCGACGGAGCCCGACGGAGGAAATCGGCCAGCACGGAGGCTTCTCGGGGCGTCGGCACGCCGCGGACGATGAATAGCGGGCCAGGCGGCAGGGATGCAGGGCTGGGGCGGCTCGACGAGGAGGCACAGGGAGGCGAACACGCGAAGGGGATCTGGATCGGGGCTCCTCCCCGATCTGTAGCTCGGGCACGAGGGGCACAAATGTGACACGGCGGCGGTTCGGGCCCAGATGGGCTCTGGGTCGGCTTCGGCAGACCCTGGCGGCTGGAGGTGGGAGGAGAGGCACAATTGGGTGGCGGCCGCAGGTTGGGGGCACACGGAAATCGAAGCAGGGTTAGTGTTAGGCCAAATTAGGAAGGGGAGTGGGATTATATAGGGAAGAAGGGCTAGGTTAGGGGAATATTCCACTGCTTTCAGACCGTTCGATCTCGATTGGATGTTCGAAAGTGGAGGGGGCTAGCTAGGTGGGCTAGTGGGATGTGGAGAGGGGTTGTGGGCTGAGGATAGAGGGAGATGGTGGCCCGGCAACGAAGTTTAATAAACCGGAATCGTGTGACAAATAAACCGATGATTGCGCTGCTATAGTTGATCATTCTGGTATCAAACGAATTTGGGACGAAATTGGGTAGGCGGTCTACCTACAATATAACAATACCACACGCCAAGTTTTGATCCAATCCGAGAATATTTTTCGCGCGTTCTAAAAATTGTTTTTTAAACGATGTCGCGGGCGGGTCCGTGTGTGGTTGGTCTTGAAATGGGCAACGACAAGAACAGAGGGAATCAGCAACTACGAATGTATGCAAGTTTGAAAACTCATGTTGAGAAAATGCCGATGTTATGTAGATGATGCGAATGATGCGATGATGAATGTAACAACCAAACGAAACACAAGACGACAATGGAATAAAATGGGAATCTTCAAGAGAGTGGGTCCCGGGCTGTTACAACTCTCCTCCACTACACGAGGATCTCATCTCGATATCTAAGCATGAAAAGGGGAAGAGAAAGAGCAATAGTGAGAGGTAAAACTTTATTGCTTCTATGACAAACAAGTGAAATCCACAAACCTTGCAGGTTGCAAAGAAATGAAGAACGATATGAGGAACAAGCAAGAATTCACAATAAATTTCGGCAACACTTTGATAGGAAAGAAAGGAAAAAGTTCATAAGATGGGAGAACATGAAACGAGGACGCAACACTCTGGTTAAATGAATAAGCAAAGCAGTAATATGATCTTTGACAACAAGATGGTAAATTGAAAAGAGCAACCTCACAATGCTTCCAAAATGAAGGATTAGAAGCTAGATGATTGGAATGAAACGAACGGAGAAGAAAATGCCAATAACTACCACAATTGAATTTGAAAGCACCCTTCGAGGGGAGGATTAAATGGAGCTGTTGGAAAACCAACGACCAAAAGGAAACAACTAGTTGTGGACTTAGGAAACACATTTCAAAATTATGAGGCAACAACCTGCCACAACAGAAACAATTGATTCTTGAGAGCCACAAGATATGCAAAACTTCTTTCACCAAGAAGAGGAGGATAAAACTAGGATCATTTAGGACACCATGATAGCAACAATCCTTAGGAAATGCTTTAAGTGAAATCCAAACCAAGATAACTCCGAGAAAGGAATGAAGGGTTTACTTATCTCATTCTTGACAAATTTTCCTTCGAGACTCCTCATGATCAATAATTTAACAACACCATCTCAAAAGACCATGGAGAAGAAATTGAACTTAGAAATCCAACATAAAGAACACTTGGAAAACCACCATGAAGGACCTCTTGGCAAACACCAAGATGGAAGGACAATCAAAAGAATGCGGTTGAAAAGAATAGATTATGATGTTGCAAGGATTTAGATGAAGCTTCACGAAGAGATGCTTGAGAAAAACATGGAACTCCATAAGAAAAGATGAACAAGCAAGAATTTGATGCCATGAACACTCCGGAAGAAGGATTGAAACCACAAGAATAAGAATTATGTTATGCTTACCCTTCATCAAGTTAAATTGATGACAAGAAATGGATTTCGCACAACACTTATTCTTCTGGGAAAGAGAGCGATAGATCACAAACTTGAAGAAGTCTTGAACTAGAACACCGGTAAGTATTCACAACGAATGAGGATACTACGATTCAACGAAGATACATGGGAACAAAGAGATCACGATCCACCTAATGGAAAACTTCGCAAGGCACCGGAATAATTGAGAAACAAACAAAGGGACAACAATGGAGAAGAATTTGAGAACGAAAAATGGAAGATGAGAACGAAGAAATCTTCTAAAATGATGGCCTTCGGAGTATTGAGAAATAAAAACAATTCTAAAATGCTTCGGATAGATATGGGAGAAATTTCTCATGCATGGAAACAATTTGAGCGGATAGCGGAAGCTAAAACAATGAATCTCCGAGAATGGACCAAGATTTAAGAAACTCTTCTCGGGTGTTCAATGCAGAGAATGATGGCGAGAAACACCACCAAGAATTATTGAGACACTCCGAGATAATGAATAAAGAACGGTTGAGCCAATGATGAAAATAATTCGAAGCGATCATGGAGAAGGAATATGACATATGAAAATCCTTATAGCATATTTGAAAACAAAAAGAATACATCTTTGGAAAGATTATAAGAGCAAGCTAAGATCCTGGGGAAAAACATGTGGGTTATGGGCCCACTCAAAGAGATCACTGTTTAAAAAATTGCTGAGGAAGAGAGATTGCACCATAAAAATTAAGAACTTGATGAGGTGAGAGCGTTGAAATAATTTGGAGGGATTGAAAGAAAACATGAATCCTTTGAGATATCTTCAGCACTCCAGATAGAACATAGAGGGATGAATTAATAAGAGAGGCTTGATGAGAATTCAAACACTGAAAGCATTTAATGAATGGAAAGATATGATGAACACTAAGATCTATAATTGAATCCACCGGAGAAGAAAACAAAGATGAATAGTAATAAATGATAAACTTGAGCATTGAGCATCTTCACAACGAATCATCGGATATGATACGAAAGAAAGATAGCGGAAGCATCAATGAAAGGAAAGGCACTTGGATGAGAATTTACCCGATGAAGAGAAAGGCTGGGAGGGTGGGGAAAACAAAGAAAACTTGTAACATATGAGACAAACTCCGGAACAAAATATGAGGATTGATGTTGCAAATATTGAAGAGGACAGAATTCACTTGAAGAGAGCATGCCGGATGAAAAGAATTGATATGACAACTTGATTGGAAATATAATTATCAATCACATAGACATATGAGAACACTTACGAAAGATATGAAATCACCACTTGCCATCGAAGCAACTTGGATTACCATATTCAAAAACAAAACAAGGGATGAGGATTACAAAACAATGAAGAACAAATACATGACAAAGATTCCGCTCGATATTTTCGTGGTAAGGTTTGCACAGGCTCAATCATACATTGGATTGTCATATTGCAATGATGCTCGAATATGCTCCCTAGGCGTACCGAACTACAAGGCTTGACGAAGCATATCTCATGACCTATATTGAGACTGTCCTATGTAATAAAGATCTTGAACAAACGAATCCACTAGATGTCGAACCCCAACCTCACATCATGATCTATTGGAACATAGCCTAGGTAACTACATGAATTCCCACCAAGGAATTCCCGAAATCTTCTGGTTATGCAATCGGGTGTTGGGGATACATGAATGCACATTTGCTCCCTTGGTGGTTTTGGTAATTAATAACAACATATAAGTCATTGAAGTAATGTTTCGACCAAGTGTATTTCAGGAAATGTTCAATGATAGGATTAGCAAAAGTAGATTGTGGAGAAACCCCAAGATTCAAGGAAATAGGTTGGCCAAGCTTCAAACAAAAGGACTCTACATTTTTTATTTGTGAGAAATCACTTTGCGTCCATAGGAAAGTCAATACTATTAAAAGGGGGTAAGGTTTTGTTGGTGAACAATATGCTGAAAGACGCACAAGTTATAGTCGCCAAAAAACATCCACAAACTCTCCCACCAAAGTCTGTTCTATACCCAACACTCAAAATCGGTGCAACCAACTTTGCCACTTCAGTGCCACCGAGTCCAGAACCTAGACAGACTCAAGCCAAACCCTAGCCACTTTGGTGCAACCGATTCCATACCGGTGCCACCGAGTTGAGGTTGCCAACTTTCTGTTATGTAAATTCACATATTCGGTCCCTCCGAGAATGTTGGATCAGCGTCACCGAGATTGGAAATCTGACCGTTTTTCACCTTATGGGTGCAACCGAGTTTCCTATATAGGCTTTATCGAGATTCAAAAGTTGCCAAGTTTTGGTCACTTCGGTACCACCAAGATTAACACATCGGTGTCACCGAGTTGGTCATTTTGTGTGTAACGGTTGGATTTTTGGGGATGCCTATATATACCTCTTCACCACCACTTACTCGAAAGAGAAGCACTCAGAACTATTCCATACCTACCATATCATATTTTCTGAGCGAGAACCACCTACCCTTGTGTTGAGGTCAAGATCTTCCACTCCAATCATATGGATCTTGATTTCTAGCCTCCCCAAGTAGCTTTCCACCAATCCCATCTCTTCCAGCATGCCAAATCTATGATAGAGTGATTGTGTGCTGAGGAGTCTATCATCTTGAAGTACAAAAGCAAGGAGTTCATCGTCATTATCGAGCCTATTACCTTTTGGAGATTGGTGCCTCCTAGATTGGTTAGGTGTCGCTTGGGAGCCTCCTACTTTGTGTTTTGGAGTGAACCAAGAAATTTGTAAGGGCAAGGAGATCTCCTACTTCGTGAAGATCTACCCATGGTGAGGCTAGTTCTTCGTGGACGGAAGTCGTTATGGAATAGTCAAGGTTGCTACTTCATGGACCCTTTTGGGTGGAGCTCTCCGTGGACTCTCTCGACCGTTACCCTCCGTGGGTTGAAGACTAAAAAAATGTGGATGTACGATAGAGCCACCTATCGGAACCACGGGAAAAATCATCGTGTCTACAATTGCATTTGATCTTCCTGCCCTATCCCCTCTATACATGCTTGTTGTTACTTTCCGCTGCTATATACTCTTAGACTTACATGTGTAGGGTGTACTTGACCTGCCATGAAATGCTAAAAACTGTCAACTCTAAAACTTGGTATAGGCAAAATTTTCAATTGGTCAAGTAGTCTAATCACCCCCCTCTAGACTCACTTTCGATCCTACAATACAGGGAGGCAAAATATCTCACAGAACTAACAAGCCCTACAATGCAACTATATCCATCTGTAAACACATAACCAGTGGCTTCGGAACTCCATCTATCTCGGACCGACGAAAACACAACGATACCAAGCACGACAGTACCCTGGACGCCTCCCCAGTACTTGGTGAATCCGACCTTATCTCGCCACGAGAACTATTGAAGCAATTTCGAATATCCTCCGTCCTGAGATACTAAGGAAACTGAATGATAATGATGTGTCAAGAATCCCTTGGAGCTCTACTCCCCGGAAGAAATCAAGGAAGATAGGAGGCACCAAGACAAAACTCCGTCACATCGGCATCATATAGTTTCAAAATACCCGCGTGATCCTAAAACAATTTGAGTGAGAAGAGGGTAGAATCATAATTCCTAAGTCGTAATTGCTCACCGGAGTATAGAAGAGAAGTAAAAAGAATCCTACTCTCCGATATAACTAGGCTCAAAATAGTTTTTCTATAGACTCGACTCGACACAAGGATACGAGCGCATCTCGTCGTGTTGCAAGAATGGATATCATTACGTGTACATGTACAGAAGAGATGAGTATATGGAATTGGCTTACACTTGCCACAAGCTACATCAAGTCAAATGAATACAATAACATATTCAAGCATCATACAAAAGAGTAGGGTCCGACTACGAATGAAATCAAACGATAAAATGACATGCATCCTTGCTATCCCAGGCTGCTGCCTGGAACCCATCCTAGTTCGATAAAGAAGAAGATGAACTCCAACAAACAAGCTAGGGTCTCACGTTCAAGCATCACATTACCTATACCTGTAACTGTTGTTGTAGTAATCGGTGAGCCAAAGGGACTCAGAAATATCATTTCCAAGGGTATCAAGACTATTAAAGATTAATGGGTGAGGTATGGTTAAGTGGTGAGGCTATAGCAAGCGACTAAGCATCTATTTGAGTGGCTAACTTATGAATATAGAAAGTCAAGTATGGTGGTATACGCATAACGAACGTGAACTAGTAATGATCACTAAGTGATCCTAAACACCTGCGTACGTCAAACGTAACCCCACCGTGTTATCCCTCGGATAAGGACTCACGAGAAGATATAGTCACGGTTGCAGACATAGCTTGTCTATCTTATTTGAGTGTACTTGAAGTTTACTATGACCGGGTTTTAAACAAAGTTTCCAAGTTTGCCACATAACCGCAAGCATGGTTTTGTGAAAGATTTAACCCTGCAGGGGTGCTCCAACGCATCCATCACAAATTAACTACACGCCGCGGGAATAACCTTGACCATGGATCTCGTGGTCATCCAAGGCAATTCCAAAGGAAATCCGACACCTCGAGATAGCCCGAAGAATATCAGAGTTCGTAATGCAATATGTTCGCGAAAGGTAAAACAAATCCAGCAAGGCCGCGTGGTGTGTCGACGAACCCAATAGGAGCTGCGTATCTCATTCTCAGGACATGACAGATAAGAGAAGCGTATGTTGGCCTGATAGACATCTCCCGAATTTCCCAGGGTTGGCCCTGCACGGTGCTCTAGTTTTGACCAACACTCATGAGGAGCACTGGCTTGGGATGTTGATTAATTATCGACGGGGTCCGGAAAGTCCCTATGCAAGTTTATTAGTTATTAGGCAAATGTGGTACCCATGTTGGGCCTTGCCAGACAAGCTTTATCCTAAAGCGAAAATAGACGGGGTCCCCATAACAACCCCGAGCATGTTAGGAGCGTTCAATTATGGAACATAACACCGGTTCACAAGTAACCAGGGCAGCAAGAGTGGAACAAAACACCAAGCAAAAGGCCAAGCCTTCCACCCTTTACCAAGTGTATAAGTGCATTAAATTAAATAGCAATAATATTGTGATAACAAAAGAATGTCCATGTTGACACATGGAAGCAATTGCACCTATAGCTAGAAAAACTATAGGAAGGGTTGAGCAAGCGTTAACATAGCCAAACAAAGTTTTTTTGGGACGTGGAGGGGTTAGAGGCTTTTCATGGAAACATTTGGAGGCTTGTCAAACAAGTGGTAGGTAGCGAGACATAACAATAAAAACGAGACAACTAACATACGGGATGTCTAGCATACTAGACATAGTAGTGGTATCCAGGGAAATGTGTCATCTTGCTTGAGATCCCGCTCGGGAGAAGAACGAGTCCATGATGAAGAGGAGCCAACGTAGTTGAACGAATCCTCACACTCCGAACGCTTTAGGAACTCTATCGAGAAGATGCAATCCGAAACAAACAATCAACACTCGAGAAACGCCACAACATACTCATGGCGTGATGCGCAACGAAATGTGATGCATATCCCATTTAATGTGCAAGGCATGACATGCCAAGAACAACAAACAACTACTACACATTAAAGTGAAGCTCAACATGCAGCGAGTTGCATATTGACGAAACTTCACGTTCGAATTATTTAGTTCACTCCCTTTTAAGAGATCGGAATCAACGAATAACAATTCTGGAACGACCTCGTATGCATATCTTTAGTTTGGTCCAGATCTGAACTAACCATATTTTAGAGTTTTTAAACAGCAAAATAAATGTCACCATGAGATTCTACACACTTTTCTAGTCTAGTTACATATGTAAAACATTTGCATCGGAGCTACGGTTTAAAAGTTATGATTTAAATCATTTAACATGGAATTTACGCAAATTGCATGAAAATAGCAGGTTAAGCATTTTCAACACATGTGAGAGTTGGATATTGTGAATCTACACGAACGTCTAATCATTTTACATATATAATTTTTTTACATATGGTGCACGGCTGAAGAGATATTAAATGCATGCTCAATAGGGGGGTTTATGCAAATCTGTAATTCCTGGAATAATAGACAAATTCGCCGGAACTGGAAAAAAACACCACTAGGGCGAATCTGACTGGTCCAATAGTCAATAGGGGGCGCAACATACTAAAATGTTCACACGGGCGAGGGATATCAGCTGGAGGGGAGCTCACCTCATTGGCCATGGCCCGGTCGGAGAGCGGTTGGGCTTGAGGGGAGCTAGGCCTAGCACGGCCCAAGCGCTGGCTGGCACGCATTGTCGTCGTCCTCCTCCTCGCTCATTCCCAAGAGGGAGGTAGGGCAGTGGCGGCGCTCGCCGTAGACGACGGCGAGGTGCACGGGACAACAGGTGGCGACGGATCTGACAAACGGCCTCCGGGATCCATCCGTTCGCGGTGGCAATGGAGCCCTCTAAGGTGTTGGATGTTCTAGGCGGTTGGATGGGGACCCCATCCTGAGGCTCCAATTGCACTGCACCTAGCCTGGAGACACGAACGTCCTTGAACGGGCCCTCCCACATGGGCAAGAGCTTGTGCAAGCCCTCCCTGGAGAGAATGCGGCTGAGGATGAGGTCACCAACTTCAAGTGTCCTGGAGCGGATGTTTCGGCAACGATAGCCCCGCAGGTCTTGTTGATACCTTGCAACTCGTAGCGAGGCTTGGCGACAAAATTCCTCCCCAATTAAGAGGTCCGTCTCCCGCACGTCATCCTGACGCTCCTCGTCGAATGCCATTACCCGAGGAGAGCGGTGCTTGACATCGTGAGGGAGGATGGCTACGGCTCCGTACATGAGGAAGAACGGGGTTTCTATAGTGGGCTTGGTTCAAGTATGGATCCAGAGAGTATCCAACCGATAGACACGCCGAATACAGACCATGGTTCAACCAAAACAACAGAGTACGAGAACGCAACCGGCCCCATACAGACGCTGAATACAGGCACGATATAGCACGGGTCAGAGGCGCTGCTCACCCTCTATACTTCACAGATGAGGTAATGTGGCATCAGTTCCCCGAAGGGTTCAAACCCGTGAATATAGAACAGTACGACGGGACCACTGACCCAACTATCTGAATCGAGGACTTCCTTCTCCATATCCACATGGTGTGAGGATACGATCTCCAGGCCATCAAATATCTCCCTCTTAAGCTGAAGGGGCCAGCTCGACACTGGTTAAATAGCCTCCCTGAAAACTCCATCGAATGTTGGGAAGACCTGGAAGATGCGTTTCGCTCTAACTTCCAGGGGACCTATGTCCGCCTGCGGGACTCTTCCGATCTTAGCAACGTCGTCTAGAAGCCCGACGAGTCCAGACGGCAGTTCTGGAATTGGTTTTTGACTAAGAAGAACCAAATCGTTGAGTGAACGGATGCTGAGGGCATAGCCTCCTTCCGGCACAATATTCGGGAAGAATGGCTAGCTCGCTAGCTAGGCCATGACAAGCCTCGAACTATGTCCGCCCTTACCTCCCTCATGACCTGCTTTTGAGCGGGCCAAGATAACTGACTCGCAAGATGCAACCACAATTCTAAGGATCACTTGGCACCTGAAGCCTAGGATGGCAACTCAAAGCCAAAGCGCAATAAGAATAAGCACCGACACAATAATACTGATGCTGAGGGCACAGCTATTAATGCCGGATTATGCAACTCCCAACCTTGGCAGCGGAAAAAGCCCCCTAAAGGCAATCGTGACGGACCCACTAAGCTCGAGAAGATCATGGAAAGGCCTTGCGAAATCCATGGGACTTCAGAAAAGCGCGCTAACTACCCACATCGCAACTGCTGGGTGTTTAAAAAGGCCGACAAGATACCACCCGAAGACCAAGGCAATAGCTCTCGCAGTGAGGACGAAGATGAGCCTCGAGGTCCAATTAGTGGCGGACAGAAAAAGTTCTTTCCCGAAGTAAAAAACGATGAACATGATATACGCCACCCACATACGAAAGAAGGAGAGCAAGCATGCCCTCTGAGATGTCTACACGGTGGAACCCGTAGCCTCAAAGTAAAACCCATGGTTGGCATACCCGATCACTTTTGATCGGCGTGATGATCTGACCAGTATCCGTCTTGGGGGCTTGGCAGCCCTCGTCCGATTCACCATTATAGATGGGTATCACCTCACAAAGGTCGTAATGGACGGAGGGAGTAGCCTTAACTTAAATTACTCAGATACAGTGAAGAAGATGGGCATTGATCCATCAAGGATCAAACCTAGCAGCACTACCTTCAAAGGAGTGATCCCGGGCGTTGAGGCCTGATGCACTAGCTCGGTAACTCTGGAGGTCATATTCGGCTCACTCGATAACTTTCACAGCGAAGAATTAATCTTCGACATCGTGCCCTTCCTTGGAGGTTATCACGCGTTCCTTGGTCGGACAACATTTTCTCATTTCAACGCACTCCCACACTACGCATACCTCAAGCTCAAGATGCCACGCCCCAAGGGGGTCATTACTGTCAACTGCAACACCGAGCACTCCCTTAGAACTACGGAACATGCACTGGCCCTAGTGGCCGAATTCAGCTACAAAGAAGATCGACAAGTTCCGACATCCGCCATAAAGGCACATGACGCTGGTAACCGAGTTCGGCTTCAGACCAAAATCTCAGATCCTTCCTCTCCCCCACTATAGGGAGTCACCCCCACAGCACAATTTCAGGACCAGCAAAGTATGTGCCGAGGAGGCACAACTTCGCACTTAAGATTCCATGGGAAGCAGTGGGCAATTAAAGGTTGGTGTTTGGTTGTCCCGACCTACTACCAGCAATATTTCTTCGGACAAGATGCAGGCGCTCCTAAAAGAGCCTTCCTACAACATAAAGCTCACCTATAATGCGATGGCCTCTCAAGATTTTGTTAGCAAAATCGGCCCGCACTAAAACCCATCAAGGTGCATCCAAGTGCAGGAGTCAACTAGCAAGGGGGCATCTCGACGACGTCAGGTCACCAATTGAAGACCCTTGGTACAAAAACTCCTGTAAATAGTTGCTTCGGCAATCCGAGTTATAAGAGTTATAAGAGTTGTGGCAAGGTCTGCGCTGAGTCTCGCCCCTAAGACTGAGCTTAGAGACTTGCTGTCAAAACGGGTTCTACAATCTGGGAAGGTTTTGGTGGTGTTCTAGATAAGCTGACTATTCAGAGTATAGATCAGCCATCTAATCCCCAAGGTCTGATGCTTGGCAAGCGGGGTGAACTACCCTTTAGAGGTGTTTCACCATGATCCATTCAAGTTCACGTCCTTGATTGAACCAAAAATGGGTTAGCAATGAGGTCATCACGGTCGTTCCACTCCGTTCCAGACATTTGAAGGGAGTAGGGACGTCATGCTCATCGTGCACCTTCAAGATGGGGGAGTGAGGGGTGTTATCCACTCCTCGGTGCCTTCCTAGTCAGGTACTGATGGATGGCCAATCATAACAAGGGTCCTTCAAACCTCTTGAGGTGTAAGGGCTTCAGCATGCTTGGGCGTCCATGCTTGCTTGATATAATCTAGTTGATGTAGCTGGCAAAGGATTGGTTGTTGAATTCTTTTGCTTCTACTTCGTCATTGTAGTGGCCTTGCAATCGTTGTGGCCCTTCATCTTGCTCGGGCAAGAAGGTCTTCTTCTGTAGGGAGGGTGCTTTGCGGAGTCCAACTCTTTCAAGGGGAAACCTTATACTCGAGAGTCATGGTAATTGGTGTTCCTCAGGCTAGTCCAAGCATGACTAAGGTGTTCCTCCTCTCATTGGGTAAATAAGTATGTTATCCCAGAGGACAACAACCTATTTCCTGAACTATCACATACACACATTGCTCATGGGATATGTGAGAGGAGCGGGCATTCGTCCCGGCTGGTCACTAGTATCAAGGGTTGTGGTCCAACCTAATAAAGGTCTTCGTGGCCACCTTCCTTCTGAATAGGATTGGTAGTGGTCGAGGTGGAGTACTGATCACAGTCTAAGGACTTGTAGTCCAAGGCCTATAGCCATAATCCGACCGCGTCATGGTCCGGTAAATCTTCTAGGTTTCAAGGAGCCTAGGATGTGAGTGAACGTATAACATCTTATCCTGAGCACAACAATTAGATGCCAATAGTACTGCCTATTACTCCAAACAAAATCACCCCATATCATTGAAGGTATCATCTCATATAAGTCAACTCCAATATTACACATGCTACTCATATCTCCAAGGGTTTTGGCAGAAGGACTATACCGAAAATCTCAGATGTACACTATAGCTAACTCACTTATATCCCTATATAATAATCCTTGGGATAATTTAGAAGCCGCTAAGCCTTATCATGTCACTACCAATCCAATTGTCCTTCTGACCTATCGAAGGTCTAAGGTACTTCATTACTATGATAAATAAACATGTAATAAACCAATCCAAGTTCTTCTTTCCTTCCTACGAATCCAATTAACCAATCCTCGAATATCATCCACTATTACCTGATCCATTACTGCTACAAATCCAGCATCGATGGTGTCCAACATAATCTGCTCGAGATCATTCAATCCACATATCAGTGCAAGGACTATTATCATGAACTTCCAACCTCATGTCCAACTACACTCCATGGTCGAGCTTATATAGATACCTAAATTATCCCTAACATCATCCGATTCCTTCTACTATCATCCACCGAGAAACATGGTATCATTATCAAGATCGTTGTACTAAATGGGAATTACTCCGAACCATGTGGTTTGATTGATCTCATACACCTATTAGAACCACCTATTTAAGTCCAAGGCTTACATCTAGTAAGAATTTCCTACTAGTTACTCCAGTCACCATCATATCACCATCAATCCACTATCATAATTACTAGCCAAGACAAGTCATTAATCCACCAAGAATTTCAGCATGTGGTCATATTTATCCTACTAAATCCAATTTGCTCACGGGAAAGCAAGTTATTGCTAATCTATCAATCTTGATCCACCAAGCTTGCCTACCAACATTAAGCCTCATAATCCACAAAGGGTCTCAGCTACGACCTCAATATATCTATTACAACCTCGTCAAATCATTACCTCACTAGATATATACCCTCAGAACAATCTTCCTTATGGCATCATAAGTTCAAGTGCTGGCTTAGGGATGCAATGTGTCTATTCACTATGTTCTCTAGTCCCATAATGAATATAGTGCTAAACAGGGTCTAATGAAGCTCAACAGGTTCCCTGACAAGTCTGTGTGGCAAAGACGTGATCAGAGGTTTGAGTTGTGGGAGCTTGTGAGGTCTAGGTTGGGCTAGGGAGGGTTTCCCGTCTTGAGGGAAGAGCCTAATCCCTACAGGGTTGCGTTTCGTTGAGTACATTGTAGTCGAAGTCTTCGGTGTAAGTTGTTTGTCGAGGTGGATCCTTGGTGTATCTGGTCTTGTTGGTCTTCAGTTGACAAGAGGGGAAGAGGAAAAGTAGCATAGAGGATTGTGACTAAGGGGGTGGTATAGTGCAAGTGCAATCAAACAAGTGCTGAAAAGGCCAAACACAAACATCAAGGTCAGGTAGGTGATATAGTCGCGCACTTGTTGCCTAGGGCAAAAGTGTGACTTACAGCAAGCACAAACAGGAAAAACAAGCAACACACATCATGGTTCCATCTGAACCATCATACGGACTCGACTTCGCATAGGGGACACCCGACCTATCCTACCCTAGGGGTTCTCAGACTCATTAGTCATGCTTGCTTCGTGTCTTGGAGAGGAGTCCGCTTAGTCTTCTGGGTCTTCTTCGGGTGTCGCTATGTCTCTAGTTGTTGTTCATCAAAATGATCCTGGTTGTGCCTGAAGAGTCCTTGACGACTTTGGGTCTGTTGAGTTGACGACAAAGGTGATTCTTAACGGCTGTTGTTGATAGAGTCTTCTGGTGTCCTTGTGATCGTGATAATGCCTTCTTGCCTTTTGAGACATCGAGCATTCCAAGTAGGCAACCTTTTATGCAATGTCATTAACAAGGCATGGTAGAGTTGTATCCTACCGCTTACGTTGATGATACCATCGGAAGCAAGAGCGGGGAATGATGAGAACCATTTTCACCATAGTGAGGCAGGCTAAATAGCGAGGTTCTCCTCCTCCAGTGGTTACCGATATAACAACCAAAAGGACAGGGTTCCTCTATTAGCGATGCATTATCATGACATTGCATGACTTGTGCCCTGGTGATCGAAGGCCAAGGTGGCATCATCCTCGGGTTGTGTCGAGGGTCTCATTATCATCTAAGTCTTAACATCCTCATCCTTCAGGAAGGTATCTTCTGTTGGTAGCTCCTTGTCTAGTGTCGCCAACTTGGGTTCAAGATATGTTGGCAATCGCCTGGCAAGCTGGCTTCCTTGTAGGTTACCCAAGAGGATCACAAGGAATCCCGTGGTCTAGGGCACAATGGTAGTAGCGACCATTTGCAGAGTTTTGGAAAAGCAGACGAGGGGAGCTAAGAAAAAAGTGGTGGAAGTGCTAAGGCAAAAACCTTTGCTTCCCTTGGAATTTAAGGAGAGGCGAGAAATATAGAGGATTTGTAAGTGATTATGAAGGGTCTAGAAAAATAGTTTTGTCCTAACTAACGTCCATGCTAACTAAGGGATTCCTATAGTTAGGATGGCTCTGATACCAGCTCTATGGGGACCCCGACTCATAAGTCCTGATCACGGAATGCATGTGTACAGTCATCCCAGAGATCAATGCTCGCCGAACACACAGAAGTTGAATACAAGAGTCTTACATCCACATTTAGCGTCTTACAAAAATAAAGACCATGAAGGTCTAGTCTTAGAGAGATAGGACCACAAGGGCCAACACTTAAACAGAACAAAGAGTGGAAATCTCGATCGAAAGCATGAGCCCATTGCCATCTACCTTAAAACTATAGGCATTCTGACTAGGAGGTGTCCTAGTTTGCATGTTCATCACCAACGAACTCTTCACCGTACTCCTATTCTTCCATGCCTGGCCAATTAAATAACCAGTGGCAAGCCAATGAGTACTTTGAATTTACTCGCAAGAAACCCATGTTCTGCAACAAGGTATAACAATGCATGATACAACACTAATAGGTATTTTGTAGAAAGATAATTTTAAATGCAATGACATGATCAAGTAACTAGGAAAGCATGCATTAACAGTTGTAGGATATCCATTTGAACAAGCTATAGATATCATCATGATCAGGGGGGCTGAACATCACATGCTCAATCATCACGTGAGATCATCTGACTTATCTCAAGTGTCACCTCTGTCCCATCCACACACACACTCACACCAAGTTTGCAAAAACATCTTGACATAGTCTAAGCAGCACCACCCAACTATCCTTGTCCGTGGACACGGCTATTCGAATAGTTTTACACTCTGCAGAGGTTGCATGCTTTATTCACCAAACTCGAGGAACTTCCATGTCATCCATAACTCGCGGTATATTAAAACCCGAGGTAAGCACCCTAACAGTGCCTTTCCCATGGTGATACTAACAAAAGAGTCCACTCGTTGGTGCCATCCCTCATGATATACATCAGATGTATCATCCATGAGGGCACGTAATGGTGTGACCAGTGCCTATAAAGACAGCACATGGCCTTCCACTCCGGGACGACTCCGTCTCGAGAGTGACCACTTTACTCTCGCCACTGGTAATGTGGGCTCCCTACTAGCACCAACCATAGTAATCAACAAAGCCCCGTCCCATAATGGGTATCATGGTCGCACATGTAAGGTTGGGACGGTCGAAAGATCTTAAATCTAATCTGTTTCCGAAAACATAGACTCAACTTGTTCGGGAACACCACTTCTTTCTCAAGTGGTCACCCATCAACTCATCATCATCTCCCTCAGGCATTAGTGGCACCCGATGGGGTTTTCAAATTGTATTTCAAATCATCTCTTTAGTTCAATCACCATGCATAATCCCAATCCCAGTTGCGTAGCATCCACTAGCATCCTATCTACACCCATCCGCAAAACCCTCATAAGAATGGTACGGTCTTGCACAATGCAAGTATCAATAGTAGAGTATCGTAGGCGTTCCACCGAAGGGGGAACACCACATCATGATCAATCATCAAAACAACAAGTGCTATATGTCCTGCATTAAAAAGTTTCTTAACATGGTTAAAGGGCTACTTGCCTGGCTTATCCAAGACTTCGAGGTCTTCACCCGCTTCTAATCCACTCTGAGCATTTCATCTACTTCGTCAACTATCGCCGGAAACAACCGCAAAAAGCAACACAACAAACTGAAAATAAAAGTGCTCTAAATAGGAGTTTTATTTTTCTTGGACTCCTCTGGTCACAAAAAAAAACCAAGTAGGTTTCATTGGATGTGGATCAAGGGGGATTTTTTAATGGTGGAAATGAAGGAATTGATGGTCCTATAAGCTGTCCACAAATATTTTTTAACAAAAATTAGTGGGTGAACCTAACAAATACGGCATGGTTCTAGAAACATGTGGGAAGTTTTTTCACTGGATTTGGAGTTGTCAGGATTTTTAAGGGATTTGCAAAGTGAGCCATTCATGAAGAAATGGTTCAATAATCCACACAACATAGAGAGTATATGAAAAAAATACTCACATACTAGCTCATGAGTTTAGATACACCTAGGATTTTGAATCTTTGCATTTGGAGCTATTATGACTGCTCTAGGGATTTTGCAAGGTGGTTCTATAGTACAAGTTATAACAAAAATATGTGTGGATCAGAACATGCTTTATGGCAAAATGTCAAATGCACAAATTTGGATAGGAAATGATTTTAGGAATATGTCGAAATTTGAATCAACTCAAATCGGAGGTCATATGAATTTTCTATGAATTAATTATTGCCACGGAAAAATAAAGCAAAAAGAAAAAGGAAAAAAGCTCACTAGAAGGCCAAACTGCGCACAATGCGCAACATAGAAAATGGGCCAGCCCATTTGCTTGACCCACCGGCTGGGGCGACGCCAAAGGCATACTCCGTGGAGTACATCTCCTTCGTAGGGAGGCGAAAAGAGGTGGGGCACCTCCACTTAAATAGGGGGCCGGGGCCTTAGCCACTGATCGGTAGGCCCCGCTGGCAGGGTCTCCCTCCCCCCTCCCGCCAGCATAGGGAAGGGCGGAGGAGCCCGACCGAGCGTGTGTCGGCGCCCGCCCCGGTGGCTCCGGCCACCGGAGGGCTACCGGTGCCAGACCGCACTCGCCTGGTGGGCTCCTGGTCCTGGGAGAACCCGAGGCCAAGGGAGGCTTTGGCCATGGTGGAGGCGACGAATGGCAGTGACGTGCATGGTGCGGTAGCTGCGGAGGGGAAGAAATGGTGAGCAGAGGAGGGGTTGTGGCGGCGCTAGGGTGATCGAAGGCCGTCCGGAGGAGAGGAGAGAGGCAGGGCAGCACGAATTCTCCAGAGGCCGAGGAGGCACCATGGCATTCATGTGAGAAGGAGGGCACGGGAGAAAGGGGGCTCGGTCTGGGGAGGTCCAAGGGAGTGAGGGAGTGCCAAGGGGGACAAGAGGGGGGCTCGGGATCGGTCTTAAGGACGGGGACGACCATATAGAGAGGCCAAAGTGGAAGATACCAGATGCATCTAGTATGGAAGCCACTTGGTCCGGGGGCATGGGTGTTTTAGCGGTTGGGGACGAGAGGGGGCACCCCTTAGAGCGTGTGATATAAATTTGAGGTTGTGGCCTCCCCACTTAGAATTTTGCTTAACGGGTGCCATTGGTGATTCCAGGCACTGGTAAGTTAAGCTGGTGTGTGCAGGTCAGGTGTGTTTTCAATTCAAAGACCGCAAGCGGAATTAGTACCGGTGGACTAAAGGAATCCATTACTCGTGGGTAAAGAGTACGCCCTCTGCAGAGTTAATATCTATTCGAATAGCCGTGTCCATAGTTAAGGACTACAGTCTGGGATGGGTCGAGTGTCGGTCTTACTATCGGTCTTCGGAGGAAAACTTCTAAATCAGGAAATTGAGCATGTCGTATGACAAATGATTACTATTATTATTAAAAAAAATTATGGACTAACCATGTTATTTATTTGTTTTGCTGAGTATCACTTGGTTCTACCTCCTGGATACTCATTATGATTATTATATAAGCCTTTTATGTGGCATCGCACAGACGCCCGACTGTGGCATGCATGTTGTTTGCTTTATAAGACCTTTATGTGGTGTCGCTCAGACGCCCAGCTGTGGCATGCTTGCTATTTATTTTCCTTATAAGCCCCTTATGTGGTGTCACTCAGACGCACGACCGAGGCATGCTTTATATTTTTATCGTTTGAGGCGTCGCTTCAGACACCTGATCGGTTTATTTTATTTTCATCCTCTTATTGCTTATTCCTGTTTAATATGAATGGCCTGCTTGCATGCATCACAAATGTTTTTTTATTTTGTGACTAACTAAGTGATCGTGGATTGTTTTACTGCATGATTATCACAAGCTATATTATACCCATTTTCATGATGTTTGCGAGTACATTCAAAGTACTCACTAGCTTGTCCCTGGCTATTGTCTTGGCCAAATTCCATGCTTGGAGAGGAGTGCAATGACGACAGCTCCGGAACCTTGGCAACAAAGATAGCGGCCACGCGAAGATAGGAGTTATCCAAGTGAGCTGCTCCTGCGGGAAATGGAGTCCCATAGACGCTGATGAACCGCAACTACTTCCGCCACCAACCGCTCGAAACCTTTGTTGTACTCACAGACCACAATGGTCTTGTACTACAGTTTGTTGTAATTGCTTGGAATTTCTCTATCAAGATTGTGTCTCATCAGTTAACAGTAATCCTGGGGCTGATGAGCACAAGGGCCATTTACTGGGAATTTAATATCCCGGAAAACCGGTCCTAACAACCTTGGTATGAGGGCCAGGCTGACCATTAGATAATCCTATCTTAGCCGGGTCCATAAAACCTAGGTTACCACCCACCAGACCTTACCATAACCACAGTCAAGCCTATCCTATACTATAGCCAAATAGTGAACCCGATAGCTTCTAGCAGTCAGTGCCCAACCTATCAGACTAGCCCAGTAAGCCACACGCCCGTGATCGACACCTGAGTTATTCCATTCGCAAGCGTGCGAGGGAAGACTCCGTTCTCTTGTATATGGAGACATTTGTCCTAAGCCAGTCCACCCAGCGGTAAAGCATAGAGAGAAGCCTCGATGTCTGCAAGGCATGCTCGGCTAGATATGAAAGATGTAGACTAAGCCACTCGAGTAGTGTCGAGTCTTAGTATTACTCCGCTAGGTAATAGTGTGACCGTATATCGCAATTAATACAATGTAGAGTTCTTGTATGACAATATTTTAATAATACTGCAAGTAACCATGCATAAATAAATTTTAGCGTCTAGTCACATATTTAATTCTGGGCATAGCTACCAAGACCACCCGACCAACCACCACAGTATTACATTGCATTTCGTGATATATATATTTGTGATATTGACCCCGACCACCAGAGATGAGAGCCGACAATTAATATTGCCCCACACCGCAATATGTCACAAAGCCCGGACGCCATACAAAAGGCTACCCCGTGACCATACCAAGCATCCCTCACATTGTGCACTACCTTCACACCCATTTGTTTTCTAGGTCACACCTTGGGAGACCCCATATGCAACCCCGGGGAATTGTATTAAGATAATTGTGAGTTTTTAACCATAGTACCATGGGTTCTCCCCACCCATCCCAGTACAAGCTGTTCAAATCCAGGGTCACTTTCACCCCCGCGAAATATTGGACAGTGAGGCACAACCCGCAGGTAGACCCGAACCAAGACCCTATGGGAGTTCCCTTCATCGGGAAAATCTATGCCCATTCCAGTAATGACCATAAAAGATTGCTGCTTATGGAGCGGTTACCCGTCTTCAATTCCTGGCACTCTATGCTAGTGAATGTGGGTATTATTATTTCCTGAAATAGTGCAGCAGCCAGAAAAGCCGCATCCTTTCCCTACATCTGAGCAGAGAAAGATCCGACACTAATTAAGATGATGCACTAGGTCATCACTCGAGAGCGCTTGACCCAACAAGAGATGGGAGCTTTCCAAACCCTTGCTGGAAAAAAAACAAGTCGCCATTAGCAGACCCCTAAGGCCAGATTGAGAGAGATGCATTTTGTGAGTCCCCCACCCGCTTTGAGTAGATCAAGGATATATCCCCCTGCAGGGAATAAATCCCCGTGAAATATAGCTTATTACCGGAACCGTCAGCACCTTAGTTATATTGGTATGTGTATCATTTGACCGTTTGTTGTGATATCTGTGTTGTGTTTTAAAATTTTCTGTATGAGTTTACTTTGTTGTTTGTAGTTGGTTGCGGTGATTTAACAATCGACTGTTTTCATCATAGCAAATTTCATAGGAAGGTTTTTCTTAAAAGACCACTACGATGAAAATGTATTCCAACAAGTATTTAATTTGCATTCCCTCACGTTATACGACTCACAAGACACGTACACTAAATGCAAGACCGCGTGTTCTTTTATCACCTAATCAATTACCTCGCTAGTAGACCACACCTGCACATTATTCATCGATCTTACTGTGACCCCGTCATATTGTGTGTATGGATTATTTGTTTTTGCATCTTAAGATTGTCGCGTGGTAGGAATATTATTTTTGCAACGTCCTTAGCAAATCTCGAGGACGAGATTTTCTTAGGGGGGTAGTGTTGTAATACCCCAAAAATTTAACAATGTTTTGGCAACTAAATTTTGCCAGGAATAATTATTTCCTATTTTATGGATTTTTCTATTAATTTCAGAGCTCCTTCTTTTCTTTGGATTTCAAAAAATTTCCCTCTTATCTGAAACTTTTGAATAATATTGTGGGACTTAAATAATTTATTCAAACATATTACTTCATTTAGTAAAATCAGTGCAATTATTTTTATAATAAAAATTGCCTTGCTTTAAATCTTTTAAAAGCATTTTCATTCTTTTAAAGGCATGAGTTATATTACAAACACTTTATAAACCCTTTTAAAAATTCCACAACAAAATTGTAGATGGAATGTGATGTACCTAGATCATTTTGATGCAAACATACAGCTTGGTCATTTGTAAAATTTGAGCCCTACCTCAAGTTTTGAAATCTGATTCAGTTTGTAGTTTGCACTACAACCTGTTTGAATAATTCTTTAAAAATTCCATAAAAATTTGTAGATCACATGTGTTTTCCCTGGATCACTTTTATGCTAAAATCTAACCTTGTGTTTTGAAGTTTTGAGCAAACCATCCTCATTTGCATTCTGGTCCGGTTTGATGTTTTCAACAGCAACCCTATTTTTCTGTGCCCCAATGCCCATGATATTTTTCCTGCTGGTAGTGCACCCTACCAAATTCTTAAGTACAAGAGTTTAGGCTCTTTGCAATATTTTCAACCCATTTAATAGTGCTCCTTTGTTTTTGTCTAGAAATGGTTTTTTGTAAATCTTGCACTAACAAGTTTATAGTTTTTACAAAATAACCTTAGCATACTAGGATAAGCCTAAGGAGAGCACAACGTGGAAATTTTGGTGGCCAAGAAACCTCTCTAGATGTCGTTGTCATTCGGTCGAGAACCTTTAGTGCATGGCCAGAATTGGCATGGTGCTATGATTGTATTAGGATCCAGCTTATCTAGCCAAACTAGTATGTCTGTGATGTCTACAGAAGCCCCACTAGTAGCCCTGTTAAGTTCCATCCGAATCCACAACCCCTACGTCATGCTGGCATTTTGTCAAGCGTCTAGCGCGCGTGTCTAGAGCGCGGCTAGAGCGCACGTTTTGCATGCGTGCGCAACCGAGCCGCTGCGCCCTGGCTTTTTCCCCTCGGGCAGAGTCGCGATCCCGTCCCCTCCTAGCTGCCGAAGCGGACCCCTTGGTCCTCGCTCTACCATGGCCAGTGCCGCACAAGCAATCTTCTTGTGCCAGCTGGCTTCTGAAGCAATCCCCGTTCTTCCTCTAGCTCCTGGCGTGCCCCCGATGCTAGCCACGTCGCCCACCAGCTACAGCCCACTGGCCTTATCTGCTGCCGCCATCGAACCGACCTTGTTTCCCCTATAAATTGGAAGCTCCGAGTCCTATAGTAACGCATACCCAACCATAGGGCACCAAGGTCTCCCCGTGACCTCCCAATCGAACCGTACCTAGTCACTTTGATCACCTGTGGTGGAGCTCATCTCCACCTCAGTTCGGTCGAGTCCAAGCAAATCAGAGCCTTCCCTTTCCCGCAACCTTCTCCATTAGGTCACCTTCATCCTCATAGACCCGTGTGCGCCTTCAAATTCGCCCGGGAACCAGGGAATACCAAGCCCCTTTCATGGCCGAAAGCCTCTCCGCCATGAATGAAGTGGTGCCTGACCTCGAGCTCCCCAGCGAGTTCCACATCCTCCATATGATGCGGTCAGTCCTACTGATCATGTGGATACGACGGGCATCAAAAACGATGCCCCATAGCATCGGCAATCGTCGCTGGGGACGACCCTCTGCTCTCTGTCCAGACGTGCGCGAGAGGAGGAAGGAACCCGACAAGCGGTCCCCTCACGCCAGCGACTAGGTCGCCCTTGGCCTGTTTTAAGTGATGGCGCCTTTTCCGCGAGTACGTCATCCCTAATAACGTATTCTGCTCCGAACCGTTTACTTTTTTTCTGTTTCTAAAAATCAGAATTTTAACTGATCTTTGACTGGCTATATCTTTTAAAATAAAACTCCACATCAATTGATTCTTTTTCTACCTCTCTGAAATTTCACCTAGTTTATTTTAAGATTTATTTCAAAAATATTTAAGACAACTTTTTGTGTTGTTTTTGAATTGCATGTTGATTCAGATATGTTCAAAATAGGAAATGAAGAGAGGAGCAAACTTTCAAATGTTTTGTGATGCACCCTACCTGGCCACACATTAAAGGCACGCATTCTGAACCCCTGGTATACTTTTTGTTGTGTGATGTTTGGTGTGACGAGTGAAACTACAACACATGAAGTGCATGTTATTTCATGTGAAGGTGTGATCATGTGTGCAAGTGAAATGATGAGGATGTCTTGCTAATGAACTTGAGATGCTTGTGGAAGTAGTCACCATCTCATGCGTCTCATGCCTACCGAAAGGAATCCGGTATAAGACTCTGTCTCGGGTGGACACGAGCTTGTGATGACATATTGTTGGAGCGAGGATGGTCAGTGTGGCATGATGGGATGTGATGAGTGGTGATTCTGTCTGGAATTGTGAACACATAAACCTCCTGAGTCGACCATAGATCGAGTCTTGTACCAGTAACCCCCATACTTGTTCCATACTACCACTTGTGCCTATCACAGGTAGGGTACGGTTCAGTAAATTGTCAACCCATTTCTTGGCACACAAACCATATAGAGAGGCCACAGTGGAAGATACCAGATGCATCTAGTAGGCAAGCCACTTGGTCCGAGGGCATGGGTGTTTCCGGTTGGGGCCGAGAGGGGGGCACCCCTTAGAGCACGCGATATAAATTTGATGCCATGCTAATCGAGGTTGTGGCCCCCCCACTTAGAGTTTTGCTTAACGAGTGCCGTGGGTGATTCCAGGCACCGGTAAGTTAAGCTGGTGTGTGCAGGTCAGGTGTGTTTTCCATTCAAAGACCGTAAACGGAATTAGTCCTGTTGGACTAAAGGAATCGATTACTCATGGGTAAAGAGTACACCCTCTACAGAGTTAATATCTATTTGAATAGTCGTATCAACGGTTAAGGACTACAGTCTGGGATGGGTCGAGTGTCGGTCTTAGTGTCGGTCTTCGAAGGAAAACATCTAAATCAGAAAATTGAGCATGCGGTATGACAAATGATGATTATTATTATTATTATTACTATTATTATTATTTTGGACTAACGAGGTTATTTATTTGTTTTGCTGAGTATCAGTTGGGATTGTTCTACCTCCTGGATACTCATTATGATTATTATATAAGCCCTTTACGTGGCATCACACAGACGCCCGACCATGGCATGCATGTCGTTTGCTTTATAAGCCCTATATGTGCTGTCGCTCAGACGCTCGACTATGGCATGCTTGCTATTTATTTTCGTTATAAGCCCTTGATGTGGCGTCTCAGACGCCTGACTAAGGCATGCTTTATATTTTTATCATTTCGAGACGTCGCTTCAGACACCCGATCGGTTTATTTTATTTTCATCCTCTGATTTGCTTATTCCTGTTTAATATGAATGACCTTCTTGCGTGCATCATGATTTTTTTTATTTTGTAACTGACTAAGTGATCGTGGATTGTTTTAGTGCATGATTATCACCTGCTATATTATACCTGTTTTCATAATGTTTGCAAGTACATTCAAAGTACTCACTGGCTTGTCCCTAGGTATTGTCTTGGCTAGATTCCATGCTTGGAGAGGAGTGCAATGACGACAACTCCGGATCCTAGGCAACAAAGATAGCAGCCACACGAAGATAGGAGTTATCCAAGTCAGCTGTTCTTGTGGGAAATGGAGTCCCATAGACACTGATGATCCTCAACCGCTTCCGCCACCAACCTCTAGAAACCTTTGTTGTACTCATAGACCACGATGGTCTTGTACTTCAGTTTTTTGTAATTTTTGCTTGGAATTTCTGTAGCAAGATTATGTCTCATCAGTTAACAGTAGTCCTGGGGCTGATGAGCACAAGGGCCATTTATTAGGAACTTAATATCCCGGAAAACTGGTCCTGACACCTGGCTGATGAGGTGGGCCAAGTCCTAGCCATAGTCAGGCAGGTCTTGGTACCCCCATTCCCAGAACAGCGACAGTAGTCCCTAGGCCCAAGGCGTGACCAAGCTGGCTTCCGAGGGAAGCCTTTGTAGATGGCCCGAGGCGCCGCGGGCCCCAAACTCTTGCGATCCCTAGCTTTACACGCGTCGAATGCCTGGGCGCGGTCATGCCCCTACTCCCCGAAGGCGTCAGGAACCACCCCAAGTCAAACTGATGTGATGCCCGTGTGTAGTTTCAGCCATCATTGCCCTTCCTTGAATATAGTTGTTCCCTCGGCCTTCTCTCCTTGGGCCATGCGGATGTGACCCTTCAAAGGTTGCATGCCTCCTCGGATGCGAGGGGGCGCTGATTGGCCCCTGGTTGTACATAAGCAGGCGAGGACGAGAAAACCCTCAACACATCATCGGCTTCCTCGCCTCCCAATTTACAATCCGTCGTTCTCCCAATCATGACTCCGGTGAGGAAGTTCTCAGTCACCAAGAATGGGAAGGCTTCCGAGGAGAACCCTGCCTCACCATCGCCTAGGACGGAACGCAGTCGTCCATGAAAGCACGCCATGATGCCGGCGGTGGTCCCCCATGGCCGCGGTCGTGGTCCAACGTGGCCCAGGGTTACCATCGGCGGTCGTGGTGGGGGTTCGACTAGCGTGGATGGCTGATTTAGTTTAGGAGGTGGTGCCCGTGGTGGGAGGGCGGCGGGGGTGACCGCGCCGGCACGCCCGTGGCTCCATACGTCCGACACGGCCAAAGAGTTCGTGGTCTGGGCAGAGAGGCCAGAGGCTGCCTGGTTTCAACTCTCGCGCTCCTTCACCGGGACGCTGCTGGCCAGGGGGCCTGACGGCCTGTGGCTGCAGACTGACGTTTGCTGCAGCGCGACATTGTGGGTGGACGTGGAGGTCAACCCCCAAGGGTTAAGAGTACCTAAACCGTGGGTGGCAGACATTTGCCCGTGCCCATGGCCTAGTGGGGAGGCACACCCTTTACTTCAAGTATGACGGGGTGGCAATGCTCTTCGTCAAGATTTTCGAGGGAGAGGTGAGCGCCTGGGGTGCTGCCCAGATAATGTCGGCCGCGACGATCTTGGAGATGAGCTTGCCCTTGGTTACGGCCGTGGCGCCTCCCGCGGCAGCAACTCCCACTCTGAGAGGCGCCCGACCGATAGTTGCGAGAGCAGCTACGACATGCCACTGCGCCGGTGCGCCCGGACCTAGAGAGGTAGCTAGCCATTGTTGCGTCGTTCCTCTACTCCTGAAGCGTCTGTGCCGGCGTGCCTTCACTGGCCCGTGAAGGAGGAGGAGTCACATCCCTAGCTTAGGCTCTGCTTGTCATTGCATGTGCAACACATCATCGTGTTTAAATTCAACTAAATTTGAAATGGAGATGATCAAACCCTAGCCTCTCACTTGAATTAAACCAATTCCAATATTTCTGTTTTTCAATATTTCCAAAATTCCTTTAAAAAATGGTCACCATGTCTGATAAATGTTGGCAACAACATACCAGGGGTGAAGCATATTTTCACAACTATTTTGAAAAATTTAATAAATCAACAAAGTTTCTGAAAATGACTAATAAAGCACTATAAATATTTTAGTTGTTTCAAAAGTGCTGAAACTTTTTGTGGTACTTTGTAATATTCTGTTTATATCCCATAAATTGTTTCAGGGATTTTATCTATATGATTTTTGCCCAAACAAAACAAAAGAAATAGCAAAAAATAGAAAACATTAAAGAAATTGCAAACCCCACCTGGACTTACCTGGAGTCGTCCCAGTTGTAGCCCAGCCCACACTATCGCTCCCCTGTTGTCTGTCCAGAAATTCCTCACGCAAGACATTCAAGAAAGGTAAAACAAGTCCATGAAGACCTCCCGACGTGTGAACAATCCCGATAGCAGTTGCTTATCTCGTTCTCAGGACATGGCGGATTGTCCAAACTTCCGACAATCCAATCACAGAGTTGTCCCTGGGGTGGAACAGGCGGTTGATAGGTTGGACCAACACTCCTGCGGATCACTGGCTCGGGGGTTGAATAATTACCAACAGGGTTGCAAAGCCCTTTGCATTTCAATTAGGTTGTTGAGCAAACGGTACCAATGTTGGGTCTTGTCAGACAAGTTTTACTCTAAAACGAATAGTCAAGGGGGGCCCCATAACAACCCCGAGGATGTTAGGAGCGCAAAATATGTAAAATAACACCCGTAACAAGTAGCTAAGGCGGGAAAAGTGGAACAAAACACTGAGCAAAAGGCCAAGCCGTCCACCTTACCAAGATATATAGGTGGATTAAATTAAATATTAGTAATATTGTGATATCTCCAGATATCCTTCTTATCACATGGAACAACCCGAACCTACAACTAGGAATGCGATAAGAGGGGTTGAGCAGCGCTATCTTAGCCAAACAAGGTTGCTACGTAGTGGAGCGGTTAGATGCTATCGTGGCAATGTAGGAGGCTGGTCATGCAAGTGGTAGGTAATGAAAGCATAACGATAAGAGCGAGACATCTAGCAAAGTAAAAATAGTCTCGGGATCCCAGTAGAGTAATCTTGCCTGATGGGTGTTCAGTGGGATACAGAGTTGGGTCCTCGTAGATGTTCTCTTCGGGTTCCTCATACTCAAGCTCATCAGTCGGGCCTACCCAAATATAAACAACACCAATAAATATAACAACCAAAGTGCAATGTGCAACCAAGATGATGCATGATCAGATTGATGGAAATAAAATGGCAATCCTAAGCTAGTGATGTTCCACATGCAAATGTTAAGTTATTTGGTATTCTGGACAGAACCATGTTTAGTTGGTTGAACATGCATGAACATGACAAATATGGATCCATCATGCAAAATCGATGCAAATGCATATGTAGAAAGTTGCAAATGGAGTAACGGTTATTTAGTTATGAAGTAACCCGTTTAACATGGCATTGATGCAGAATAAATACAAACATCAACTTAGAAATTTTAAACATATCTGAGAGTGGCCTAATATGAATCTACATAAAAGAATTAGTCAAGTTTCATATATGAACCGTTTGCAATGTAGGTTTGTACCCAACCATGCATGATCAAAGTTGGAATAGTTTTTAAACATAAACTGCCATTTATCTCATGAAGCACTTAACTAGGAAAAACATTATCTAACAATTTAAGAAGGTGTGGAATCGTACCAAAAGGAAGTAGATCATAAACTGAGCATTTGAAATATAACATGTGCAATGAGATAAGCAGAAAAAATAAAAGAAAAGACAAACTGGGGATACTAGGGTTTGATCCCCACACTGCCTAGTTTGTGAGCACACCACTAACTAGCAGGCTAGCTAGGTACTAGTGACACGATTGGGGCTCGAACTGAAGACAACCAGAGATATTGGCAGGACAAAATGTGATAAATATTGCTACAAAATAAAAGGTGCGGCTGAGGGGAGTCCATCTCTGGTCTCCTAGGAAGAAGCTAGAGGCGCATTATGGACTTGTCGTTCATAAACAATGACCTTCTGTAGCCTGAAGAAACTGCGAAAAAATTCAGAGAATAGAGGCTGCTCTGTCCATGCTGGGGATGGCACGCAGCGCGCGCAAGCTGCAGGAAGGAGGCCGTATATGCTACTAGGATTTTAACCCCAGGTCCTTCGGAAGGAGGCTTGTAACGCTAACTAGTTGAACTAGCCTCTACTTGTGATGTTTCAGGGGATTCAGCGAAGATGAAAGAGCCACAGCAGGGGTGCAGAAGTGCCCGAGCAGCTATGCTTAAAGAAAACAAGGTAGCAAAACAAAATAAAAGAGAATCCTTGGAATCGAACAAGGAACCTTCTGCTAGTGTATGCGCAGCCAACCAATGTGCTACTGCCACGCTAGTGATAGAGAGTCGGTGTTGTCTTTATATAGAAACAACAAGAGGCTAACTTATCTAGCGCACCAACGAAAGTTCCCGGAGCTGACTCCGGCAAGCAACCGCGACAACGATTGCGGCTGATGAGCATCGGTGAGAGAGAAAAAACTCCTATGAGTGCGAGAGAACCGAACGGCTGTAGGTACGAACATGCGAGCAGAAAGGAAACTACGGCAATAGAACAACAGAGGAGAACAGAAAAAAAATATCCTGGACTGGAGATTCGAGAGCATGAAGTTGCATGAATATAGGAACCATATTACAGATCTATAGGCTACAGCAAGAATCAGGGAGCAGAAGGGAACTACTTCATATACCTAGGACAAGAAGGTAGATCCAGAGGGGTGATGGAGGTGACGCAACGGCCAACAGAAATCCGGTGGTGTCCTGATCCGAACAGGAAGAAGAGGATGTCGACGGTGAGGGAGCTCCTAGGTTGCTATCATTACGTGGGTAGATGCAGCAGACTGCAGGGACTCCGGGGAATCCATCACGGTGCTTGGTAGGTCGGAGACGAAGCAAAGGAGCTACCCCGAGTTCGAGCTCATGCTCGGTCGGAGCATGGCGGGAATGACGTTGATGGCGCATGGGAGAGACTTACTGGCATAGAGAGGGAGGGAGAGGAACATAATGGGCAGAGGGAGGAGTCGGGAGCCCGATCCTATGCCACAAGAATCCAACGTGTAACACATCCCATCACATTGCGGCCTCATGCACGGTTATCTCCACGCCTGCCACCTTACTTGGACCGGGACCATTTGCGTCTTTTGTCTCACGTATGTCAATGTGTCCCTAGAATTCAAATGTCAGTGAACTCGGGTTGACATGAATAGTCATAGAACCCAAGTGGCAGATCTGTATAGGGACAGGCATACATAACCCAGCAATGCAGGTGTCGATCTTGAGCGTGTGTAGACGAGTCATAGCAAGACACAGGGACTCCATTCTACTATGCGAAATTTCTCCGAAGGGACAAACATAGCAGCAAAGAAGGATACACACCGGTCAATCAACGTGTCCAGAGCAGTACCTTTGTCTGCGATTCCCAAGCTAATCCGGTCAACATCATACTTCACATCATAAGAATCTCTAATGAGACTGACTTCTCCTCTGCAAAAACATAAATTAAGCAAATGTGAGTACAAAGGTACTCAACAAGACTTACATCAGAACTATCCACATATGCATTAGTATCAATGAAGGGGTTTGTGGAGCTTATTGCAGCAAGCCAGCTTTGACTCTTGGCTAACCTGTACTATGACTACAAATAGTAACTTTGAGGTGGGATAGCCCATACGAGTCCACATATTCACCATATCAATACACCACTATGGATCCACTCCCGCCTACCAACGAGAAGGCCATCCATAGCACTCACACTTTTCTCGGGCATTTTAGAGTATCCATTTCACTTGTCTATGTACCATATAATCACTCCAAGTGGTCCCTATCGGAGGACGCGGCTACTCGAACTGATTGATTCACCCTGCAGGGCTATACATCTTCACACACGCTCTTGCCACTCATCACCATATGCACATCATTCATCTCGGCAACCTTCAAGCGGAACCACTGGCATGAGAGTCGGCCACAACCGTCAATCACACAAGACCCTAGTCCAGGTTTATCGCCTATTAGAGACTAAACCCGCAAGGAAGTCCGGCCGAAGTTCCCAATACGGCCCTGAACGATGTGTATAGGGTTCCCAAGGCCACCGCGACGGATGGTACTATGCTTGGAACACCGGGCTACGATGCATCTACTGCGCCATAGCCTACCCCTCTGGTCAGAGGTACGATGGCCGCTAGCACATCCTACAAACACCAGAAAACTAATTGCAACTCGTGGAGAGAGATCAAGGCAATTAATAAGCCGACATGGTCAATTAAGGATCCCAATGCACGGTAGTATCGTCTCTTGGATAACATATAGAGAAATCAATTCGTAAAGATGGTCCCAATGAGACAACCCGCCATGTACTCCTACATGGCTTCTCATCGCTACCTTTACCAAATCGTGTTCACACACTTAGCTCTCACACTGTAGGACATGTTCTTCACCATTCCAATTCCTCGCCCAGATGGATCAGACCCGACACGACTCTAAGAATAGCAGGCACAGTAAGCAAGCATGGATGGGTAAGCACAACAAGGCTAAAGCAGTTGCTACTCATGCTAAGTGGTTTCAACTATTTACTGTGGCAAAGACAGGTCATGCAAAGGAATGGGTTCAACTACCGAGAACATGCAAAAGTGGAATCATTATTGTCCTAATGCAGTAAAGAGAGCAGGAGCGAGAGAGTGGGTTCATATCAGTACGCTCAAGGGGCGGTTAATAGCCTGACACTTCGGAAGATATTACTTCTCTTCATAGAGTCAACGATCACAACGTCAGAACCATCGTCTACCGAGAAGGAACAAGCACCGGCAAAAAACAAGATCCAACATTCAAGTTACACAATGCACAATCATGATGTATGATATGACAAGTTAAGGCACTGAATTGACCTAGAGGGATAATTAACCAAGTTAATTGAAGTGGAGTTCAAACAAGTTTGAATTCCAACTTCGAATGATGTTTAGTATATTTCCCTAATGATAAAATGTCCTACTGGGTGATGTTTGCTTGTTCAAACATGCATGATCATGGCGTAACCAGATTCATTGGATTTTCCTGATCATTTTTCATATACAAATTATTTTCGTCTGAGCTACGGTTGAATTTCTATGATTTTTCAAAGTTTATAACATTTTCTGAAATATAATAATTCATTTAGTATTTATTGTAAATCCAAAAAATTTACTGCGTCATCATGATGTCAGGGTGAGGGTCACCAGGTCAACTGGGCTACCCAGGGTTAAACCTGACCAATAGGGCCCACTAATCAGTGACCTAGGGTCAACCATAGAGGCTGACCTATGGGCCCAGGTGAACCTTGACATGGCCATTCAAACTGACCTATGGTGCCCACATGTCATTGGCTTAGAGCTAACACAGGGTTATTTTAATTTATCTAACTAATTAGGGGTTTTAATTTAGCGGGTGGGTCCGAGTGCCACTAGCTGTGGTGCTTAATTAGGAAGGCCATTAGAGGCTAATGACGTTGCCACGTCGGCACTCCCCGGAGTTGGCCGGTGGTGACCATATTCGCGATGGAAGTTTGCTGGAAATGGTACTCTGGCAGCGGTTGGATCGACTGGTGCATGTCGTTGGTCACGGGGACACCGGAGTCGACGCCGATGACGAGGCGAGTAGCAGCATCACTCGGGCTCGCATGGTTGCGGCCTTGTGGGGCACGGGAGAGCAGGGGAAGGGGCTTGGTGGCCTCCTGGGGAATCAGGAGCTCAAAGAGCCCATCGGCTCGGGCAGAGGGGCACGACAGAGCCATGCCTGACGCTTATGGCGGACGCTGGCTCTCGGGTCTCTTAGGGATGCGGCTACAGCGGGGGAACGAAGGGGAAAGGCATGGGAGAAGGCGGAGGGGCTCAGTGGGAAGCGAATGAGCTGATCAACGTGCTCAGGGATGGTCGGGGCAGCGCGAATCGATCGACGTCATATGGCGGCCGGAGGTTGGGAAGACGGGTGGATGGCATGGCTCCATGGCATCCAAAGATGAGGGGCCCGTCATGGACCTTCACAGACTCAAGGAGGAGCTATGGGACACATCTGCGGTGTGAGGGCATGGATGTTGCCAAGGTGGTGCTCATCGGGGCTCTCGAGTGCATGTGGTTGCGTGAGGGAGAGAGAGCAGTGAGGAGAGCGAGAGGGGTGGGAGAGAGGGGGAAGCAGAGGAGGTGGAGGGGATCTCCATGACGCTTTGGATAGGCATGCGGAGGCTCGGGAAGCGGCAAGCACGAGGTCGACGTCAGCTTCGTGCATGTTGCCACGGCATCATCCTCCTGGCAGGAGCTAGGTGATGACTGGCAACGTGGGCTGGGCCGCCTAGCTACCAGATACGTGGCCCATGTCAGTTTTTTTTATTGTTTCTGTTTCCTATTTTTCCAAATTTGGTTTAGATTTGGTTTTCAAACCAAGTCATTTTTTTTCTTCTAAAAATAAATGTGGATCTAATTTGAACTATTCCAAAGCCCCACAAAATATTCGGAATTATTGGATTTATACTTATTTATAGTAAATATAAATCCAATTCAAATAGCTATAATTTAAAATTTTGAAAAGGCCACGGATTAAGTGCTTCTGCTATTCCAAAATTATTGGTTTGAATTTTAACCCATGCCAATATTTCCAGAGTTTAAGAGGAACATTTTCTTGGACACATTTGAGGCAATTTCATCTTGGTCATTTTGACAAAATGATTCCTAAGGCTTGCTAACTCCTCATTTCAAATTCAAAAGTATTTAAAATGCATGCATTAAATGCAATGACAAGCAAAGCTAAATCTAGGGATGTGACAACTCAACCCCACTAAACAAGAATCTCACCCCGAGATTGAGGTGTAGGTTTAGAGGATAGAGGGAATACTAAGCTAACATAATCTTCATGATCCAATCTCCCTTCTCGAAGATGTTGATTCATTGCGTCATGTTGATGTTTAAATCTTCGCCTTGGAGATCATCATCCAACACGACGACAAGGAATGAAAAGATCTAAAAGAATCGATGTTATCGAATATTCAACAACTCATGATAAACTCATGGAATGAGACGCCCAACATCTCTTGAGATGAGACACCACGCATCAAGAGGGATGGAATGAGATAGATGACAAAGTTTCAATTGGTAGGCAACAATTACACACTTAATACAGATGGTGAAGAGGTTTCAATGTAGCGAGGAGTTAGTTGCCATCATAGCAATACGGGACACCTTAAGGAAGGTGACTCATAGAGTTATTCTGTTAAGTGGCAAAAAGAATTACTTTTGATCCAAAGATCTTTGTTACTCCTCATACTAGGTTCAGGCAATTCACAAAGATTGTTAGAAGGAGTCCGGAAGAGATGGGATACTTGGATCAGAAAGAAAACTAGAGTTATAGAACAACTCGGCAAACGGAAGGCACATTTCAATTGATACCGAGGTATAACCCAGTGTCTATGGATGCTCTCAAGAACATGAGCATTTCCATATTCATCAATCTTTTACCAATATCCATGCCAAGGATCCTGGCAACACATCATACGACCATGATGGATAACAATGGAGGATGCAAATGTAGAGAAAGAGAACACCTTCTCAGATTTCACCTTAGCTATGCCAAGGAAATGAAATCTGGATGGTCGACCGATAGACATTTAGCACTCCGCTTCTAATGTTCTGCTTGATGTACTAGGATAACCCAATTATAGGTCAGGTGTTATGACTAGAACATCAAGTAAAGGTTGGACTACGGGGATTCCAAGGTTCCATGAGGAATAAGTTCTAGAGCAAGTAATTCAAGGTCCTCATGGGGAGGTGGCGAAGTTGCTGAATGAAGAAACTATAATAATAGACCTGCCGGCTAGGTGTGTTGGCCACAACATCACTTTACCGGGTTACACAGAGACCAATATCATAATTCTTGGGAAATGTTCCAACCATCATATCTGCCTGAGATTCAGAACTGGTTGGTGATAGGATGTTTGAGACTCAACATGTCTGATAGGAAAGATTGCAACACAAATTGACGAGGTGACATTGCAAGATTCTCGGGAAATGAACTACAGAAGCCAGCTCCAAAACATGATCTGGATTGTAGGATACATGTGAACACACTTTCCAAGATAATTGTGACCACATACAAATCATACAACAAAACACTACCGAGTTCTGGGTGGGAACCATCGTTAGAGGATAGCGAAGACCTTACATAAGTCCGGATTAGCTCTTAAGAAGGAACTTATTTTCCTTAAACAATTCAATCAGTGGCTTGGTGTGCTAGGGATTGCATATGGAATGAAGATGATCAGTCTATCAATCCATAGAATACTTCGCACGGGCATGACTGACTTGGGATGGTTCCAAAGAAAACAAAACGACCTTTCTCAAGTTCACGGCGGCAATTTGCACCATATGCACATGAAATAGGAGTAAGTCACTTCTGACACCAATATATACATCATGTACGGAACACGAGGATATAGCCTACAAAAGTTTCCAACACTAGCATTATGTTCATCGTGAATCATGGAACACATGAAAAATGTTGTCGATGGGATCAACAACAATTCATCAAGATATCCAAATGGATGGAATTCCACAACTACGAGAACAAGGTGATAGCCTTGGTCAGACCAACAGATATAACGGTATATGCTCGAGGATACATCCACGAGTAAGAAAACATTAGGAAAATCTTTGTTTTTGATTTTGATTTGAGGATAACCCACACTCAAATCAAAGGTCGGACAAGACAATAGGTGCAAAAATGGATCACAACTATCAATTGATGAATATATCATATTTTTTCTACACACCGAAACACATACGAAGATATCCCTTTGACATGAGCTAAGTTAGATCAAGATTTTATCTCCCAAGTCTCCAAGGTGTTGTTTAGCTTAACCAACTAGCTCAAGGGTTATCCAACACAGATTCTTGGAGAAAAAATGGCTTATGGGAAACCAACTTGATCATGAGCTCAACATAACGGTTAGGGAAACAACCTGGTGATACTTCTGAGAAGATATTCGAAAAATCATGAACCACCAATATGTTCTTAAGATCGGGAACAATCTCACTTTTCAGTGCAAGACGATATGATCAACACTGCGAAGGATTGACACAATCCTAACTCGTTGATCGAAGAGTGCACCATTAATGATGTACTAGGTAGCACGATCAATCCTAGAATGGTCATTCAATAACCAACACACTAAGAATGAGATTATTGCCAATTTACTACCAAACAACAAAGTTGCTAGGAGTATTAATTACACACATCACGATTCACTTGTTAGTATTCTGGTTACAAACAACATAGAGATCAAGGAATGAATGACGATGGTGCGAAGTATCACTGCATCAAGAATTCATAGGAGGTGGTGCAATTCTCATGGCATTCCTGACCCGAAGATGGTAATACTTCAAGATAGAACATAGCGAAAGCTGGATGGCACTTGATCTGTGGAATACAACTGCTTTGACACAATCCAAGAAATGGATAAGGTATTGGAGTTTGCTTCTCCTAGTCATTCTGAGATAGAATGGCTTGATGGACCACAAGGATAATAGGCATCGATGAATACGAATGCACAACTACTCTTGACTATCCATTGACAGATCAAGGTTAGACTAAAATTGAAGAGGGGCAACTCAAGAGCACATGATTTTTCCTGAGTTGGAGACGCATAGGTTGATGTTTCTTCTAGATAACCCATGCAGAAAGGAAATAATTGCTCGAGTAAAAATTATAGAATGGAGAACTCATCATGAGCACTCATGTTGTGATCTTAAGTTCACGAGGAACTTCTGCCATGATGGTTCATGGTATTGGAAGAATGACATACCATGGACCTTGAGGACTAGCTCAAAGGTCACTAATATCCTAAAGGTACGAGCAAATACTATCGACAAGAGTGAGCAGAATGTTCCTTGGGTTCATGAAACCAAAAAATAGAGTACCTACTCACTAAGTGGCATCACGGGATGCTTTCGATAATGATGGCCAGAATTATCGCACTAGAAACACAAACACAACTAGACTATTGGGTGGTTCAATGAAACAACATGGTTTCCTAACACTTCAACAAACATGTCGAGGTAATGGAGTGCCCCAACACAATAATTAGTGCGCTTAGTCTGGCCTGAAGGACATTGACTCAAGATGAAATAGTTTTGCAATTGCATCATATAATTTAGAAACCTTGGATAACACGAACTACATAACGGCTGTACGGGCATGAAATATGTGGCAACCTGCAAGACGACTAAAAACATAGCAATGAATTCTTATGGATTCATCGATCCAGGAAGACAACAACTTTCCTCTAGGTCTCCAGCATAGTAAATCGCCATCCTAATAGATAGATGAGAAAGCCTATTTTTAATTCCCATAGAATAAGGAGGAGGGTGACTTAGAATTAGAATGACACGAGAAAAGGAGTAAAAATAATCTTACGTTCCCATCCATAATCAATTCCCTTAGATAACTAAAGCAGTTCTAGACTCAACATCGATCAGTTTGTCTTGGTAATCCTACACGTTGTCAAGCTCTAGTACCAACGCTGTCGGGACCCCCATCCTAAGCCATAGGAATCCATCCTGTAACACATCTCATCACTTTGAGGCCTCATGCACGGTTATCTCCATGGCTGCCACCTTACCTGTGCCAGGACCGTTTGCGTCTTTTGGCTCATGTACGTGAATGTGTTGCTAGCATTGAAATGTCAGAGAATCCGGGTTCACATGACTAGTCTTAGAACCCAAGTGGCACATGTGTATAGGGACATGCATACATAACCGAGCAATGCAGGTGTCGATCTCTAGCGTGTGTAGACGAGTCATAGCAAGCTATAGGGACTCCATTACACTGCGTTACATTTCTCCGAAGGGACAGACACAACAAAAAAGAAAGATACACACTGGTCAATCAATGTGTCTGGAGCAGTAGCAAGCTACCAAGGCTCGATGCAAGCACAAATAGGCATTTCCCTGTAAAGAGTACTACTAAAGGCACACAACTAGGTGTCGAATCCCACACATACCAATGCATTTCAAACATACATGCAATATGCACGATATGCATAGATACAACATGGCATCACAACATAACTCTATGACTCACGTATTCATTAATAACTCATAGGAGCCAACATAGTGTGATATTACAAACAGGGTCACATGACCCAACACTCAAGTCATACAAGCAACAAGCGGAAGCAAAACATGTCTGGGTACAGACATCTACCAAAAGTGGCTGCAGGAACCTCAAAAGCTAATCCGGTCAACATCGCACATCACATCAAAATAATCACTGATGACACTGACGTCTCCTCTACACTAACATAAATTAAACAAATATGAGTACAAAGGTACTCAGCAAGACATACATCGGAACTATCTACATATGCATCAGTATCAATGAAGGGGTTTGTGGAGTTTATTGCAGCAAGCCAGCTTTGACTATTGGCTAACCTGTACTACGACTACAAGTTGTATCTTTGAGGTGGGATAGCGCACATGAGTCCACATATTCACCATATCAATACACCACTATGGATCCACTCCTTCATACCAACGACAAGGCCATCCATAGCACTCACACTTATCTTGCGCATTTTAGACTATCCATTTCACTTGTCTATGTACCACATCATCAATCCAAGTAGTCCATATCCAAGGACGCGGCTATTCAAACAGATTGATTTAGCCTGCAGGGGTATACTTCTTCACACACGCTCTTGCCACTTATCACCATATGCACGTCATGCATCTCGCCCACATTCAAGTGGAAGCACTAGCATGGGCGTCAGCCACGACCGTTAATCACACAAGACCCTACTCCAGGTTTATCGCCTATTTGAGACTGAACCCGCAAGGACGTCCGGCCGAAGTTCCCAATATGGCCCCAAACGATGTGTACAGGGTTCCCAAGCCCACCTCGACGGATGGTACTATGCTTGGTACACCAGGCCATGGTGCATCTACTGCGCCATATCCTACGCCTCTGGTCAGCTGTCACACCCAAGATGCGCGCCTATCCATTTAAGGCACGATTGCCTCGCAAGGGATAGATGCGCATTTTGCCGTTAGCAAGAATAGTATCATCACAACATACAATACTGAATGAGAAGAGTATACAAGTTGGCTTACACTCGCCACATGCTAACTTACAATGTCACTCAAATCATAACATCAAGTTGAACATAGGGTCCGTGTACGGACGAAATCAAACGATAAAATAAGTTGCAAATGATACTATGAAGCTATCCCAAAGACCACGACCAGACCATCTACTCATATGGATATGTCACATACATCCTGCCTCTCTCCTCATCATACTCCCATTGGAGCTGGGTAAGATCATCCTGCACAAACTCATCTAAACCTGTACCTGGATTATTGTAGTAAACTGTGAGCCACAAAGGACTCAGCTATCATGTGCCCGGGTACCGAGACTATTTAAGCTTAATGGTTGGGAAGGAGATGTTTAGTTTGCAGCAACACTAAGCATGTTTGGTGGCTAGCTTACGTAACATGAAGTAAATATGAGTGGCCTACTAAGAACGATCGAATCTAGTATGATCTCTATGAGATCCTGAACACATACTTACGTCAATCATAACCCCACCGTGTTCTCTCTCGGATCATGTTCACGAGCAGAGATGGTCACGGTTGCTCACACAGTTGGTGTATTTTACTTAGAGTTTACTTCAAGTTTGCTATAACCGGGTGTTAAACAAATATCCAAGTTGCCACATAACCGCGGGCATGGCTTTCCGAAAGATTTAACCCTGCAGGGGTGCTCCAACTAGTCCATTACAAAATTAACCACACTCCGTTGGAATGGCTCGACCGCGGATCTCATGATCATCATAGGTTATTCCAAAGGAATTCCAACACCTTCGGTAAACCCGAAGAAAGTCAGTCTCCACACGCAAGACACTCGATAAAGGTAAAACAAATCCAGCAAGACCACCCGACGTGTCGACGAACCCGATAAGAGCCGCGTATCTCGTTCTCAGGACATGACGGAAAAGCTAGTGTACGGTGGCCTGATAGAAATCTCCCAAGTTGCCCTGGGTTGGCCCCGAACAGTGCTCTAGTTTGGGCCAACACTCATGAGGAGCACTGGCGCAGGGGTTGATTAGATAATCCATGGGTTTGCAAGACCCTATGCAATTTTATTAAGTTGTTAAGCAAATGTAGTACCAATGTTGGGTCTTTCCAGACAAGTTTTAATCTGCATCGAATAAACAAGGGGGTCCCCATAACAACCCCGAGCATGTGAGGAGCGCAAAGTATGGAAAACATAACACCGGTAACAAGGAACTAAGGGCGGTAATATCGGAACAAATCACATAGAAAAAGTCCAAGCCTTCCACCAATACCAAGATATATATGTGTATTAAATTAAATAATAGAATATTGTGATATCCAAATCCATGTTATCACATGGAACAACCTGCACCTGCAACAAAAATGCTATAAGAGGGGCTGAGCAGCGGTAACTTAGCCAATCAAAGGTTGCTAGGATGTGGAGGTTAGAGGCTGTCATGGCAACATGGGGGCTGGGTATTAAGTGGTCAGTAGCGCAATTTTAACGAAAAGAGAGAGAAACTAGCAAGCAAAAATAATATCGGGATCCCGGTACGATCATCTTGCATGTTGGTTCTTTAGTGAAACAAGTAGCGGGATCCTCGTAGTGGTACTCTCCTGGGTCTTCGTACTCAGTATCACCACTCGCGTCAACCCAAGAGAAACAGCAACAATAAACATCCAACCAAGGTGCAATGCACAATCAAGATGATGCATGACCACATAGGAAGATTATAACATGGCAATCCAAAACTATTCATGCTTCATATGCAAAGTTGTTTATTAAAGAATCTGGACAGAACATCATTTAAAGTTATTTAGACATTCTGAACATGGAAAATATTGACGCATCATGCAAAATCGATGGAAATGCATATAAGGATCGCAAGAAACGGAGCTACGGTTCTCGAGATACGCTCACAACAAGGTAGGGAGACAAAACACAGGACCACCAATACCTAGGCTAATTCTTGGCATTCCAAGGCAGCCACTGGATAGGTGATGGAAAATCAATCACAATAGACTCAAGAACCAAACCATTTCATGGAGTATAGCTCCCACAAGTCACAAAACAAAACAACACCCAATCTGCCACGAAATAGCAACATAGCAATTTCAAAAGCCCTCAACTTGAGCTACAGGAAGCCTACAGCCACAACCAAGACATGGACAATATCTATTCAACACACACAACAATTCATGCAATTACACCACCATCAAAGGAGACACACATCAATAATAGAGAAGCAATCAAGTTGGCATGATGAAACAGTTTTCTGGGACTTAGTGAAAATTCCAGTTTTCTGGAATCTGTGATTATAAAGTAGCAAGTTGACCGCACTGGTTAAATATGCTAGGAAGCTGCTATTGGCATGACAATTAACACGATGGTAGAAGACATTATGTACTAAAAATAACTAACACTGAGCATGGTCAAATATACAACACGTTACAAGATACCATCCTCTCAACATGGCAAAATAATAACAACAGACTCTCCAGACAGCCATTTTCGAGCAGGTTGGGAGAAACAGAAAGTAGCTTACTAAACAGCATGGTTCTCACTTAACTAGGGACTTAACATAAATAAAAAAAATACTGGGACATTCCCATCAACTTTAACTAACGAACTCATGTTGGCAAGAACTTAATTGCATGCATAGATTAATTCATATTAAAAAGACAAAAGGGCATCACAGCATAAAAATGCAGTTTTGCCAAGTTGCCCCAAAGTCAAATCTGACTTCACAGGTGCATACATGGGTTGATTGTACCCCAAAATAATTATTCATACTCATATTCTTGCATGGAACAAGCAGGAGAAAACCTAGGTCAAAAATAGACCTATGAAGCCATGGGTGACTTAAGTCACTTATGCATATGGATGGAAATGGCACAAAATGGCATGAACTCTATTGACACATGTTGGAAATGGTTAAGTATCATCCTAGGAATCATGATTTCATGGCATATATCAATAGAAAGGATAAGGCTAGCTAGAAGAGTATCTATGCTCATATGCACAAAAGAGGGAAACCTACACATGGAGCTACTCATACAAATACCCATCACTCCAAAGTGAGTGGATGTGGAGCACACACACACACCACTAGCATACCACCCAATCATGACTGCATATAGGCACACATGCATTTCATACATGTATGCCCACACACCCACACCTACACACTACACTCACTCACAAGAACACACACATGTTTGGGTGTGCAAAGAGCACACACACATGTGTCATGCATGGTGCACCACACACCTACATGCCCACACACACACACAAGGCATTACCCACAAACATATGCATGTATGTATGCATAGCATACACACACACCCACACTCACTATCACACACACAAACATACATACACCTCTCATGTAGGTGTATGCATCACCATGACACACACACACAAACATGCTCACACATTTAAACATAAGATGCAAGCACTAAACACACACACAGCCCTCACATGTGTGCATACATATGCATATGTACCATTTGGTACATACACACATACATGGCAAGGAGGTCCACACACATGCATACATGCTGGAATGCACACACATACATGTATAAATCAGGAGAAAGAAAAACAAAAGAAAAGAAAATAAAACAACAAAAGGAAAAACAAAGGGGGGAGGTACAGGGGGTCGAACCCCTGACCTTGGGGTCAAGCACATGCACACCCACCACTTCGCTACAGTGCCGGAACTTAACACGAAGGGGGGGATCTGCAGCTTTAACACACACGCGCACAAACAACTGACAAAACTGAACCTACACACGCATGGATGTAGAGCAACAGCAGCAGCAACAGCGGCGGAGCGACGGCAATCCCCGGCGATGCAGGGGGTCTCCGGCTACGGGGAGTGGTGGAATCGAAAGAGGGACCTATGGGGGCTCCATCCCGCACCTCGCCTCGCGACGAGTGGGACCAGAAACGAGTCCAAGCATGGAGCTTTCCAGCGGCGGCGATGGCACTACGGCGAAGAATCCTACGAAATAAGGTGAGGAGAAGGGGCGGCGAGGATGGGCTGCTCACCAAGGGTCTTGCGGAGGCACAACAAGCTCGACGGAGGGGAAGAAGGGGAAGAAGACGCTCGGGGACGCGGCGGCGATGGAGGGGAAGAAGACCGGTTCTGCTGCAGGGACAAGGAGGAAGAAGAGGGCCTCCTGGGAGCTCCCTAGCGTCGGGAACGCGAAACGGACGACAGCGGCGAGCCCAACGCCATCACTAACGGGGACGAGGCCGCCGGAGGCGACGTCGACGACGAGCACCGCTCCTCTGAACTTCTCTGAAGCCTACCTGTGCCTCGATAGAGAAGTGGAGGAAGGAGGAAGAAGAAGAGGGGGAGAGGAGCTGTGGCGGCGGAGGGAGGAAGAAGAAACCCTAGCGGAGCGACACGGACGCCGAGGGGAGGCTATATAGCCCTAGGCTGACGGCGACAGCGACGGAAGGCGATGGCGACGACGCGCTCTCTCTGGCAATCACTGACGGAGCTGGGGGACGGGGCAGGTGGCCGTTGTGTCCAGCTGGGCTGGGCCGCGGGCCACTGACCCTCTCTCACTCACACTCACAAACAGGGAAATAAAAAAAGGGGAGGGTTTTCCATTTAATAAACACCAGCCCCAACAAAATAAACCCCCGAGCAAATTAAAAGGGTTTTGAACAAAACAAAAGTAATTTTGAGAAGGAAATAATGAACAAAACAAGTATTTTATTTAATATTTAAAATAACAGCTCTTGTTAATTTAAAACACAAAAACACAAAAACCCAAATATTTAATACAACACACTCACATCTCATAAAACACTTGGGGCTATCTCATGGACATTTTTAAACAATTTTTAAAACAACTTAAAATCTGATGATAGAAACAATAGGAGAAAATGGGTTTTGGATGGGATGTTGCAAAGGGAAAAGAGAGGGGAGAAAAGGATATGCACACACTTGGATCCAACCACTCACAACCTCTCACATCACAACCACCATTCACAACATAGCAAGCACAAGAACAACCAGAATGGCACAAGAATGAAATGGGAATGACGAATGATGATGCATGAATGCAAACACATAGAATGGCAAGGAGCAGACACACATATCATAGCTCATTACACAAGGTTCATACATGGGGGATTACATGCCAAAAGGTAGGAACATGACTTGGGATGTCACAACTCTCCCACACTACAAGAGGATCTCGACCCGAGATCTAGGAACGAAAGAATTCCGGAAATTCGGAACGAGAAGGTCCTAGCGCTCCCAAGTAGCTTCTTTGTCGGAATGATGAGACCACTTCACCTTGAGGAACTTGATAGATTTGTTGTGAGTCTTACGCTCAGTTTCTTCAAGAATAGCAACTGGATGCTCACTATAAGAGAGATCTTCTTGGAGATCGATGTCTTGGAGGTCAATGGTCCGCTCAGGAGTCTTGAAACATTTCCGAAGTTGAGAAACATGGAAAACATCATGCACATTTGCGAAATTTGTAGGAATCTCTAGTTGATATGCAAGACCACCTCTTTTGCCAACAACTTTGAAAGGACCAACGAAAGGAGGAGCTAGCTTCCCTTTTATTCCATACCGCTGAGTGCCCTTCATGGGAGAGACTCTCAGATAGACTAGATCACCCACTTGGAAAGAAACATCCCGATGTTTGTTATCGTAATAACTCTTCTGTCGGGACTGAGCTGCTTTGAGGTTCTCACGAATGACATGGCACATGTCTTCTGCTACGGTGATCATGTCATTTCCCAATATCTGACGCTCACAGGTTTCAGACCAGTTAAGCGGGGTACGACACTTTCTGTCGTAGAGAATCTCGAAAGGGGCCTTGCCTGAGATAGCTTGAAAGCCATTGTTGTATGAGAATTCAGCATAAGGAAGGCAGTCTTCCCACTTCATGCCAAACGAAATCACACAGGCTCTGAGCATATCTTCAAGGACCTGATTGACTCTCTCAACTTGACCACTTGTCTGCGAATGGAACGCCGTGCTAAAATGGATCTTGGTCCCCATAGCAGTCTGGAAGGACTCCCAAAACTTGGAAGTGAAGAGGCTTCCACGGTCAGAAGAGATGAGCTGAGGAATACCATGCAAAGACACTATCCTTGACGTATACAACTCTGCAAGCTGAGCTGCCAAGATAGATTCTTTGACTCGCAGGAAATGAGCAACTTTTGACAGCTTGTCGATAACCACAAAGATGGCATCGTTGCCTCTCTTGTACTTGGGGAACCCAGTGACGAAATCCATCTCAACATGATCGAATTTCCACTCTGGGATAGGCAAAGGCTGAAGGAGACCTGCTAGACGTTGATGTTCCGCCTTCACTCTGTGACACACATCACACTCGTTCACGAACTGAGCAATTTCACGTTTCATGCGAGTCCACCAGAAGGTTTGCTTGAGATCCTGATACATCTTTGAACTTCCTGGATGAATGGATAGCAGAGAATTATGTGCTTCGTCCATGATAACCTTTCTGAGATCACCTTTTGGAACCACAAGACCGTCCTCAAAGAACAAGGTATCTTTCCCATCGACACGAAAGCACTTATACTTCGGAATGCTCTTGGCCACACCTTTCTTCACTTTCTTCACCATAGCCTCAAGAAGCTGCACTTGGCGAACCTGATCTTCCAGAGTCGGAGAGACTTGAAGATTGGCAAGAAATCTCTGCGAAATCATCTAAAGGTTGAGCTTGCGGAAGGCTTCACAAAGCTCGGGCTGAGGAGGCTTCAGAATGAGACTATTGCGGTACGCCTTACAGCTAAGCACGTCTGCAATGACATTTGCTTTCCCCGGAGTACACTCAATGCTTGGATTGAAGTCCTCAAGCATTTCCACCCAACGAGACTACCAAAGATTGAGATTGGGTTGAGTGAAAATGTACTTCAAGCTCTTGTGATCGGTGTAAACCTCAACTGGTCTACCCAACAACAAATGCCTCCTAGTCATTAGATCATGCACAACTACCTCCAACTCAAGATCATGAGTGGGGTAGTTCTTCTCGGAAGGCTTCAACTGACGCGAGGTATAAGCAACAATCTTCTTGTCTTGCATGAGAACACCACCAAGACCTTGGAGAGAAGCATCACAGAAAACTTGGAAAGGCTTGGACTGCTCAGGAGGTACAAGAACTAGAGCTGAAGTCAGTCTCTGCTTGAGTGTATTGAATTCCACATCACACTCAGGAGACCAAACATATTTGACGCTCTTCTATGTGAGATTGGACAGAGGCTTAGCAATTTGAGAGAAGTTCTCCACGAATCTTCTCCAATAACTAGCAAGCCCGAGGAAGCTCCGAAGCTGCTTCACATTCTGAGGAGGCTCCCACTTCAAGATTGCCTCAACTTTCTCAGGGTGCACTTTAATTGCCTCGGCAGAGATGACATGCCCGAGCTACACCACTACATTGAGCCAAAACTCACACTTGGAAAACTTGGCATAGAACCGATGTTCCCTTAACTTGTCAAGCACAAGGCGGAGATGCTCTACATGATCTTTTTCTATCTCCGAGAACACAGTGATATCATCCAAATAGACAAAGAAGAACTCATTCTTGGAAGGAGAGAAAATGAAATTCATCATTCTAGAGAAGGTTGAAGGAGCATTAGTAAGAACAAGCTTGGGAATGTCTTCTTCGCGAATGTCTTCTTCGCGAATGCGGATCTGATGATAGCCCATGCGAATATCAAGCTTCGAGAATACCTTGGCACCTTTCAGTTGCTCAAAAAACCCATTGATGTTGGGAAGTGGGTACTTGTTTATGATTGTCTTCTTGTTCAATGGCCGGTAATCAACATAAAAACGATCCATGCCATCTTTCTTCTTGACAAAAAAACACCACAGCCCCACGAAGAAGAACTTGGTCTGATCGGACCCAGACGTTCTTGCTCATCTAGCTGCTTCTTCAACTCTTGTAGCTCTTCGGGGCCAGGTTTATACGGGCGCTTGCAGACCGGTTCAGTTCCGGGCTCGAGATCAATCACGAACTCAACTGGCCGGTGCAGAGGCATTCCTAGCAATTCTTCTGGAAAGACATCTTCATACTCACGAACCACCAGAATTTTAGAAATTGCCAAGATTTCACCCTTCTCATTAAGAGCAAAGAGACGGATTGTGTCATCACGAGCCACAAAAATAATCACGTCTTCTGAAGGATGAGTCAGCTTGACTTCTTTTGCTTTGCAATCAATACGAGCCTTATTCATAGCTAGAAAGTCCATACCCAAAATGAGATCAATATTGGAATTCCTGAGAACATAAGGAGAAGCCAAGAAAGAATAATTGCCCATCTTGATAGAAACATCCTGAACAATGGAGGTGGTTTTCCTGGCCACACTCGGAGAAACAACACCCAAAGGTCTACTCAACATCTCTGAATGGAAGTCATTCTTCATAGCAAAAGTTCTAGACATGAAGGAATGCAATGCACCAGAATCAAATAACACTTTTGCACGAATATAATTAACTGAGAGATTACCCATGCTCACTTGAGAAGAATCATCTGCCTTTGTTGCATTCACCATATTCACTCTTGCGGTCTTGGGATTATTCTTCACCATAGCATTGCCTGGAGGCTTGACAGGAGGGGGAGGCAGAATACGCCGCTGGTTGCACTTGTTTCCATATTGGCCCTTCTGACCACACTTGTGACAAGTCACCTCAGAAAGCGAAAGAACATTGCCTGGAGGAGGAACAAGAACAGCCTTGGATGCCTGGTTCTTCTGTTGGAAACCTGGGTTGGGTGGGTGGGAAGAACCATGACCACTGAACTGCTTCTGCTGCTGAGGTGGACGAAACGGAAGAGGATTTGGCGCCCAATACTTCTGCTTCTTGGGAACCATCTAAGAGCTGGAAGAAGAATATGAATCCCTTGAATGCTTCTTACAGTTCTCCAACTTGAGTTGAGCTGCTTCAATTTTCAAAGCCATGTTATAGAACTGATCAAACTCACGAGGCTCTTGAAGAACTTGGCCTGGCAGAAGCTCATCCTTGAGACCACCTCTGAACTGATAGATCATAGCTTTGTCATTAGGAACATCTTGCTTGGCGTAACGAGCTAGATTCTGGAACTCAACGTTGTACTGGTAGACAGACTTGCTTCCCTGCTTTAGGTGCCTGAACTTCTCACGCATCTCCTCGACAAAGCTTGTTGGAATGTAATGAGCCCTGAAGTCACGATGGAAATCGTCCCAAGTAACAACACGATCGCCTCTGGAATCCTTATACTGTTGCCACCAATCAGCTGTTTGAACCTTTAGCTGGAACGATGCAAACCTACCAAAATCCTCTGGCCTGACATTGCTGCACTCAAAATGCTTACTCATATCACGAAGCCAATCATCAGCATCTAGAGGCTGTTCACAACAGGTGAATGTCTTGGGATAGTTGGCAAGGAACTGATTGAGAGTCGCAAATTGCAGTTGATTCTGAAAATTGCCTTGAAAACCTTGCTGACCCTGCTCCCTTTCCTGCAATAGCCTGAGCAACATCTGGGTGTTCGCATTGGTTGCGGCCATCATAGCTTGCCAAGCTTCTGGAGGAGGAGGCGGTGGCGGGGTGGTAGTGGAACATCAGTCTGCTCCTCAGCACGACCCGGATTGTTGCGAGTTGGTGGAGCCATCCTGAAGATGGACAAAACGCACCAGCACCTCATTGATAAGATGAAGCATAAGCTGAATCAAATGCTTGAAAGAAATAGAACAAATAACAACATAGCCTTCCTACTAAAAAATTAGTAAGGATGCTTCTTCGGTTATGATAACATCATCAGAAATTAGAAGCCACTTGCAATAACACAAAAGTATTGAGCTACGCGCTCGGAACAAGTGTACATGTCCATATACATCTGAAGAAGATGATCCTAGATGACTACAAGATTTCCCACCTATGAATTTTCCAAAGCTTTCTTGTTTATGCGATTCGGGTTGCGGAATCAGGAACCTGCCCTAGGCAATCAGCTGCGACTGCATCCGCAACCTTCCACACCATAATTCAAGAAATTCCGGAAACTCATCTAATCTCGAATCCTTGAACTCACAACGATACTAAACCATGGTGGTACCCCGGACGCCTCCCCAGTACTGGGTGACTCCGACCTTATCTCACCACGATAAGTATTGAAGTGATTCCGAACATTTCCGTCCTGAGATATCAAGGAAGTTGAATGATAACGATGTGCCAACATTCCCTAGAGCTCGACTCGCCGGAAGAAATCAAGTCGGACAGGAGGCACCAAGACAGAACCCTGTCACATCGGCATCATATAGACTCCAAAATACCCGCGTGATGCTAAAAATTTTTTTGAGGGAGAAGATGAGTAGAATCAAAATTCCTAAGTCGGAAACCTCACCACAGCATAGAAGAGGAGTAAAAAGAATCCTACTCTCCGATATAACTAGACTCAAAATAGTTTTTACTAGACACGACACGGCCAAGTTCGAATAAGCAAAGGCTCCTATGGTCGTATGGCTCTGATACCAACTTGTCACGCCCAAGATGCGCGTCTATCCATTTAAGGCACAAGGGCCTCACAAGGTTTAGATGCGCATCTTGCCGTTAGCAAGAATAGTATCATCACAACATACAATACTAAATGAGAAGAGTATACAAGTTGCCTTACACTCGCCACATGATAACTTACAATGTCACTCAAATCATAACATCAAGTTGAACACAGGGTCCATCTACGAACGAAATCAAATGATAAAAGAAGTTGCAAATGATACTATCAAGCTATCCCAAAGATCACGACCAGGCCCTCTATTCATCCGGATATGTCACATACATCCTGCCTCTCTCCTCATCATACTTCCACTGGAGCTGGGTAAGATCATCCTACACGAACTCAGCTGAACTTGTACCTAGATTGTTGTAGTAAACGTAACATGAAGGACTCAGCTATCATGTGCCCGGGTATCGAGACTATTTAAGCTTAATGGTTGGGAAGGAGATGTTTAGTTTGCAGCAGCACCAAGCATGTTTGGTGGCTAGCTTATGTAACATGAAGTAAATATGAGTGGCCTACGAAGAACGATCGAATCTAGTATGATCTCTATGAGATCCTGAACACATACTTACGTCAATCATAACCCTACCGTGTTCTCTCTCTGATCATGTTCACGAGCAGAGACGGTCACGGTTACTCACAAAGTTGGTTTATTTTACTTAGAGTTTACTTCAAGTTTTCTATAAGCGGGTGTTAAACAAATATCCAAGTTGCCACATAACTGCGGGCATGGCTTTCCGAAAGATTTAACCCTGTAGGGGTGCTCCAACTAGTTCATTACAAAATTAACCACACTCCATGGGAATGCCCCGACCGCGGATCTCGCGATCATCATAGGTAATTCCAAAGGAATTCCAACACCTCGGGTAAACCCGAAGAAAGTCAGTCTCCACATGCAAGACACTCGATAAAGGTAAAACAAATCCAGCAAGACCACCCGACATGTCGACGAACCCGATAAGAGCCACGTATCTCGTTCTCAGGACACGACGGATAAGCTAGTGTACGGTGGCCTGATAGAAATCTCCCAAGTTGCCCTGGGTTGGCCCCGCACAGTGCTCTAGTTTGGGCCAACACTCATGAGGAGCACTGGCCCGAGGTTTGATTAAATTATCCACGGATTTGCAAGACCCGATGCAATTTAATTAATTTGTTAGGAAAATGTAGTACCAATGTTGGGTCTTTCGAGACAAGTTTTAATCTACATCGAATAAACAAGGGGGTTCGCATAACAACCCCGAGCATGTGAGGAGCGCAAAGTATGGAAAACATAACACCGGTAACAAGGAACTAAGGGAGGTAATAGCGGAACAAATCACTTAGCAAAAGGCCAAGCCTTCCACAATTACCAAGATATATATGTGCATTAAATTAAATAACAGAATATTGTGATATTCAAATCCATGTTATGACATGGAACAACCTGCACCTGCAACTAAAATGCAATAAGAGGGGCTGAGCAGTGGTAACTTAGCCAATCAAAGGTTGCTAGGATGTGGAGGTTAGAGGCTATCATGGAAACATGGGGGTTGATTATCAAGTGGTAGGTAGCGCAATTGTAATGAAAAGAGCAAGAAACTAGCAAGAAAAAATAGTATCGAGATGCCGGTACGATCATCTTGCCTGTTGGTTCTTCGGTGAAACAAGTAGCGGGATACTCGTAGTGGTACTCTCCTGGGTCCTGGTACTCAGTATCAACACTCGCGTCTACCCAAGAGAAACATCAACAATAAACATCCAACCAAGTTTCAATGCACAATCAAGATGATGCATGAACACTTAGGAAGATTATAACATGGCAATCCAAAACTATTCATGCTTCATATGCAAAGTTGTTTATTAATGAATCTGGACAGAACGTCATGTAAAGTTATTTAGACATGCATGAACATGGCAAATATTTATACATCATGCAAAATCGATGGAAATGTGTATAAGGATCGCAAGAAACGGAGCTACGGTTCTCGAGATACGCTCACGACAAAGTACGGAGACCAAACACAAGACCACCAATACCTGGGCTAATTCTTGGCCTTCCAAGGTAGCCACTAGATAGGTGATGGAAAATCAATCACAATAGACTCAAGAATCAAACCATTCCATGGAGTATAGCTCCCACAAGTCACAAAACAAAACAACACCCACACTGCCACAAAACAACAACATAGCAATTTGAAAAGCCCACAACTTGAGCTATAGGAAGCCTACAGCCACAAGGAAGACATGGACAGAATCTATTCAACACACACAACAATTCATCCAATTACACTACTAGCAAAGGATCCACACATCAATAAGCAAGAAGCAATCAAGTTGGCATGATGAAACAGTTTTCTAGGACAGTGAAAATTCCAGTTTTCTGGAATCTGTGATTATAAAGCAGCAAGTTGACAGCACTGGTTAAATATGCTAGGAAGCTCCTATTAGCATGAAAATTAACAGGATGCTAGAAGGCTTTATATACTAAAAATAACTAACACCGAGCATGGTCAAATATACAACACATTACAAGATACCATCCTCTCAACATGGCAAAACAATAACAGCAGACTCTCCAGACATGACCATTTTCAAGCAGGTTGGCAGAAACAGAAAGTAGCTTACTAAACAGCATGGTTCTCACCTAACTAGGGACTTAACGTAAAAAAAATAGGGGGACATTCCCAACAACTTTAACTAACAAACTCATGTTGGCAAGAACTTAATTGCATGCATAGATTAATTCATATTAAAAAGACAAAAGGGCATCACAGCATAAAAATGCAGTTTTGTCAAGTTGCCCCAAAGTCAAATCTGACATCATAGGTGCATACACGGGTTGATTCTACCCCAAAATTATTACTCATACCCATATGCTTGCATGGAACAAGTAGGAGAAAACCTAGGTCGAAAATAGACCTATGAAGCCATGGGTGACTTAAGTCACTTATGCATATGGATGGAAATGGCACAAAATGGCATGAACTCTATTGACACATGTTGGAAATGGTTAAATAGCATCCTAGGAATCATGAGTTCATGGCATATATCAATAGAAAGTATAAGGCTAGCTAGAAGAGTAACTTTGCTCATATGCACAAAAGAGGGAAACCTACACATGGAGCTACTCATACAAATACACATCACTCCAAAGTGAGTGGATGTGGAGCACACACACACACCACTAGCATACCACCCAAGCATGAGTGCATATAGGCACACATGCATTTCATACATGTATGCCCACACACACACACCTACACACTACACTCACTCACAAGAACACACACATGTTTGGGTGTGCAAAGAGCACACACACACGTGTGTCATGCAGGGTGCACCACACACCTACATGAACACACGCAGACAAGGCTTTACACACAAACATATGCATGTATGTATACATAGCATACACACATACCCACACTCACTATCACACACACAAACATACATACACCTCTCATGTAGGTGTATGCATCACCATGACACACACACAGACATGCTCACACATTTAAACATAAGAAGCAAGCACTAAACACACACACACACACCTCACACGTATGCATACATATGCATATGTACCATTTGGTACATACACACACATACATGGCAAGGAGGTCCACACACATGCATACATGCTGGAATGCACACACATACATGTATAAATCAGGAGAAAGAAAAACAAAGGACTAGAAAATAAAAAAAACAAAAGGAAAAAAGGGGGGAGGTACAGGGGGTCGAACCCTTGACCTCGGGGTCGATCACATGCACACCCACCACTTCGCTACAGTGCCGGAACTTAACAGGAAGGGAGGGATCTGCAGCTTTAACACACACGCGCACAAACTACTGACGAAACTGAACCTACACACGCATGGATGCAGAGCAATAGCAGCAGCGACAACAATGCCCGGCGATGCAGGGGTCTCCGACGATGGGGAGCGACGACACTACAGCGACAAATCCTACGAAATATGGTGAGGAGAAGGGGCGGCGAGGATGGGCTGCTCACCGAGGGTCTCGCGAAGGCACGACGAGCTCGACGAAGGGGAAGAAGGGGAAGAAGACACTCGGGGACGCGACAACGACGGAGGGGAATAAGACCGGTTCCGCTGCGGTGGTGAGGAGGAAGAAGAGGGCCTCCTGGGAACGCGATGCGGACGGCAGCGGCGAGCCCCACGCCATCACCAGCGGGGACGAGGCCGCCGAAAGCGACGACGATGGCGAGCACCGCTCCTCTGAACTTCTCTCATGCCTACCTGCGCCTCGACAGATAAGTGGAGGAAGAAGGAATAAGAAGAGGGGGAGAGGAGCTGCGGCGGTGGTGGGAGGAAGAAGAAACCCTAGTGGTGCGACACGGACGCCGAGGGGAGGCTATATAGCCCCAGGCTGACGGCGACGGAAAGCGACGACGACAACGTGCTCTCTCAGAAACTCACTGACGGAGGTGGGGGACGGGGCAGGTGGCCGTTGTGTCCAGCTGGGCTGGGCCACGGCCCACTGACCCTCTCTCACTCACACTCACAAACAGAGAAATAAAAAAAAGGGGGGTTCCATTTAATAAAAACCAGCCCCAACAAAATAAACCCCCGAGCAAATTAAAAGGGTTTTGAACAAAACAAAAATACTTTTGAGAAGGAAATAATGTGCACCTATTAATAAAAATATTAAGTTAATTTAAAACACAAGTATTTTATTTACTATTTAAAATGATAGCTCTTGTTAATTTAAAACATAAAACCACAAAAACCCAAACATTTAATACAACACACTCACATCTCGTAAAACACTTGGGGCCATCTCATGAACATTTTTAAACAATTTTTAAAACAACTTAAAATCTGATGATAAAAACAATAGGAGAAAAGGGGTTTTGGAGGGGATGTTGCAAAGGGAAAAGAGAGGGGAGAAAAGGAGATGCACACACTTGGATCCAACCACTCACAACCTCTCACATCACAACCACCATTCACAACATAGCAAGCACAAGAACAACCAACATGGCACATGAATGAAATGGGAATGATGCATGATGATGCATGAATGCAAACACATAGAATGGCAAGGAGCAAACACACATCTCATAGCTCATGACACAAGGTTCATACATGGGGGATTACATGCCAAAAGGTAGGGACATCACTTGGGATGTCACATCAGCGCTATGCACACCCTCAAGCACATCCTACATACACCAGAAACTAGTTGCAACTCCTGGACAGAGATCAAGGCGATTAATAAGCCGAGAGGGTCAATTAATGATCCCAATACGTGGTAGTACCTTCTCTTGGATAACATGCAGAGAACTCAGTTCCTAAAGACGGTCCCAATGAGACAACCCGCCATGTACTCCTACATGGCATCTCATCACTTCCATTACCAAATCGTGTTCACACACTTAGCTCTCACACAATAGAACATGTTCCTCACCATTCCAATTCATTGCCCAGATGGATCAGACCCGACACGACTCTAAGCATAGCAGGCACAATAAGAAAGCATGGATGTGTGAGCATAACAAGGCTCAAGAAGTTGCTACTCATGCTATGTGGTTTCAACTATTTACTGTGGCGAAGACATGCCATGCAGAGGAATGGGTTCAACTATCGAGAACACACAATAGTTGAATCGTTATTGTCAAAATGCAGTAAAGAGAGCAGGAGTGAGAGAGTGGGTTCATATCAGTATGCTCAAGGAGGGTTGCATCCCTGACACTTATGAACATATTACATCTCTTCATAGATTCAATGTTCACAACGTCAGAACCATCTTCTACTGAGAAGGAACAAACACCGGCAAACAAAAAGATCTAGCATTCAACTTATGCAATGCACAATCATGATGTATGATATGACATGTTAAGGTAATAAATTGACCTAGAGGGATAATGGGCTGGTCCGCCTGTCTACTAGGTAAGTGGCCCAGGTCGGGGACTTCTCTTTTTTTAATTGTGTCTGTTTCCTATTTTTCCAAATCTGGTTTGGATTTGGTTTTCAAACCAAATCATTTTTGTTGCTTTTGAAAAAAATTGTGGATGCAATTTGAACTATTCCAAAACCCCACAAAAATATTTAGAATTATCGGATTTAGATTTATTTTATAGTAAATATAAATCCAATTCAAATAGCTACAATTTATATTTCAAAAAAGGCCACAGATTAAATGCTTCTGCTATTCCAAAATTATTAGTTTGAATATTCACCCGTGCCAATATTTTTAGAGTTTAACAGGAACATTTTATTGGACACATTTGAGGGAATTTTATCTAGGCCATTTTGTCAAAATGATTCCTGAGGCTTGTTAACTCCTCATTTCAAGTTCAAATGGATTTAAAGATGCATGAATTAAATGCTATGACAAGCAAAGCTAAAACTAGGGATGTGACACGAGGTTCCTAGGGTAACGGACACACGATATATAGAAGCCTAGGGCACCGGGCGGCCATCAAATCGATCGGGAGCCGACGTGGCTCTGCTGGATGCGCTGCAGTACAGGAGAACGATGACCCGAGCGGGGGAGGGAGCAGGAAGGGCTGAGCTAGTTGGGCCAAGAGAGGACCAAGTCCCAAGTGGGCTGGATCCTTCTCTCTCTCTCTCTCTCTTGGAAAACTCTAAATGTTTTCTATTTAATAAAAAAACTGACAAAAGAATTAAAGAACCAAAGAGAAGGAAAAGAGTTTCAGGAAAAAAATATATACCTGCACTCATAAAAATGAGCCATATTTAATAAAAATGGAGTTGGCATTTGTAGGACAAACAAATTAATTCACTTATAATATAAAATAGAACCTATTTGCAAGATTTGAAAAAAATGACAAAGCAAAAACATGGTTGAGAGCAGACTAACAAATCATAACAGAATAGTTTAGAGGGGACCAACATTTTTCATGAGGTGAACCAGCAAGTAAAATCATCACATGTTGCATTTATTAATAAAGAGAGAGAGTAGGGCTTAGTTCTAGAGAAATTGTGAGGGGATTTTTTTGAGAAAAATAGTGGACAGGTTTTACACACCCAATCACACATGTGCCACCAACACACACACATCACAAGACACACACTCACCACACACCACCAACATGAGGAAGCATGATGCAATTAAGATGCCATGATGAATATGATTCCATGATGCCAAAAACTCATGAGTCCAAAATATGCTACTCAAATCACAAGCACAACATGAAGGTTCACCCAAGACTAATATTACAAATAAGGCAGGGGAGGCTCTTGGGCTGTTACAACTCTCCTCCACTACATGAGGATCTCGTGTAGTGATGTAAGAATGAAGGAACTCTAGAAATTCGGAACGGAGAAGATCCTCACATTCCCAAGTGGCTTCTTTGTCCGAGTGATGAGACCACTTCACCTTGAGAAACTTGATTGACTTGTAGCGAGTCTTACGCTCAGTTTCTTCAAGAATAGCAACTGGACGCTCACGATAGTATAGGTCTTCTTAGAGAGCAATGTCTTGGAGGTCAACAGTATGCTCAGTACTCTTGAAGCACCTCTTGAGCTGAGAGAAGTGAAACACTACATGAACATTTGAGAAATTTGGAGGAAGTTCGAGTTGGTAGGCAAGGTCACCCCTCTTGCCAACAATTTTGAAAGGACCCACAAAGCAAGGGGAAAGCTTCCCTTTCATGCGAAAACACTGAGTGCCCTTCAAATGAGAAACTCTAAGATAGACTAAATCATCGGTTTGAAAGGACATGTCCCGATGTTTGTTATCATAATACCTCTTCTGGCGGGATTGAGCCACTTTGAGATTTTCACGAATGACACGACAAATATCTTCTACTAGTGATCATTTTATTTCCAAGAATTTGACGTTCACCTGTTTCAGATCAACTGAGCGGGGTGCGGCACTTCCTGTCGTGGAGAATCTCGAATGGAGCCTTTCCGAAACTAGCTTGGAAGTTGTTGTTGTCTGAAAATTCAGCAAACGGGAGGCAGCCTTCCCACTTCATGCTAAAAGAGATAACACAGGCCCAGATCATGTCTTCAAGGATTTGATTGACTCTCTCAACTTGACCACTCGTCTGAGGGTGGAAGGCCGTGCTAAAACTGATTTTGGTACCCATAATAGTCTGGAAGGAGTCCCAAAACTTGGAAGTGAAGAGGCTTCCACGATCTGAGGATGTGCTGAGGAATACTATGCAAAGAGATTATCCTTGAAGTGTACAACTCTGCCAGCTGAGCTCCTTAGATAGATTATTTGACTAGAAGGAAATGGGCAACTTTGGTGAGCCTGTCGATAACCACAAAGATGGCATCATTGTCCCTCTTGGACTTAGGGAATCCTGTGACGAAATCCATCTCAACATGATCGAATTTCTAGTCTGGAATAGGCAAAGGCTGAAGGAGACCTACTGGACGTTGATGTTCTGCCTTCACTCTATGACAAAATCACACTCGTTCACAAACTGAGCAATCTCACACTTCATGCTAGTGCACCAGAAGGTTTCCTTGAGGTCCTGATACATATTGGAACTGCCTAGATGAATTGAGAGGCGATAATGAGGTGCTTCATCCATGATAAGCTTCCTGAGATCACCTTTTGGAACCACCAGATGGTCCTCAAAGAACAATGTATGTATGTCATCAATAGGAAAGCACTTATACTTTGGAATGCTCTTGGCCACACCTTTCTTAACTTTCTTCACCATATCATCAAGAAGTTGATCTTGGTGAATCTGATCTTCCGGAGTCCGAGATACTTGAAGATTGGCAAGAAATCCTTGAGGAACAATTTCGATATTGAGCTTGCGGAAGGTTTCACAAAGCTCGGGTTGGAGAGGCTTGAGGATAAGACTGTTGGAGTACGACATTTGACTGAGCATGTCTGCAATGACATTTGCTTTTCTAGGAGTGTATTCAATGCTCAGATTGTTGTCCTCAATCATTTCCACCCAACGTGTCTGCAGAAGATTGAGGATCAGTTGAGTGAAAATGTACTTCATGCTCTTGTGGTCGGTGAGCACCTCAACTAGTCTTCCCAACAATAAATGTCTTCATGTGAACAGAGCATGAATAACTGCCGCCAACTCAAGATCGTGAGTGGGGTGGTTCCCCTCACTAGGCTTCAACTGACGCGAGGTATAAGCAACAATCTTCTTACCTTCCATGAGAATGACACCAAGACCTTGGAGGGAAGCATCACAGAACACTTGGAAAGCCTTTGATTGCTCGGGAGGGACAAGAACTGGAGCTGAAGGCTGCTTCTCCTTGAGTGTATTGAATGCCATATGACAGTCAGGAGACCAAGCATACTTGACATTCTTATGGAGGAGGTTGGATAGAGGCTTTGCAATTTGAGAGAAGTTCTCCACGAATCTTCTACAGTAACCTGCCAGCCCAAGGAAGCTACTAAGTTGCTTCACATTTTGAGGAGGCTACCACTTCAAGATGGCCTCAACTTTCTCACGGTGCACCTTGATGCCCTCGGCAGAGATGATGTGCCCAAGGTAAACCACTTCATTGAGCCAAAACTCACACTTAGAGAACTTAGCATAGAACCGATGCTCTCTTAGCTTGTGAAGCACAAGACGGAGATGCTCTGCATGTTCTTCTTCAGTCTCTGAGAAGACAACAATATCATCCAAATACACCAAGACGAACTCATTTTTGAAAGGAGAGAAAATGAATTTCATCATTCTGGAGAAGGTTGGCGGATCATTAGCGAGACGAAAGGACATGATGGTGTACTCATAACAGCCAAAACTCGTCTTGAAAGTAGTCTTTCGAATATCTTCATCACGGATGCGAATCTGATGATAGCCCATGCGAAGATCTAGCTTCAAGAAAACCTTGGCCCCTTTGAGTTGCTCAAACAACTCATTAATGTTGGGAAGTGGGAACTTGTTCTTGATGGTCTTCTTATTCAATGGGCGGTAATAGACACAAAGTCTATTCGTGTCATCCTCCTTCTTGACAAATAGAACACCACAACCCCATGGTGAAGAACATGGTCTGATCAGACCCAGACGTTCTTGTTCATCTAGTTGTTCCTTCAATACATTCAGATCTTCGGGGCCAAGCTGATAAGGATGCTTGCAAACCGCTTCGGTTCCAGGTTCGAGATCAATGGCAAACTCTACTGGCCGGTGCAAAGGCATTCCTAGCAGTTCTTCTGGAAAGACATCTTCATACTCACAAACAACTGGAATCTGAGAAATGGTTGAGATTTCACCCTTCTCATTGAGAGAAAAGAGACAAATTGTGTCATCGCGAGCTGCAAAAATGATCACGTCTTCTGAAGGATGAGTCAATTTGACTTCTTTGGCTTTACAATCAACATACGCCTTGTTCATAGCAAGAAAATCCATGCCAAGAATGAGATCAGTATCTGAATTGCCGAGAACAATTGGAGAGGCCAGAAAGGAATAAATGCCCATCTCGATAGAGGCATCACGAACCAAGAAGTGAGAATTCATTTGCAAGCCTGAAGGAACCACAATTAAGGTTCTAGGCAATTCTTTGCAACACAACTCATGCTTTGAAATGAATGGTCTAGATATGAATGAATGCGATGCACCAGTATCAAACAAAACTTTTGCAGGAACATAATTAACTGAGAGATTACCCATGATCACTTGAGAAGAATCCTCTGCTTCGGATGCGTTCACATGGTTCACCCTTGCGTACTTGGGGTTGTGCCTCACCATAGCATTGCCCGGAGGTCTGACTAGAGGAGGAGGTGGAAGACGCCGCTGGTTTGTGGACTTGTTTGAATAGTGACCCTTTTGACCACACGTGTGACAAGTAACCTTTGAGAGTGGATGGAAGTGGCCTAGAGGAGGAGCATTTGCTGACTTGGGTGCCTGGGGCCTCTGCTGAAATCCTGGGTTATGTGGGTGGGAAGGACCACTACCACCATGCTACCTTTGCTGCTGAGGAGGACAAAACGGAGGTGGACAAGGAACCCAATACTTCTGCTTCTTAGGAACCATCTGAGAGCTGGATGAAGAGTAGGATTCCCTGGATCACTTCCTTGAGTTTTCCAAACTGAGTTGAGTTGACTCGACCTTCAAGGCCATGTTGTACACCTGATCAAACTCACGAGGCTCTTGAGGGACTAGACCCGACAGAAGTTCAGCCTTGAGACCACCTATGAATTGATAAATCATGGCCTTCTTGTCGGGAACAACTTGCTTAGCATCGTGGGCAAAATTCTGGAACTCGACATTATACGTATAGAAAGACTTGCTCCCATGCTTCAGATTCCTGAAATTCTCACGCATCTCCTCGACAAAGCTTGTCAGGAAGTCATAAGCTCTGAAGTCACGATAGAAATAATCCCAGCTGATAACATGCTTAGGCTTGGAGTCCTTGTACTGCTGCCACCATTCTGCTGCCTGTCCTTTGAGCTGGAAGGTCGAGAACCTGACATAGTTTGCAGGTGCGACATTGCTTCACTCAAAATACTGGTTCATGTCATGGAGCCAATCATCCGCATCAAGAGGCTGATCACAACAAGTGAAGTACTTGGGCTAGTTGGCGAGGAATTGGTTGAGAGTCATGAACTGGGGCTGATTCTGGAAATTCCCTTGATGACCTTGTTGTCCATGATCTCTCTCTTGGAACAACCTGAGTAGCATCTCAATATGCACACTGGTTGCAGTCATCATAGCTTTCCAAGTGTCTGGAGGTGGAGGTGGTGGGGGTCGTTGAAGGTTAGACTGCTCCCATCACGACCCGGATTCCCGTGAGTTGGTGGAGCCATCTTGGAGATTGACAAGAACATCAGCACACCATTGACAAAAATGATTGCAATATGCTGAATCGAATGGGTTGGGATGAAATTTGCAATCATTCTCATCAAATGCATTCATACTGAAAATTAGTAAGAACGCCTTCTTCGGGTTTGTGATAACATCAGAAGATTTTGAAGCCAATTGAATAATCTCAACAAGGTATGAGCTAAGATGTGCTCGGAACAAATGTATAAACCCTCATACATCTACCGAAAGAAGATCCTAGGTAACTACTATAATTCCCACCTAAGAACTTCTGAAATATTTGGTTATGCAATTGGGTGTTGGGGATACAGGGAGGCAAAATATCTCCACACAACTAACAAGCCCTACGCTCCAACTATATCCATCCTTCAACACATAACCAAGAAAACCTCGAAAATCGTGTACCTCTGACCATCAAAAAACATCTGATATACTAGCTATGGCAATACATCTGATGGCTCTTCCCAGTACTAGGTGGCGCCAAACTACTCTCACAACAAAGAGTATAGAAATGTTTTTGATGTAGGGGACCTCTGGTATTCTGGAACCGCAACGATACAAATGTGACGACAACACCTCGGACCTTAACTCCCCTGGACACTTCCACAACCCCTAAATGTCAGGAGGCACCAAGAACAATGTTCTCGTCACAATATATTTGAAAGATCCCAACAATACCCGTGTGATCCTAAAAATTTTTTGAGCGAGAAGAGGAGTAGAATGAAAAATTCCTAAGTCGAATACCTCACCAGAGTATAGAAGAGGAGTAAAAGGAACCTACTCTCCGATATAACTAGACTCAAAATAGTTTTTACTAGAATCGACTGGGCCAAGTTCGATCAAGCAAGGGGCTCATATGGTCGGTATGGCTTTGAATACCAACTTGTAACGCCCGAGATGTGCTTCTATCCGTGTTGAGGCCCTCGTGAGAAAATAAGGATATGATCGCATCTTGGGCATAACATGACCTTCATGGGATGCCCATGGAAGTAGTGGCGTAGTTTCCTCGAAACGGCGAGAAGCGCTAAGAGGAGCTTCTCTTGCATGGGGTCGCGTGAGCATGCTTCCCATAGCACCGTATTGACATAGTACACCAGGTGTTCGACAAGGGTGAGGTCTCCGATGGTGTCCTGTCCCGTGGCGGGCTCAAGACGCTAGGTCGCTTCGGGGGGCGTCGGAGTGGTCAAGGCCTCATGAGGGTTGAGCGCTTCGGGGGCCTTCAGAGTGGTCGGGGCCTCATGAGGGTTGAGTGCTTCCGGGGCTGTCAGTACAATTGTGGCCTAAGGAGCTCCAACTTGGGGAGAAACGGGTTTCTTGGGGTCCTACGAGCCCCCTTGTTCCATGCTTGGGGACCCGCCTACGCCCGGCGATATGGCGCGATTGTCGGCTCGCTCCTGCCTGACTACCACCAATGTAGTGTTGGCGGAGTGGGGAGTGGCTGCCAGGTATAGTAGCGGCGGATCCCAAGGGCGAGGCGCCATGATCACTGGCGGGCTCATGAGGTACTTCTTGAGATCCTCGAAGGCTACGTCCACCTCCAGGGTCCATTCGAAGGGGCCCTTTATTTTCATGATCTTGAAGAACGGCAGGGCCTGTTCACCAAGTGTGGAGATGAAGCACCCTAACGATGTCACGCAACCAGCCAAAATCTGCATTTCCTTGAGGGTCCGCGACACGCTCATCTTGCTTATGGCCTTGATCTTCTTCGGTTCGCCTCGATTCCCCGGTGTGACACCAGGAAACCAAGCAGCTTGTCTAAGGGGATCCTGAAGACGCACTTCTCGGGGTTGAGGTTCAGGTTTACTTCCCTCATGCTGGCGAACGTCTCATCCAAGTCCTCGATTAGTGTCTTGTCTGCTCTAGACTTGACCACGATGTCGTCGACGTAAACTTCTGCATTCCTCCCGAGCTGTGGCCTAGGGCGATGTGCATCAGCCTCTCGAAGGTTGCCCTTGTGTTTCGCTGCCCAAAGGGCATGCACGTGTAGCAAAACACCCCGCACGAGGCGAGGAAGGCCATCTTCTCGATGTCCTCCACTACCATTTTGATCTGATGGTCGCCTGATAAAGCGTCCAGGAAGCATAGTAGGTCACTCTCCACGGTGGAGTCTACGATCTGGTCATGCGCGGTAGCGGCAATGGGTCTTGGGGGCAGGCTTTGTTAAGGCTCGTGAAGTCGACACACATACGCTCCTCCCTAGACATCTTCGGGACAACCATCGGGTTGGTGAGCTACTCCAGGTAGCGCACCTCCCGGAACCCCAGCCTCCTTTAGCTTGCTGACCTCCTAGGCGACGAACGCCTGCCTCTCTTGTCCTTGCCTTCTCACATTTTGCTTGAATGGGCGTGCGTTCGAGCACCCCACGAGGTGGTGCTCGATCACGTCCCTCAGGACCCCCACTAGGTCGGAGGCGCTCCATGCGAACGCGTCCTTGTTTGCGCAGACGAAAGCCACCAACGCCTCCAATTGATCCAGGAGCAAGTCGGCGGCTATGGTGAAGGTTGGGCCAGTGTTTCCTTCGTCCATAGGCACCCGATTCGTCTCCGCCCGACTCTAGAAGAACAACTGCCTTTTCTTTACCGGCGCGACGTCGAGGACACCCCTAAAGTCATCTGTAGCCCACGCGGCGTCCACGGCACTGGGGCGCGCTGCGGCCACTGCCTTATATGTGAGCTGGAGCGTGGAACACGTCCTTGACATTTCCCACAATGATGAGAATGCCACCGCTCCCTGGCATCTTGACAATGTTGTAGCCCGGGTGCATTGCCGCCATGAACTAGGCGAGTGCGGGGTAGCCGAGTATCGCATTGTACAGGAGGTGGATGTGGGCGACGCCAAAGTCGACCTGCTCGGTGCGGAAGTTGGAGAGGGTGCCAAAGGTGACGGGGAGGCGCAGCCACCCCACGGGGATGACGGAACCCCTGGCCACCTCAGCGAATGGCCTTGAAGGCGTGAGTCAATTGCGTGGTAGCTGCAGTGCACCGAGATGACGTTGAGGACGGTGCTACCGTCTATGAGGGTCCTGGGGACACCCATGCCGCTTATGGTGGGCGTGCACAACATGGGGAGCATTTCAACGACTTTCGTCATCTTGGGTTGGTCGCCGGGGCCGAAGGTGATGTCTGTCTCCGGCCGCGCAAGGGGCGGCATGAGCTCAGGCCGCGACCGGGCTGCTCCTACGTGGTGGAGGAACTGGTTGACCTGGTGGTTCGAGGAGGGCACATGGGACCCATCGAGGATGAAGGCGACCACGGAGCCGGCCCCGCGCGCCCCGGTGCCATCGCGCGCCAAGGGCCGGCTCTCGTCGAGGATCTCATCTTCCATCAAGTTGCCGAACTAGGGCTTGACTGTCGCCACGGGTCGGGAGGCTTAGACATGCCCCCTACCTGTCGCGCCAAATGTCGTATTTTGGGCTCCGCAAAACAGAGGGGCGTGTCCAAAGATCCCCTGCAGCTTCGCCCTAGCTAGCTCGCTACTCGGTGGCTACTATGGCAAACTCGCAGGATGATGAGGAAGAAGATGAACATTGTGGTTTACCCAGGTTCGGGCTGTTGGGAAGCGTAATACCCTACTCCTGCTTTGGTGGATTGCCTCTCTGGGAGGTGAAGTGGATGAATTAGTATAGTGGTTTCGAACCTCGCGAGGGAGCTCTAGTGGTGTTCTTGGCTCTCTTTCTTGTCTGATGGTTCCTCGAGTGGTTATGTTGGGATCCCCCTCTATAGTGCGACCTAGCCTCTATATATCATAGTGGCCCGGGTCCTCTTCCCTTTTCACAATGGTTGGAAGGGATCCCAGAACGGCCAAATTTGAAGGGCGACAGGAGTACATCCCGCCCTGTCCAAAGGTGGTCTTTGCCTGCAAATTAGCTATCGATGATGTGGTGGTGCGCTCGGCGATGACTTATACCCTGCGGGGCTCGTGGTCGTAGTCTTGTTGCACTGGAACGAAAACCTTTGGGAGGCACTTTGGGAACCCGCGTACATCGCTGCTCCCTTCGCACCAAAAGGGGAAACTGCATAGCCTGGTGCGCTGGCGCCCGCCTGTCCTTCCCTTTGTCATCTTTGACACCTGAGGTTGGGTTCTACATACACATCTCCGCTGCTCCGAAGGGGGCCTGAGGACGCTCATCCTTGCTGGTCTTGGTGTCGTTCTTCCTCGTGAGCCTGGGGTCCTCGCGAGGGCCTTGTCTTGAGTGGAGTCCTGCCAGGTCGTGCCTGGCTGACAAGGTAGGCCATGTCTTGTGCCGCAGGCAATCAGGTCTGGGTACCCCCATTCCTAGAACGCCAATAGTTGGAATCTGGGCCGACCATTGCTTTTTTAGCTCTTAGGTTCACTGTTGTCTAACAACATGACCTCCAAAATAGGATTGACGTACCACTCAGGGGCGGTACGAGTCCTTGTTGACCTACGAGGTTTAGTAGTAACTTTATCTATAGCTTCATGATCATCATCATTTTCTTCCTCTTCACTTGGTGTAGGCGTCACAGAAACATGTTTCTTCGTCGTGCTACTATCCAACTGAAGTGATGGTTCAGCAAGCTCATCAAGTTCTACTTTCCTCCCACTCAATTCTTTTGAGCGAAACTTTTTCTCGAGAAAGAACCTATTTTTAGCAACAAACACTTTGCCCTCGGATCTGAGATAGAAGGTATAGCCAACTGTTTCCTTAGGGTATCGTATGAAGACGCACTTTTCCGCTTTGGGTTCGAGCTTACGACACATATGCGTCGCATTCCCAAACTCTGAGAAATGACAGCTTAGGTTTTTGCCAAACCATAATTCATACAGTGTCATCTAAACGAATTTAGATGGTGCCCTATTTAAAGTGAATGTAATTTTCTCTAATGCATAACCCCAAAACTATGGCGGAAAAACAATAAGAGAAATCATAGTACGCACTATATCCAATAGAGCACGACTATGATGTTCAGACACACCATCACACTATGGTGTTCCAGGTGGCGTTAGTTGTGAAAAAACTTCCACACTATCTTATGTTGTATACCAAACTCGTAAGTCAGATATTCACCTCCACGATCATATCATATACATTTTATCTTCTTATCACGATGATCTCAAAATTCACTATGATTTTCTTGAAATTTTCAAACATTTTCATACTTGTGTTTCATTAATTAAATATACCCATATCTACTCAAATCATAAGTGAAGGTAAGAAAATAATGATATCCACCGCACGCTACATCACTCATTGGACCGCTTACATCAACATGTATCATTTCTAGTAAGTCACTTACCCGCTCCATCATACCAGAAAACGGAGTCTTAGTCATCTTGCCCATGAGGCATGGTCCGCACGTCACAACCGATTCAAAATCGAATGGGTCCAAAGATCCATCAGTATGGAGTTTCTTCATCCGCTTTACACCAATATGACATTTAGCTACAGTGCCCCGAGTATGTGGTACTATCATTTTTAACTTTGCATGTTGTGGCATCAATATTATGAACATTTGTATCATTACGATCAAGATTCAATAAACTATTCTCATTGGGTGCATGACCATTGAAAGTATTATTCATGTAAACAGAATGAGCATTATTGTTTGACTTAAATGAATAACCGTATTGTGATTAACACAATCAAATCATGTTCATGCTCTATGCAAACACCAAATAACATTTATTCAGGTTTAACACTAATCTCGAAGACAGAGGGAGCATGCGATGGTGATCACATCAACCTTGGAAACACTTCCAACACACGTCATCACATCGCCCTTAGCCAGTCTCCATTTATACCATAGATTTTATTTTGAGTTACTAACATTTAGCAACCGAACGAATATCTAATACTCAAGTGCTACTAGGAGTAATAGTAAGGTACACATCAAAAACAAGTATATACAATATAGTTATGTTGACGTTCCCATCCTTCTTATCTACCACATATCTATGATTGTTCCGCTTAAGCGATCATTGTCCTCATGATAGAAGCACTTAGTCTCGGGTTTGGGTTAAACCTTGGGTATCTTCATTGGTGTTGCAACTAGCTTGTTACTCATGTTTTTCCCTTCTTACCCTTACCCTTCTAACAAACAACACTTGATGCTCCTTCTTGATTTCTAACTTCGCGGTATCAAACATCGCGAATAGCTTAGGGATCATCTTTTCCATGCCTGACATATTTATAGTTCATCACGAAGCAATAGTAGCTTTGTGGCGGTGACTTGGAGAACTATATCAATCACTATCTTATCTGGAAGATCAACTCCCACTCGATTCAAGCAATTGTAGCACCTAGACAATCAGAGTACATGCTCACCAATTGAGCTATTCTCCTTCATCTTACAGACAAAGAATCTTGTTGGAGGTCTCATACCTCTCAACACGGGCAAGAGCCTAAAATCCAATTTCAGCACTTCGAACATCACATATGCTCTGTGACGTTCAAAACGTATATGGAGCCTCAACATCCATAGTTGTCGTTTGAGGGGGTAGCACACCAAGTGGTGCATTAAGGACATAAGCCTTCTTTGCAGCAACTCAGGACAATCCTCTGATCACGGAACTAGTTCGCATAATTGCTACCATCATCTTTCAACTCTATTTTCTCTAGGAACGTATCAAGAAAAACACAGGGGATCTACAACACGAGCTATTGATCTACAACATAATTTTGCAAGGACAACTTTAGACTATATTTATCATAATGAGTTCAATTAATCATAGTACTTAAGAACTCCCACTCAAATTGACATCCCTCCGGTCATCCGAGTGCTACTTGATCCAAATTCACCAACCCAAGTCTGACATCACGTGAGATGTGGTGCTGTCAATGGTGAACATCTCGATGTTGATCATATCTACTATATGACTCATGTTCGAACTTTTTGTCTCTTGTGTTCCGAGGCCATGTTTGTACATGCTAGGCTCGTCAAGTTCAACCCAAGTGTTCCACATGTGCAACACTGGCCTGCACCCATTGTACGTGAACATAGAGTCTATCACACCCGATCATCACGTGGATCTACGAAACGACGAACTTTCACAATGGTGCACACTCGGGAATAACACAATTTTATCACAAAATTTTAGTGAGGGATGACCTTATAATGCTACCATCGACCTAAGCAAAATAAGATGCACAAAAGTATTAGCATCACATGCAAATCATAAGTGACATGATATGGCCATGAACATGTGCTTTTGATCTCCATCTCTAAAGCACCGACACGATCTCCATCGTCATCAGCATAACATCATGATATCCATCATCATGATCTCCATCATTGTGTCACCATCGGGGTTGTCGCGCCCACCATGCTTCTACTACTATTGCAGCGTTTAGCAATAAAGTAAAGCATTACATAGCGCTTAATGATTGATACACAGGTCATAAAATAATAAAAGACAACCCTATGGCTCCTATCGGTTGTCGTAATCATCGACATATAATCATGATATTTTATACAAAACATGATCATCTCATACATCACATATATCTCCTCATGTAATTGGCCATATCATATCACAACATACCCTTGAAAAACAAGTTAGACGTCCTCTAATTATTGTTGCATGTTTAACGTGGCTACGGGTATCCAGCTAGAACGGTTCTTACCTACGCAAAACCACAATGGTGATACACAAATTGCTATTTAACCTACTCAAGGACCGCTTTTGTCGAATCCAATCCAACTAAAGTGGGAGAGACAGACACCTGCCAGCAGTCTTTATGCAACAAAGTCAGATGTCTGTTTATCGAACCGGTCTCTCGATCGTGGACGAGTAAGGTTGGTCCAGGCCGCTTCATCCCGGAATACTACTGAATCAATAAAATACCAAGGGAGGAAGCAATCTGAATATAAACACCCACAAACTCCTTTTTGTTCTACTCGTGATCTCATCTACGCATACACCTAGCTCATGATGCCACTGTTGGGGAACATTGCATGGGAAACAAAAAAATTCCTACCCACATACAAGATCTATCCATGTTGATGAGCATCAATGATAGGGAGAGTGGATCTACATACCCTTGTATATCGCTAAGCGGGAAGGGTTAAGAAACGCGGTTGATGTAGTCGAACATCGTCGCGATCCAAATCACATGCCGTCCCGCGATCCAATCACGATCCGTCCCGTGATCCAATCACGATCTTTCCAGTGATCCAATCACGGTCCTTCCTATCTAGCGCCTAAAGGACGACACCTCCGTGTTCAGCACACATACAGCTCGATGAAGATCTCCACCTACTTGATCCAGCAAGTGAGGATGGACAGGTAGATGAGTTCTCCGGCAGCACAACGACATGGTGGCGGTGCTGGTGGAGCTGATCCGGCAACGCTTTGCTAAGCTATACCGAACAGATCTAGAGGAGAGAGACGATCTAGAGGGAGGACTATAGCATGTGGATTTTCAGGTGGTGGATTCCCTCAATACCCTCCACCATATATAGGAGAAGAGGGGCGGGTGGAGGCTCCCTAGGGTTTACCCTAGGGGCTTGGCGCAAGGAGGGGAGGAGTCCTAGTAGGACTCCCTCCCCCACATGGCCTTCCGACCTATTGCGCATAGGCCTCCTAGGGGCTGGTTTCCCATCCCACTAGGGGCTGGTGCGCCACCTCCTAGGCCCATGTGGCCCCTTGGTGGGTGGGCTCCACTTGGTGGACCCCCGGAACCCATTCATCACTCCTGGTACACTACGGAAGTGCCCAAAACTTTTCCGGAGCCCAAATTCCACTTTCCTATATATCAATCTTTACCCCCGGACCATTCCGTAGCTCCTCGTGACATCCAGGATCTCATCCACGACTCCGACCAACTTTCGGTCACCAACATACAGAACTCAATACTATCGAAATATCACTCAACCTTAAGTGTGTAGACCATGTGGGCTCGAGAACTATGTAGACAAGACCGAGACACCTCTACGGTCAATAACCAATAGCAGGAGTTGGAGGCCCGTATTGGTTCCTACACATTCTACAAAGACCTTTATCGGTTTATCCTCTATGTCAAGGATTAAGTTAATCCTATATGAAGTTCCCTTTGTTCTTCCGTATGTTTTGCCCGAGTTTCGATCGTCGGTATCTCTATACTAAGTTCAATCTCGTTACCGGCAAGTCCCATTACTCGTTCCGTAATACGAGATCTCATGGCTAACTCTTTAGTCACTTTGCTTGCAAGGCTAATTATGATGTTGTATTACCGAGTGGGCCCTGAGATACCTCTCCGTCACACGGAGTAACAAACCCAGTCTTGGTCATGTAGAGCACATTTATAGTCACCCAGTTACAATGCGATGTTTTATCAAACAAGGTACTCCTCCGGTGTCAGTGAGTTGCATGATCCCATGGTCATAGGAACAGATACTTGACATGCAAAAAACTATAGCGATAAACTGACACAATTATATGCTAAGTTTATAGTTTGGGTCTTTTCCATCACATCATTCTCCCATTGATGTGATCCCGTTATCAAAAGATATATCATGTCTATGGCTAGGAAACCTTCACCATGTTTGACCAACGAGCTAGTCTATTAGAGGCATACTAGGGACATGGTTTTGTCTATGTATCCACACATGTATCTGAGTTTCCAATCAATACAATTCTAGAATGGATAATAAACAATTACCATGAACATGCAAATATGATAATAACTAATTATCATTGCCTCTAGGGCATATTTCCTCTACATTGTCCCTACGGAATTGAATATAATATGATAGATACTTGTTATATGCAATGACGAAGATGCATACGCTAACACACTTTCCGTACTTGGATCATATGAACTTATGATTGGAACTCTAGCAAGCATCCGCCACTCCCAAAGTTCATTAAGTTAAAACCCAACCATAGCATTAAGTATCAAGTCCCTTATACTCCCATACGCAGCAACCAACCTACTCGGGTATGTGCTTCTGTCACTCACACCACCTAACATAGGAAAATCATGAACATATTGCAATACCTTATAGAGGAGATCCCTCATGTTTGCACGACACGGAGGGCACCAGGGGACAGCACCATATCAACGTAAAACTCATATCAATAACATCATAGCACAATTAACCCAAAGGACAAAAAGGATCTACTCAAACATCATAGGATAGCCTAATATCATTGGGAAATGATATATGGAGTTGAGGACCATGTTTAAGTAGATATTACAACGGGGAAGAGATGTGTTAAACCACTGCATAGAGGGTGAGAGAGTTGGTGCTGACGGCAGTGAAGTTGTTAGTGTAGATTGTTGTAACGATGATTTCCCCAGCGGCGTTCCGGCACAACTAGGAGAGAGGGGTGAGAGGGCCCCTTATTCTTATTCCTTGGCCTCCCCCTAGATGAGAGGATAGTTCCCCCTCTGGTCCATGGCGTCCATGGTGGCGGAGGGGCAGGAGCCCCTCCGATATTGAATCTCCCTCTCTGTTCTCTTCTGTTTCACATTCCTGTTTTCTGGCTGAGATTCGTTTCTTATATTCTCGGGGTTCCGTAACTCCGATGGAGATGTGATTTTAACACAATTTTCTTCCAGATATAAGGTTCCTTGCACCCGAAGGAGATCTCCTATCGAATTATGAGGTGAGCACAATACATCACCACGCGCCCGGGCCCTCTGGCACCACGGTATCTCATGGCGGTTGTGGGTCTCCATTTGCATTGATTCCATCTCCCAAAAATCAAATACATTCCAAAATAATTGGTCGTAATTTTTATCGTGTTTAGAGTTTGTTTGATATGGATATCCTGGGAAACAAAAAACATGAGACAAATAGGAACTGACACTGGGCACTTGACCAATAGGTTAGTCCAATAAATCATATAAAATTTTGCCAAAAATATGTGAAAGTTGTATAATATTGGCCTGAAACAATCAAAAATTATAGATATGACCGAGACGTATCGACATCCCCAATATTAATTCCTTCTCGTCCTTGAGTAGGTAAACGATAAAAAATATAATTTGTGATGTGGAATGCTACCTAGCATAATCTTGATCATACATCTAATCATGTCATGAATATTAAGACATGAGTGATGCAAATCAATACTCTATAATTTGACATAAAGACACTGATACTCAGGTATCCCAACAAACAATCATTTCTTTCAAAATATCAAGGATAAAGAATGCTATCCATACAAAATCATATAGCCTTGTCGTGCTCTGTCTTCTTAACACAAAGTATAAATCATGTACTACCTTGGTGTCAGCCAAGCAATTGGTTCATACTTTTTAACGCGCTTTAGCTTTTTCAACTCTCATGTAGTACATGAGCGCAACCCATGGGTATAGCACTATGGGGTGGAATAGAGTATGATGATAGGGGTAAATATGGAGAAGACAGAAAGGTAAGAATGTCTCACATTGATATGGCTAACCAACGGGCTATGGAGATTCCCATCAATTGATATCGTTTCGAGGTGTAGGGATTGCCATGCAACGGATGCACTAAGATCTATAAGTATAAGAAAGCTCAATATGAAAACTGAGTGGGTGTGCATCTAAATCTATAATGAAAAATTCCCACTAGTATATGAAAGTGATAACACCTGAGACTCTCTATATGAAAAACATGGTGCTACTTTGAAGCACAAGTGTGGAATTGGCATGTCCCTTCTCTCTTTGTCTCTCAGTTTTTTCTTATTTCTTTGTTTTTCCTTTTCTTTTTTCTATTTTTTCATTGTCCGGAGCCTCATCCCGACATGTGGGGTAATCATAATTTCCATCATCCTTTCCTAACTAGGACATGCTCTAATAATGAATAATAATGATCATCACACTTCTATTTAGTTACAACTCAATATTACAACTCGATATTAGAACAAAGTATGCATCTATATGAATGCCTCTGGCTGTGTACCATGATGTGAAATGAACTAGTATAGCAAATATATCAAAAAATGGACAAGCCATGGAAACATTATTAGCTATATTACGATCATGTAAAGCAATATGACAATGAATGCTCAAGTCAACAAAACGGAAGCAGTGGGTATTGCATGGCAATATATCTCAGAATGGCTATGGAAATGCCATAATAAGTAGGTATGGTGGCTGTTTTGAGGAACATATAATAAAGCTTACATGTGATAGAGCCTATCATATCATGGGTTTTGGATGCGCCAGCAAAGTTTGCACCGACTCTCGGGGTAAGAAAGGGCAATGCACGGTACCGTAGAGGATACCAAATTGCGGAAAGGTGAGAGCGCATATAATCCATGAACTCACATTAGTCATAAAGAGCTCACATACTTATTGCAAAAGTTTATTATCACTTGAAGCAAAGTATTACCAATGCTCCTAGGTGGGAGGTTGGTAGGAGTTAACCATCGCGCGCCCCCGACCTTCACACAAAGATAGACAATCAAGGATAAATTGTGCTCCAAGTTCCTGGCATAATGAGAGACTATATGTGCATTGTTCGGGAATCACAAACCTTAACACCAATCTTACTAAACACGATCATCCACTAGTACCTCCCACATATTCTCATATCTATATCGCAAAACTATTGCAAGGAATAAAACAGATCATATTGAGTGATCCATAAGTTTTATGTAGGATTTTATGACTAACGATGCAAATGACCAATTCTTGTTGACTCTCTAAATAGATATAAGTGAAGCAAGATATTTTTGTTTTACAAAAGACCATGCTCTAATAAATATAAGTGAAGAAAAATAGCATTCTACAAATAATTGTTTTCTAAGTGAATAGAAACAGGCAATCCAAACTTCAAATGATATAAGTGAAGCACATGAAGTATTCTATAAAGCCATAATCAAAAGATATAAGTGAAGTCCAATGATCATTCTATAAATAAACCATGTAATATCTCCTACCAACATGGTGCATTAAAGAAAACTGAAAACTAAACACAAAATACGCTCCAATATTTACACATATCACATGAACGAAACGAAAACGAAAACATACCAATACTGGTTGAAGAAAGATGGGATGCCTTCCAGGGCATCCTCAAGCTTAGATGCTTGAGTCTCCTTGGATATTTAATTGGGTTTACTTGTGCATACCCAATATTGAACTATTTCCTCTGCTCCATCTCCTTATATCGAGATCTCCTTGATCTTTGAACATTTAATCCACACAAAACATAACAAAAAACTAGTGAGATCCGATAGTATAATAAAGAAAATTTCTACTTTAAGTTTTGTTGCAAACCCATACATATTTTATATTTGAATTATACCTATTGTATTATAACTTCTCCAGGTCTTATACCACTGATAAAATCAATAGTTTCATCGTAACAAGCAAAAGAATGCATCAAAAACACAATATATCTTAAACTGGACAATCTCTAGTAATCTAAAGTTTGACCATACTTATGTAACTCTGAAAATTATGAAAAAATATTAAGAAATAAAAAATTGTATATAAATACTGTGTAAAAAATTCAGAATGTTTTGACGTTCCAGTAAAAAACATAAATACATGCACTACAACCAAAGTGTTTGTTTTTGAACCGCACATACCAACAAGCAATCTAATCATCCTAAAGGCAAATCTTGGCACATTATTTTTATAATACAATGGATTTGTACAAGGGGATAATTATTATTTTTGAACAATTTCTTTGATTCAAGATTCACAAATTTCCATGGGCATGAACAAAGTTCAAGGCTAGCCCCCACTTCAACGATGCTCATCATCTCTCTCATTTTCATCTTTGTTTTTGTGATGTTTTAGGTTCCCCACCATATTATTTTTTAACTTTATAAAATAAAATAATAGGATAAAATGACTCCCTAAAACTTCTGGGTTGTCTCCCTAGCAACGCTTACTTTAAAGCCATTAAGCTGGGCATAAAGTGCTCAAGAAATGGATCCACTCAGATCCCAAGGTATATCAAAGCCAATTTTAATTAACAATGATTTGTAATTTATTAGTGAGCACGAAGTGATATATATCATGTGTGATAGTAAGACGCAAGCCATCAATATAATCCTTAACAAGAGCCAACTTCTCCGATATAGTGTAGTTGGGAGAATTCCAAAAGATAATAGGACTATCATGTTTGGGTGCAATAGAAACAATTTCAATCTTAACATAAGGAACTATAGGAAGTTCATCTCCATAAGAATAATTCATATAGGCATCTTTGCCATAAACATATCAAGCATCAAGTTCATCAAAAAGGGATATTTCAAAAGAATCCATGGGATCATAGCAATTATCATAGAATCCATCCTTCAGTAAGCACGAAGGGCAATTAAATAATGTATGAGTTGAGGAGTCACTCTCATTAGAAGGTGGGCACCGGTACCAAAGCCGCTATTCCTCCTTTTGTTCTTTGCTCTCCTCCTCATTTTTTTCATGTAATGAACTCATAATTTCAGGAACTTCCTCATCCATAGATCCCTGAAAAATACTAGTCTCTTCGAAGGCAACGATCATTCTTTCAATAAATTATTTTACATAAGAATTAGAAGCATATATTTCATATAAATATTTAAGTAATGCAAAATTTTAAGATTTTTAAAGAGTAGCATCGTCCTTTTCAATCAAAGTAGCAATTTCATAAGCACCTTTCAAAGCAACAGATTCTTCAATTTGTTTAACATCATAATAATAGGCTTCCTTGGCATAAGAAGATAGAATTCCATTATTATTAAACACACATTGGTAGGGAATGTGTTATTTAGTTTATTCAAAACTACAAGTAAAGTCATGTATTTCACAAAACTTCCAAGCATCGCAAGACAAACTATTAATTTGATGCCACAAGACTTTGCCTTTTGAAGATAAGCGGTGTCGCACATAATGAGCATGCTCATTTAATGATTTTCCCTCGACTAAGCTAGTTAGGGTTTCACCAAGGGCACAAAGGGATCAAAGATGATCTAAGTAATAAGCTTCAATAGTACGGAACACTAGTGGTTCCTCAACTTTTGGAGAAACACGTACATCTAATTTCTTTGGTATTTTGCGATTCCTCTCCATATTTAAAGATAGGAAACAAGTAATAACACAAAATAAAATTACTTAGTGATAAAGCAAACAAGCACACACAAGAATATTCATCCTCTTCTATTGCTTCCCAGCAACGGCGCCATGAAAAGGTCTTGATAACCCATGAATGTAAGGGATCGTTTGTAGTATTTTTCGATAAGTAAGAGTGTCGAACCCAACGAGGAGCTAAAGGTAGAAAAAAGTATCCCCTCAAGTTCTATCAACCACCGATACAACTCTATGCTCGCTAATACTTGCTTTACCTAGAACAAGTATGGAACAACTTTGCGGGAATAAAACGAGGAGTACTTTGCAAGATAATAAATAATGTGGAAATAAAAATTACGTGCCGTTTTAATAATGGAACAATAAATGTAAATAGCTTAGTAGAAAGCTTTTTGTGTAACACAGGAGAAAGATTATCCCTAGGCAATTGAATATAATATGATAGATACTTGTTATATGCAATGAGGAAGAGGCATACACTAACACACTTTTCGTACTTCGATCATCTGCACTTATGATTGGAACTCTTACAATCATCCGCAACTACCAAAGTTCATTAATTTAAAACCCAACCATAGCATTAAGAATCAAATTCCCTTTACTCCCATACGCAAGAACCCACCTACTCGGGTCTGTGCTTCTATCAATGATGCCACCCACCATAGGTAAATCATGAACATATTGCAACCACTACAGCGGGGATCCCCCACGTTTGCTTGACAAGGTGGGCACCATAGGATATCACCATATCAACATACAACTCATATCAATAACATCATACCACAATTAACCCATAGGACAAAAGCGATCTACTCAAACATCATAGGATAGACAAATATCATTGGGAAAGAATATAAGGAGTTGAGAACCATGATTAAGTAGAGTTTATAGGAGTAGATAGGTGTTACACCTCTACATAGAGAGGGAGATATTTGGTGTTGATGGCCGAAAAGTTGTTGGTGTAGATCGCTATCACGATGATAGCCCCGATGGCGTTCTTCTTATTCTTCCTTGCCCTGCTCCCTAGATGAGTGGAGAGTTCCCTCTATGGTCCATGGCCTCCATGGAGGCGGAGGGGTAGGAGCCCCTCCGAGATTGGATCTCCCTCTTTTTTCTCTTATGTTCTTCCCCGTTCCTATTTTTTGGCCGGAAACCATTTCTTATATTCCCAGAGATCTGGAACTCCGATCGCACTAAAATATTAATACTATTTGTTTCTGTATATAATCTTCCATGCTCCCAAAGGTGAGCTCCAACCGACTTACGAGGTGAGCACAATACATCACCATGTGTCTGGGCCCTCTAGCATGCCGTGGTATCTCGTGGTGGCCGTAGGCCTCCGTTTGCGTTGATTCCAACTCCCCAAAATCACATATATTCCAAAATAATTCTCCGTAAATGTTTATCGTGTTTGGACTTTGTTTGATATGGATATTCCGCGAAACAAAAAACATGCAACAAACAGGAACTGGAACTCAGCACTGGATCAATAGGTTAGTCCAATAAATCATATAAAATGTTGCCAAAAATATGTGAAAGTTGTGCAATATTTACATGAAACAATCAAATATTATAGAAACGACCGAGATGTATCAAATATATAATTATTTTTTTGGTAAACGAGGGCCCCACAAACCATCATGCCACGATCAGGGGGTGGCTGCGCCCTGTTGGTTTGTGCCACCCTCGTGGGTCCCCCTGACTCCGTTTTATTTTTTGATTTTTTCTAAAATACGAAGACCAACAAAACATATATTTACCATATCACGTACGTTATCCTTTTTTAGGTTTTGGGAGTGTTTCGGTAGGTCTCTTTTATGTGCTCGTCCAGTGTTATAAATTGAATAACATTAATTTCAACATTAATGGGAATACCTTAAATGTAGTGCTTAATTATTTGCCCATTCACCAGTCTCTGATTTTTTCCTGCGAAGTTATTAATTTTTATCGCACCGGAGCGATATACCTCCTCGACAACATATGAGCCCTCCCATTTGGGGAGGAGTTTACATGCGAAAAATCTGAAACGAGAATTATACAAAAGCACTAGGTCTCCTACATTAAATTCTCGTTTTTGAATTCTCTTATCATGCTATCTTTTAATCTTTTCTTTAGACAACTTCATGTTTTCATAGGTTTCTGTCCTCCATTCATCTTGGGACCTAATATCAAATAACCTCTTTTCTCTAGCAAGTTTAAAGTCATAATTAAGTTCTTTATTGCCCAATAAGATTCATGATCTAATTCAAGAGGTAATTGACAAGCTTTTTGATATATCATTTTAAATGGAGACTTTCCAATTGGATTCTTATAAGCAGTTATGTAATCCGATAGAGCATTATCTAGTTTCCTAGACCAGTTGTTCCTGGATCTATTGACAGTATTTTTCTATTAATTTTATTTCTCGGTTGCTTAATTCAACTTGGACACTAGACTGAGGATGATAAGGTGATACAACTCTATGGTTAACATCATATTTAGCTAGAAGTTTACAAAACGCACCGTGAATAAAATGTGAACCGCCATCAGTCATTAAGTATCTAGGGACTCCAAACCTCGGGAAAATGATGCATTAAGCATTTTAATAGATGTGTTATGATAAACACTACTAATTGGAATAGCTTCTACCCACTTAGTAACGTAATTAACAGCAACTAAAATATGTGTATATCCATTATAGGAAGGAAAAGGTCCCATAAAATTGAAGGCTCAAACATCAAATGGTTCTATTGCAAGTTAATAATTAAAAGTAATTTCCTAACAATTACCAATCCTACCAACTCTTTGGCGCTCATCACATGAAAGGACATACTTACGAGTATCTTCAAATAGAGTAGTCCAATAGAAACTGGATTGTAATACCTTGTTAGCAGTTCTGTCAGCAGCATGGTGTCCTCCCTAAGCCTCGGAGTGATACTTCCTTCAAAAATCATGTTCATATTGAGGTACACAACGTCTAATAACACCATCTACTCCTTCTTTGTAAAGATGTGGGTCATCCCAAAAGTAATATCAAAAATCATAAAAGAATTTTTTTTCTTTTGTTAATAGGTGAAGCTAGGTGGAATATACTTAGGAACAATATATTTAGCAGAGTAAGCATACTGATGAGTGCTACATGAAGTATTAATAACAGAAAGTTGCGCAGCAGGAAAATTACCATCAATAGGCAGTGAGTCATCAAGAACATTTTCCATCCTACACAAGTTATCTGCTACATGATTTTCATCTCCCTTTCTATAAACTATATGCAAAATAATATTCTTGAAGTGAAAGCACCCACCTGATAAGTCTAGGTTTAGCATCTTTCTTTTCCATAATATATTTAATAGCAGCATGATCAATGTGAATAGTTACTTTGGAATCAACAATATAAGGTCTCAACTTATCACATGCAAAAACAATTAATTAAACATACTTTCGGTAGTGGCATAATTTCTTTGAGAAGTGTCTAGGGTCTTACTAGCATAACGAATAACATTCAATTTCTTGTCTATTATTTTCCCTAGAACAGCACCATCAACATAATCACTAACATCACACATAATTTCAAAAGGCAGGTTCCAATCAGGTGGTTGGAGAATAGGTGCAGAAATCAAAGATTTCGTAAGTATTTCAAAGGCTTCTACACAATCATCGTAAAATACAAACGGGGTATGTTTTTGAATAAGATTAGTTAATGGCCTAGAAATCTTTGAGAAATATTTAATGAAACGCATATAGAAACCAGCATGAACAAGGAAAGTTCTGATATCTTTGATATCCTTGGGGCATGGCATTTTCTCTATCGCATCAACTTTGGCTTTGTTCACTTCAATGCCTCGTCCAGAAATTTTATGCCCAAGTACTATTCCTTCATTCACCAAAAAGTGGCACCTCTCCCAATTAAATACATGATTAGTTTCTTCACATATCTAGAAAACTCGATCGAGGTTGCTCAAGCAGTCATCAAAAGAAGTCCTGTAAATGAAAAAATCATCCATGAAAACCTTAAGAATAGTTTCACAGAAGTCACAGAATATAACAGTCATCAATCTTTGAAAGGAAGTAGGTGCATTGCATAAACCAATAGGCATACACATATAAGTATAAGTTCCAAAAGGGCAAGTAAAGATAGTTTTCTGTTGATCTTCTTTTGACATAGGTATTTGAGAATAGCCAGAGTATCCGTCAAGAAAACAAAAATGGCTGTGCTTAGAAAGTCTTTCTAACATTTGATCAATAAAATGCAAGGGGTAACGATCTTTCCTAGTAGCCTTATTTAATTTCCTAAAATAAATCACCATCCTATAGCCGGTTACAATTCTTTTTGGAATAAGCTCATTTTTATCATTAGGAACGACAGTTATACCACATTTCTTAGTAACACAATGAACAGCGGTTACCCATCTAGTATCAGCAACAGGATAAATTATACCTACTTCCAGAGGTTTAGTATCTCAGTTCTTACCACCTCCTTCATCTTAGGATTGATATGGCGGTGATGATCAACAACAGGTTTAGCATCCGGTTCCATATTAATCTTGTCCTGGCATAGAGTGGGGCTTATGCCATTAAGAACATGAAGACTATATCAAATAGCAGCCATGTGCTTCTTTAGAGTCTTAGGTAATAGCTTTTCTTCATGCTTTGAAAGTTTAGCAGAAATAATAACAAGATATATCTTCTATTCATCAAGATAAGCATATTTCGAAATATCAAGGAATGTCTTTAGCTCAACCACGAGATCTCCCTTGGGTGGAGGAGGATTCCCTAATATATCAACTGGTAGGTTGTGTTTAACAATAGTTGTTTGTCTAAGAAATGTATCATCTATTTTATTTCTTTCATTCATATGCATATCATTTTCATGGTCTAGCAAATACTCCTATAATGGATCAATAGGAGGTACGGCAATAGAAGCAAGACCAATTATTTCATCCTTTTTTGACTCATAACTATAGGGAAAAACCCCACAACATACTTTATCGATAAAAAGATAGAATTATAGGTGTTACAAGGAGTAACTAGAAAGTACAGCTAAGGAACTGGAAGAAAAACTAATGTACATAATATAAAACGATATACTGAGATCCATCAAGGGTGTAAGTATGAGATACATCTCAAAAGCTCATCCTTGAAGGCTGACTTAATCCTGTGTTGCATTGTAGAAATATCATCTACAAAGGCTGCACTCCACCAATTGAATCTTAGCCTTTCATGCTTGAATACTTTTGCTTTTGCGATAATCCAGATATTCCAGCAAGCAAGTAATATCACTTGAGAGAAGAAGGGCTTTGCAAACTCCCTCTTGACATGTATGCCCACTTCTCCCATAATATCCCCTGAGACCAGTAAATCTGAACGTAGTTCCATAACTTTGTATTGAAGTTGCACTGAAAGAAGAGATGGTCCCTGGTTTCTCTTTTATAGATTGGACAAAGAACACACTGAACACCATCATCTAGGTGCCAATGCCTCCTTTCAACCATATCCTTAGCAATGAGCCTATCCATCATCATTATCCATGCAAAGACCTTTATCTTCATTTTGCAACATGATCTCCATATCCATGAGAGTAATGGGTTAAAATCCAGGTTTGAGTGCATGAGTGTGTGTAAGCTCTTGGGACTGAATTCCATAGATCAACCCTGCGACCGCCAAGAATCTGTAAGTTCTGCATCTCTATCACAAGCCCCTATAAAGGTTTGAAAGGCTAGATAATCATTGTAAGTTTGCTCAGACAATGGTAGAGGAAAAAGATCAGTCAACTCCTATACCCTGGACACTTCTTTGGCCGAAATCCATGGATCTTTCACATAAGAGAAAAGCCTTGGTATCCTAGATTCCATAATGGCAACACTATCACCAAGTTTCCAATTATCGGACCAAAATAACACAGTGTCCCCTGCATTAACTTTTACCCAGGTAGATGACCTAAACTGGGATAGGACCTTCCAAATATCCTTTGATCAAAAAGTGTGTCGGGACCCCGATCCAAAGTCATATGAATCCAGACTGTAACATATCACATCACTTTGTGGCCTCACGCACGATATCCTCCATGGCTGCAGGCTTACCTTAGTCGGGTCCATTTGCGTCTTTTGGCTCACGTATGTGAACTTGTCGCTGGCAATCAAACGATAGAGAACCTGGGCCGACATGACTAGTCATAGGACCCAAGTGGCACACCTGTATGGAAACAGGCATACGTAACCCAACCATGCAGGTGCCAGCCTCAAGCGTGTGTAGACGAGTCTACAAGGACTCCATTACGTCGTGAGACATAAATGCCATCACCGCACGTAGACGAGTTGTAGCAGGCTACAGGGACTCCATTACACTGTGAGAAATTTCCCCGAAGGGACTGACACAGCAGCAAAGAAGGATACATGCCGGTCAATTAATGTGTCCGGAGCAGTAGCAAGCTACCAAGGCTCGATGGAAGCACAAAGAGGCAGTTTCTTATAAGGAGTACTACTAAAGGCACACGACTAGGTGTCGGATCCCATACATACCGTTGCACGTCACACATACGCATGACATTCCCGATATGCATAGATACAACCATGGCATCACAACATAACCATACAACAACTTTTATTTAAGGGGCTCAGACGAGCCTTGCATAACATGTTCTCAAAGATAGGGGTCACATGACCCGACACTCAAGTCATACAAACAAGTTCATACAAACCAAGCGGAAGGATGAGTTGTCTGAGTACAGACAGATGAAAGGGTAAAAAGGCTCATGGCCTAACTATCTACAGCCCTCCATAGGGCATAAGGTCGTAGATGGGACACCAGCTATTCGACATCATCGACATCTAGAAAGAACCCACCTGATGGGTCCTGGGTCTCATCTGTAGCATTTATTAAGCAAACGTGAGTACAAACGTACTCAGCAAGTCTTTCAAATAGACCTAGTCTTTTCATGCTCATGTATCAACAAGGGGAGTGGTGAAGTTTATGCAGCAGTGCCAGCTTTGACTCATGGCTAACCGACACTACACAATTTTAACTCTTTGTTTAAATTTTAGATATCGCACGCGAGTCCACCAAGTCCATTACAATACACCACCATGGATTCACTTCCCACTCCTGGGAGAGTGCCATCCACGGTACTCACACTTGTCTTGATATTTTTATGAGTATCCATTTGATTATATATGAACAACATAAGTTTTCCAAGTAGTCCATATGCGAGGATGTGGCTATTCAACTAGTTTCATACCCTGCAGGGGTGTACTTCTACACACACACTGTCGCCACTTATCGATGTGTCCTCTTAAAACCATGCACCTCGGCAACCTTCAAGCGGAAGCCTAGCGAGGGAGTCGGCCACGACCGTCAATCACATAAGACCTCTAGTCCAGACTATCTCCTATTTGAGACTGAACCCGCACGAAAGTCCGGCCGAAGTTTCCGCTATGGCCCAAATGATGTGCGCGGGGTTCCCAAGCCCACCATTCAGGTGATCCTTGGTACACCATGCCACAGCCTACCGTTTCGTCACCCACCCCTAGGGTCAGCGCTACACTCGATTAAGGACTAAGCGACTGAAAAGTTGAGACAGGTCGAGTTACCGGAACCCAATGTGTGGTAGTAACTAGTCTTGGATCACAAACACGGAACTCAGTTCCTACGAACGGTCCCAATGAGACAACCCACTATGTACTCCTACATAGCCTCTCATCGCAACCTTTACCAACTCGGTTTCATCTTAAGCTTATCACATAAGAACATCATTATTTCACTCTAGTTCATCACCTAGATGTATCGAACTTGACACAACTCTAAGCGTAGCAAGCATAGCAGGAAAAGTAAGCTAAGCACATCATGGCACAAGCATCTACCAGGTATGCTAGGTTGCAAGGTTTAGCTATTTATTGTGACAATGACAGGTCATGCAAAAGAATAGGTTCATCTACCATGTATGAGAGACAAGTGAATGTTTGTCCTAATGCAATAAACAAGAGCAGGAGCGAGAGAGTGGGATGTTATCGGAATGATCAAAGGGGGTTGCTTGCCTTGCTGGGTAGCGAGAAGGTTCTCTCCTTCGTTGGAATACTCGGGGGTATCCTCAGAAGCAGGGCCTACCGTAATGCAGATAAATAACAAACAATACATGCAAGTGCAACAATATGATGCAAGATCATGATATGGTAGCATGTAAGGATGGGCTAATGCAACTATTGTCCAAGTTAATTTGAAATGAGTTTGAATATAGCTTCAAAATCAATCTACATTTCATATTCCATATATTGACCTATTAGTAAAAGTCAATTTTCATCTACATAGGTTGCCCTAACATGCATGATAATGCACCATTAGATTCATTGGATTTTTCTGATGAATTTTCATATATAAATTATTTTCATCTGAGTTACAGATTAATTTATATGAATTTTTAAAGTTTCAAACATTTTCTGGAATTATTTTAAAACTTCAAATTCCTTTTATTACATCAGCCTGACGTCATCATGGCATCAGTAGGTCAGTTGACCAGGCCAGGTCAAACCTGGCGTGTGGGGCCCACACGTCAGTGACACAGGCCTAATCCTCACGCTGACCAGGGTTTTACCCGCAACTGGGGCCCACTGGTCAGTGGCTGGGGGGCTAATTAGCAGGGGGATTAGCCCCTAATGGCCGGCCACGTCAGCGCCCACCGGCCGCCGGCGACCAAAAGCACGGTGGCGAGTCACCGGACTTGCGCATCTAGTGGCCATTTGGCATGCGGAGGGCACCGGGAGGTAGCTCGTGCACGCATGCATCCAACGGAGCAGCAGAGGGGGCTCAGGGTCGCCGGAGATGACGGCCACGACGAGCTAGGCGGTAGCGGCGGCTCGTGCAGGAAGGGCATGATGGCTACGGTGCATGGGAGAGAAAGGGGAGAAGGGCAGGAGCACCAGCGGCTTACCGCGGTTCCAACAGTGGCGACAGTGAGGTCGGGGGAGGTCCGGACGAGGCGAATCGTTGGGGTAGGGCTCCGGTGGCCGATGGAGAAGAAACGGCGGTGGCGCGGCGCAGAGGCTCCTGACGTCTTCTGGCTCCTTAGGGAGGACGAGGGAGTCACGGTGGGGCTTTGGGGAACGGTAGAGGGGCTCTAGCTAGGCGAGCAGCGACAATAGCTCGAGCGGAGCTCGGCCATGGCGAGAGGAAGGAGAGGGATGAGCGTGGGGGAAAGGGAGAGAGCAAGACCAGCTCGATCCAGACACCTCTCGCGATGTCATCCGCGGCGTCATGCTAGCCGGGGACGGCCAGGCAAGCAGGTGGCATGGCGGCATGCCCGCGCGTGCGCGTGGGCCACACGCCATGTCCACTCGCGCTAGGAGGAAGAAGACCCTCTTGCCCCCAGTGGGCTGGGCCGCAGATGGGTTGCCACGGAGGTTCGCCTCCCTCTTTTTTTTAATGTTTTTACTTTCTGTATTATAAATCTGAGATCTATTTTCTTTCTTTTTTTTTCAGATACAAATGCTATTATAAATATCCCAATTATTTTATACAATTAAGTTTGAATATTTCAAATTGCTATGAAAAGTTTCAAGACGTTTTAAAATCAAAAATAATGATAATGCTTTATTTGGCCTTTTCAGCAGCTTTGTTATTTATTTTTAAATTTCTGTAATGGCTCAAATATTTAAAATGGCCCCTGATACTTACATGTCCATAATTATCAGACATAGGGAACATTTTGTATGTGCATTTTGAATTTGTTGAGTTTTCACAAACTTTGAATTAATTTGAGTCCAATGTGAGCGTGGGGTTTCTTTTAATCCCCACTTCATGTTGATGTAAAAATTGAAACATGATGCCCACACATGCTGTCCTATGACATCTATCTAGGGATGTGACAACTCACCCCCACTCAAAAGAATCTCGTCCCAAGATTTTGAAGTCGTCGGGAAGGGCGCGGGGTACTCTTGTCGAAGACGATCTTCTGTTTCCCATGTGGCCTCCTTTTCAGAATGGTGTGACCACTGAAGCTTGAGAAACTTGATGTTCCGACACCGAGTGGTATGCTCGGCTTTATCAATAATACAAATAGGGTATTCTCGATATGTAAGGTAATCTTGGAGATCAAGAGCTTCGTGGTCTACTTCACGGACAGGGTCCAGTAAGCAATGCCTGAGTTGCGAGATGTGGAAGACATCATGAACCTTGGAAAGATGCGGCGGAAGTTCCAATTGGTAGGCAACCTCTCCTTGTTTAGCAAGAATGCGAAAAGGTCCAATATAACAAGGAGCCAACTTGCCCTTGATACCGAATCGATGGGTACCCTTCAGAGGTGTAACCCGAAGGTAAGCCTTCTCGTCAACTTCATAGGTCACAGCCTTATGATGGCGATCATATTGTCTCTTTTGACGAGATTGGGCTGTTTTCAACTTTTCGCGAATAATGTGAACTTGCTCCTTTGCATCCTGGATCATATCCGGGCCAAAGAGTTGCCTCTCTCCGGTTTCTGACCAGTTAAGAGGTGTTCGACACCTTTGTCCATAGAGAAATTCAAAAGGGGCTTTGCCCAAGCTTGATTGATTACTATTGTTATAAGCAAATTCGGCAAATGGAAGACATTTTCCCAGTTCATACCACAGGATATAACACAAGCTCGGAGCATGTCTTCGAGGATTTGATTGACTCGCTCAACTTGAACACTTGATTGTGGGTGGAAAGCAGTGCTAAAGGATAGATGAGTCCCCATAGCGGTTTGAAAACTTTCCCAAAATCGGGAAGTAAAGATACTTCAACGGTCTGAGTTAATCTCCAACGGAACACCATGAAGAGAAACTATTCAAGAAACATATGACTCCGCTAGCTGGCTAGCACATATACTATAGCGACCCGACTCAAAACGAGTCAAGCCTCGGTGTGTTCTGTGCCATCCCTGGATCAGTATGCTAGCACACAGTACATCAATGTATATATCAAAGTGCAATCACATGTAAATAACGTAAAAATGATATATACCTTAAAATAGCAGCGGATACAGTCAACGGGAGTGGAGTCCTAATAACACCAACGGCAAGTTGAGTGCGGACCGTAACCCTGAATCGTACTCTTACCCGTCGTAGAAGAGTATCTGCAACATAAGACGTTGCAGCCTTGTAGGTCAGTACATTGAATGTACTGGCAAGATCACCATAGTAGAACAGAAAAATAAAGATTATTCTATATGCAAAGGCTTTGTGGCTCTGTGTCTGAGTTTTTGCGTAAAAGCTGATTTTATTTTCCTACAACAAAGGAATATCAGGAATTTCACTATGGAGTTACCTATCATGACATGGTTCCGCCAACCAATGTCTCAATGCCCATAAGTATCATTAAGTTGCCCACAATTAGTTATTAGTCCAGTGTTGAGAGTTCAGAGATAGATCCAAGTCTAGAAGCTCAAATTGTCCGTAACCGGGGACACGGCTAATCGATTAGGTTTAACTCTGCAGAGTGTTGTGTACTTTACCCACAAGATTCTTTCCCTCCTGGTAAGTCCTCGCACTGCCTGGTGTTTGAGAACAGGATGAAAGAAACATGGTCTTTCAGAGTGCTTCCCTGACTGTCCGACAGTGCCCATCCCATCATAACGTCGACTACATCTCGTAGCACTGCCCAGCAGAGTCACAACAAAGATCCACCAAGCCAGAGCCCATAATGACTTGTGGCTACACAGGTAAGCTTCCTGGCATGAAGTATTCATCCTTCTCTTTGAGTCTGGGTGAAGCTTTCCGCAAGATGTCATGGCGCTTCTCCATGCATCCCGGCCATCCACTGGTTTCTCCAGGGATGCCCAATCAACCATCCTTCACCCAGTAGTGTGTATTGAAAACTTGTCTTCTCGAGTCTTGAAGTCTTGAGGACTTGAAGATGCAGGACTTGAAAATGTCTTCATGAAGTTGTCGTCTTGACGTAGAGTCCTTCTTCACACCACTCACAAACGCTCATACCAAAACCCGTCTACGTTAGCTTAGCATTGCACTAACTAGCGTTCCCGGGGCTTTAGTAACAAGTGGTGGGTTCCTACCTCATGCATTCTACTCAACTACAAGAGTTTCAATAACACTACGGGAGGGATCTGTTGAATGATGTCACTACATGCAATAAAACATAGGTATGAAAAGATGGTCAAAGTGAACTTGCCTGTACTGTTGATGAAGATAAAGATCGCTCTCAAAAATAACTTGATAGACTATTCGTCACTCTCCGATGAAAAATCTATATAACAACCATTGCATTCATAAGCAAACACTTCTAACAAGCAATACTAGCAATCAAAAGGAAACACAAGGAACAAAAACAACAAGGTTGATGAAGCAAACACTTAAGACAAAACTCAAAGCCAAGAAAGTTTTCATAAAAACAACTAAGGTAGTTTTCCTCTACAACAACTAGTAACAAAACAAAAACAAAGTAAAATATAACAAAAGGGTTTTAGTAAATATTTTACTAGCAAAAAGAATTACTTTTGAAGAATAAGTAAAACTATGAAAACAACATTCTAACAACATAAATGTTTGCCTAATAAACTTAACAATGAGTGAAACACTAACATAAGAGAAAACACTTTTATACAACCACTAAGTTAACAGAAAATAAATAGTAAAATCATTTATTATAAAACAAAATTAAGTCATCTATAACTTTGTGAAAAGAGTTTCTATGAAACTAAATTGTTTTTATAACATATTACCTAATGAAAATAATATAGTTTTCCTATCATAATAGAACTAATCTAAATTATTTTTATTAACTAAGCATTTCTTAACAGAAAGAAATTACTACAAATTTTTATTAGAAAACAGAATGTAATTACTTAAAACTTTAGTTAAAAGAATTGTTACTAACAAATTTGCTTTTAAAACAACTATACCTATTTGAAAGAGGGTAAAGATCCCTACAACAAAATTTATAAACTAAACAAATCAATTTTTGTTAACATCAAGTAAATTACTAAGGTTTGCAACAACAAAACTAAATGAAATCTAAAATATAATGTAAATCATATTCAGATTTTCAAAATGAAACAAAGTAAATCAATATAAATAAACTGATATGAAACTAAACAGATTCTGTTTGGTTTGAAAATACTATTTAAAATTATTATAAAAATTCTCAAACTCTACCAAATGATAGCTATGATCACTAGTGACAATTAGGAAAAAGAATCATTCAAAAATTCATTTTAGAACTCAAGATATTCAGAAAACAAAATTTAAATCAAATCTGTTCAAACTCAAATTTAAATGTTCCACAGAAACTAGATGAAATTTGTGACACTATACAAAAAGAATTATTTAAAAACGTTAAACAGTTTAAAAGATATAAAGGAAATAAAATCAGAACTTATTCTGGAAACAGAAATTAAAACAGAAAAGAAAATGTGTTTCTATCGGTCAGGGGGTACACATGTCGCTTCTTGATTGGAAAAAGGGGTGCGCGCGCGGGGTGTTACGGGAGGTCGACCGAACCTTAGCAGAAAACGGTTCGGGGATTTATTCCTTCTAATCTAAACCGTTCATCTGGATCCGACGGTGGGGAGGGAGAGGGAGGCTCACCACGGCGGGGTGAAGTCCGGCGACGGCGACGGTGACGGCGACGACTCGGGATCGGAGCGTGCGTCAGCTCCAGGGGGTATCCGGCGACGGCGTTGGCTCCGTTCGATGCAGGGGAGAATGGTGATGTCAATGGTGGCGTCGGTGAGGCTCGGGGGCGTCGGAGTCGACGGGCAGGAGCTCCGAGGCGGCTCGGTGGAGGTGGGGCTCCGGCGAGGTGATGATTGCGCCGTTCTGGTGGGTCTCCGGTGAAGCATAGGGGTGGGGAAGGTGCGCACGGGCGAGAGGAGTTGGGTAGAGGGCTTAGTGGCGCTCGTGGAAGGCAGGGTGGAGTAGGGGAGCAACAATGGCGTGGCGGCTGTGGGTATCTCCGGCGAGAGATTCCGGTGAGGGTGGTGCACGGGAGAAGGGGAAAACAGGGGGAATGGAGAGAGGAGGGTGAGGGCTATTTATAGGACCAGGTGCGGGGTAGGGGAGTAAGGGAGGGAGGGGGTCCGCGGCGAGGGGATCCGGTGACGGCGTCGGGAGCATGGGAGGAGGAAGGCGACCCAGCGGGGCTAACGGTCGGTCGGGTGGGACCCGGTGGCAGCGAGAGGGAGGGCGAGGTTTCCGCGTCGGTCGGCCGGCGCATATTGAATTCGCGAAATAAAGCCTGTGGGCCGGCCCGTTTTAATTCTAAAACCGTTACTGTTTTCTGTTTAATGTTTTTCCAGAGCGTTTCAAAAACCTTTAAAGCATTCAAATCGTCTCTAAATATAGGAGTATTATATATCAAAATTAACAGAATAATAAATGCAATTTAATGAACATTTTTATTCTGTCATTCGAACACCTTAACAAAAAAATATTTTTTAGAAATTGCCTATTTGTTTTTAAAACTTTTTTTGCAAATATTTTCAAAACAACTCCTGGTTACTTTTGTTCAAATAAATCACCAAAATGACCCTGGTGTGGAGTGTCATGTTACTCCTCTCAAATTTTTGTCAGGGGTTTGAATACTTTGAAAATTTTGAATAGGGACCAAATATGAAATGGATTTTCAAAATAATCCAGAGGTTTTCAAAAGCTCTTTCAATTCCTTCTTTTAAACTTCCAACTCATATTTCTTAAAATTTTAGGAAGTCATATTATCCTCTCTCATGAAAATCATTGAGTTGCATAAAGTTTTCTGAATTTGAAATATTTTCAAAATGGAAATTCAAATCATTTTCAAATCCCTTTTCATTTCTTTAAATGGAAGAAGTCATTTCATCTTCACTCTAGGGTTTTGTGATGAAATGAATTTGAATTCCTGGTGATCAAAATGCAGATTGAAAGTTTTGGGAACGTCATTTCATTCCCTCTCAATAAACTTTGAAAAAGTTTCAAATTTCACTCACTTTCAATCACTCAAACAAACAAACAAACAATCATTCTAATAATTATTATAACATTCCAAAGTTTGGGATGTTACATATACTCTCCCGAATAGGAAGAAAATGAGTCACTTTGGAAAGGCGGTCAATGACCACAAAGATAGCATTATTCCCTCTCTTGGTCCTGGGAAATCCGGTAATGAAAGCCATACTGACCTTATCCCATTTACATTCGGGAATAGCTAAGGGCTGAAGGGTGCCAACAGGCCTTTGATGTTTTGCTTTCACGTGACAACAAACTTCGCAATTAGCAATGAACTGGGCAATGCCTCTCTTCATCCTAGTCCACCAGAACCTCTGGCGTAGGTCCTGCTACATCTTGGTACTACCCGGATGAATTGTGAGAGGAGAATCATGAGCTTTCTTAAGGATCAATTGTCATAGATGTTGCTTCTTTGGGATTACCAAGCGGTTCTCAAAGAAGACAACACCTCGATCATCTTCCGAGAAGCACCTAACATTACCCTTCTTAATGTTTTTCTTGATCGAAGATATCCCGGCATCATGCTTCTGGGCTTCTATAATTTGATCCGTAAGAGTAGGTTTCACCACCAGGTTGGAAAGGAATTCTTGAGGAGCAATGTAAAGTTTTAACTTCCGAAATTCCTCATGGAGAAGTGGTTGACCTTCTTGTAACATCAGGTTGTTACAATAAGACTTATGACTTAGTGCATCAGCCATAACATTGGCTTTCCCCCGGGTGTAAGTTATCCCTAAGTCGTAATCTATAATCAACTCAACCTACCGTCTTTGCGTGAGATTCAAATCCGGCTGGGTGAAAATCTATTTCAGACTTTGGTGATCAGTGTAAATTTCACAACGATTACCAAGAAGGTAATGTCGCTAGGTTTTTAGTGCATGGACCATAGCTGCAATCTCAAGATCATGTGTTGGATAATTATCCTCATGTGGACGCAACTGTCGAGATGCGTATGCAATCACATGCATGAGAATGCAACCTAATCCTTGTCGTGAGGCGTTGCAATAGATGACAAAGTCCTTAGAGAAATCAGGTGGCACCAGAACGGGAGCGGAGGTCAGTCATCTTTTCAACTCCTGAAAACTATGCTCGCATTGTGGAGTCCACTAGAACTTTTTATCTTTCATGAGGAGTTCAGTCAGAGGTTTCGCAACCTTGGAGAAATTCTCGACAAAGCGGTGAGAATAGCTCGCTAAGCCAAGGAAACTCCGAACTTGCTTAACCGATTCAGGTTGAGTCCAATCAAGGACGGCCTGAACTCTCTCGGGATTGACATCAATACCTTTACCAGAGATCACGTGGCCTAGATAGGTCACTTCTGGCAGCCAAAATTCACACTTGGAGAATTTGGCATACAGACGATGCTCTCGAAGTTTCATCAACACCAGCCTTAGATGCTTGGCATGTTCCTGTTCTTTCTTCGAGTAGATGAGTATGTCATCGAGGTAAACCACGACGAATTTATCCAAATACTCCATGAAGATTGAATTCGTCAAGCGAGAGAAGGTGGCTGGGGCATTGGTTAAACCGAAGGACATAACGTTGTACTCGTATTGGCCATAACGAGTAACAAAAGCCGTTTTTGGAATGTCCCCGTTTCTAATTCTAATTTGATGGTATCCCAACCTCAAATCCATTTTGGATAAGACAGAGGATCCAATGAGTTGATCATACAAATCATTGATCCTGGGGAGTGGATACTTGTTCAATATGGTGATTAGATTCACTGGCCGATAATCCACAACCATCCAATCCGATCCATCCTTCTTCTTGACAAAGAGGATGGGACAAGCCCAAGGAGAAGAATTAGGACAGATGAAACCTTTCTTCAAAGCTTCATCGAGTTGAATCTTAAGTTCGGCTAGTTCTAAGGGTGCCATCTTATAGGGTCTTTTGGTCATTGGGATAGTCCCTGGAATGAGCTCTATCACAAACTCAACATCTCTAACAGATGGAATTCCTGGCAGTTCTTCGGGAAAGACATCCGAAAAGTCACGGACTACCAGAATATTTTCTAATTCTAGAAGATGGATAGCATTGAGGGAATAGAGTTGGCGCTTGGCTGTTCGAGTGGAGACATTAACTATGTCACTCGATGGATGTGTAAGTTGAACATTCCTAGTATGAGTATCAATCTTAGCATAGTGGGCTTTCATCCAATCCATGCCTAGAACAATATCGATGTCCGAAGACTTGAGGGCTATCAAAGATGCTAGGAAGACTAGCCTATCCACCAGAGTATCATTATCATGGCTCACTCTAGAAGTTTTCCACTTTGAACCAGGAGTCTGAACTACCAATGGAGTAGGCATATCACAAAAAGACATGTTATGGAACTATGCATAACTTTCTGAGATGAAAGAATGAGATGCCCCAATATCAAATAGAACAAATGATGGATGGCTATTGACAAGCAGCGTACCTAGGATAACATTAGTATCCTCAAGGGCTTCCTCAGCAGAAACATGATTCACTCGTCCACGAGCAAGAGTTGGCTTCACATAGAAAGCTTTTACTGGCTTCCCATGTCCAGCCGACTTGGCATTGTTCTGAGGACACTCACAGGAGTAGTGTTCTAGTTCCCCACATTTGTAGCAGACCACGGTGGCACGAGGAGCAGCTTTGGCAGGCGGACATCGAAATGTCCTGGCTGGAGGGTTGGGCTGAGCTGGGCGAGGTCCCTGGAAGGATGGCCTCGCGATGTACCTTGGCGGCAAAGCTGCGTTGCGCACCCACACCCGGCGTTTGTTGGAGCCTGAGCCAGATGTGGGGCTGAAATCATGATTGTGCTTCCTCGTGGCCTCATAGTCAGTTTGTCCAGACTCGACATTGATAGCCTTGTTGATGAGAGCTTGGAAGGTTGTGCACTCATGTAGGCGCAGATCTCGACAGAGCTCAGGATTAAGTCCCTTGCGGAACCTAGCCTATTTATTGGCATTGGTTGAAACTTCCTCCGGAGCATAACAAGCAAGATTGCCGAACTCACGACTATAGGCATCCACTGACAGTCTGCCTTGGGTGAAAGCACAAAATTCCTCTCTGTTGCGATCCATGAGCCCTTCCGGGATGTGATGGGTACGAAATGCGGCGCTAAATTCTGCCCAAGTTGGTGCGGGGCCAGCGGGACGCATGGCTTCATAATTTTCCCACCACAGATTGGTGGGTCCTTCTAGAAAGTAGGTAGCAAACGTCACCTTGTTGGCCTCGGATACATTGGCAGCTCAAATCTTACGGAACATGTTGGTCAGTGAATCATCCGTGTTGAGTGGGTCGATGGAATGATGATACTTGGTTGGGCACAGCTTGATGAAATCACTGAGGGACATGCCATCATTGTGATCATTGCGGGGAGCACACGCTGTGTTCTGCTCAATTCGTTCCAGCAGCCTGTTGGTCTCCCTTTTGTTCCACTCAGCTTCAAGCATCACTTCCACCAAAGAGGGCGCATGTGGTAGGTTCTCTTGCCTTGGCCGGCTTCCCTCGCCTTGCTCAGGGGCAGGCACGGGGTTATTCCTAGTTGCCACCATCCTGAGAAAACAAACCCACATCTTAGCCATAGAGGACATCAACTCTAAGACATGAGATAAGGAATGTACTGGACAACATGGCATGCAGGGTAAACACCCAAACAACATGGTAATAACAACTGGCCTATGAACACAATGATTCATACACACCATGACATAGTTCAGTACAAGCCCAAGCTGAAATACAAACTACGGAGAGATCACACAACTCATCGGAGGCATTACAAGCTTCCTATACATTATCTATCTACACCTCCGGAGCTCAACTCTCAACCCGAGTCATATCCCACAAGACACACAGGACTGTGGCAATACGACTACTACCATACTAGTACTAACATCCACGTACTCAAGCATCACCGTAGAATACCTCATACAGGTTACCCCCATGACCCGGTAGCTAAACATGAGGATCTGGAAACACTCTAGCCTGTGATCCCTGGAAACCATAAGGACACGGATGTGGCCTTGGTCCCCTTGTTGGCGGCAACAGCGGTCCTCGAAGAGGGGTGATGCCTCCAACATCGGGCCAGTCTACGCGTGCTGGCAGGTGAGTCCGCGATGGGTTCAGCATCTCCAAATCTCCATAGCCTGTCTGCACAACAGATGCCAACTGCGTCAGGGTTGTCCAAAGACGTGCACGGGTAGCATAAAGCTCCATGCGAAGGGCACGTGGATCACGATCCCTGTTCTCCAACACCTGAGCGGTCACCTGAAGCCTAGGGTCCTCATGAGAATGATCATAGTAGGCTGCGCTAAGATAGCCATCCTCTATTCCCATGGAAGCAGGAACATAACAGAATTCTGTGTTCTGAAGCAGACCACGGTGAAACCTCATGATAGTCAACATGGTGTAGGCGGCCTCCTGAACTTCCATGTTTATGGTGACACCTAGTCCATAAGTCCAGTGAAGCGGCTCTGCAGATCTAGGATATGAAGGATATATCTTAACAGTACACAGATACTGCCTCTGGTTGAAATCTCGGTAATGTTCCTCCACTGTGTACTCTGGGTACCAACGGTAGCCAGCCTCCATCATAACTCTAACCAACATGGTCGTGTGACCCGGTACATTGATTCACCTGGTTCGACGGACCACCTGACGGGAAGGATGAGGGGGCATCTGAAACAGAGAATGATGCAAAAACATTAGAGACTCTAGCAGAAATTGGACAACATAATGGATGTAATTGCTCAAAAGGGATTTTGAGACAACTGCAAAAGATTGGAAAGCATAACCACTCAACTTTTTAATATCAAATCTCGTATCCATCTGTTTGTCACACCAACAACACTCAAGTACCGACATTCACTTGTGAACAAGTTATCTAGTAGTCCATGGTTAGTAACTCGTCATCTTAAGCAATAGATGAGAAGCCTAGTTCTTATATCCATAGAAAAGATGAGAAAGACTCGGCATAGAATAACTTGAGAAGAGGAGTAAAAAGAGCCTTACGTTCCCTTACACAATCAATTCCCCTACATTTCTATAGTCTTTCTAGACTCAACTTCTACCGGTTTGTCTTGGTAGTCCTACAGGCAGTCAAGCTCTAATACCAACACTGTCGGGACCTCGATCCTAAGTCATATGAATCCAGACGGTAACATATCACATCACTTTGCTGCCTCACGCACGGTAAGCTCCACGGCTGCAGCCTTACCTTAGATGGGTCCGTTAGCATCTTTTGGCTCACGTATGTGAACATGTCGCTGGCAATCAAACGACAGAGAACCCGGTCTGACATGACTAGTCATAGGACCCAAGTGGCACATCCGTACAGAAATAGGCATACGTAACCCAACCATGCAGGTGTCGGCCTCAAGTGTGTGTAGACGAGTCATAGCAAGCTACAAGGACTCCATTACGTCGTGGGACATAAATGACATCACCACACTTACACGAGTCGTAGCGGGCTACAGGGACTCCATTACAGTGCGAGACATTTCCCCGAAGGGACAGACATAGCAGCAAAGAAGGATACATGCCGGTCAATCAATGTGTCCAGAGCAGTAGGAAGCTACCAAGGCTCGATCGAAGCACAAACAGGCAGTTTCCCATAAAGAGTACTACTAAAGGCATACGACTAGGAGTCGGATCCCATACATACCGTTGCACGTCACACGTACGCACGACATGCCTGATATGGATAGATACAACCATGGCATCAGAACATAACCATACAACAACTTTTATTTAAGGGGCTCAGACGAGCCTTGCATAACATGTTCCTATAGATAGTGGTCACATGACCGGACACTCAAGTCATACAAACAAGTTCATACAAACCAAGCAGAAGCATAAGCTATTTGAGTACAGACAGATGAAAGGGTAAAAAGGCTCATGACCTGACTATCTACAGCCCGCCACAAGGCATAAGGTCGTAGCTGGGACACCAGCTATTCGACATCGTTGACATCTAGAAAGAACCCACCTAATGGGTCCTGGGTCGCATCTGCAACATTTATTAAGCAAACATGAGGACAAACGTACTCAGCAAGTCTTAAAACAGACCTAGTCTTTTCATGCTCACGTATCAACAAGTGGAGTGGTGGAGTTTATGTAGCATTGTCAGCTTTGACTCATGGCTAACCAACACTACACAATTTTAACTCTTTGTTTGAATTTTAGACATCGCACATGAGTCCACCAACTCCTTGACAATACACCACCATGGATTCACTTACCTCTCCTGGGAGAGTGCCATCCATGGTATTCACACTTGTCTTGATATTTGTATGAGTATCCATTTGATTATCTATGAAAAACATAAGTTTTCCAAGTAGTCCATATCTGAGGACGCGCCTATTCGAATAGTTTCATACCCTGCAGGGGTGTGCTTCTTCACACACGCTCTCGCCACTTATCGTCGTGTGCTCTTAAAACCATGCACCTCGGCAACCTTCAAGAGGAAGCCCAGCGAGGGAGTTGGCCAAACCGTCAATCACATAAGACCTCTAGTCAAGGCTATCGCCTATTTGAGACTGAACCCGCACGGAAGTCCGGCCGAAGTTTCCGCTACGGCCCCAAAGGATGTGCGTAGGGTTCCCAAGCCCACCATTGGGGTGACCCTTGGTACACCATGCCACTGCCTACCGCGTCGTAACCCACCCCTAGGGTCAGCGGTACGCACAGCCTCCAGCATGCTATAAACACCATAAACTACTTGCAACTCCTAGACTAAGAACTAAGCAACTGAAAAGTCGAGAGGGGTCGAGTTACTGGAACCCAATGTGTCGTAGTAACTAGTCTTGGATCACAAACACGGAACTCAGTTCCTTCGAATGGTCCCAATGAGACAACCTGCTATGTACTCCTACATAGCCTCTCATCGCAACCTTTACCAACTTGGTGTCATGTTAAGCTTATCACATTCGAACGTCATTATTTCACTCCATTTCATCACCCAGAGGAATCAGACCTGACACAACTCTAAGCATAGCAAGCATAGCAGGCAAAGTAAGCTACGCACATCATGGCACAAGCATCTACCAGGTATGCTAGGTTGAAAGGTTTAGTTACTTACTGTGACAATGACAAGTCATGCAAAAGAATAGGTTCATCTACTGTGTATGACAGACAAGTGAACGTTTGTCCTAATGCAATAAACAAGAGTAGGAGCAAGAGAGTGGGATGTTAGCGGAATGATCAAAGGGGGTTGCTTGCCCTGCTGGGTAGCAGGAAGGTTCTCTCCTTCGTTGGAATACTCGGGGGTATCCTCAGAAGCAGGGCCTACCGTAATGCAGATAAATAACAATCAATACATGCAAGTGCAACAATATGATGAAAGATCATGACATGGTAGCATGTAAGGATGGGCTAATGCAACTATTGTCCAAGTTAATTTGTAATAAGTTTGAATATAGGTTCAAAATCAATCTACATTTCATATTCCATATATTAACCTATTAGTAAATGTCAATGTTCATCTACATAGGTTGCTCTAACATGCATGATAATAGCACCATTAGATTCATTGGATTTTTTTGATAAATTTTCAGATATAATTGTTTTCATCTAAGGTACAGATTAATTTATATGAATTTTTGAAGTTTTAAACATTTTAAAACTAGAAATTCCTATTATTCCATCAGCCTCACGTCAGCAGGTCAGCTGACCAGGCCAGGTCAAACCTGACGTGCGGGGCCCGCACTTCAGTGACACAGGCCTAATCCCCGTGCTGTCCAGGGTTTGACCCGCATCTGGGTCCCAATAGTCAGTGGCTGGGGGCTAATTAGTAGGAGGATTAGCACCTGATGGCCGGCCATGTCGGCGCCCACCGAAGCGGGGCCGGCGGCGACCAAAAGCACGGCACGACTCGTCGGACTTGCGCATCCGGCGGTCATTCGGCGCGCGGAGGGCACCGGGAGGTAGCCCACGCATGCGCGCATCCAACAGAGAAGGAGAGGGGGCTCGGGGTCACCGGAGACAACGACCACGACAAGCTTGGCGACGGCGGCTCGGGCAGGAAGGGCGCGATGGTAACAGGGCACAGGAGAGAAAGGAGAGAAGGGGAGGAGCACCAGCGACTCACCGCTGTTCCAGTAGAGGCGACGGCAAGGTCGAGGGAGGTCCGGACGGGGTGAATCATCGGGGCGGGGCTCCAGTGGCCGGTGGAGAAGAAATGGCGTTGGCACGACGCAGAGGCTCCCGGCGTCTTCTGGCTCCTCAGGGAGGACGAGGGGGTCATGGTGGGGCTTTGGGGCGCGGGAGAGGGGCTCTGGCTAGGCGAGCAGCGACGGCGAGCTCGAGCGGAGCTCGGCGGGCGAGAGGAAGGAGAGGGAGGAGCAGGGCGGAGGAAAGGGTGAGAGCGAGGCTGGCTCGATCCGAACGCCTCTCGCGAGGTCATCCAAGGCGTCGCGGTGGCCGGGGATGGCCAGGTAGGCAGGTGGCGTGGTGGCACGCCCCCACGCGCGCGCCGGCCACACGCCATGTCCACTGGCGCTAGGAGGAGGAAGACCCTCCTGCCCCCAATGGGTTGGGCCGTAGATGGGCTGCCAGGGAGGTTTGTCTCCCTCTTTTTTTATTTTTTTTACTTTCTGTTTTAGAAATCTGACATTTGTTTTATTTCTTTTTTTCAGATATAAATGATATTTTAAAATATCCCAATTTTTTTATATATTTAAGCTTGTATATTTCAAACTGCTATGAAAAGTTTCAGGATATTTTAAAATCTAAAATAATGCTAATGCTTTATTTGGCCTTTTCAGCAGCTTTGTTATTTATTTTTAAATTGCTGTAATGGTTCAAATATTTAAAATGGCCCCTGATACTTACATGTCCGTAATTATCAGACATAGGGAACATTTTGTATGGCCATTTTGAATTTGTTGAGTTTTCACAAACTTTGAATTAATTTGATTCCAATGTGAGCTTGGGTTTCTTTTAATCCCCACTTCATGTTGATGCAAAAATTGAAACATGATGCACACACATGCTGTCCTGTGACATCTAGCTAGGGATGTGAAAAAGTGCCACAATCCTTTGTTGCATGTGGAACCCTTTCATGATAGTATGTGTCCCAAATGAGAGACACCCATGGAACCTCATGTTTTGTTGAAAAAATTATTGGCATGTTTCAGTAATAATGCCACATTTTGAACCCCCAGATTCATGATGACAAGCCCCCCTTAGCTTTAGATCTCCAAACCAAGTCCTAGGTAGCAAGTGAAGGAGAAGGTTCATCCATGTGCTTCCTCCATAGGCACTGTCTCTAGATTTTCTCAAGTTGTTTAAGGATGTTAGGTGGGATGGAAGACAAAACTAAGTTTAGAAATTACAGTATTTCCCCTTAATTGAGGAAAGCAAAACTAGAAGCCATCCTTCTTTCCATGCAGTCATGTCGTTGTCTACTAAACTTAGAGAAATTAAATGCATGAGACATATCACCAAAACATACTTTGACCTTCTTAGTAGCACAATTATTTTCAGGATTAATTGTATTGAAGAAAGGTCTACCAAATATAATGGGACAAAACCTATCTTGTTCTGAACCAAGTACTAGGAAATCAGTGGGGTGCTTGACTTTTCCACACAAGACATCAACATATCTAACAATCCCAATCGATGAAATAGTATCCCAGTTTCCATGTTTAATAGTAACGTAAATATCTTTAACCTTAGAGGGTGCTATCTCATGTATATTCATGATATAATTTAAAAGATATAGCAGTAACACTAACACCAATATCACACAAGCCATGTGGCGGTGGACAAGGACTGGGTTACCCAATGCCCATGACTTATGCACCAGTGATAGTAGCAGAACCCATCAACATAAGGAAAGTCAAAACCAGTTAGAGCCGGAGAAGCCACTCTATGTGAGATAAAGGAGGACATCAAGAAGACGAAACCAGCATTCAAGGCCAGGACTCCAACACAAGCAACCTATGATGGCTAAGCAACGCCGGGAAGTCGATGCAACAGCCCAAAACAGGCCCGAACCACGCGAACCACGTCCCCGGTGCCTACCGGCGATTGAGGCACACGCATCATCAGGAAGACTCCGCAAGCCATGCCTCGCAGGCCCGAGCCGATTGGCTAGCACTCCACCACATCAAAATTATAGTCATTTTTTGATGCGGTGTGGAGCCCCTCGGTGGCTAAGTGGCTCTCGCTAAGCACGTGGTGACTCGCTAGAAGACAGATTATGCCCACTTGACACCCGTCCGGAGGCATGTCAAGATATTGAGCAGTCGTTAGCTAAACCGGTGGTAAAAGCCTATTGATAATGCATCCCCACACGCCACCTTTTCTAGCATTTATGACATTTTGTCCTAAGTGCCAGAGTTAGGTATGATAGCACCGTTGGCTATCTAATCACTAGGTAAAGTCTGTTTTGCCACTGTAGTTGCCCCTTGAGCTATAAAAGGAGGCCCAAGGAAACCTTGGTAAAGATTCAAACCATTGGATACTTACTCGCGTAGCAGATCTCGCGAAGGCAACCTTGCCAGGTTTCAGCACTGCATGTGCTTCGTGTTCCTCCGATCAGTCCACCAAATCAGGAGTAGGGTCATTGTACGCTTCTCAACGGTCCCAACCTGGGTAAGGCACTAGCTTCTTGTCGTCATGTTGCCTCACCACCTCCGCTCTTTATGCAAACGTGAACTCACCCCCACCAAACCACAAAGGAGCAAGTGGACTCATAGGTGATCATGTACATCGATCCCCGGCATCTTTGGCGCACCAGGTAGGGGAGAGTCATTTGCGCAAACCCGAGATCGTGAGGAGCGCATTGATATTCATCGCTATCTTCTTCCCCCATGGCTCCTAATAAGAAGCCTAGCACGACCACACATGTTTCCACTTCCAAGGGCCCCTCGCACGCAGCCGCGAATGTCGTTGGCACCACGGCGGCGACGAGTGAGGTGGGCGCCTTGGGTGACGTGACTGGCATAGGCAGCGCCACCGTCGTGTCCCCCATGGCTGAAGCTGGAGCGGGGAACACTGAAGAGGAGCAACAATAGAAACATCTTGGTGAGCTCGGCCCTAGTGCCGCGGGCAGAGGAAATGTCCAGTCTCTACCTCACACGCACAGGTAACCACGGCTGCAACAACGGCGCCCAATCTGGAGCAAGCCGTGATTCGTGGAATCGGGGCTCCGTAGACCCAACAAGGTTTGAACTCTGGGGCATGTGCGAAGATCTGAACCAGCTCAAAGTCTGAAGCCCGTCACCCTATGACGAAGCTTCGTCGAGTACGCGCGAGTGGGGAATAAGATGAACACAAAGATTTACCTAGGTTTGCGCCACCTTGCGGTATAAAACCCTACTCCTACTTTTGGTGGATTGGCCTCGCGAGGAGGTTGTGGAAGAACTAGTACAATGGTTGAGCCACTTTGCAAGGTCTCTTCGTGAGGATGAACTGAACTCTCGTCCACCCTCCCCCTTACGGTGGAAGATAGTCCCCCTTTTATAGTGGCCTTGGTCCTCTTCCCTTATCTCATATGCGGGAAGTGATCCCATAAGGACCAAGTTTTAAAGGGGACAGGTTGTACATCCTATCCTAACTAAAGGTGGTCTCTGCCTACAAAGCTTCTAGACGTGACGCGATGGCGGGCTCGGCAATGACATCCCACCTGGCCTTAGTAGTCAGAGCCCGCGTCATCCCGGCCTCATGAGGCCGGGTACCTTCATGGAAATCTCCGCTCCTCGGGACCTAGCCCGAGGAGGCCGCTCCTCTAGAGGCCTCGGCGTTGTTCTCCTTGTGAGGTAGGTGCTCTTGCGGGGGCCTTGACTTGGTGGGCTTGCCACTAGGCCGTACCGGGCCATCGAGGTGGGCCACGTGCTAGGCAATAGGTAGGCAAGTCTGGGTACCCCTGGTCCTAGAATGCTGAAAGTACCTGCAGGCCCAGGGCGTGCCTGCCATGGATTCGAGGGGAAGGAAAGGAGTGAAGGGTGGAGCGCCGTCGGGACCGAATGGCCTGTGGTCCAGGCTCAGCATGCGGTGCCTGGCAGGTCGCGGGACTCCTCCTCTTCCACAGGACCTCGGGAACCGCCCCGAGCCAAGTAGACGCAAAGCTTGTGCACCGCATTGGTCGTCATTGCTCTTCCTTGATTGACGCTGCTGTCTTGTGGTTTCCTTCATCTCGGGCCCACGCTGAAGTGACCCGTCAAGGGGAACAGGGCGACGTGAGATAGAGGTGCCCACGGGACGACTACGATACATGTCGCCCGGGGAGCGCACGTTGCCTCTACTCAACATGATGGCTCAGGGACTGCGGTTGCGCCTATAAACCTGGCTCGCCAGAGGGTTAGTGCCATCCCCACACACCCTTCGCGTTCTCTTCCGTCCAACGCCGCCCATCCACCTTCATAGGAACACCACCTTCTTCCCCCTTTCTCCCTTGCATGGCGTCCAGGGGGAGTGCTGCCAGCGCCGGAGTACGAGCGGGATCTTTGGTGGCGCCACCATCTCTTGGAGGCGACGGGGGTCAGCCTTCGAGGCCTCTCCAAGCGCGTCGACGCTGGACCGCCTTCGCCTTCAGCTTCTCTTGTGCATCACGCCTAGCTTGTCGAGTCTGATAACTGGCCTATTTCAGCAAGAACAGGAACATGCACGACGCGCTTTAGGACCAATCAGACGCGCTCAGGTCTCAACTATAGGATGCTGAGGTCACTCTCCAAGCCACGCTTCAGGGTGAGGAGGAGGCGAAGGTAGAGGTGGCATATCTCCAGGCCTAGGTTGACGAGCCCACTAACGCCGTGCAGGCAGCCAAGGATGACACGACGCTCGCGTAGATGATGGAGTCATAGTACGCCAAGCAGTACCTGGACATTGCCTGTCGATCGGGCAGCACGGTCCGTGGTTTCGTCGGAGAAGCCCCCGTGCTGTTGTGCATGCACAACAACGGGGGCACCTAGAGTTCTTCCAGAAGGTTGAGGAGGCACTCGAGTATGGCGTCTCCCAAGTGGATGAGGACACCGAGTCGAGCGTGTGCGACCTTCTAGATAGCGCGCTGACATGAGTCTTCTCCAACTTGCGTCGCCACGCCCCCGTGCTTGACCTTTCCCACACGATGGAGTCGGTTCCTGAGGAGCTTCGAGGCACCCTCAAGGACGATGTGTGCGAGCAGGTGGAGCCACTAGTCGAATAGTTTGCCCCAGTGGTGTCCTCCCAGGGAGGTGGCGGCTCCAACGCCGAGTCCTCCAGGAGCTATGATGGGGATAGCACCTCCTCTGCTTGAGCTCTTTTTTCCTCATTCATGTTGCATCAAGAACCATTTGGCCCCTTCAGGATGTTAAACATTTCTATTATACCTTTGCTTTTGAGTAGTAGTTTCCTGTTATGCTTGGCACATCCTCATTCCTTCCGCGAGGGTTTTCGTTTTCCTTCACACCCCTCCCGCACCGTGGTCGGTAGGGGCCTGCGGTGAACGGCACCTAAGGTCCTTGTTCTGGGCGCGTGATGGGGGCCATAGAGAGATATCTCCCATGCGCGTCCTTGTACCTGTACTTACCTCGCCAGGCTATTGCTTTGCCCTGGACTCTCCTCATGGGGTCTCGCGGGGCGCCATGCAGCCCCCAATGATGGTTTCCTGCTCAAAGCTCTTGAACCTAACGCCCTGGCGATGTTCTTGTCCAAGAAGCATGGAGACAGGATGACTCCGTACCATGGCACGAGTTGCAACTGGGACCGCCACGTTTTCCACGAAGGCCCCTGGGGGTTCTGGCAGTCACCTAGGCCGCGCCAGCGACGGGTTCTTAGGGGCGGCGACATGAGAGCCTGACTCTCCTTCTTATGCATTGTCTTTCCTTTCCGATATCGCCCGCGCTAGCCCCAAGAGTGGACACGAGAGGGGTTATATCCTTCATGTTCGAGCGTTGATTGCACGAGGTCCCCTGAGGCACGGCGCTTAGGGGTTCGACTTTGGCGCACGATCAGCTCGAGCCGGGGTGGGCGTCGCTCGCGAGGCCAACCTCGCGAGGCCTCCCAAGGGAAGTCCTGCCAATAAATCGCCCTGTTCCGAATGTTATGCGCCTGCCCGCCTGCATTTGGGCGTCCCCGCATGCATTTGGGCGTTACGCGAGAATGGTGTGCCCCAAGGCCATAGTAAGGAAATGCACGAGCAGTACGCCCACGAGCCAGGATTAGGTTTGTGAACTTCCAGTGTTGCTAGGGTTGACCCAAGCACTAACATCATACCCAGCCCTTGCGTGCGCAGGGCTCAAGGTGAAGCTAAGAGGCGCGCGTAATTGGGTTGTGATCTGTAGCTGTCAACCCGAGGGAGCGCCCCCTAGGCATGTTCTTCTTTGTCTTCTCCCCAGCATAGAGCATGGAGACCTCCACTTGGGCATAGGCAGGAGCCCTTCCCTCCGCGGCCACGACGCGGCTCGTCGTGGGCTTCCACTTTGGGGTGTCCGGAGCATGTACAACCCCAAAACTCATTATTACTTGAGAGTGTCACGACAGTGATAATTGGGCGGACAACCTAGGCACAAGGCTCAGGAGCTCCTCACCCAGTCTTCAGGTGTTCCCGTACATTTCTACGTGGGAGCACACAAGTTGGTGTAGCGCTCCTGTGTCCCTTGTACGAGCGCCATCGCACGCCATGTGGCCACAAAGAGCAGTTGCGTGCCCCTATGGTCCAAACATGAGCACCTAGGTGCGCCCTGCGCGTCCATAAGGGCACGTCTACAGTAGAGCCATTGCAAGTGGAGACAAGTTGCCTGCCCGGCAGTAACACGAGCCAAGCCACCCTCCATTCTTCTGCCCTCGACGGTTCACTGAGTGGGTGTGACACTTAGGCGAGATGACTAGCACGGCTGTCTATCCCGTGAGCCAGAGTTGGAGCACTTAGATTTCTTGACGATTCTCTGCGAGGACAAGTCCTATGAAGACATCGTGTCTAGCGCCCACCTCGGAACCCTCGCGGGGCGGTTGCGGGAGCACGCCAGCCCCATGTAGCGGCGAAACAATAGAGCCTAAGGCTTAGACAAACAATACCATCTTGAGTGGGGGTTAGCCGAGATCGTTGTGCATCCAGGAAACACCTGCTCAGGGCAATACGAAATACATAGAATTGCTTTGCAGGAGCAGCCCAAAAAGTCGCCGATGGCATCTCCGCTGAAGGATCCTCAGTATGCTTGACGGCGCATGCCGTGGAGGTCCATCCCACGGGTGGGGGGTCGGCCAGCTACCTAGGTCTTGAGGGCCCGTGGGGCCCCGGCACCTCGTGAGGCATGCATTACCCATGCCTTCTGCCGCTCGTCGTCCTTGGTAACACCAGACTTCCATGCCCCTGGCACCTCGCGCCTTGCTCCTTGGTTGCGGGGGCATGCATCGAAACACGCCTCCAAGTGATGCCCTAGCACCTCCCTCATCGCACCGGTGAGGTCGGAAGCTCTCTAGGTGGAAGCTCCTGATCCAAACCCAAGGGAGGCGCTGGGCGTGCCTTCCTATGCGGGAGGGAGCAGTGCCCCAGCAGTGGACGTAGAGCCTAAGACACCAGTCGTGGGGATCTCAATCCACTGGTGGCTCATGGGGAGGAGTTCCTTCAAGATGCGACTAGAGGCTGGCTCCTGAGCGCCGCCGAGGATGCAGGTTATCGCACGGGGCTCTTGGAAGCCCCTAGCCCCATCATCCTGCCAGTTGTCATCATTTCTCCTTGGTGGTGGTGGTAGCGAAGGAAGGCCGGCCTTTCCCTAAGGGCGGGCCTCCCACGGGTGGTCACGCCAGTCCCGATGTGGGTCGTGGTCGTCCTGGCGTTTCCCATTGCGGTTGCCCGCACGGGCGCAGCCACGATTGCTGCGTTTGGGACAGCGGCTGAGGCGTTCATCACGGAGCTCCCTAAGCTCCTGGTAGTCCTTGGTGTTGTGGGCGTTGGTGTAGCGGAATATGCAGAATGGGCGGTTGAACCTGTGGGGCTCTTCCTGGTTACGACCATGCTTCATCTCGGGCCCATCTGCCAACACAGGGGTCCTTGCGTTTCACCTCCTTAGCCCTGGCCTTCTTGTGTTCAGGGTCTACCTCCGGGAGCTCACACTGGGAGAGGCAATCCGCCTCGGCCTTTGCACATTTTTTTTCTAGGTTGAACATCTCCAGGGCTGAACATCGATCGTCTTGCATGGCGAGCTCCTCTCTCGTCTTGAGGTCCCTGGCGCCATTAGTGAATGTTGTGATGACGGCCTCATTTGACGCCTTTAGAATCTTGAGGCAAAAACTCGTGAAGCGTTGTATGTGCGTGTGCAGGGTCTCATCCGGCTATTGCCTGATGCATCACAGGCGGTCTGGCAGGTCATTGGGGCGCACTTCGCGTCTGGGCTCGAGGTCGACTGTTTGAAGAGGGGGAGGAAGAGGCTCGCCGTGAGCCACGTCGCCTGACTGGGAGGGCAGGGAACGAAGCGAGTGAGAGGACATCGGGGCCTCACCAGCGGCGTCGGCAAGATCGGTGCTGCTGCTAAGCCAATATTCATAGTGATCATTGGTAGGGTAGTAACACAGCAGCTCACGCGATGTGAGCAGCGCAGCCGGTACGTTCGCTGGTCCGTGGTGAGAGTCGAGGACGGAGTAGCGGTGTGGCCATCGCGCTGCACGGAGCGTGGCAGCGACGAGTCTTGCTGCTCATGAGCAGCTGGGTTGATAGCATTGTTGGTTATAGGAGAGGTAGAGCGGCACGGGATGTCACGGCCCACATGTGTCGTCTGGACGACGTGAGCAGCCCGACGCTCGGTGCGGACTCGGCGGGCGTCGACCATGGGAGCGACGAAGTGGAGACGAAGTGGAACCGGCGGAAGATTACAACATGTCCCTACCTGGCGCGCCAAATGTCGGAATCGGGGCTCCACAGACCCAACAAAGTTCGAAGTTTGGACGTGTGTGAAGATCTCAACCAACTCAAAGTCTCAAGCCCGTCAACCTACGACCAAGCTTCGTCGAGTACGTGCAAGTAGGGAAGAAGATGGACACAAAGATTTACCCAGGTTCGGGCCACCTTGTGGTATAAAGCCCTACTATTGCTTTTGCTGGATTGGCCTCACAAGGAGCTTGTGGATGAACTAGTACAGTGGTTGAGAAACCTCGCGAGGGCTCTTGGTGAGGATGAACCGAACTCTCGTCGACCTCCCCCCCAACGGTGGAGGCTAGCCCCCATTTTATAGTGGTCTTGGTCCTTTTCCATTATCGCACATGCGGGAAGGGATCCCACAATGGACATGTTTGAAAGGGGACAGGAGGTACATCCTATCCTTACTAATGGTGGTCTCTGGCTGCAAAGCTTCCGGGCATGACACGGTGGTGGGCTCGCCAATGACATATGTCCTGCTGAGCTCATGGTCTTGGTCTTGTTGCACTGGAAGGGAAACCATTTGGGGATTCCTGGGGAACCCACATACGTCCTTGCCTTTTAGCACGAAACAGGAAATTGTCCTCCTCTGTGCCCTCTAGCGCCCACCTGGCCTCAGTAGTAACAGCCCACATCATCCCAACCTCATTGTACCAGGTACCTGCATATAAATATCTGCTCCTCGGGACGCAGCTCAGTGAGGTTGTTCCCCTAGAGGTCTTGGTGTTGTTCTTCTCGTGAGGCCGGAGCTGTCGCGAGGGCCTTAACTTGGGGGGCTTACGGCTGGGCCGTACCGGGATGTTGAGGTGGGCCACGTGCTGGGCCGCAGGAAGGCAGGCCTGGGTACCCCCGGTACCAGAATGCCGACAATGATCTCCTAGTTGCGCATGTCACAGGCGCGACTATTGGGTGCGCGCCTCGCCCAGAGCAAGACGGAGCGTCGACCGGAGCCGTATGCCCATAAGCTCGACCTCCTCCACATCAGACCTCCCCGGCGATCGGGGCATGACGACAAGAATGCAGCAATGCCTCTCTTGCATCCACTAGGAGTCAAGCAACATCACGATCTGCCTCTCTAGCCATGTCGGCCACAGCAGCGGAAGCGACGACATGGGCCTAGCGCAGTTAAATTTCCCACCGGTGGCTGACAAGATGGACGGAGAGCCACCATCCAGAGTTTAATAATATTCGTTAAAGCCAGCAAATCGCAGCGCGCAGAGCAGTTGCGACGCTCGCGGACGGCAACAACGTCTCAGGCTAACGGTCGTGTTTAGAGGGCCGCGCCAATGGTGCAATTCCCTTCACGACAATAGGCCCAGAGGAAGCCACAACAAGCTCCACATGTCGATGAGCCTGAAGAAGCATCTATGGCATCGTCCGACATGCACGATCGCCGAGACTAGCGGTGTGTCTCGGAAGACTGGCGGAGGGAGGACACGCGCGTCGCCATAGAGCAACGCCAGGAAACACACTTTTAATCTGATAAGCGCAACGACCCAGATGCTGGCGACTCATACATCTCCAGCGTATCGACAATTTATGAAGTATTCATGCCATATTCACCTATGTTTACAATACTTTTATATGTTTTCATGCACTTTATATGATTAATTTAGAACTAACCCGGACTGATGCTATTTTTAGCACAACTATCGTGTTGTTATTTTTTGTGCAGAAAATGGAAGTTCTCAGAATCGCCCAAAACTTTTTGACAATTTTTTTGGAACAAAAGGGGAACGAGACGCTTCGTGGGAGGGCTAAAAGAGCCATGAGGTGGGCTCCACCCACCAGGGCGTGCCAGTCCCCCTGGCACGCTCAGGTGTATCGCGCTCGCCTCATGGCCCACCTTTGCGTGAAATCAACGTCAAAAGTTCCTATAAATATAGAAACCATCAGAAATAACCCTAGACTCCTCGTTCCACTGCTGCAACTCCCTATATCGGCAAAAAACCAATCTGGATGCGTTCCAGTACCATCCCAGAGAGGGTAGATCATCTCCGGAGGCCATCTTCATCATCCCTATGGTCTCCATGTTGGCGAGGGAGTTGTCCACCCTCGGGGCTGAAGGTTTTTACCAGTAGCTATGTGTTCAATCTCTGTCCCTCTGGTGTTCTTGAGATTGCACGATCTCGATGTATCACAAGCTTTGTTGACATAGTTGGACCATATGTTGTTTTCCTCTCTCCATATTGTTGTGATGAATTGAGTTTTCCCTTTGAGATTTTGTTATTATTAGATTGGATACTTTTATGGTTTTGAGAGCACTTCATGTATGTCTTGAAAGCGGATACCCATAGTGACATTAGGGTATTCAAGTGATTCAGTTGATATATGTTATGGTGTCAACTTGCGGATTCTGATAACCATGGGAATCTATGCATAGGGGTTGATTGCATGTTTTCTACCTTGTTCTCTGATAGAAATCTTGGTGCTGTTTGAGATTCTTGATGTTTTATTAAGTGTGATGAATCTGAAATTGTTTGATGTGTATCGTATAATTAACACATGTATACTAGTGGTGACATTGGAGTATCTAGATCACATTAGAGTTGGTTGATGTGTATCGTATGGTGTTATTCTAGTATGAACTCTTAGATAGATCGATCAGAAAGGGTAACTTGGTTATTTTAGAATGAACTGTTGGATAAATCGATCAGAAAGGATAACTTGTATATTTTAGTACGAACTCTTGGATAGATCAAACAGAAAGGATACCTTAAAGGTGGTTCGTACCCTACAAACAATTTCTTCTTATGTTCTCCGCTAGATAAGAACTTTGGAGTGATTCTTTGTTGCACGTTGAGGGATGGTTATGTGATCCAATTATGTTAGCATTTTTGAGAGATTGCACTAGTGAAAGTACGGACACTAGGGTGTGTTTTCATACCATTTGTGCTCATTTTTGTTACTTGCAATCTTGCTATTTGTATATTTTCAGATTCCAAAAACCTATATCTATCATCCATATTGCACTTGTATCACCATCTCTTCACTGAACTAGTGCACCTATACAATTTGTCATTGTATTGGATGTGTTGGGGATACAAAAGATTTCTTGTATTTGATTGTAGGGTGGTTTGATAGAGACCCTATTCATCCTACACATCACACAGGTTGATAAACCCTAGCTCATCCACCTAAGGGAAAATTGCTATTGTCCTGCAAAACTCTGTGCTTGGAGGCCCAACATGAGTCTACAAGAATAAACTTGCGTATTAGACAACAAGCTCTTTTTGGCACCGTTGCCGGGAAAGTGAGTGATTTAAGGTATATATTTAATCTTGCAATAAAATCTATTTGTTTTCACTAGTTTAGTTTTATAAAAGAAAGATGTAAAAAAGTGGAGTTAGGTTGCATCAATTGTTTCGTCTTTTCAATGCCTTTCGTGAAAATGATGGTTCGAAAGGGATTGAACTTAGAAGTCCAAGATAAAGAACACTTGAGAACCTCCAACAAGAATCTTGAAGAACACTTCAAGAAGAATTACATCCTTAACAAATGACCATGAAGAAGCATCGGGGTTAATTCCGGAATGAAAGGATGATAGAAAAAGTAAAGGTTGCAAAAGAACAAGATTGATGCCTTGCCATGATTTAGATGAATCTTCGTAATGAGATATTTGAGAAAACTTGGAACTCCTGAAAATAAAAGATGAACACTGGGAACCAAGAATTTTATATGATGAAAAACCATGGAAAATGATTGAAATCACCTTGATGAAAAGAATAAGAAATATTTTATACTTTTCCTTCATCAAGTTAAATTGATGACAAGCAATGGATTTCGCACGCCACTTATTCTTCTTGAAAAAGATTGAAGAGAGATGACACGAACTTGAAGAAGTCTTGAACGAGAACACCGGTAAGAATTCACAACCAAACGAGGACACCAAAATCGATGGAGATACATGAGAACGAACAGATGTAATCTAAACGAAGGGACAACAATTGAGAAGATTTTGAGAATGAAAGCTGAAAACATAGATGGAGAAAATCTTCTGAAATGATGGCATTTGGGAGGATTTAGAAACTAAAACAACTCTAAATGCACCAGATAGATATGGGAGAATTTTCTCTTGAATGGAAACAATTTGAGAGGAAAGCATCAAGATGAGATGACGAATCTTCAAGAGAATGGACAAAGATTAAGAGAACCTCTCCTTCGGTCTTCAATACTGAGAATAATCACGAGAAGCAACACCATGAATTTTTGAGATACTCTGGAATAATGAATAAGGAAAGGTTGAGCCAACAATGAAAATGCTTCAAAACGATCTTTGAGAAGGCATATGACTGGTGAATATTATTATTACGTCATATTAGAAGAGCCAGGTAAGATCATGGGGAAAAACCTGTGGGTTATGGGCCCACCAAAAGGAAAACACCGTTGAACAATTGCTTAGAATTAGAGATTGCACAGGTACAAATGAAAACTTGATGAGGTGAGAACCTCTAAATACTTTAAGAGGATATGAATGGAAATGAATGTCTTCTAAGATATCTTCAGCACTTCGGATAGAATAGAGAGAGACGAAACACAGGAGATAGTTGGAAAGAATTTACGACATGGAGAAGCATTTAGTGATTGAAAAGTATATGAAGAACACTGACATATTTAATTGATTGAGCCGGGTAGGAAAAGAAGAATAAAGAAATGATGAATTTGAATCAATTGAGGATCTTCACAATGAATCACTCGATACGAAACAAAAGAAAAGATAGTGGAAGCATCGAGGAAAAGAAAGGCATTCGGATGAGAATTTAATAATTGAAGAAAAAAGGCAAGGGTGGGGAACAGCAAAGGGAACTTAGGACGGATGAAAAGAACTCTGGAAAGAAACATGAGGATTGATCTTGCAAATATTGGAGATGATTAAATATCTTAAAGAGGAGCTCACCGGTTGAAAAGAATTTCTAGACAACTCCAGCTTAACCGTAAAATATGAGAACACTACTTAGAAAAGATATTAAATCAACAGTTGACATCGAAGCACCACGAATTACCATATAAAAAACAAAACAAAGGATAAGGCTTATGAAACAAGCCAGAACAAATACATACCCATTATGCACTTATTGGAAAGATAATCCTATATACCTACTTGAATTCCCACATAATAATTTCCGAAGTATTTCATGTTTATGCGATTCGGGTTGCGGATCCAGGAACCTTCCCTAGGTAATCAGTTGCAACTGCACCTGCAACGTGCCACACCATAATTCAAGAGACTCCGCAAACCCGTCTACTTCAGACGCTCATAATCACAATGATACTAAACATGGTAGTACGCCGAACGCCTCCCTAATATTGGGTGACTCCAGCCTTATCTTGCCAAGAAAAGTATTGAAGTAATTTCAAACATCCTCTGTCCTGGGATACTAAGGAAACTAAATGATAACGATGTGCAAAAATCCGACGGAGCTCTACTCCTCGGTAACATGAGGCGCCAAGTACAAAACTCTCTCACATCGACATCATATAGATTCCAAAATATTCACATGATCCTATTTTTTGAGTGAAAAGAGGGTAGAATCAAAATTCCTAAGTCATAATTCCTCACCAGAGCATAGAAGAGGAGTAAAAGAAACCTACTCTCTTATGTAACTAGACTCAAAATAGTTTTTTTACTAGACTTGACTCGGCCATGTTTGATCAATCAAGGGGCTCCTAGATCGTTCCTGGCTCTGATACCAACTTGTCACGCCCAAAATATGATCCTATCCTTATTTCGGCACGAGCGTCTCGACAAGGATAGAAGCGCATCTCGTCGTTTTGGAAGAATGGATATCGTTACAAGTACATGTACAAAAGAGATGAGTATATGGAATTGTCCTACACTCGCCACAAGCTACAAAATTATCACGTCAATACAACAACATATTCAAACATCATACATAAGAGCAGGGTCTAACTATGAACGAAACCAAACAAGAAAATGACATCCATCCTTGCCATCCCAAGCAGCCTCCTCGAACCCATCCTAGATCGATGATGAAGAAGAACTCCAAATCAAACAAGCATCAAGCTCACATTAGAGCATCACATTACCTAGACCTGGAACTGTTGTTGTAGTAGTATGCGAGCCAAAAGGACTTAACAATCTCATTTCCAAAGGTATCAAGACTATTAAAGCTTAATGGGTGAGGTATGGTTAAGTGGTGAGGCTGCAACAAGCGACTAAGCATATATTTGAGTGGCTAACTTATGAATACAGAAAGTAAAGTATGGTGGTATATGCATAATGGACGTGAACTAGTAAAGATCACTAACTGATCCTGAACACCTACTTATGTGAAACATAACCCCACCGTGTTCACTCTCGGATAAGGACCCACGAGGAGAGACAGCCACGGTTACACACACAGTTTGTGTATTTTATTAGAGTTAACTTAAAGTTTGCTATGACGGGGTTTAAAGAAAGTTTCCAAGTTGTCACATAACCACGGGCACGGCTTTCCGGCAGATTTAACCCTACAGGGGTGCTCCAACTAGTATATCACATATTAACCACACGCCTCGTTGGAATTCCTCAACCGTGGAATCACCCGTAGTATTTGGGGAATCCCGATGGAAAATCTCAACTTCGAGATAGCCCGAAGTGTCATCAAAATCCCTCGCGCAAGATGTTCGAGAAAGGTAAAACAAGTCCAGCCAGACCACCCGACGTGTCGACGAACCCGATAAGAGCCGCGTATCTCGTTCTCAGGACACGACCGAATAAGCACAGCGTATGGTGGCCTAATAGAAATCTCCCGAGTTGCTCCGGGTTGGCCCCTCACACGACTCTGTTTTGGATTAGCACCATCAGCACTGGGCCCCTTGTATTATGTTAAATTAATCCACGTGGGGGTTGTTCATGTCAAAACCGGCATATCTCATAGTATGGGTCCTAAGCTAGGCATCTTGGAGCGATGGTAACATGGACACAGGATTTTACCTAGGTTCGGGCTCTCTTGAAGAGATAATACCCGATGTACTGCTTTTGATTGTATTGATATGGGGGTAGTACATAGTACTGGTATCTACCAAGAGATTGTACTAATGAATATGATCTATCCCTATTGACTATCCTGGCCTCGGTGTATATGCATGAGGGGCCTAGGGATTAAAGGAGTCCTTGTCTTGTGCACCAAGTCTTGTGGAATCCACCTTGTATTCGGCATGGGCTCCCCAAAGAGGCCCATTAGTGAGTCATCATGGGGGTCCTCGGCCCGACCCATTTGTCGGGAGATGACGTGGTGAGTACCCCCTAGTCCAGGACACTGCCAGTAGCCCCCTAAACTGGTCTTCAAGTTGTGGACGCTCGTTGGTTCTTCCGAACTATTCTTCGTCTGTGGTCGTCGGTCCTGAAAACTGGTTCAACAAATCTTCCCATCTCTGATCTCGAGAATCACCGATGAGTATCCGAAGAGTTCATACATCAGGCATCTGAGGAGCCTCTTTCAATTTCAGCTTTTATCAATGCCTTGTAATTTTTATGCCACATCTCGGGTAATTTTTTCTAGTGGGGCGATAACCTCTTACATCCGAGCTCTCATGCTAAACTGCATCTGAGGTGTATTTTTAGCCGAGCTCCAATGCTGGTCAGCATCCGAGGTGTCATATACTTCCTTGGTCCTCAAGAGTTTGGAGGAGTTCAACCAAACATAATGCCAAAATAGCCAATCTTGATGCCGGACTCCGTTGGAGGTGTCTTTTTAGAGCCGAATTGTTTCGCATCCGAAGTTTCATGGACTACCTTGTCCTGTGAAAATTTGAATGAGTCCATCTGAGCTTAATGTCGGAAATGCTCTCTAGGGAACCATCCACTTGTGCCCGAGCTTTATGCCACTGCTTTAGAGGTGGTTTACCACCCCGACCATTGACTGATTTTTTCATGGATATTTTCGATTGGTGCAATTTATTCTCTGCCGAGATATATAGCCAGTATCCCTCAAGGTGTGTGTCGGTCTAAAACCCGAGATGCACCTGAAGGATGACATAAAACCGTTGATCCTAGTAACCCCTGAGACTCAGGTCGATCCACAAAATAGTCCTGAGGGTTAACTCATAGCTCAACAGCATAGTTTGGAACACAAAAATGGTGTACACAGACCTCGAGACTCAGGTTGGGTGCGGCCGACCAACCTCAGGATCATAATCCCCTCGGAAGCTTTATTGCACTCAAATTTTCTGCATTTAATTTTCAGTGTAGTAGCCCCAGAGACTTGGGTTGGGCGACATGGCTGACCCTACGATCATATCTCCTCGGGAACTAGTTCAACCATCACGTATGTTTTGACAACACCGAGGTGGAGTTCAGCAGGAAAGATGCCGAACTATAGTTTAGAAAAGTGTTTCCTAGCAAGAACATCATGTTGGACACCTCGACCAAGAGAGTGTCCCTCTTCCTAAAAGGTTAAATAGGGGAAAGAAGTTGTAAGCTCAAAAGACCAAAAAACTTGCATCAAAAACTTTATGTGTAGATTGAATCATGTTTTTGGTGCCAATACAAAAGTGGTCTTAAAATTTTGCTTCCGTTGTGCTTTGACATGAAACATCCGATCTCCAGACTTCAAGTGGGTCAGTGTTCGTCTTCAACCTCCCTATCCCGTAGGCGGAGTGTTTCTCAGGCCAGTTTAGCAAACTAAACGCGAGCGGCTTTAGGGAGAAACCAGGCTACCCAGCTATTGATCATACACTTGAGTCGAGAAAGGAGCGATAGAAAAAGACTTTGCAATGACTAAAATGAAAACTTCAATTATAAATCGGCTCATATTAATTTAAGAGCCCCCAAGTGACTTGGTTAAAAGAATTTTATGTATAATGATTATATGTACCGAAGTACTTATATATAACTGTGTTCGCCTGAACTTTGAACGCGTCTTAATGGACCATCGGCTTCACCATCTTCGGCCAAGGGACGAAAAGTTTTATTTACTCTGCCTACCGAGAATATCGGGAGTGTTTCGGATAGCCAGGCAATCAGGCCATGAGGCTGTAATAGACAAAGCGCGCCCAGGGAACTTACGCTATTTACTTATGTAATGTAAGAAGCATCTTCAAAGAAAATAGTGCCCACAATGGTACCTTTGTTTGGTCGCTCATGATTACTATGAGACTTGTGCAATAGATTTGTGTACGAGTGAGTTCCATTGTGTGCCGACCATAGTTGAAAACAATAAGAGCGTTAGCTTTCGGCTTCACCTGTCTGAGGTCCGAGTTTGGATGACCCGATCGTAACAATCGCAGAGGTGCTCCCTTTACTCCCTAGCCAAACAATCGGGAATGTAGGGGTAAGCATAGGAGCTAGACAACCTAGCTTTGTGGAACACTTAAGTCAACATGATGCATATTTTGGAATAATACACAGGCAAGGAAAGAAATTGTACATCAATAATCACATGCAAAGAGAAAAGGTTTCATAAAGGAAGCCCCCAAGTAAACGGGGTATTTGAATTTGTTTGTAACAATCAAAATTTTGACAAACAAAGTTTTCACGTACAATTTTTTTTCAAGAAAGTATGATTCTTGGTCGAACCAAACAATATTAGAAAGCTAAAAATATTTAAACATGAAAGCGACTTAGCTAGTTAATCTACTCGGTGTCGATGACGCGATCCTGGCTTGTGGCGGAATGAGGACACCCATCAAACTTTTGACAGATCCGATATGGTGCCTAGTCTTTGGCATGATTGAGGTCCCAGCCCCCAAGCCCGAGATGACCGAGCGAGGAGCTCGGCAATCCAGAGTAGTGATACGGCTCATCCTATGTGGCTAGGCGAAGCCCCTCGTCCAGCCGAGGTGGTGGAGTAGGTACGCAAGGTGACGCCGAGGTGACCGCATGACACAACCGAAGTCGATTAACTACACACGTAGAATAGTGCAACACCAACAGTAATAACAAAGAAATATAATAATATTTTTTAATTTTTCACTTAGTTAATTTAAGTGAAGGAAATAAGTAAAGGAATATGGCCTGGGCGCCGAGGTGCCTGAATGAAGAGTTCGGCTTGACGTCGATGTGGCGTGATGAAGTCCTCGGTCCAGCTAACATGGCGAAGCTTCGATCGACAGACGCCAAAGTCTCATGCAGGTCGGCTGGTGGTGCCGAAGTATCGTGTGAGCCGATGTCTTGAGCAGGACAGTTGGTGATGGCGAAGTTCCCACATCAGCTTGATGAAGGGATGCCAAAGCCCCAGTCTAGCCGAGGTGACAGAGCAGGTCGGCTGGTGATGGTGAAGTCTCAGGCTAGCCGAGGTGTCAAAGAAGGTTGATTGGTGATGCCAAAGTCTCACGCCAGCCGAGGTTTCGAAGTTGGTCGGCTGGTGACACCAAAGTCTCCAGAGCGGGTTGATGAGGAGATGATGAAGCCCGACCAGTACAACCCACGGATGATGAGGTTCACTTGATGATTATGTGGCCCTCACGATGCCGTACTCTTGGTCAGATGACCGATATAATGAGAGAATTTCCTTCAAAAAGGACGTCCGACAAGCATTTATGAAAAGGTTGAACTCGGGTCGGATTCGCTTTCGCGCAGAAAATAGATCCAATTTTTTGTGCTAATTGGATATTTCTTAGAGTTTGGATGGTCGGCTCAAGCTGAAATTTGTAGGGGTGATTGGTATAGGAATTCCGCAGCCGATGAACATTGGGTTTTTCCAACGGACGTTTGAGCTAGACTCTAGACTCATCCCCCTAAACTCGTCCAAATTCGATAGGGCTTTGCTAGATTGTAGATCACCGGAGATTCCTCCACTAGAATGCAACAAAATTTTGCAAGGGTTGTTCTATACTCAATTCCACACAATTCCACTAAAGAAATCGTCAAAACGACACTCAAGGAGGCGTGGACGACGAACACGAATCCGATATAAAAAAAAACTACATGATCAAGTGAGGGAAATGTTTACATTGAGCCCCCAAGCACCATGGAGGATTCTTCCATGATCTTGGTTGAGATTGGAGTTTATCTTCATGAAGACACCCATCCGATCTATATGATCCGACATGGAGCGCAGCGCTCGGTATAGCCGAGGTGACCAGTCAAGACGGCGATGAAGATGGCGACATTGATGATGTAGCTCGGTACCGACGCATAGATCGCGATGGAGCCGATCTGCATTCCCATCACACCACAGTGACTACCCATCTGGCTCTTAATGAAAGCACCAATATCGGTGTCAAAACAGGCATATCTCGTACTAGGGGTCCTAAGCTACGCATCTTGGAGCGATGGTAACATGGACACAGGATTTTATCAAGGTTCGGGCTCTCTTGAAGAGATAATACCATACATTCTACTTTTGATTGTATTGATATGGGGGTAGTACATAGTAAAGGTATCTACCACGAGATTGTAGTAATGAATATGATCTATCCCTATTGACTAGCCTGCCTCGGTTTATATATGCACCAGGGGCAAAGGGTTTAAATGAGTCCCTGTGTTGTGCACCAAGTCCTATGGAATCCTCCTTTTATTAGGCATGGGCTTCCCTAAGAAGCCCATTAGTGAATCATCATGGGGGTCCTCGGCCCGACTCATTGGTCAGGAGATGACGTGGTGAGTACCCTAGTCCAAGACACTGTTAGGGGCGACCCTCTATGCTTTAATAAGGTCATCAATATTATTATGTTGGGAAAATGTAGTACCAAAGTTGGGCCTTGCTAGACAAGTTTCATCCTGAAACGAAAATCAAGGGTGTCCCCATAACAACCCCGAGCATGTTAGGAGCGCTCAATTATGAAACATAATAACGGTTCACAAGTAACTAGGGCGGCCAGAGTAGAACAAAACACCGAGCAAAAGGCCAAGCCTTCCACCCTTTACCAAGTATATATGTGAATTAAATCAAATATCAATAATATTGCGATAACAAAGGACTATCCATGTTGACACATGCAAGCAATTGCACCTGCATCTAGAAATGCTACAAGAAGGGATGAGCAAGCGCTAACACAGCCAAACAAAGGATTGTTGGGATGTGAAGGGGTTAGAGGCTTATCATGGCAATTTTGGGAGGCTTGACAAACAAGTGGTAGGTGGCGAGACATAACGATGGAAGCGAGACAACTAACATAGGAATGATAGTAGTGGTATCGAGGGAAATGTGTCATGTTGCTTGAGATCCCGCTTGGAAGAAGAACGAGTCCATGAAGAAGTTGATCCGTCAAGTAGACTAATGAATTCTCACACTCTGAATGCTTTCGGAACTCTATCAAGAAGAAGAAATCCGAACAAACAATCAACACACCATACACCACAACATATGCATGACATGATACGCAAACAACTATGATGCATGTCCATTTCAATATGCAAGGCATGGCATGGAACCGAAGCTAGTCATGTTCCACATGCAAATATTAAGTTGTTTAGTTCTGTACATAACCACATGTTTAGGTGTATTAACATGCATGAACATGGAAAATATGGATGCGTCATGCAAAATCGATACAAATGCATATGTAGAATGTTGTAAACGGAGTAACGGAGCTCACGGTACACTAGCGGCAAGTTACGAACGTCAATAGGGACAAACGCAAAGATCGAGAAGCACCTGGGCTATTTGTTGGTATTCCAAGGATGTCACTAGAAAGGAAATTAAAATCTATCAATAATAGAGATAAATAATATGCAAAGCACTGGAGTATAACTCCCACAACTCACAAAACAACTCCACACACAATCTGCCCACAAATAACAACATGTCATGTTGTAACACATCTATCAAGATCTACAACAATCTATAGACCACACCCAAAGCATATACAGGATATATAAAACAAGATTGACAAATCGTCTATCTACAGAAACTCAAAATAAAGCAGGGATCACATGGTAGGAAGCTCACAACATGCCACGCCCGTCATGTTTGAAACCTAACGCGCACGGGGGTGCTGAGCCGCTTGGGCCGCCTGCTGGCTGGCAAGATGGGCCGGCCCAGCTGCTGGCCGCAAGTGGCCTATGGCACTGGAGCCCTTTTTCCTTTTATTTTTCTGGCATTATTTTCAAAAATCCCACACAAATAAATATTTTTCCAACTCCAAATATTCTTCCACCACAAATCTTGAAAAATTCTGTAGAATTTTATAGTGATAGTTGTGTAAATTTTTGAACACATTATATGCACTGGTTTTATTTAAAAGCTAGTTTTGATTATTTTTAGCCCCTATTTAAATAGTTTTCAAAATCTTTTTCACAACAAAACCTTAGACAAATATTTTTAGTTTAGTTTGTAATATTTATCAAAGAAGGGAAACATTGAAAGAAAAGAGTGTTGGGCTTTATTTTTGTGGTGATGCTTATTATTATCATTATTTATCAATACGATAGATTGCGCTATTGATGAGGGAGTTGGACCCGAAGACTTTGAGGACCCCGGAGAGTTTGTTGAGTCAGTCAAGCAGCCCTTTGACCATGTTAACAAACCATTTTTATCAATTGCATGACACATGGCACTTTATTATCGATCTATTGATCATGATGATGTGATGACCACTTCTGTGGGTTGTTGCTGATACTTTACCATTGACACTTGCATCGTGCATGACCCTACCTCCTTATGAGGGTTATGTGGGTGGGTGTAGATAGGTTTTCTTAGTAGTTGCTACACAAATGGGAGGGGTATATGCATTGTGATGGAAAGGAAAATATTTTCAAGACTTTTTTGAAAACTTTGTCGGGTGCCCCTAATGCCCGAGGGATATGATGATGGACTAGGTAACCACTTGGGAAAGAAGTGGTGTACCGGAATAGGATGTGTGTGTTTTTCTGAAAACAGAGGGTTTAAGTTTGTCGACCGTCCCAACCTTACACGTGCGACCACGTTACCCCTTATGGGAAGGGGATATGTTGATTACTATGATTCGTGCTAGCAGGGAGCCCGCATTACTAGTGGTGTGAGTGAAGTGGTCACTCTCGAGACGGGGTCATACCGGAATGGGCGATCATGCGCTGTCCTCACATGCACCTGGCACACCGTTGGTCCCTTCACAGATGATACGATCTGAAGCGAGGATCGTGGGATGTACATCATGAGGGTTGTGTACCAATCAAGTGGACTCTTTGTTTAGTATCACCGTGGGAAAGGTATTGTTTGGGTACTTACCACGGGTATGAAATATACCGCGAGTCGTGGATGAAATGAAACTTCCCCGAGTCTTGTGGGTAAAGCGCGCAACAACTAAAGAGTGTAAAACTATTCGAATAGCCACGTCCACTATCAAGGACAGTTGGGTGGTGCTTCTTAAGCTACGTTCAATGTTTTTCTAAGATTGGTGTGTGTGCATGTGAAAACACAGGGATGGTATTTGAGCTAAGTTAGATGACTTGACATGGTGACTGAACATGAAGTGTTCTGGTGATACTTGTCATAAGACTGATGACTTGGTATGATGATTGAACATGAGAGGTTCAACCCCTGCTTATGCTAATATCAGTAACTTTTTCACTCGGATGTCTATCAACTGTTGATGCATGCTTACAAAGATATTTATTTATGTCATTGCACTCAAAATTAGCTTTCTGCAAAACTTACCTACTTAGTGCTATATCATGCATTATTGTACCTTGTTCCATACATGTGTTTCTTGCGAGTACATTCAAAGTACTCATTGGCTTGCCATTGGTCATTTAATTGGCCACACATGGAAGAGTAGGAATATGGTGAAGAGTTCGTTGGTGACGAACATGCGAACTAGGACGCTTCCCAATCAGAATGCTTGTACGTTCAGGAAGATGGCATAGGTCTACGCTTTCGATCAAGTTTTCCGCTGCTTGTTATGTTTAAGTGTTTGGCCTTTACGTCCCTATCTATGTAAGGCTTGGCCTAGATGCCCTTCATTTGTGTAAGACGGTATGTAAGGATGTAAGACTCTTGTATTCCAGTTTTTGTGTGTTCAGTGAGCATTGATCTCTGGCATCAGTGTGCATGTCCATTCGGTGATCACTACTTATGAGTCGGGGTCCACATAGATACACCATCGGCATGATGACTAAGAGTCGCCACGGCAAGCTTTACGTCGACGATGCTCGATGGGGACCTGAGGCCGACTCAATCGAGTACAGGTACCGGGTTCCCCTTGACAAAATTCACGTGTTTATTGGGAAGATCATCAGATCTATGCCCAGGATGGACATCTGCAACGACCTCGTCGAGCCAGCCCGACACGTGCAACCCGCCTGTGTTCAACCCGAGCGGAGGGGCATCTTCGTTGGCTTCACGCAATGCAGAGATATTTTTGTCAGGAGGGGAAACATTCGTCCTCTCAGATGACGGATCCTCCAGTGGAGAGGCGGAATCAATTTACCAGCTTCACGATGGCGGTCTTGGGGGCTGCCCTGAGGTGATAGTATTCCGGAGCCCTATGACCCACCGAGTCGAGCCACCGTCTTCATGGCAGGTTTGGCCTCGGCTTTCAATAGCACGACATCCAAAGCAGCATCGGGAGCCGCCACTCTAGATGTCAGGCCTCCGAAGCTGCAAACATGGGTCTTGCTGGAACAAATGGAGGAGCTAACAACCTTGATACCAACTGAGGTGACTGGCAGAAATCAGGCAGAGGACAATGCCAAAATCACCAAAATTAAGGGACTGATGACTCAGGACCAGGAGGATATCAAAACATTGCAAGTTCAGATTAATCTTGAGTCAGAATGTTTGAGGTCGGAGGCTCTTTGTTTTAGCTTCGACCAGAATGCTTCGGTGGTGGTTCTTCGAAGGAGGACTCAAATGGGCCTCCCTGGGCAACTTCATCCCCGAAACCTCTTCAACAGCCCAGGGGCAGGGCCGAGCGCGCCACCGGCCATAACCTGGGCCGTGGAGGCCCCGTGGTAGCTAGACCCGCCGCGGAAGGATCGGACTCCGCCGGGGCACCTTGTGACACAATCTGCCCATTATTCTAACCCGGTGGAGAACATGATAGCGGCAACTGCTAGGCTCAACGCACTCCCCTTCGCCGAAAGGATGCCGTTTGCTCAGGAGGCGCAGAACGCCATTGGATTTCTGCATACGGCAGTGGCTTAGCAGGAAAAGTATACATACAGCCGGAGTCGTGTGCACTCCATGGCAATCCCAAGCCATAGCTACAGCCGGCGCATAAACTCACCCGCGGTTTCCAGCGGCGAGCAAAGACACAACCTTCCCAATGATAAATCGCCTCGAATTAATGCTCAGGAAATCATGGATAGGGGCCAAGCTCATCAACGAGCAACTCTGGTGACGGATTACCAGGTAATTCCCGAGCCGGCTCCGATGACCCCTTCCATCTCAGTGGGAGATGGAGTTTCATCCAGGGGCTATGGTGTGCCCTGCGTGACGGCGGCTCTATGGAATGAGCGTTTGCCCAAGGACTTTATGGGGCCAGGTATGGTGCCTAACTATACCGCAGATTTACCCCCTGAGTCTTGGATTGAAAATTACAAGCTCGCCATGCAGATGTTTGACGTTAATGAGGTGGTTCGTACAAAGTACTTCATAATGATGTTTGAAGGACCGCCTCACACATGGTTAAAGGGTTTGCCCCCCAATACCATTGCGTCTTGGGCCGAGTTGAAGGCACATTTCATCAAGAACTTCCGGGGAACATGCAACAAGACTATGACAATTGTGGATCTTACCTTTTTGTGTAGCATGAGGATGAGTCGGCCCATCATTGGGTCTAGCGGGTTTCGACGGTTATCCACTCATCCGAGAACATCTCGACATCTCAGGCGGTTCTAATTTTAGAGAAAAACTTTCACTTCGTACCCCTTAAGTAGAAGCTAGGGAGGCTGAAATGTTCTTGTCAAGACATGGGTGAGCTCATGACGGCTCGCACAAAGTATGCAGATGTCGGTGTTCTGGGAATGGGGTACACAAACCTGCCTGCCTGTGGCCCAAGACATGGCCCACCTCGTCAACTAGACAAGGCTTGGTGCGGCTCCACCCAAGACAGGGCCCTCGCGAGGACCCCAGGCTCATGAGGAAGAATGTCACCAAGACCAGCAAGGATGGGCCTCCTCAGGCCCCCTTCAGAGCTGCGGAGATCTCTATGTAGAACCCAGCCTCATGAGTCAAAAATGACCCAGGGAAGGATAGGCGGGCGCCCGCGCGCCAGGCGGTGCAATTTCCCCTTTGGTGCAAATGGAGCAGGGACATATGTGGGTTCCCAAAGATCCTCCGAAAGGTTCCCATTCCAATGCAACAAGACCATGACCGCGAGCCTTGCAGGTCGGATGTCATCGCCGAGCCCACCTCTGCATCATCGACAACTACTTTGCAGGCAAAGACCACCTTTGGACAGGGCAGGGATGTACGTCTGTCCCCCTTCAAATTTGGCCATTGTGGGATCCGTTCCCGCCATTGTGATAAGGGAAGACGACCCGGGCCATTGCTATATATAGAGGCAAGGCCGCACCGTAGAGACAAAGATACTCGACGAACCACAAGGCAAGGCAAAGAGCAAAGAACATCATTAGAGACCCTTGCGAGGCTCGAAACCACTGTACTAGTTCATCCACCACATCTCCCCGAGAGGCAATCCACCAAAGCAGGAGTAGGGTATTACGCTTCCAAGCGGCCCGAACATGGGTAATCCACAGTGTTCATCTTCTTCCTCACCATCGTGCGACTTCGCCGTAGTAACCATCGAGTAGCGAGCTAAGTAGGGCGAAGCTGCAGGGGATTTTCGCACACACCCCTTTGTTTGAATCTTGATGGTTTTGCGGAGCCCAAAATCCTACATTTGGCACGCCAGGTAGGGGGCATGTTGAAGGCTTCCTCGAGCCTAGCTCTCCTCCCAGGTCAAGAGTGGCACGCTCTCTTGGATCCTTAACCTCTCTGAGGGGACCATCACCTCCTAGGACGACCTGCACAAGCGCTTCATCGCCATATTCCAAGGTTCCCGCGACCACACGCTCATTGTGAATGACCTGTGGTGTATGAAACAACAGGATGGAGAGACCCTGCACAAGTTCATGTAGCACTTCACAACTATGGCCTCAATGTCCCGAAGGCGTGAGATGAGGCCATCATCTGCGCTTTCACCGACAGAGTCACCGATCTCAAGATGAAAGAAGAGCTCGCCATGAATGATGAACAAGGCTCTGCCCTGGAGATGTTCAATTTGGTGAACAGGTGCGCCAAGGCCGAGGAGGGCCGCGTGTGACTCTGTGAGACTCTAGCGGTAGAACTAGCGGAAAAGAAGATCAAATCCAAGGAGGCGAAGCGCAGGGCCCCAGCGGTACTCGCGGTAGCCTAAGGGGAAGCACGGCCGAGGAGAGGAGCATCCCGCAAGGGGGAGACCGACCTGCACCTTCCATGACACTAACAACCACGACACTGCCGACTCCCAAGAACTTAGGATGGTCTGTGCTAAACACTTCACCCGGCACCCCAGACGCACTAACCGTGGCTTTGGAAGCGGCGGAGGTCGCGGTAGAGGTCGTTGGGACAACCGGGAACTGCTTCAAGGGTGGCGAGACCAGCCTAAGGACGACCACTGGCGCGATCAGGCTGGACGATTCGCTTTGATGAGGCTGGCCCACCACCACTACCACCTCCACCAAAAAGGAAGGAAGAGGACAAGCAGGATGACGGGGATGGGGGCTTCCAAGAGGTTAGGGCGATATCATGTATCCGAGGCTGCACCCAGGTCCTAGCATCGAACCGCGTCTTCGAGAAGTTCGCGCGGGTGGTGAACGCAGCTCTGCCAAAGCCCAAGGACATGCCTCCCCTCAAGTGGTCCCAGACTGCCATCACCTTTTACTCCAGGGATCAACTCAGGTGCTCGGCCAGGGCAAGCAGGCTTCCCATGTTGTGCACTCCGACCATCAGCAATGTCCTCGTCACCAAGACACTCTTAGACAGCGGAGCGGCGCTCAATGTCCTCTCCATTGAGCCCTTCGAGACTCTCAAAATAATGTATGACTAGCTCATGCCGAAAAAGCCCTTTACGGGACTCACTGATGGGTCCACCGTTCCTATTTGGCAAGTACGTCTGCCCGTCACCTTCGTCGGATGCAAGAACTACCATATTGTGATCATAGTCTTCGATGCTGCTCACATCCACCTCCCGTACAACGCAATCCTATGGTACCCCGGACCTCACCAAGTTTATGGTGGCAACTCATCACGGCTACAACATCCTCAAGATGGCAGGGAGTGGTGGCATCATCACCGTCGCTTGCGATGAGAAGGATGTCGTCTACTCCCTCGAGCATGCTTATCGTGCTACTGCGGCCAAGCACTCAGATGACGAGGAGGATGCCCTGCATCGCGAGGATGCACGCAAGAAGAAGAAGCAGCTCACCCCCGCGGAGCGCTAGTGGGCTGGAACCTCCAAGGGCGGAGCCTCACGCTCTGCATCCGGGGACGGGGACACACCTTCCATCTCATAGGAAAGTGTGCTTTGTGCCCCCCTAGGTCGGGCTCGTGGGCTTCCACCCAAGAGGCCCCCGACTTGGCTGGTGAGACAAGGGAAGCGTTTGGACACAACTGGAAGGCGCGTCCTAACGCGCGACTACCAGGGCCAGGGGCTTGGCATGAGGCGCCGAGCTCGCAAGAGTCAGTCATCAAAGCGATCGAGGATCTTCAGGAGGCACAAGCCGAGCTAGGAAGGGACTGCCTTGCACCACCAATCGCAGTCGCCATCGTCAGCCCGGTCGACCAGCCGAGCATCTACGTCAGCATGCTTGCAATCAATAGGGCCTCGTCCCAAGGCCTCTTTTGGCCAACACGCAACGACCACGGGTGGCTCTACCCGAAGAACTACGTCCGCATGCCCTTCGTCCTAGCGAACGTCGGTGTCATGTTCTAGCGCCTTGCCCGGGCCATGCTCGCACCTTACCTGGCGAGACGAGACGAGGAGTTGGAGGAGATGCCCGGAGTGAGCATGGGTCCCGAGCCTTGGGAGACAACGAGCCCGTGAGGGCTGCGCTTGTGGATGTACAAGATCAGGCTACAACGACAGCTTCGACTCTTCAGCGACATGGCCACTAATTGACTTTTTGTTGGTCCCCGCTAGGTAACTTTTTGGCTTGTTTCGTTTAAGGGTGCCCTCTGGGCCGCATTATCCTCAAGAGATCAAGGCGTACTCTTGGAGCCGCCATATTTACCCATATTTCAGTACTTTTTCATGCATGTGATATGTTTCCTAACGTTTCCCATTGCCTGCACGTCACTTTGCCCATGTGAATGTCATCACTCCCGAGTGATCCTACCTTCGACCACCTCATGAGAGGACTAGGCATGGCATCTATGCTCGGGTCCGTCCCTGCAGCGTCGATAAATCCAGTGACTGAGCTTTGTCTAGTGGCCCAACCCCATTCACGTCATCTTGTGTGGTCACTAGTGCTTATCCCTCTCGTGCGATGGCCCTAGGGAGGACGTTCGGTGTAGGCTTCTATAATATTTGCAAGACCTCGGACGGCGCTATCCACAAGAAGACCCAGGAGCAAACCGCCTTTGAGGTAGGGATCTTGCTAGGCCAAAGCACCCTTGTGAGCTCCCAGATATACCTCCTAGTTCTACCTTGCTAGCCATGCGTACGAACTCAATGGGTTGTACACGCCTAGAGCCCCCCGAGGACACGGACGGGTTCCTTCCAACGCAATATGGAAGCCACAGCTCCGCGCTAGCGGAGAAGTCAACACGGTCCAACAATGACTATGCCTATGCAATGTGGAAGCCACAGCTCCGTGCTGGCGGACAACACGGTCCACCAATGACTATGCCCACGCAATATGGAAGACACATCTCCATGCTAGCGGACAACATGGTCCACCAATGACTATGCCCACGCAATGTGGAAGGACTACGCCCTGTGTTGGCGATAAACAACTAAGGGCGCCCCAGTGGTTGCATCCAACCTTAGGAAATCTCCTTGCGGCCCAGTTTCTCTACATTCCCTAGGATGTTTGCGTGAGGGGGTTGCATGGGGGCTACTACCTGGCCGGGCCTGGTACATGCCACCTTCCCAGGTCTGGCAAACTTGTTCTTCACGCATCCCTTTCAGGAAAAGCGTGTGAGGAAAGGTATGGGAGCCGCTCATACGTCAAGGGGGACTCCTGAGCATCGTGACTAAAGATCCATACTGGCCACGTAGCCCCTCACCCCTTGGGACCATCCTTGGTGATCTAGACGGCTCAATGGCGGTTGAGGTATCCTCGGGGATGGGCCCAGTTGACGCAAAGCACAAGGTGTTCAAAATTTCCATGTTAGGAGGACGCTAGAGCCCGTACGTCAAGGGGGACTCCTAAGCATCGCGACTCAAGAGCCTCACTAGCCATGTAGCCCCTCACCCCTTGGAACCGTACTTGGTGATCCGTACGGCCCAACGGTGGCTGAGGTATGCGCGGGGCTGGGCCCTGCCGACGCAGAGTGCAAGGTGTTCTAAATTTCCAAGCTAAACCTTTCTTGACCATGTTCCCTTCATGAGGTATGCTCGTATGTCAAGGGGGACTCCTGAGAATCGCAACTAAGGAGCCTCAGGGGCCGCATAGCCCCTCACCCCTTGGAACCGTCCTTGGTGATCCGGACGGCCCAACGGCGGCTGAGGTATGCGCGGGGCCAGGCCCTGCCGACACAGAGCATCACAACAAGCAAGAAGAAACAAGGCGAAGAGGGTAGTCACGCAGTTCAACAGTTATTACAACCATTAAAAGTTTTTCGCGAATACAAACAAGTTTAGCGCCTCCGCGAGGCACGATGAACATTGGAAGAAGGGAACAAGGAAGAGGAATCAGGAGGATCCTCCACCGCCACTCGTCCCGCCCGCAGGGAACTCGTCATCGACATCGCCAGCGTCGTCTTCTTCACCACTAACCTCTGCTGTTTTGGGAGGCGGAGGAACTGTGCTGGGGGTGAACTTCTTCACAAGCGCCTCCAGAACGCCCTTCACTACCGCGACAACACTACTGCAAACCTCGGGGGTGAATGGGCAGTTCATGGAGTCAAAGTCAAACCCTGGCTCACAAAGGTGAAGGTGGCTGAAGACGCGCATCGCGGCCTCAGATAAGTGGTCGCGCTCTTGCACTCCAAGAGCCCCTCCACCTAAACAATGGCGCCCTCCAATGCCTCGACAAGCTTTGAAGCGAGCTCCGCGAAGCCGCTCTCCAGGGCCATTAGGAGCTCGGCAAACCCTTCCCGGCAGAGGGAGTGGAGCACTTGGTGAAGCCTGAGCTCGACAGGGGGAAGGGCGCTGAGATCGACAACCTTTTTCTCTTCAGCCTCATCTAGATCCTTTTTCGTAGTTTCGAGCCGGGCCTTTTCTAGGGCAACCTCCCTTTCCCATGCGTCCAGGCGCTCTCGCACCACAGCACGACCGGCCATCACCTGGGACAGTTAGGAGTCCCGGTCGGCAGCTGGGCCTTGCAGGTCTTGAAGGCCTCCCCCTGCTAATCCAGTTGTTCCTCAAGAGCGGACTTCTCTTCCTAAACAACCCTCAAGCAGGACTCCGCCTCATCATGACTCCCCACAGCAGACTCTGCCTCAGCCAGTGCCGCCTCGAGGGCTGCTTTGCCCAATGTGGCCTCCTTCTCGTTCTTAACCACGACGGCGTCGGCCTGGCCCCAGACCGCCACGACAGAGGCGTTGGCCCAGAGCCACCCGGAGAGGAGCCCAGGCACCCACTCGCGAGGAGATTTTCAGTACCAGCGAGGGCATTCTGAACTTGAGCCAAAGCGGTGAAGGCAACGTCTAGGACGTTGAGGCCGCGCGATGAAGGCACCAAGCCCTCCTCCAGAGGAGTCGCCTGCACGATCACTGGCGACGTCCCCTGTGAGACTACAGCATGAGGAGCAAGAGGCTCTGGACGCTTTGCTGCGATCAAGGGTAGGACGGATGTAGACGGGTGGACGGGCGGCCGCCACTCTGTGGATGGCCCTCCGGACAGCGGCACCGACACAACCTCAAGGGCGGGAGGGATGACAACAATAGGCATTGGGGGCTCGGGGGGCTCCATAGCGGTGCCCAGGAGGGTTGCCTCACAAGCCTCCGCCCCGTCGCCCGCAGGCGCCTCGTCAGGTGATCCTGGCTTGACAGGAATAGGTGGAGCATCGGAAGACACATTCGGCTTGAAGCCCGCCTTCTTCCTCATCATCTTCAGTGCGACGGTGTTCCTATTTACTAGCCAAAGGAAGAATCATTAGCACTCAAGCTATTGGCAGACGAGCAAGGCCGAACTGGGTTACTTACTCCTCAACGTTGACCCACTTCCTCTTCCTCTCTTCTGTGACAATGAAGGTGGTGCCCTTGCCTCTCTCGGTGAGGGCACCACCACGCCGGAGAGCAGGGGAACTGTCTGCTAGAGCAGTCGCTGGAGGGATCGCCGTCGCCTCGGCATTGTCCACCTGGCCCGTCGGCTGCGATTTGGGCGGGGGCGAGGCAGCCACCTCAACTGCCATGCCTGTAGGGGTAGGGCACACTAGAGGAGACTCTTCTCCACGCTTCCTAGGGGTCGCTAGGCAGGCAGACCGTGTGGCACAAGGGGCCGGCCCTAGCCCCCTGGGGACCTTGGCGAGACACGGAGAGCCTCTAGCACAAGCTTCACCAGCATCGTCGTTGTCCTCAAGATCGTGCAAGAGCACTCTTTGTGACGAGGGATACGCCCTCGCCAGTTCATCGTCCGCTGTCTTCTCCGAATCCTCCCCGCCGGTGGTGTCGCCGGAGGACGCCATCACCGGGGAGCCAAGGCCCTCAACCGGGAACAGCCGCAGTTCGTTGAAGACGGGCATCCTGGCGACCAAATCGCCCATGTTGTCGTGGTGGTACAGCGAGGCGCAAGCATCGGGTAGATCGTCGGGGTCACCGTTGAGCGGGGTTGCCATAGCCCTGCTCAATTCCTTGGGGGTTATGAGTGCGGACCGAAGGATGAGGTTGTCGCTGCTGCCCTGATAGTCCCACAGGGGCCTAGAGTGAGACTGGAGGGGCGCCAGGCGCTCCCTCAAGAACTCCTTCACTATCATCCCCCCAGCAGTTTTCTGGCACTGACGTCATGAGGAATCCGCACCAAGATGGGTTTCTCTCGGGGGTTAGAAAGCTCCGCGGAGCTCCACGTGGGGGTCTTCTTCACTAGCCCCTTTGGCAGAGCGGGGGTTGGAGCTATCGAGATCCATGAAGACCCAATGGTGCCAAAAGTTCTACACCTTATTCCCAGCCTTTAAGATCATGTTACCGCTCTGGACCACGACGAAGGAGACGCATGCCAACCACTGAGCGCCATCGTGCACGCGCAAGCTGAAGAATTGTTGGAAGCGGACCACCAAAGGCTTCACGCCCATGAAAGCCTCGCAGTAAAAGGCGAAGACGGACAAGAGAAGGATGGAATTGCACTGAAGATGAAGGGCTTGAATCCCGTAGTGGTCGAGGATGGCAGTGAAGAACATGGAGAAAGGCGGGACAAACCCGACGAAGACGCTATGAAGGAAGAAGGGATAGGCTGACCTGGACGAGGGCCATTTCTCCGAGGAGCAGCCCCATATCAAGGTCCGCTCACACTCGTTGGTCCCGTCCGCCGGTGACGGGAGCTCTAGGACAAGGTCTCTGTCCTTGGCGATGGTGGACTTAGAAAGTGCCGGTGAGATGGGAGCGGAGGCTAAGATCTGGGCCTCTGGGCCTCTAGCTTTGGCTTGCCAATAGGAGCCATTGGAGACATCGCAGGGCCAACACGGCGAGAAGGAGAACAGAGTGACGCCATGTCTAGAAAGATCTCTACTAAGGCCGGGGATTTGGGAGTAAGAGCAGGTACGCAGAAAAGGAAAGCAGTAATGGCTCAACGTTGGAGGTCAGGCTTTTATCGATTCAGACGATGGACGAAAGTACACCTGACATGAATCGCATGACGCACGCCAGTCCTGGTCCCTCGGGCATTTGGGGCCCATGGCACTATGGGCTATCGTCAAGGCTTCGCCCGAAGCCAGGTTGAGCGCGCATTGGGCCCAGGGGCTACTGTTGGCATTCTGGCAATGGGGGTACCCAGACCTGCCTACTTGCGGCCCAGGACATGGCCCACCTTGTCAGCTAGACACGGCTTGGCGTGGCTCCACCCAAGAAAAGTCCCACATGAGGACCCAAGTACCGCGAGGAAGAATGACACCAAGACCGGCAAGGATGGGCCACCTCAGCCCCCTCCGGAGCAGCGGAGATCTCTATGCAAAACCCGGCCTTAGGAGTCAAAGATGACGCAGGGAAGGATAGGCGGGCGTCAACACGCCATGCAGTGCAGTTTCCCCTTTGGTGCAAAGGGAGAAGGGATGTACGCTGGCTCCCAAAGCGCCTCCCAAAGGTTTCCATTCCAGTGCAACAAGACCACGAAAGCGAGCCCGCGGGCAGGATATCATTGCCGAGCCCACCTGTACATCATTGACAGCTACTTTACAGGCGAAGACCATCTTTGGACAGGGTGCGGATGTACTCCTATCCCCCTTAATATTTGGGCATTGTGGGATCCCTTCATGCCATTGTGATAAGGGAAGAGGACTCGAGCCACGTCTATATATAAAGGCGAGGCCGCATCGTAGAGAGCGAGATACGCCGACACCATCCGCGAGAACCACTCAACGAAACACAAGGCAAGGTAGAGAGCCAAGAACACCATTAGAGACCATCGCGAGGCTCGAAACCACTATACTAGTTCATCCACGACACCTCCCTGAGAGGCAATCCACCAAAGCAGGAGTAGGGTATTACACTTCCCAGTGGAGCGAACCTGGGTAAACCACCGTGTTCATCTTCTTCCTCGCCATCATGCGAGTTCGCTGTAGTAATCATCGAGTAGCGAGCTAAGTAGTGCGAAGCGACAGGCGATGTTCGCACATGCCCCTGTGTTTGAACCTTGAGGGTTTTTCGGAGCCTGAAATCCGACAACAGATTTAGATACTACTAAAGATCCGGGCTCCGATGATGAGAAGTCGGCTAAGGGTAAGAAGAATAACAATAGCAAGAGTGAACAATAGAATGGGGCCAGAAATAACAACCCGGGCAAGAGAAAGAACCCAGATGGCGGGTTAGAACTGGTGGAAAACGCGAGCACTGGGAACAATCATGCTAAAAGTAATAGCAAGCCACCCTTTAACAAAGGTAAAGCCCCTTTAACTTGGAGGAAACTCTCAGTAAGCGGGAGTTCTGAAACTACATCTTTAACCATCATCGTAATAATGGCTTAGGGACCGGCTTCGGTGGAGGCGGCTCAGGTTTATGTTATTAGGGGCAAGGTAGTCAAGGTGGTCACCATCAGCAACCTGGCAATGGTGGTCATCAACAAAACAACCAGTCAGGTTATCAGAGTAACCCGAAGCAACTCACGAGGCCAGTATCACGTTTTCAATATGATCCTAGACAAGTGGGATCAAAAGATACACAAGATGGCAGTCAACACGATAATGCTGGCTCTGCCACAATATTTGAAGTGGTCTGAGTATTCAATCTCATGGAGTAGGGAGGATCACACGCCGCGGGTCGATAACCCGGGGCACTTGGCACTTGTGGTGGCACCTCAAGTAGGAGGTTATAAGTTTATGAAGGTACTGATGGACGGTGGTTGTAGCATCAACATCTTGTACTATGACACCTTTCGCAGGATGGAGCTAACTGACAAGGCTCTTAAGCCGTCATCAACAGTCTTTCATGGTGTCGTGCGAGGCAAATCAGCTTACTTGGTGGGCAAGATTGCTCTTGAGGTATCATTCGAGGATCATTACAATTAGAGAGTGCAGACTTTGTGGTTTGAAGTGGTGAAAATTAAGAGCCCGTATCACGCCTTATTTCGCCAGCCGGCTTTTGTGAAATTTATGGCCAGGCCATGTTATGTTTATTTACATCTCAAGATGCCGGCTATGAAGGGGACGATCATAGAACTTGGTGATCAGAAGGTGGCTCTTGAATGTGAAGAAGTCGACACGGCCTATGCAGAGTTAAGTTGTGCTAAGACGAAGCTTAAGTTTTACAAGGACAATGTTGACCCAGTGGATATGACTCCGTTGAAGAAGACCAGCACAAAGTCAGAGCTGCCCTTGAATTTTGTGGGCGAGGATACTAAGTTGGTGGACTTTGTTCCGGGACTCGTCAAGGCAGTTCACTATTGGTGCTCACCTAGACCCTGTAGAGGAAAGCGTGCTCATCGAATTCATTCGTGAGAATGGGGACATATTCGCATGGAAGACTTTTGACATGTCGGGTGTATAGAGAGAGTTCGCTGAGCACCACCTTAATGTGGATCCCAACTTTAAGCCTATTAAATTGTTCCTCTGTCATTTCAACGAAGAACAGCGTAAAGCAATTAGAGAAGAGGTGGCCCGATTCTTGACAGCAGGGTACATCGTGCAGGTTTTTTACCCGGAGTGGTTAGAAAATCCCGTGCTTGTCCTAAAAAAGAACGACACATGGCGGATGTGTGTGGACTACATGGATCTTAACAAGGCATGTCCAATTGACCAATTTGCTCTCCTTCGTACCAACCAAGTCATTAATGCGACAACGGGTTGTGAGAGTCTGTGTCCTGGACGCTTATTCGGGCTATCATCAGATCAAGATGGCAGTAAAGGACTAAGAGAAGACATCTTTTATAACACCCTTTTGAGCTTTCTACTATGTGTCTATGCCTTTCGGGTTTAAAAGTGCGCAGGCGACTTATCAACGTTGTGTGCAAAATTGCCTTCATAGTCAGATTAGGTGCAATGTTCATGCTTATGTGGATGATATTGTGGTTAAGTCAAGGAAGACGAAGACTCTGCTTGACGACTTGAAAGAGACATTCGACAACTTACGGGTCTACAAGATAAGTGTGTCTTTGGTGTTCCTGCAGGCAAGCTCTTGGGATTCTTAGTTTCAGAGCGAGGTATTGAGGCTAACCCAGATAAGATAAAGGTCATCATGTCGTTGTCTAAGCTGGCGACCTTTAACGATGTACAGTGCTTGGTGGGTCGTATTGCCGGTTTAAGACACTTCATCAGACGCCTAGGTGAGAAGGCTATTCCTTTATATCAGGTAATGAAAAAGATGAATGACTTTCTCTCAAGCAAGGCTGCGGACGAGGCGCTTAAGGTGCTCAATAAACAGTTAGCTGAGCCGCCAGTTTTGGCTGCTCCGTTAGATAAAGAACCTTTGCTCTTATACGTGGCGACTAACAACAAGGCAGTTAGTGTTGCGGTTGTGGTGGAGCATAAGGAAGCAGGGAAGGAGTATCTAGTCTAGAGGCCGGTTTACTTTGTTAGTGAGGCCTTGATAGAAGCCAAGCAAGGATACCCGCATGGGGTGTTCATGGCAAACCGCAAGTTGAAGCATTATTTCCTTGGACACCAAATCACAGTGGTTAGCTCTGTCCCTTTGGGATATATGATCCAAAATAGAGAAGCTACTTGTAGGATTGCTAACTGGGAACTAGAGGTTGGGCCCCTTAATTTGAAGTATGTGCCTCGTACGGCTGTCAAGTCTCAAGCCTTGGTGGATTTCACAAATTATTAGATGGACAGTCCATCGCCTGAAGAGAAGCCGGACAACACTTACTGGACAATTCACTTCGACTGATCCAGGCAATTTGAAGGATCGGGGGCTTGGGTTGTCTTAACCTTTCCTAGAGGTGAAAAGTTTTGTTATATTATAAGGTTAATGTTTCCTTGTACTAACAATGTAGCTTATTATGAAGCTTCGCTTCACAGGCTCCGTGTAGCTATGGAGATGAATCGGAGCCGGGTTAGATGCTTGGGCGACTCAGACCTCGTGGCTCAGCAAGTCTCAGACACGTTGGGTTCCGAAGACCCACGGATGGTGGCTTATCGCTAGGAAGTGGATATCATCACTGGCCACTTCATAGGTTATCTTGTGGATCAAATTTACTGTCGAAATAATGAGGCAGCTGATGCATTATCAAGGCTGGGCTCTCAGCGCAAACCGGTGCCGCCTAACATCTTTTGGATGTGTTGCATCACCCCTCTATTAAATTGCCTTCTGAGGAGGATCTAGCTATACTTGACCCAGAGGGGGCAGTTGGTGGTGGCTCTACATGCTATTTCTAACTGGATGTTGCCTTATCTGGTGTATCTAACTCGCAGTGAGTTACCCGAGGACGTGACCTTGGCGAGGCAGATCGGGAGGCGGTCTAAGTCTATGACTATCATCAATGGCGAGTTACATAAATGCAGCATAACCGGTGTTTTTCAGCATTGCGTTTCCCTCGAAGAGGGTAAGGAGATTCTAAATGAACTACACGTCGGTGACTATGATCATCACGCCAGCTCAAAGTCTTTGGTGGCAAAAGCTTTCCGGCACGGTTTCTTCTGGTTGACAACTCAGAAGGATGCAGAGGACTTGGTCACCAAGTGCGATGGATGTCAGAAATTTGGATGACATACTCACATGCCAGCTCAAGGTTTGTTGGGTGGAGGAGTTACCGTCAGTTCTTTGGAGTATATGAACTTCCCCCAATAGATCAACAGGCTACATGCCTTTCTTCATGGTTTATGGTGTGGAAGCCGTTCTCCCAAGTGATATTCGTCATGACTCGCGTAGAGTGGCTCCTTACATTGAAGCTAACAACAAGACGACACGTCAGGAAGTGCTGGATGCTTTGGAGGAAAAGTGGGATCTTGCAATAGCACGATCGGTGATTTACCAGCAAGACCTGCATCACTATCATAGACGTAGTGTCAGGATCATGACGTTTCAAGAAGGCGAATTGGTGTTACGACTAATTCAAGATTAGAAAGATATGCATAAGTTATCTCTCCATTGGGAAGAAACTTTCATGGTGAGCAGAAATCTCAACAACGGGTCATATTACCTCATTGATATACGGGAATGCAACGAGTCATGCACCTCTTGGGAGGAGACCAACAGGCGGTGGAATATTGCTCATCTCCGGCCTTACTACACATGAGTCATTGACTCTCATAATTGTGCATACATCCACATGGTATCTACCCTTTTCAATATAGTAAAGTCGGCATCCCCACAGTTCGGGCCTCTGCCATGTTTCATGCAAAAAGATTGTGCAAGAAAGTTGATACTTCAACAAGGTCACTTGGAAGCTTCCAACCCACCGGGTTTAGCTTTGACACCCTCTTGACCAGCTTTTTAGCCATAGCCTCACCGGGTTAAACCTGCATATATGCATGTCGCCACTCTGCTAAGTGACGTGTCGAACTCTTACCAGTTAATATCGACTTAAAGACCCTAAGCTTCTCAAAATACTTGATAGTCAATCTTGCCATGAGACCTTGTACTGGTTAAGGTTAAAATGGCGGTTTATGTCACGTGAGGGCCAGCTTACGGAAAGCAAGGATGTATCTATGCGTTGTGGCCTGTTCGTACTCTTATTCACTCAATCTTTTTAAAGACCCTATACTGTTTAAGGTTAAAAACACAGATTTATGTCACGTGAGAGATGGATTATGGGTCTGGGGTACTCATGACCTGCTGTAGTCTCTCCACAATATGGCTCATCGTACTCTTAACAGTCAATCTTCTTCAAGACCCTGAAGTAGTTCAGGTTAAAATGACGAATGTGTGCCATGTGAGAACCAGCATATGAGGTTTGGGTAGTCATGCGTAAGTCTGCAAAAAAACAAGTTAATAAAGGAAGAAGGTTAACTTCTTTAGGTTGTGCCATTAAAAGTCACCTCAACAATGATGCAGAGTATATATTTTTGTACTTGTTTGTTTTTGCATGCCTTGTCTTTTGTGATAAAGCCATTATCAAGTGAAAAGAAAGATGACCAAAGCAATAAGGAAGGATGAATAAGCATATACAGCTATTCAAATTCCAACATGTGCATGAAGGCGCGACAAAAGCAATCAATTTTAGCTACTGCAATTACAAAGCTCTGGAAGAGCCTAACAAATTTTACGGACTTAATAGTTTTATGATAAATTGTAACCCGACAAAACAACAAGGTGGGGTCACTTCAGCTCGTGGCTGGTTCATCCTGCACCGGATCTTCGGTCTCTTGGATCTACAGGTTCTCCACATCTGAGTTGGTTAACGCCTCAAATTCCGCTTCATCTCGAAAGTTTGGAGACGGGTCAATATCAGGAGCAAAGAGGTGCTTACGGCGTGTAGGAATCAAGTATTTGGCTTAGTAAGTCGGCCCTTGCACTCATTTGCTGATCTCAGTGTAAGCCTCCTGGTAGGTGGACAGGTCGGTCTCTTCAACAAGCTTGGTAGCCAAGACTCGAGACACCTTCATACATTTGGCATAGTCTTCCTGAGTGAACTCAGTCCGGCCAGGAGTAAGTTCAGGAGTGAAGGCCAGTGACCGGCTCAGTGCGGCCATTGCACCCTTACGGGTGAATGTTTTTTAAGTTCTTCCAACTGTTTTGAGATGGTGGAGACTACTTCTATCACTTCCTTCATAAGTTTGGGGACACCTTTTTTATCCATTACATCAATGATGGTGCACAGGGTACCACAATAGAGTTGCTCCGTAAGAGTGTATACGGCTTTTAGCTTCAGTAGACTATTGTTTAATAGTTGGCGGGTTCTCTAGCATGCAAAGAAAGAAAGATTTTATAAGACGCTGGGAGATGTTTCAGCAGACTAAGGATTTTTTCAGTAACAACTAATATTTACCAAAGATAGTGGCGGTCATATGAGATTTGTGGCGCCTTAGAGTGGTTAGCTCCTCAGTAACAGGCTTCCATTCTGTGTCGGCGTCTTCCGCACGTTTTATCAGGGTAGCTTGTTCAGTCTCAGTGGAATTCTTGAAAGCCTCAAATTTTGCCTTGATTTTTTCGAGCTCTATGTTCGAGAATAGCCAACTCTCTTCTGCCATAGCATGAGCGGTCTGTTGCGAGGCCAAATTTTCTTTAAGGCTAGTCATGTCAGACTCGGTCGTCTTTAAAGCTTCCTGTGCAGTATAAGCAAAGCAGCATAGGTTAATTTTGCTTCTAAGCCACCAAGGAGATACATAGTACTATCCAGAGGTGATGAACCAGACAAATTACAAGTCTCAACCAGATTGCAAGGAATAGACTTAACACTTGGGGGCTAATGTCTACAATTTCTTTGAATGACTACAAAACTAGAAAGCCCCGGGTCATCTTCAAGAAGATAAGCGGACACTTGGGCACTACAATTGGCATTTTTTAATCGTAAATTTCGGCTCATCATTTGCATAATGACCCGAACTTTGGATGCTACATTTGGCACTTTTATAGTACTAAGTTCCGGCTCATCATTTGCATAATGACCCGGACTTGGGGGCTACCATTGGATCTTATTATAAGTGAAGTACCGGCTCATTATTTCATATAATAAACCATTACTTGGCGGCTACATGCCAAGCTATTTCTGACATATGCAAAAATGAAGACCTCGCCTACTATTTTCAACACTAAACCAGCTCTTAGGGGCTACATAAGAGTATTCCATATGGAAGGAAAGGCAGGAGGAATACCTCATATTTTTTGCTTCATCAACCCAACAAGTTTTGTATCCATCTTGTGGCTCGCAACAAGGCGGGTCAGATAGCCAGCATGTAGCTTATCAACAGTCAGCTTCTCCAAGCTAGGGAATTCAAAGACAACCTTCTCCCTCTCTAGTGAGAGCACTTCATCTTTATCAATATGTTTTGATAGTACGTGAGAAGGAGACAGAGATGTATAACCCGTCCCAGTGACAGTAACTTCTTCATGAGACGACACATTCTTGGCCATTGGTGAAGGGCTGGGCGGCTAAGGACTGACTTCCAAATGGGCCTCCGAAGCTGACATATCAAACACGGCCGGCTCGGTATGCGGAGGAGCATCCTCAGAGGTTGCTTTGTAAGCCTTAGAGGATTCAACATAATCTTCACGAGAATCCATCTTAGCATCCTCCGGCTCCTGGACATTTGGAATGGCAGAATACCCACTCACTTTTGTCTGTTTAGCCTGAGCTCTATATGCAAAGGTAAAATTTAATGAAGTTAGGAAGGTTGAGAATGATAATACATGATGTGGGATATAAGATTGCATACCTTGGATTGACAACAAAAGGAGGTAGTTTGGAGGCGGTTGAGTTGTCGGAGGTAGACGGCGAGTCCTGGAAGGTTAAAATGGTTAATGCATAAGTAAGACACAATGCTAGATTATTATGAAAGATAAATTCAAAGTTGTGGAATACCTCGTTCCATCGTTTTCAAGGACCGGCTCATTCGGTAAGCCGACTAATAGATCTTCAGAGGCGGTGCTCCGGGTCTGACGCCAATGGTCATCTTGGTGTTTCTTCAAAAGAGAGTTGGAATCCAAATGAAAAAAGAGACGTGAGCACTTTATCTTTCGTAGCGCCCGCCATATTCTTTTTACTGGTATAAGTTCCGAGTCAGAGGAGATAATGGTTACCTCTATGGCATCAACATGGCTGGTTTCCTCCTCTTCCTGTGAGTAATCATTGTCAATGAGTTACATAAAGAGAAGGCCAAGGGAGTCAAGTTCTACCTCCGAATCATCAAGCTAAAGAAGTTCAGTGGTGGCTTGTTTTTTTCTTGCGACCCATAGTGTTTGTAGTCCGGGTCTTTCTTCTCTTCGCCTTGTTTTTGGGAGCGGGGGTAAACTTTTTCTTCCAAAAATTGGACTTTGCCTACATATGAGTCGGAGAAGATTCAAAGAGAGTATGAATCACAAGAGTGGGAAATCACAAACAAAAAGTGTATTCATAGGATATTTACCTCTAGAGTTGGTTTAAGAACACAGAACAACTTTAACCTGGTCTGGTTACACGTAGCTTGAGGCTCTCCAAGCAGCAACTTTATGATGGTGTTGAGGTCCTTCTCATTTAAAGGTGTCTGGTTGAAAAGCATCAAAGCGTTTGCTTCACCAAAATATTCACACATCATCTTGTCACGTCGACTCAATGACATGATCCTCCAACCGAGCTAGCAACGGGTCAAGTCCACGCTAGTGAGGCCATTAGCCAATAGGGCTAAAATCTTGAAGAAAGCCGAAGCATACTTAACGGGCTCCATGGTGGTCATCCGTTCATGCAGCTTAGTGTTAGTGCAGAGTCCGGTTGGACGATAACCCGAAAGTGGATTCTCCTGAGCCAGATAAGTTTCTTTACAATAAAACGATGTCAGATTCCAGTCTTTGGGTGGCTAGGCAGGATGGTGGCAGGAAAGGCTATGTTCCATCGCATCTGGATGGAGACCCCCCGAGCTAGAGACTCGGCCCGGTTACTAGCTCGATCTAGCGGTTGATGCAGAAAAAGTCTCTGAAGAGGTCTACAGTAGGCTCCTCTTGAAGATAAGCTTCATAGAGGACTTGAAAATGGCTTGGGACCGATGTCTTGGGTATGGAGCTTGTAGAAGTCCAGAGCATCCTAGAAACACTTTGACCTCAGCGGCGAAAAGCCGTGGAGAAGATGGGAATACGACTACCTCCCCTTCTTGGGGTATGGGTTTAACCTCTTTTCCAGGAGCCCGCCAATGAATAACATTTCGAGCCGGACCGACTCCCATGGTGACGAATTCTTTCAAGGATGCTTCCGTAACCCTTTTTCGTGAAGAGCTACCCTGAGTGAGGCTAGTCCATCATGGACGGAAGCCGTTATGGAATAGTCAAGGATGCTCCTTCGTGGACCCTTATGGGTGGAGCCCTCAATGGACTCTCGTGATCGTTACCCTCCATGGGTTGAAGACCCCATAAATGTGGATGTATGATAGCACCACCTATCAAAACCACGGGAAAAATCTTTGTGTCCTTCATGTGTTTGATATCCCTATCTCAACTCCTTACTTCCATGTGCAATGTCTTTACTTTTCGCTATTATACTCGATGACTTGCATGTGGAGGGTGTGCTTGACTTGATATAATTGTTAAAATTTTCCAACACTTAACTTTGGATATTGTGTAGGTTTTTAATTTGTGCTAGTAGTCTATTCACCCCCTCTAGACATACTCTGCTAGTGATCCCACAATTGGTAGTAGAGCTTTGGTTTCCATTTCTTAGGTTTCATCACCATGGAGGAAGATAGATGTGTCTAGTGTGGAGAGTTTGTATTGTAGAGTGCCCATTGTTGATGGAGAGACCTATAGTCGATGGAATAATGCCATGATTGATCTATTTGACAAATTAATTTTTATAAAACATATAGAAAATCCCAATGTGCTCCCCATTAATGATTTCCATCCCACACACGAAGAGTCAATTGACATGCTTAGTAACCTTAGGATTGTCAATCATATTGTTAGAGGTTTACCAAGATTTGTGCTTTCTGAATTGAAGAACTTTGCATCTGCTTATACTTTTTGGAATGATTTGGTGAAACGATATCCAAATCATACATTAAGTAATCTTGATGAAATTCTTCATTAAACTATTGCATTTCAAAAAATGAAGCCTAGTGATCCAAACTTTGATAAATGACTATTTGAGTGTCGTGATCTAATGCGTGCTAAAGGATATGTCACAACTATAAAAAACAATATTATTGGAGCCCTTCACATTCATAAACTTGAACATTGTCATAGTTATGATTCTAACGAGTCTCTTGGTTTCTATGACGAGGAGATTCCACCAACTCAGTAGTAGAAAAAAGGGTACTAGTCCCGATTCCAGAGGGCCTTTAGTCCCGGTTCTAGAACCGGGACAAAACAAGCGGGACAAATTCCCAAAGCCTTTAGTCCTAGTTTGCTTACGAACCGTGACCAAACTTGCTCCACGTGGGCGCTACGGGGCGCCCAGGCAGTAGGATCTTTCGTCCCGGTTTGTAACACTAACGAGGACCAAAAGGAGTAGGGGTTTTTCTTTTTTGGAAGGGGGGTTTAGGGGTTTTGGAGTGTTAATTTAGGGGTTTCACATTGTGTTAGCTAGCTAATAGAGAGAAGTGCTTGGTAGACGCTAGCTACTATATATACATATAGTGAGAACTCGACGCTAGGTAGTAAGAAAATGAAGGAAACCATTAATTACACAAGATAGTTATGAACATATATAGAGAGAACTGACATCGCTTTCTCTGCGCTTGGTCAAACAACAAGTTGTCGTATATCTATCCAACGCTACTACATATATATAGTATAACATCTCTTACTATCCCTAACATCATCTACCTAAGATCCAATTGCAATTCCACATGCTATTCTCGATGACGTTCTCAAAAAAGAATCCCCCCAATTCCCCTTGAATTGCTCGTATGCGATCATGTGGTAGGAGTTCATCCCACATCTTCTAGATCTAATTTATAGAAGGAGGTCAATACATATATATGAATGAAACTCAAAACAATTGATGGTAATATATAAAATAAAATTGTGAAAATTATTTACGTACTTCAAATTGTTTGTTAGAGAAGCCCCGCTCAGAGGTCGAGTGGCGAATGAACTCGCATACGTAGTATCAACATAAAACAGTCTCGGGTGCCGGGTACAAGCACGTTGCGAGAATAGAGTTCAATCAAACTGATAATCAAGCCTGGTAATGTTATTGATGAAAATTAGAATCAATTAGAGCTCTTTGTTTAGACCGGGAACCTTTCGGGTGAACTTTTTCCAAACCCTGCCCGGCAAAGAAAATGATTACTTGATATCAGGAAATGAACTAAAGTTGCCGATATGGTCTCCGTATTGATTGAACTTACTTCTGGAGCATTGTAGTCATGTCTGCATAATCCTCGGGATCTTTACGTCTCGAGTCTAAGATAGTTACTAATGCCCCGTCAAAATTAATGGATAGCAAAATAAAGTGGTACATGCGCATGCATAACTCATCAATTACATTACTTAACCTCGACTAAGGGTAACCGAATATGCAGAAGACAGTAAAACTCACTTGAAGTTGTAAGGAAAGAGTATTTCCCTTTTGTTTTGATGTGTAAGGAACGATTCTAGCAAATTCTCCTCGGTATGTTTGAGTCTATTTTGTACTGACCATTTATTTACGGAATCTGGGTTGTGAGGATAATTATATAGTGAGGATAATTATATATACATGCAATGAACAAGCTGAGCTAGAGACTTAATAAGTAATACTTACAGAAAGTAGCAAGTCATGAGTTGTTTGTCAAGGGCCTCTTGATTGAATAGCTGAAATAACTCCTCGAATTCAGTAGGCATCAGGTCGAGTCCAATGAAGTCGTGCTCTTTTTTAATTCTGATCATCACACTGTCTTTCCCAGACTCCCTGCATGTTTTCGTGTACCACTCATGCAAATTGTACATCATCGTTGTTAGAGGAGGATGATCTGGTTTGACAAGAGGCTTCCTGTGCTCGTATCTAAAGTCTTGTACTGCTACCTTAGCGGTTTCCAAATGTACATCATCGCCCAAGTAATCACCAGGATAGGTATCGGGCAGTGGCACCGGACGATTAGCAATATCACTAGACACCTTGAGCGGGGGGCACGATTGCTTCTCTTGTTCGCCTAGATGGCAGATTGTTTTCCCACTTCTTCGTTCTTTTACTATTGCATCAGTAGAAGTACTTCCCGACCGTTGCACTTCATTATATGTCTTTACAATAATGCGGTCCTAGTTTGATTGCAGCGGAGGCGGTAATGGTCGTTTCAGGGCATCCAAAGTGAGCTTTGCTTTCACTGGATCTATCGTTTCCTTCGGAGGTGGATGTTTCCATGCAAAATGGGCCTTCACTTTGGCTTTACTAATGTCATCATTTTCTTTGTCAATCCTCTAGTATGGTAACTTTGGAAGAGGCTTGAGGCTTGGACCAAATTGTTTTTGTTCCCGCCTATTGTACTGCTAGCTGTCGGAGCGGCGGCGTCTCTCTTCCGTCGTGGCTGACGCGTCAGAGGAGGCGGAGTGGCCTGGCATACTGGAGGAGGCGGAGTGGCCTGACACAATGGAGCAGGAGGAGGAGGCGGAGTGGCCTGACGCGCCGGAGGAGGTGGAGTGGCATGACGCGCCAGAGGAGGCGGAGGAGGAGGTGGAGTGGCCTGACACGCCGGAGGAGGCGAAGGAGGAGGAGGAGCAGGAGTGGCCTAACGTGTGGGAGGAGGCGTAGGAGGAGGAGGAGGAGGCGGAATGCCCTAACGTGTCGGAGGAGGCTGAGTCTGTTGAGGCTTCCAGTTTGGAAGCTTGATGTACTCCTTTCTCCATAGACAGGTACTCCTCAAAGCATTTTCCGGAAAATAATATCATCTTCTAGTGTAGGGTTGTCAAGCTCCAGTCCCTCAAATCGGACGGCAATAGAAAGTTCCCTATGCTTGAGGAAGTAGAACAGAGCCGACCGCCGCCTTGATGGTCAGGTTCTAGCATTTTGTCATTAGCTCGCAATGTTGAGCCTCCGTGATACTATCCATGGGGTAGCGAGGAGCCCGGAAATCAGGCTGAACGAGCTCCATGGAAGACTTGCTCCTTCTCCACTGAGATGGTGGGGTCGCTTCTAGGTTCGTGTCGAAGGAAAGATCTTCGTTCACTCTGAGATGGTTGGCTGGTAGCTCGCTGGCTCTCAAGTTCCTCTAGTTTTGTTAATCTTGCACTGAGCTTCTACATTTTGCTTGCTTCCTATTTCCTCTTTCTCTCTGAACTTCTATGACCACCGTTGTTGGGAAACCCATGCTACCACGAAACGAAGCCTGGTGTGCCTCGTGTTCGTCCAGTGTGTTCAGGATTCCCGAGGGCCTCAGTCAGCTCGTCCTTATCTCTTTCGAGAATGAACATCCCTTCCTACGCTGCCTTGATTCCTGCATGAAGCTTTGTGATGGGTATTGCAATTTGAGCTCTTGTCCTGACACACTTCCCTGTTTTTGGGTCCAAAGATCCCACAACCCCGAAGAACCAAGTCCTTGAACGATCTGGCCAGTGCACTGTCTCTAGGTGGACATTCTTTGCAAGCAGGTCTTGCTCAGCTTTGTCCCACAACAACCGGGCATTGTAATAGCCACTTGACCCCTGTGATGGTGATACGTCTTCTCTGCAGCATTTTGTTTGTTGGTCAGTTACATTTTCTTACTCTTCTCTGATTTCTTGTAGGCCACAAATTCGGGCAATTGATCTCTTATCTTCTCATATCGACCATTGAATTACGAAGTCTCATATTTCTCGGCAAACTTAGTGTTCAACTCTTTCTTCCAGTTCCTGAATAGTTCTGCAATCTTCTTAAGAGCCCACCGCTTGACCTTTTGCTCTATAACTGGGTTATTAGGATCCTCCTCTAGCGGTAGGCTGAAATTTGTCATTAGCTCGGTCCAAAGATCATTGTTCTGTCTATCATGGACATAAGAAACATCAAGATCCAGACATAGTCCCTAACAACAACTCCACACTGATGTACAAATGTGTCCTTGGTCCGCTTGGGAGCAATCGGTTGGCCATCATTCACGACTTCTGTGATCGTGAACCTTTCACCCTAAAGCAACCTTTTCTTCGGGCCTCGTCTCCTTACCTCACTGGACTTTGAAGTAGTTGAGGATCCCTCCTCCGTTTCATCACCGGAGCCGTGATCATGATCTCTTTCATCCGCCACTCGGTCACCGGAGCCATGATCATGATCTCCTTCCTTCGGCATTCGGTTACCGGAGCCGTCATGATCTCTTGCCTCCTCCATTGTTGGATCACTGGAGCCATCATCCTGTCTTTCCTGACCATCGGTGTCGTTGAGATATGCCAAGGGATTATACCAGGCGAGGATTATATCCCCCAACATGTCTACTTGTTCCGTATCTCTATGATCCATAGTTTCTGCAAATATTATGACATGGCAATATACAAACATGAGTTATGGAAATCAATACAAGGCATTAATGCAACAATACGATCATATAAAATCACTAATACATCATTGAATAGTATCACTAATACATCATCGAATATTATCACTAATACATCTCGAATATTATTATATAATATCACTAATATAGATGTGGTTGACGTCTAGCGGCGCAGGCGGTGGACACCCAAAGATAAGGAACTATGACAGGATCATAGCTCGGGTGAGATCCGTAAAGAACCTGCCAGGTATTGGAGAACCTGGGGTCCAGTGCAGCCATGTAGCGTCGGACGTGCTCGTCCTCCTCCCTAACACGGCGACGTACCACCTCCGCGGGGGTTGCCCCCCTCTGCACAGACAATGGTCGACCCGACCGCCACCAACGAACCTCCAGGTTGATGACGGGACCCTGATTCCTCATGAAGCTAGGCGCCCCGGAAGGCAGCACCTCCCAGTGCCATCCCGGTGGAGCCCAGTCCCGGACATGGTGCCTCTCAAGCAAGTGGTTGCCACCGAGTCGATGACGAGGTTGCTGGTCAGGCATCATCGACTCAACGTCTACGCTATGCAACTAAACATTTAAACAACTAATTAAACATCATATCATGTCATCAACGATCGTCGGGGACTCCTCGATATCACCAGGGACTCTCCCTCACTGATGATCCTCGGGGGGTACTCTCCCTCACCGACGATTGTCGGGGACTCCTAGATATCACGTCACGTCATTGACGATGTTGATGATGACGAGGAGGGGCGCGGTGATGGGCTCGGGGCAGCGACGATAAGAACAGGTGCGTGGCGTCGGGCTCGGTGACGGCAAATACGACGAGAATGGTGTGCGGGGTTAGGCTTGACGACGGCGGCAACGACAAGATCAGTTGGCGGCGACGATGGCGACAACAAGAACGGGAGGCGGGAGGGGCAGCGACAACGACAATGACGAGGAAGGGCGCAGGGACGAGCTCGGGCCGGCGACAAGAAAAACGGGCGTGCGGTGTTAGGCTCAGCGATGGAGGCGGCAACGAGAACGTGCTCCGAGGCGGCGGTGACTACAAGAACGGGCGGCAGCGACGATGAGTAGCCTGGCAGCATCGGGGCAGGGCGTTAGCATCGGGGCGAAATTGAAGAGGTTGGGGGAGAAATCGACAACTCCCACCTAAACTTGGGCATGGGGTGCCTGGCCGGAGCCCGGTCCAAAAAACCCAGGCCGGTCCGGGCTGGGCTTGATCTTCAAAATCGTGCAGTATGCATTTCGGGCCGGGCTCGGCCTTTAGAAAATACGCGTTTTACATGGAGGCCCGGATTTAACATTTCTAGTCCATTCGGGCCGGGCTCGGGCCTGAAGTTGCTGATTTTTCATCATGTCGAGCCGGGCTCAGGCATGGGATTTTTTGTTCGGCTTTCTAAAGCTCGGCCCGAAGCCCGGCATGACCCGTTTTATGCGCAGGTTTACTCCCGCCTTATATGCGAGTACCTTTCATCCCGGTTGGTGGCTCAAACCGGGACTAATGCTCCCCTTTAGTACCAGTTGCAGCCACCAACTAGGACTAAAGGTTTATTTCAGCATCCCAATGGGTGGGAAACCCAGGCCTTTAGTTCCGATTGGTGGCACCAACCGGGACTAAAGGGGGGCCATTAGTCCCGGTTGGTGCCACCAACCCGGACTAGAGGCGTGGTGCAGCGGTGTCGAATGTTTAGTCCCACCTCACTAGTCGAGAGGCGCCCACACTGGTTTAGAAGTTGTGATGTGCCTGAGTTGTCGAGCTCCTCTCTAATATAGGCTATACATGCCTAACCTTTGTCTCTTCCATGTTAGGCCTGCTGGGGCCACGAGCCTGCATCCTGGCCCATGTAGAGATGGGTTTCTAGTCGGATGCAGGCCGTGGTGGCCTAGTAGGCGACAATTTTTATTTTTTATGTTATTTTAGTTTTCTATTAAAGTTTTTTAGTCACGGTTGGTGCCACCAACCGGGACTAAAGGGTTGGTGTTGGCTATGGTGGGAGCTAGTTTAGTCCCAGCTCGCCAAGCGAGAGGCACTCACACCTGTTTATAAGCCCGCCCCTCTTTGCGTTGTTAGTTCCTCTCAATGTCATAATAGATGCCCTTATACAGGAAATTCGACCTAAATTCGAAATGCTAGCTATACGCCTAACTAGCACTTTCAATTTAGGTTGAATTTTCTCTATAAGAGCATCTATTTTCACTTTTGCTATTTTTTCTACTATTTTTTGCATGTTAAAAGTTCTTAACAAAAAATACTTTATGAATATTCTTTTTGCTATTAAAGCGTTTAACGAAAATAACTTTGATAATTTTAATTGCATAAATTTTATATAATATTAAGTTAAATAACTTTTATCGGACGAAAACACGTCTATTACAAAGGAATTTCTATTTTTCAGACATAGTTGAACTAAAGACTTTTTCTGCATTCAATATGCACCATTCAAACTAATATCATCCCTTTTCAACCCCTTTCTGACTTCATTTGCTATTTTGCAATCATTTCATGATTTATGTTGAGCTAAAATGACTCCGAATTGAAAAGCACTGCAAATGAACTCTGAAATGGTTGAAAGTTGGCATGGTATCATCATTTCACCCACACAGCACGTGCTTAAAAGTTGAGAGGGTTACGACAAAACCTGGATGCACTTCATGTACAAAATGGACAATCTCTTTCGAAGTATCAGGGTTCCGGACAAAAACACGTCTATTACAAAAGGATTTCAAATTTTTTATCATATTTGAACTCAAGACTTTTTCTGCATTCAATATGCACCATTCAAAGCCACATCATCCCTTTTCAACCCTTTTCTGACTTCATTTGCTATTTTTCATGCATTTCATGATTTAGTTTGAGCTAAAATGACCCTGAATTGAAAAGCACTACAAATAAACTCTAAAATGTTTGAAAGTTGGCATGGTATCATCATTTCACCCACATAGCATGTGCTAACAAGTTGACAGGGTTACAACAAAACCTGGATGCACTTCGTGTACAAAATGGACAATCTCTTCCAAAGTATCAGGGTTTGGGGCGAAAACACGTATGTTACAAAAGGATTTCAATTTTTTAAACATATTTGAACCCAATACTTTTTCTGCATTCAATATGCACCATTCAAAGCCACATCATCCCTTTTCAACCCTTTTCTGACTTCATTTGCAATTATTCATGTATTTCATGATTTATTTTGAGCTAAAATGACCCTGAATTGGAAAGCACTACAAATGAACTCTGAAATGGTTGAACGTTGGCATGGTACCATCATTTCACCCACATAGCATGTGCTAAAAATTGGAGAGGGTTACGGCAAAAACTGGATGCACGTCGTGTACAAAATGGACAATCTCTTTCGAAGTATCAGGGTTCCGGACAAAAACACGTCTATTACAAAAGGATTTCAAATTTTTTATCATATTTGAACTCAAGACTTTTTCTGCATTCAATATGCACCATTCAAAGCCACATCATCCCTTTTCAACCCTTTTCTGACTTCATTTGCTATTTTTCATGCATTTCATGATTTAGTTTGAGCTAAAATGACCCTGAATTGAAAAGCACTACAAATAAACTCTAAAATGTTTGAAAGTTGGCATGGTATCATCATTTCACCCACATAGCATGTGCTAACAAGTTGACAGGGTTACAACAAAACCTGGATGCACTTCGTGTACAAAATGGACAATCTCTTCCAAAGTATCAGGGTTTGGGGCGAAAACACGTATGTTACAAAAGGATTTCAATTTTTTAAACATATTTGAACCCAATACTTTTTCTGCATTCAATATGCACCATTCAAAGCCACATCATCCCTTTTCAACCCTTTTCTGACTTCATTTGCAATTATTCATGTATTTCATGATTTATTTTGAGCTAAAATGACCCTGAATTGGAAAGCACTACAAATGAACTCTGAAATGGTTGAACGTTGGCATGGTACCATCATTTCACCCACATAGCATGTGCTAAAAATTGGAGAGGGTTACGGCAAAAACTGGATGCACGTCGTGTACAAAATGGACAATCTGTTTCGAAGTATCAGGGTTTCGGATGAAAACTCGTCTGTTTCAAAATGCATTTCATTTATTGACCTGTAGCTATAGTGATACTCTAGATCAAAGCCATCATCAGAATAGTTGTGGAGATAAAGTCTTCACATTTTCTTCATGTGTGTCCCTTGATTATTGCGCCGTAACCATGGATAATCTTCATCGTTCAACAGGGTGCTTGGGTCAGCCTTCACTTTGAAGGGAGGAATTTCATGAGAGTTTTCATAATCTGCAAACATGATTGTCTTGCCCGCCACTCCCACGATGTCTCTTTTCCCTCAAAGAACTATGTGGCGCTTTGGATCATCATATGATCTATTCGCTTCCTGATCTTTTCTTTTTCTCGATTTGGTAGACATGTCCTTCACATAGAAAACCTGTGCCACATCATTGGATAGGACGAATGGTTCGTCTGTGTACCCAAGATTGTTCAAATCCACAATTGTCATTCCATACTATGGGTCTACCTGTAGCCCGCCTCCTGACAGATTGACCCATTTGCAGCGATACAAAGGGACCTTAAAATCATGTCCATAGTCAAATTCACATATGTCCACTATGTAACCATAATATGTGTCCTTTCCCCTGTTTGTTGCTGCATCAAAGCTGACACCGCTGTTTTGGTTGGTGCTCTTCTGATCTTGGGTGATCGTGTTAAATGTGTTCCCATTTATCTCGTACCCATTGTAAGTCAATACAGTCAAAGATGGTCCCTTGGCGAATGGGTATAGCTCATCTGCAATAGTGGTGTTACCCATGAGATGTGTTTGCAACCAACTGCCGAAAGTCCAGATGTGATCACATGTAATCCAGTCTTCACACTGCTCCGGGTGTTTGCATCGCAGAATATTCTTGTGTTCATTGACATACGGGGTCACCAAGGTAGAATTTTGTAGAACTATGTGGTTTGCTTGAGACCAGGAATACTCCTCCATACATATTATTCATTCTGGTCCTAGCGTGCCTTTTCCAGTCAGTCTCCCCTCATGCTGAGATTGAGGAAGACCAATGGGCTTAAGGTCAGGAAATAAGTCAACACAAAACCCAATGACCTCCTCCATTTGATGCCTTGTGGAGATGCTTCCTTCTGTCCTAGCACCGTTACATGCATATTTCTCTAAGACTCCCATGAACCTATGAAAGGGGAACATATTATGTAGAAATACATGACCCATAATGCTAATATTGTCGAATAGATGAACTAGGACGTGCGTCATCATATTGAAAAAGTATGGTGGGAACACTAGCTAGCTTGAAACTGACAAGACATTGCACCAAATCACTCTTTATCCTTGGTAGGATTTCTGGATCGATTACCTTCTTAGAGATTGCATTGACGAATGCACATAGCTTCACAATGGCTAATAGAACGTTTTCCGGTAGAAGACCCCTCATTGCAACCAGAAGTAGTTGTGTCATAATCACATTGCAGTCATGAGACTTTAGGTTCTAGAACTTTTTCTTTGCCATATTTATTATTCCCTTTATATTGGCGAGAAGCCAAACGGGACCTTCATACTGAGGAGGCATTCAAAGAAGATTTCATTCTCTTCTTTGGTAAGAGCATAGCTGGCAGGACCGTCATACTTCTTTGGATACATGTCGTCTTTTTCTTGCACATGTTGCCGGTCCTCCTATGCCCACGGTGTATCTTTTGTCTTCCCATACACTCCCAAGAAGCCTAGCAGCTTCACAAAGATCCTTCGTCATGTGTATCATGTTGATTGCAGAGCGGACCTCTAGGTGTTTCCAATAGGGTAGGTCCCAGGACATAGACTTCTTCTTCCACATGGGTGCACGTCCCTCAGCATCACTAGGAACAGATAGTCCGCCACGACCTTTTCCAAAGATTACTTGTAAACCTCCAATACAGAGGGCGGGCTTCTTCATGTGATCTGCTTCACCTTTGAAATGCTTTCCCTTATTTCGACATTGATAGTTGGTCGGAAGAAATCGACAATGCCCCAGGTACATATTCTTCCTGCGTTCGTCCAAATATATACTTTCGGTGTCATCCAAACAGTGCGTGTATGCGTGGTATCCCTTGTTTGTCTATCCTGAAAGGTTACTGAGAGCATGCCAATCATTGATGGTTACACACAACAACGCATGTAGGTCCAATTTCTCCTATTCATTCTCATCCCACACACGTACACCTTTTCCATTCCATAGTTGTAAAACTTCATCAACTAATGGCCTTAGGTACACATCAATGTCATTGTCGGGTTTCTTAGGGCCTTGGATGAGCACTCGCATAATAATGAACTTCCGCTTCGTGCACAACCAAGGAGGAAGGTTATAAATAAATAGAGTCACAGGCCATGTGCTATGCTTGCTGCTCTTCTCCCCAAAAGGATTAACACCATATGCATTTAAACCAAACCATGCGTTCCTTGGATTACCTGTAAAGTCCCTCCACATTCTCTCGATCTTTCTCCGGTGTGACCCGTCGGTGGGTGCTCTCAACTTCCCGTATTTCTTACAGTCTTTTATGTGCCACTGCGTCAACTCGGCATGCTTTTTGTTTCTGAATAGACGTTTCAACCGTGGTATTATGGGAGCCTACCACATCACCTTGGAAGGAACCCTCTTCATGGCGTGTTGGCCCTTGACATCACCAGGGTCATCTCGTCTGATCTTATACCGCAATGCTCCACATACCGGGATGGGTTCAACTCCTCGTACCGCGGTAGAGGATGCATTCATTAGGCATGCATGTATCTTCTACACCTCCAATCCTAGGGGGCATAGAACCTTCTTTGCTTCATACATACTATCAGGCAATTCATTATCCTTTGGAAGCTTCTTGTTCATTATTTTTAGTAGCGAACCAACTCCCTTGTTAGATACACCATTGTTTGAATTCCATTGCAACATTCCCAGTGTCGTACCGAGCTTTGTGTTGTCATCTTCGCAATTTGGGTAGAACCCTTTTTTGTGATTCTCTAATCAGCGAGCAAACTTCAGCTTCTCCCTTTCACTTCCGCATTCTCTCTGTGCATCAACAATGACCTGACGAAGATCATCATTGGGCACATCGTTTGGTTCCTCTTGATCTTCAGCTTCCCCCATTGCAGCATCACCATATTCAGGGGGTGGATAGTTGTCATCATCCTCTTCTTCTTTGTTGTCTTCCATTATACCCCCTCTTTCTCCATGCTTGGTCCAAACATTATAGTGTAGCATGAAACCCTTCTCAAGCTGGTGGAAGTGAAGGGTTTTAGAGTTGGAGTAATCCTTTGTATTCCCACGGACGGTACATGGACAATGCATAAAACCATTCTTCTTGTTTGCCTCAGCCGCTTCGAGAAAATTATGCAGCCCCTTAATGTACTCGGAGGTGCGTCAATCACCGTACATCCATTGCCAGTTCATCTGCGTGCATTATATAATTAAGTGTATCAAAAAACCATTACATAACATCATTAATAGAGAAGTGACCAAATTAAAATAAATTCGTCATCACATTAAAGCCAAAGTGAAGTAGTGACCAAAATAAATACATAAAGTTCATACATAGTTCTCATTGAACAACATATAGCTCTCTAGAGCATCTAATTAAAACATGCATTGAAACTATGTAAAAAATTAAATGCAACAAAAAATGCAATCATAACTGCAACTAAGGTACCAATTGATCCAATGGCATAATGATACCAAGCCTCAGTATGAATGCTATATTTTCTAATCCTTCTAATCTTCAAGCGCATTGCATCCATCTTGATCTTGTGATCGTCGACGACATCGGCAACATGCAACTCCAATTTCATCTTCTCCTCTTCAACTCTTTTTAATTTTTCTTTCAATTTATTGTTTTCTTTTTCAACCAAATTTAACTTCTCGACGATAATTTCTATATCGGTTAAAATGTCCGGTTCACATAACTCCTAGATAAAAACAACTATGTCACATTGGTCGGCATAATTATCATAAACACTAAATGAAACAAATAGTATTAAAATATAATATACAACATTCGAATCATAAACAGGACGAGGGCCGATGGGGGCGGATACCAGAACCATGGCACTATATAATACCAAACAATGATAAAAGTAAGAAAATCATTCAAGTATATATCTAAATCATACAAGTAAGAAATTTTTTAATTTAAAAAGAAGATAAGAACAAGAGGATCACCATGGTGGTGCGGGCGACGAGACCGGCACGGGTGATCGATGACCGTGAGGACGGGGAGATGAGAGAACGGACCACCAAACCTAGACAAATCTTGAGGAAAATGGAGCTTGGAGGTTGAGCTTGGAGAGGAGAAAGCTTAAGTGTGGCTTGGGATTTCATCAAACACCTCATGTGCATACGAGTTGAGAGCTAGATCAACACACACCTCATGTGCACATGTCGGCCGGCCAACAAAATAGAGTGAGCGGGCAGGGGCAGGGGTATATATAGGTTTATATCTTTAGTCCCGATTGGTGGTTAGAACCGGGTTAGAAGGCCGATCTTTTGTCCCGGTTCCAGCCACCAACCGGGACTAAAGGTGTTAGGCCAGGAGCAAGTTCCATTGGTCTCGATTCGTGTGTGGAACCGGGACCAAAAGTGTCAGACAAACTGGGACCAATGGCCCCCGAGGCCCGGCCGGCACCCTGGCCTCACGAACCGAGACAGATGCACCCTTTGGTCCCGGTTCGTAAGTGAACCGATATTTATGCCTTTATCCTGGCCTCAACCAAGCCCTGTTTTCTACTAGTGAATGGTGACAATGAAGAACATGTCTACTATGATGAAGATGTGTTGTTCGACATCGAGCATGAAAAGATCATGAATAATCTAAGTCTAATGGAAAACTTCAAGGATTACATGTCCGATGGAAAAGAGTGGATTCTCGAGAGTGGATGCACGGATCTCATGACTGGTGAAAAGGACATGTTCCGAGAGATCATGCCTAATCAAGGTCCTCGGAGGTAAGTGGCCTTTGGAGAGAACAATAAAGGTAAGGTACTGGGCCTTGGTAAGGAGGCCAGATCTCATGATATCTCTATTCAAAATGTGATACTTGTTGAATCCCTTTGCTATAATCATCTTTCTGTATCTATACTAGCAGACTTCGGTTTCAATGTGCTATTTACCAAAGTAGATTGCCAGGTGTTGCGATTTGGTAATCATAAAATTGTCTTTACCGGTATTCATAGAGGTGATCTATACATTGTCGATTTCCCTGAACAGGCACAACCTCGTACTTGTCTTATTGCAAAATCATTTAGAGGTTGGGTATGGCGTACAAGGCTAGGACATGTAGGCATGCGCAATCTAGGTAAGCTTATCAAGGCTAGGACATGTAGGCATGTACTTGTCTTATTACAAAATATCTTCAAGAATTTGCACGCAAAGCGCAAAATCAATTTGTAGTGAAGATCAAGAAGGTTTGAAGCGATAATGGATCGGATTTCAAGAACACCCATGTGGATACCTTTCTTGACGAAGAGGGTATTTCACATGAGTTATTGGCTACGTACATGCCTCAACAAAATGGAGTTGTTGAGAGAAAGAACTGAACCCTCATTGGGATGGCCAGATCAATGCTTGACGGGTACGAGATGCCAAGACATGTTTTGGCAGAAGCCGTGGGAACAACATCTCATGCACTAGCTTATCGGTAAAACGGCATACGATCTTCTCACGGGTAACAAACCCCAAGTTGGATACTTTCAGGTATTCGGCTCCAAGTGTTACATTCTTGATAAGCATCGCCATGCTAAATTTGCTCCTAAATCTCATGAAGGTTTCCTACTTTGTTATGGATCAAACTCTCACACCTACAATGTCTACAACAACTTCACTCAAAAAGTTGAAGAAATGGTAGATATGAGGTTTGATGACTCTAATTGTTCGTAAGTCGAACAATCGCCAAATGATTTAGGTGATAAAGATCCTTCAGAAGCTATCCAAGATTTTCCCATCGGCAAGATTCATCCCATGGAGGTGAAGGAAAGCACTTCATCAACCCAAGTGGAAGCTTCTACTTCCGATCAAGGCTACCGACAAAACGGAATGGAAGCATCCACAAGTGGTACACGACAAGATGAAGGGGAGGAGGAAGTACATCATGAAGATCCACCACAACCTCCTTCACCACCACCTCAAGAAGATGACCTCTTTGACAACAACGGATATGAAGGAGATTATGAAGAAAAGCTCCACCAACCAACAAGCCAAAGCTACCCCGAGTTCGAGCTTAAGTCACCAAGAACCATCCCCTAAACCAAATCTTTGGTGATATACAAACAGGGAGGATCACTCGCTCCAAAACCCACTTGGCTAACTTTTGTGATCATTATTCTTTCATCTCTGGCACTGAACATTCAAAGGTTGAACAAGCTTTTGAATACGCGGATTAGGTGAACGCTATGCATGAAGATCTTGACAACTTTGTGAGGAATAAAGTGTGGACACTCGTGCACAGGCGCAATGACGAGAAAATCATCATCGGCACGACATGAGTATTTCGGAACAAGCCTGATGAAGATGGTCAAGTCATACTCAACAAGGCATGTCTCGTAGCCCAAGTATATACACAAGTTGAAGGTATTGACTATGGCGAGACCTACACCCCCGTTGCTAGACTAGAAGCCATTTGAATTCTTGTTGCTTATGACATTCACCACGATATCACGCTTTATCAAATGGACATTAAAAGTGGATTTTTAAATGGTCAGCTTGAAGTAGAAGTCTATGTTAAGAAACCACATGGTTTTGTAAATCTGAAGAAACCTGACAATGTTTACAAACTTTGCAAAGCTTCATATGGTCTTAAGCATGGTCCTCGTGCTTGGTATAAATGTCTCACAAAATTTCTTATTGAAAAAGGATTTGAAATTGGTAAAATTGACACAACCTTATTTACAAAAAGAGTTAATGGTGAATTATTTGTGTGACAAATTTATGTGGATGATATTATCTTTGGATCTACTAACCCACAATTTAGTGTGAGATATGGATGGTTGATGTCAGAGAAGTATGAGATGTCTATGATGTGTGAGCTGAAATTATTCCTTGGTCTACAAATCAAGAAAACAAGAGAAGGTACATTCATCTCTCAAACAAAGTACACCAAGGACTTGATCAAGAAGTTCAACATGCAAGAGTGCAAAGGTATGAAAATTTCCATGCCCACTAGCAGACACGATGACCTTACTAAGGAGAGAGAACCGGTTGATCAAAAGGTTTATCAATCAATGACTAGTTCATTGCTATATCTATGTACCTCCCGTCCCGATATTATGCTTAGTGTGTGCATATGTGCCCGAAACAAGGCTGCACCTAAAGAATGTCATCTTAAGGCTGTGAAGCGCATTGTGAGATACTTGATACATAAACCAAACTATGGCATTTGGTATCCCAAGGGATCTTCTTTTAATCTTGTTGGCTACTCCGACTCGGACTATGTCAGTGACAAGATTGATAGAAAATCCACCTCGGGTACATGTCAATTTCTTGGTAGATATGTTCTATCTTGGTCCTCCAAGAAACAAAACTCGTTATCTCTTTCTACTGCTGAAGCTAAATATATTACTGCTGGATCATGTTGTGCGCAATTATTATGGATGACACAAACGCTAAAATATTATGGAATCTATGTTAAAAAGGTGCCATTATTTTGTGACAATGAGAGTGCTATTAAGATTGCTCATAATCCCATGCAACATTCTCGAACCAAGCATATTCAAGTTTGACATCATTTCATTCATGATCATGTTGCCAAAGGAGATATTAATCTTAAGAATGTTCGTACTAACAAGGAATTGGCCTATATCTTTAATAAACCACTTGATGAAAAAATGTTTTGTCATTTGAGGGGTGAGTTTAACATCATTGATGCTTCAAAACTTGAGTTTAACACACAGGTACCTATCATGGCATTTCCATAGCCACTCTGAGATATATTCTCATGCACTTCCACCGTTCCATTACATGACATGTGTGTTCATTGTCATAGTTCTTTGCATGATCATATAGAGATGGCTTGATATTTGTAGCAAATCCACCATTCATCATTGTAATACATGTTACGCTAGATCATTACACATCCTCGTACACTGCCATATGCATTCATATAGATTCATACATTGTAATTGGTTTTATCAAGTTGTAATAAATTATATGTGTGATGATCATCATTTTGAGAGCATTGTCCCAATGAGGAAAAATAATGGATACTGGAGGCTAATGATTCCTGCAAACAACGAGGATGAGGTTTCTGACTATGAGAGATAAAAAGAGAAGGGGCAATGTTGCTATCCTTTACCACACTTGTGTTTCGATGTAGCATCATGTTCTTTAGATAGCGAGTCTCATGATATGTCACTTTCATATGCTAGTATGATTTTTTATAGAACTTGGCTTGTATATTCTGATAACATGCTTCCGCAAATGCCCTGGGTCTTCATGAGCAAGCAAGTTGGATCCACAACCACTTAGTTTCAGTTTGAGCTTTCATAAACTTATAGCTCTTAGTGCATCAAAAGTTGCATGGTAATACCTACTCCTCGCACTGATATTGATTGGAAGGCATCTCCATAGCCTAACGATCCTCCTAGTTGGTGCGAGACTATCCAAACTTTTGTCTTACCTTATTGATCTCTACCACCATATTCTATTCCACTCGTAGTGCTATGTACCTGTCTCACGCTCATGTATTGGTGTAGTTGAGAATGCTGAAGGGTGTGAAAAAAGTATGAGCGAAATACTTGGCTTGACACCGGGTTGTCATGATTTTTACTTGTTTTACGAAGATAGAGTCATGCCATTTCTTACATAATTCAATGAGTATCTTATCGCATTAAGCATCATATATTTTGAAAAAGTAGTGATTATGTTCTTATATCGAAGCATATTATTATGTTGATATCAATTAGTCAATCCTTTGACAATATTCATTCCGTAAATAGAGATTACATGATAAACATGCTAGGTAGCATTCAACATCAAAAATTCTGCTTTTATCATTTACATACTCAAGGGTGAGAAGGAATTGAGCTTGGGGGTGCTTGATAAGTCTCAATTATATCTATAACTTTTTACTGTTTCATACAATTACATTATCAATCTTATATGCTTTAGAGGCCATTTTATATCATTTTTGCAAATAACAAATTAATATAGTGCCAAGTGTCAGTTTCTGTTATTTTCGGCCTATTTTTTGTGTCGGAAGAAAACAATACCAAATGAAGTCCAATTGAAGCGAAACTTTACGGTGATTTTTTCTTGACGAGAATAGAACACTCGAGCATCGAAGGGAGACTAGAAGCCACACGAGAGGGACACAAGCCCAAGCGGCGCGCCCTAGAGGGCTAGGCCATGTGAGCTTATTAGCCCCTCGTAGGCCCTCCTGACCTAATTCCACTACTTTATATTCCCAAAAATCACCAAAACATGAGAAGGAGACCCAAAACAATTTTTCCGCTGACGCAAGTATGTTTTCTTTCGCGATCCCATCTGGAGGCCTATGACGGTACTCTGTCAGAGGGGGAATCTATCACGGAGGCTATCTTCATCAACCTTGCGCCCTGCATGATGATGCGTGAGTAGTTCACCACAAACCTACAAGTCCATAGTGATTAGCTAGATGACTCCCTCCCTCCCTCTCTCTCTCTCTCTCGCTCTCTCTCTGTCCCTCTGTGATCTTCACTACAATGTTCTTCTTTAGGAACTATCCGATGTAATTCTCTTTTGCGGTGTGTTTTTTGCGATCTGATGAATTGTAGGTTTATGATCAGATTATTCCATGCAAGAAATTGTGTCAAATCTATACTTTTTGAGTGCAATTATTTTTTTTCTTGTGTTTGTCGGCACTGTTGATGGGTTGTTTGCGTGATCCTTCTATTGGTTCGATAAACCTTGCTTCTTGCTGAGGGAAATACTTATTGATATTTGAATACATATATCCCTTCCTCTTCGGGGAAAAACTCAACGCATCTACACAAAGTAGCAGTCGCTGCCGTATCCCTGAGTATAACGCACCCTCCACCGATCTACCATAGGGTTGTCGTTGCGCCGCCCCGTCACACAACTGCGCCACAGCCCAGTTGTTCTCCCCGCGAATGCATCGACCTGCGTAGCCATTGTGTCACCCTTTCCTCCCAAAGCGCCGCGGAATGCCATCCACACCGACCCTGGCACTACTGTTGCGTCGCCCATTAGGGTCGTAGTGGCGGTCCAACCCCGCCCTAAGAACGTCCGCTCAAGGTCGTCCCCATTGCTGCACCAACCCCCATGATGTCACTGCATTGCCCCATCACCATGTAGGGAGCATGACACGTGGTCCCTGTCATCACCCTGAGGTCTTCCCTGATTTTGGCCCGTTGCGTGCACTATCGCTGCATTGCCCCTTCGGGTGTAGCACCATGGCACGTGGTCCACTTCGCCATCCATGAGTGCAACTTCTGTGTGATATGTGCCGTTCCACCTTCCTCGATGTAGGACCGCCACTGTCTACTCGTCACGCTGTCGGGTTTTTCCTCACCAACTTTGATCATCACCGTCACGCTCCAAACCTAGCCTCCGCCACCGCTCTTCTTCCCAGTCCACGATGACTACCTCAACACTAGCCACCCCGACTTGACATTGACCACGGCTTCCCTCGCATGCTACTTCGACCATGACTACACCACCCTAGGCTCTTAGCTACCTCGATATCGGCACAATGGACTACAACCTTGCTTGAGTACTCTCGTATGTTTTCACTCTAGCCACGACGTGCACACAATGCATCTACCGTTATGTCTGTTGGCTTACCATCAGATTCTTCTCTAGTCTCCCTGTCTACGTCTCCACCGTAATGACTACGGGGGGCGGGGGGTGTTGAGTATCATGGTTATTAAGGAGACATAGGATAGCATTGTTATGTTATACTCCAAATTTAAATATAAATAGATAGGCCAACTTTTGACAAGCAAGCGGAGCAAGGCCCGTCGCTGGTAGGCTTAGTACAAATCAGGATTCACATAGGACTCCTGTGTTATATATACCTCTTGTAAGCCGCCGCACGGGATAAGTTGACTAGTTATAATCCCAGGTGTTTGTAACCTCTCTCTATATAGTGAAGTACGGCTGGTTGGGGCCCGTGATTTTTTCATTTCATGTTGGAGGGGTTTTCTACATTAAAATTTCGTACCCCTGCTTCTTCATCATATTTGTTGTGTGTTGTATCTCTAACAAGCATAGGATTTGTTCTGCCTTGCTTTGTACATAAATAAGATCATATACTCCTATACATATACCTACGATGCTCAATAGTACAATCATGAATTCCACCATCTCCCTCTCTATTCTTCTATAGTGTGTGCTGAAAACGTGGGCCGGAGAGAGAAGGATTTGTAGCCAGAGAGTGAGATTGTGACAGAGGAGGATTGGGGATTTGCCAAATAAAAACCCCAAAATGCGCCTCCTCCGGTATATATAGAGGACATGATGGGGTTTTACGGTGTGGCCCTTTATTACGGTATATGCTCGGGGCAAAGTTTTCATGGATCCTATAAATCGGCAGAGTTTTACTGCCGGCAAGCTTATACAGGATAGGCTAGAGCTGCTGACCTTAATCCCGTTGCAGTTGTTTCCAAAAGCAAACACTTCACTTTCAAAAAATGGCTAAAACTCATTCAAATGAGAAATAAATTGGTCTCATTCACGTTTTCAACTGTAGGATCTTGCTGCGCTGCGATTCGTGTTTGTCTCAAGGTTTTTTTTGATCCCGTTTTTCTTTTGGTAGGGACCGGGAAAACCGATTTCCGGAAAATCTCAGGATTTTCGGACTTTTTTCGTCCGATTTTCTCAAAAAAATTGAAATAAAAAATATTGTACCGGAATATAAAATATTTACGCCTTGTTTCAACATAGAGGTGTGCTAGTTCTAGTGGCCAGCCCGTCTTCTCTATCTATACGTTCAAAAGCTCGCGGCTTTGAATCACTTTCCTGCGTTGGCCTGCTTTAATTTTCCTAATTTTTATAAACATGGAAAAACTTTGAAAAGTAAGTTGGCAAAACTAGGATTCGACCATGTGACCTCCAGTGATAAGCAAAGCCGCTTGTACCATCGTATTACGAGTTCTACTTAGTTCAGAGGAGGATAGAGTACCTATTTCACCTATGTTGGACTTACAAGTTCAAAAAATTCGGGCGATTTTTGAGTTTTACGCTGCTTAATGGAAGGGAAGGTTTTCAAAAATCTTGGCCGAGAAAAAAATGTTGTGTCTGTGGAGAGCTTCGCAGCGACCTGGGGCGCGACCTATGTGGTGTCGCTCTCGGCCCGTCCCTGTGTTTTTGTCTATGCAGTCTGGCCCGTACCGTTTTGGAAGCAAAAGCCAGGCCCGGTCAGAATACAAGCTTCTCCTGGTGCCAGCTGATATCGGCGGCGGTGGCGTCTACTGGTGCGGGAGATCGGCGGCAGCAACGTTTCGAAGTAAGTAATCCACCACCTGATCCATACGTACGCCTCATTGTTTGTTCTTCTTCTTCCCGCTGTTTTCTTTTTGTTTGTAGAGATTTGTTTTCTAGGGTTTTCACATGTGTGGTAGTTTCTAATCAGAAATGGGGTCGCCATTTTCAAGGACGTGGAAGCACATTAATTTTTTATGTAGGGGTTCACCCATATAGGTGAAATGGATCTCATTTTTACTGAACCATAAATTTCAGTTAGTTTAGTTTAGGAGAAGTGATTCACAAGTGTTGTTCTTGTGTGTTTTTCTGATTGGATAAAGATGTTGTGTAGAGTATGATCCTAATAAAAAAAATTGTTTATGTATTCAAGCATTCTCAAAGGTAGAAAATAGTAATTACTGCCATGTCACCTTTCTGCCTATTTTTTTATTATAAGGGTTGAGCCGGATGGAATGTTTTTTTTACAACTTCAGAAGTGGTGAGCGTGAATTGGTTGTATTTTTACACTTCGGAAGTGGTAAACTTAAATTAGTACCCTTTTTGTTTTTTAAAGTAATTCTTTTTTGACAAGTCCCCTTTTTCTCAACTGAATTGAACAAATCTGATTTTTCAGAGTGTAGTTTAGATGAGAAATAAATTGGTCGCATTCATTTTTCCAACCGTCGGATCAAGCTGCACCGTGATTCGTGTTTGTCGACGTAGAGTTGTCTTTTTAGGGTTTTCATAATGGTGGTAGTTTCTAATCAAAAGTGGGGCGCTTGTTTTTCAAGGCCGTGGAAACACATACATTTTGTATGGAGGGGTTCAACCAAATTAGGAATTCAGTTTAATTCAGTTAGGAGAAATGATTCAGAAATTTGTTCACTGTGTTTTTTTGTTTGAATGCATGTATTCAAGCATATTATCAAATGTAATTAAGTAGTAATGTTGTTCAATTTTATACTTCAGTATGTAGTTTCTTTGTGATTTGTTTGAAGGTAGTTTTACACTTGAGAATGTTGTGTGCTTGAACTACGTGGTAGGTTCTGAAACTATATTAGGATATGAACTGAATTGATATGTAGAGCAATGATCACAAGCCACCTGATGGTATATATTCTCAAACTATGACTTTTTTCTTCTATTTTTTTGTTTTACCCACCTCGACCCTTTTGAAACTCCAACTCGTCACACCCAACCATAACTAAGACGTATAGTGTGACCGCAATAGGGGGTGGGTAGGGCTTCCTTTTTTTAAGTTTTCCTTTTTGTAGTAGTAGTTGCGACCGCTTCGGCCCTTTTGCTACTGCAACTCATCACACCCAACCGCAACTGCAAGATGTATAATTCAACTGTAGTCGGGGTGGGTATGGATTTTTTTTAAGTTTTCCTTTCTTATAGTAGTTGTAACCACCCGAACCCGGTCGGAACTACAACTCATCGCACCCAACCGCAACCGCAAGATGTACAATGTGACCCAACTGAGGGGTGGTCGGGCATGGGTAGGGTTGTCAGCGACAACAAAGCACTTTCTTCCTTGTTTTTAGGTTTTCCTTTTTTGTAGTACTGGAAATTGCCCCAACTCTTTCTGCAACTGCAAATCACGACACCCAATCGCAACCGCAAGACATACAATGAGGCCGCAACCGGGGATGAAGAGGGTTGTTGGCGGTAGCAAAGTATTTTGTTACTTCTGTAGGTTTTCCTTCTTTTGTACTAGTTGCAATCGCCCTGACCCTCCCGCAACTGCAACTCATCACACCCAACTGCAACTACAATACACATAGAGTGACCGCAACCAGGGGTGACGAGGGTTGTGGGCAGCAGCAAAGCACTTTCTTCGTTGTTTTAGGTTTTGGTTTTTTAGTACTAGTTTCAACCTCCCCCATACGGCCACAACTACAACTCATCACACCCAACCACGACTGCAAGACGTATTGTGCGACAGCAACCGGAGGGTGCGAGGTGTGGTTGGGGGCAGCAAAGCACTTTCTTCCTTGTTTTTAGGTTTTCCTTTTTTGTAGTACATGCAACCGCCCCGCCCCTTCCGCAACTGCAACCCATCACACCCAGCTGGAACTGCAAGATGCATAGTGTGGCCGCAACTGGTAGTGAGGAGGGTTGTTTGCGGCAACAAAGTATTTTGTTACTTTTTTAGGGTTTCCTTTTTGTACTAGTTGCAACCGCCCTGACCTAGACTTTGGTGCAACTCATCACACCCAACCGCAATCGTAAGACCTACAGTGCGACTACTATCAGGGACGAGGAGGGTTGTTGGCGGCGCCAAAGTAAATTTTACTTGTTTTTTGGTTTTTCTTTTTTGTTGTACATCCAACCTTTTTAAGGTTTTCCTTTTTTCGTACTAGTTGCAGCCGCCCCGACGTGTCCGCAACTCCATCGCATCACACACAACCGCAATTGCAAGACGTATAGAGCGACCGCAACCGGGGGTGGGGAGTGTGGTCGGGGGCTGCAAAGCACTTTCTTCCTTGTTTTTAGGTTTTCCTTTTTTGTACTAGTTGCAACTGCCCTGGCCTTTCCGCAACGGCACTCATCACACCTAGCTGCAACTACAAGACAAATATTGTGACCGTAACCAGGGGTGAGGAGGGTTGTTGGTGGCAGCAATTATTTTGTTACTTTTTTATGTTTTCCTTTTTTGTACTAGTTGCAACCTCCCCGACCCGATCGCAACTGCAACTCATCACACCCAACCGCAATTGCAAGACGTACAATGCGACTGCAAACGGGGGTTGGGAGTGTGGTCAGGGACAGCAAAGTACTTTCTTCTTTGTTTTTAGGTTTTCCTTTTTTGTACTTCTTGCAACCGCCCCGAAATTTCTATAAGTGCAACTCATCACACCCAACCGCAACTTCAAGATGTGTAGTGTGACCGCAAACAGGGGGTGAGGAGGGCTCCCTTTTTTTATGTTTTCCTTTATTTGTACTAGTTGCAACAACCCTTATCCTTCCACAACTACAACTCATTGCACCCAACCGCTACTGCAAGACTTATAGTGTGACCACAAACCGGATCTAGGAGGGTTCTTGGCAAAGCCAATATATTATGTTACTTTTTTTAGGTTTTCCTTTTTTTTACTAGTTGCAACCGCCCTGACCCGGCGGCAACTGAAACTCATCACACCCAACTGCAACTGCAAGACGTACATTGCGACCCCAAACCAGGGAGTGGGGAGGATTGTTGGCAGAGGCAAAGTATTTTGTTTTCGCGTTTTCCTTTTTTGTACTAGTGGGAACCACCCCGATTCGGACGCAACTGTAACTCATCATACCCAACCGCAACTGCAAGATGTAGAATGTGACCGCAAACCGGGGGTGGGGAAGGTTGTTTGTAGAGGAAAAGTATTTTTTTACTTTTTTAGTTTTTCCTTTTTTACTAGTTGCAACCACCCCGACACAACCGCAACTGCAACTGATCACACCAAACCACAACTGCAAGGCGTACAGTGCGATAGCAACCCAGGTGGTCGGGGGTGGGGAAGGTTGTTGGCGTCGACTAAGTATTTTTATTTTATTTTTTCTAGTTGCCACCATCCCAACCCGAGCACAACTACAAGCCACAAGACTTAAATGTTACTGCAACCAGGGATCGGAGGGAGGGATAGTTGGTGCTGGAGTAGTTTGTTTCCTTATTTTGTAGTTGTAATCACCCCAACCCAATATTAATTAGCAAGACACATAATGTGACCGCAACCGAGTGGTCGAGGGGGTAGGGTTGTCGCTGCAAACCCCGAGCGCAACTACAACTCAGCACACCATACATCAACCCACAATACCTAAATATGACCGCAATTGGGGGGATCGGAGAGAGGTTGTCAACGTTGGTGACATCTTATTTCTTGTTGTTGTAGTTGGAATTCGCCCCAACCTGAGCACAACTGCAACTTAACTACCACTACGTGAGCGTAAGTACAAGGCATATGCTATGACCACAACCAAGGGTTTTATGCATTATTTTAATAATTTTAACAATTTTTATTTGTTTTTCATTTAGCGTTTTTTGCATGGTTCTTAGTAGTCATTGTTTTTTTTCCGGTTCTTGTATAAGATATTTTTTAGTTAACCTCAAGTCTCTACCAGGTGGCCCCTCCTTTAACAATCTTTTTCTTTTTTTCTTTGACCTCAAGTCTCTCGTAGGTGGCCCCTTTTTAAGGCCTCCTCCATTTTGGTGGCGTGTTGTTACTCTTTCAAATTAGAGAGATGCAGAGGAAAAGAGGGGAGGGATGAGAGAAGGTGTAGTACGGGTGCCCACACATCCAAGGTTGGTGCACCGAGAATCGCCGGCGTCGAGATGCCCTTTTTTGCTCCATGTCTATTTTTGTCTTTTTTATTCTTTAAATAATTCAAGATTTTAAAAAATTCCCAATTTACAAATAATAATAATAATAATAATAATAATAATAATAATAATAATAATAATAATAATAGAGAAAATCAAGAAATGTCAGTGTTTTGAGAATGTTAATGTTTGTAAATTATTCCAAAAATAAAAAATGTGCGTGGATCAAAAAAGAGTTTGTAATTTTGAAGAAATGTTCGCATAATCAAAACTTATTAAAAAGTAATGCAAATATTTTGTTTCTCCTAAAATGTTCATATTTCAAAAGACATTAAATAATTTAAAAATGTTTATGTACTGTGTAGAATTTTTTTTTTTAATTATTTCAAAGATATTCAACAACTAAAAAAGGTAAAAATGTAAAAAAAATGTATTGAAAATGGATATAGAAATAAAAGAAAATAAAAAATAAAAAGAACGGAAGGACGAACAAGAAAAGAAAAACAAACTACCAAAACCCACAGCCCTCGAGACATGCGTGATCAAATGGGAGGAAGAGCGAGGGGGAAATGCAGAGCTGAATCTATGTCTCATTCAATTGCAGAGCTGAATCGGGGATCGGGCTGGACAACGTTCAATAATATCATGTGACACGTCATTCGAATGAGACCATTCTATGTCTCGTTCGGATGAGTTCAAGGTGCTCCCAAAAAAAACGTGCGTGCTTCGGTCACGTTTGATCAACGTTGGAGGAGGGGCCTACCGCAGATTTCGCGTGAAAACACCACAGCAGCTTCCTTGCTCTGCCCGCCATGCGCTCTTTTGCGGGAGCGATTGCACGCTCCAAAATAAGATCGTCGTCGTTTGCAGGAAACCCCAAAGAGCTAGTACTAAAGAAAGAAGAGAACATATTTTTCGTGCCGACGAGTTGCAAAATCTGTTTGACGATGGATCGACCCAGGAGTTGCGCCTTGACGGGTTAGACAAAAGCAAGTCAAAGAGCCAAAGATTACATGGCGACGGAGCCACAAAATGATTCTTCGTACAAATGTAGGAATGGATTTGGTTGATTCTACTCTGTTTTCTCACGCGCTATGGATTTGACCTGTCGATGATTGGACAGCGGCGGCGGTGTCCATGCCCGTTAAGAACGGCTGCAGTGGTGTGGACAAATCATTGCAAGAGCACGGCGACGATGTGGTCTCCCCGAGAAGCGTCCTCGAGGGATGCACGACGTCGAGCGACGTTGACGCCGCCGCAATGACGGACGACACCAGCTGCACGATGGCATCGTCGACGACAACGTTGGGCGTTGTCGCCACCTGCACGGAGCCGTCCACGCCCGCGTCGTCGGGAAACGACGGGCCTCCAGCCGCGTGGAAGGGCGTCATGGAGGCGTGGAGATCAAGGACAAAACGCCGCCTCTCCACCGGCATCCCGTCAACCATGTCGTCGAAGCTCCGGAGCTTGAGCATCCGCAGCAGCGGCATGTGGCGGTGGCCGTCGGTGGGGCAGTTGAACGTGGAACAGCACGACCTGTGCGCGCTGAGGCTATCCTTCCGGACCTTCTCGCTATCGGAGCTCAGGAAGGCCACCCGCAACTTCAGCAAGGAGAACGTGGTGGGCAGGGGTGGGCACGCCGTGGTGTACCGCGGCCTCCTGCCTGACGGGCAGCTGGTCGCCGTGAAGAAGCTGTCGGCGACGGAGAATGACCGCATGGAGAGCTTTCTGTCGGAGCTGGGGCACGCGGTGAACGTACGCCATCCCAACGTGGCGAGGCTGGTGGGCGTGGGCCAGGAGGGCGGCGAGCATCTGGTATTCCCCTTCTCCCGCCTGGGATGCCTCTCCCGCAGGCTCCACGGGGAGTCCGGCGAGGAGGGGACCATGCCGTGGGAGGCGAGGTACAAGGTGGCCCTGGGCGCGGCCCGCGGGCTGGAGTACCTCCACGAGCGGTGCGCCAGGAGGATCGTGCACCGGGACGTCAAGCCCGCCAACATCCTGCTCAAAGACGACTACGAGCCACTCGTAAAGCAAACATTGGATATTGCGTTGCATTGCTTGATATGTATGCGATCTTGTGTGTCTTAATTTGGTTGTTATTCCCGTGCGTGCTTCAGATATGTGACTTTGGGCTAGCAAAGTGGCTGCCGGCCAAGCTGACGCACTACCAAGTGACTATCTTCGAAGGCACATTTGGGTCGGTCGGTCTGCTTATCACAATCACGCCAATTTCAATCATCGTCGATAAATTGACTGGTTTGGGATCGAGTTTAAGTAGCACGAATGAATGAATTTAATCGTATCAGATGCTGATGCATGTACAGGTACGTGCCGCCTGAGTATACGACACACGGCATCTTCAACGAGAAGACGGACGTGTTCGCCTTCGGAGTCGTGCTGCTCGAGCTCCTCACCGGCCGGCGTGCCATCGACGGCAAAAACCTCAGCCTCGTTGCATGGGTCCGCCTGTTTCAGCGTTCAAAGTAACATGGGCGTGCATCCAACAGCTTTCATCACCTTTGATGAATCTCATGTTTTGTAGGTACGATCGTTCCTCAGCAGCAAGGACGAGCTCTTGAAAATGGTCGACCCCGCTCTAGGAGGTCGATACGACGTGGAGCAGCTCCGCCGCGTGACGCACGCCGCCCAACTCTGCATACACACCTCGCCGTCCCAAAGGCCACGGATGAGCCAGGTATTTGTTATTCTTGCCCTCCTTTCATTCCTATTCAATTGGTCCACATATCTCATTTGACTAATGGACTGTATAACACTTTATCTAATTTGATTATTCTTCATATGAGATTTTTTGAAAAGAAGGGTTGCCTGGCCTCCGCATTATGATGATGCATGCAACCATTTTGTTAAAATAAAATAGTTTCAAGCAAGCACAATATTTAACAAGAGCTCAAAATAGCTCGTAATAAAAATGAAATTACATGCCATATCTCGTGAGGTAAAAATAGGTTGTGATGACTAAACACCTAGCCTATTAGCGTGACGCCATCCATATTGGTTGAATATAACCCGTGTTGCCATCTCTTACCGGCTGCACCGAGTAAGCAAAAGCTCCATAGACTCCGCGGGCGTGAGTAACGACCACGAACGAATCCAAGTAGTAGCTCTGTAAATGACTTGCAAAAAATTTGTGAAGTTCTTCCTGTTAAATATCATATCATTTCTGCAATTCCATATAGCCCGAACCAGGACACATATTCCTATTCGAATGTGTCTAGCTATGGTGACATGCACTCCATTAAGCCAGGTACCGAATAGCGTGTTCATACTCGTTGAAGGATTTATGTTAAAGGCTATATGAATAGTACTCCATAGAATTCCAGCCAATGTGCATTTGAGAAAGAGGTGTTTAATAGTCACATTGTGATCACAAAAGCAGCATCTGTAACTACCCACCGATCTTCGTTTAACCAAGCTATCTTCCGTGAGTATAACTACTTTGTGAACAAACCGCATAAATATCTCAATCTTTAGCAGCACTTTTATTTCCAAATGTGTGAAGAGATAGGTATCGTTCCGGCATTAATAAGGTCCAGATACATCGATTTCACGGAGCAACTGCCGCTTGCAGTTAACTTCCAGAAACTTTGTCTGGTTGGTCAGACAGCTGAACTTGCATCAACCTACGAACCAAATGGAGCCATGCATTCCAGCATTCTCCTACCAGAGATCTCATAAACTAAATATTAAGAGGGACCGTTTGTAAAGTCGTAGCAACATAAGCTTCCTTGCGTTGCACAATGTTATACAAAGCCGAATATTGTGTATCTAGGGTCATCTCTCCTAACCACGTGTCTTTCCAAAACATGGTCGTGTTACCGTTCCCGATGTGAAACTTCACCCTATGCAAAAACACTTACTTTGCCTTCATTAGCCACTTTGTTCACTTTACCAGAAGAATCTTGATTGGTAAAAGTCAAGTCGTTTCCGTACCCCAAATGGAACTTCAAATAATAATAATAAAAACATCGGCAAGCTTGTCAACGCAGATTTTATTAGCACTAGCCAACCTCCGTAAGACATAAGCTATAAGCTTGCCTTTCCAGCAACTTAGTCATTTTTCAAACTGATCTTCTATGCACTTGCGTTCCTTATTAGTGAGTTTTCGATGATAAATAGGGATATCCAAATAGCTAAACGGAAGAGATCCCATCTCAGATTCGAATAATTGTTCGGAAGCATCATATTCTTCCTTGGCTCACCAAAAGCAGAACAGTTCGCTCTTTTTAAAATTAATCTTGAGTCCCGATAACTGTTCAAATAGTCAAAGTACCAACTTCATATTTCTAACTTTGTTGAGGTCATGTTCCATTAAAATAATAGTATCGTCTGCATATTGTAAAATGGACACCCCTCCATCTACAAGATGTAGAACTAGCCCACCGATTAGGTCATTCTCTTCAGCGCGGCCTATGAGTACTCTCAACATATTAGCTACTATGATGAATAAGATCGGAGACATCGAGTCTCCTTGTCTCACTCCTTTATGGGTTTGAAAATAATGACCCATGTCATCATTTATCTTAATCCCAACACTACCTTTCTAAATAAAGGAATCGACCTGGTTCCTCCAGGCTTCATAGAATCTGTTCATTCGTAGTGCTTGTTGGAGGAAAGTACATTTTACTTTATCATATGCTTTTTCGAAATCCACCTTAAAGATGACTCCATCGAGTTTCATGGAGTAAATTTCGTGAAGTGTCTCGTGTAGACCAACAACCCCTTCTAGGATGTCTCTACCATGCATGAAAGCTATCTGAGTATGTTGTACAACCGAATGGGCTACTGAGTCAACCTATTCATTGCAACCTTAGTAAAAAGATTAAAGCTTACATTCAGCAAACAGATCGGCTTGAACTGTTCAATGCGAGTGGCCTACTCCTTCTTTGGTAGCAATGTAATTGTTCCAAAGTTTAAATGAAATAGATGTAACTGCGCGCTAAATAAGTCATGGAACATAGGCATGAGATCATCTTTAATGATATGCCAACACCTCTTGTAAAACTCAAGTGGGAACCCATCTGGTCCGGGAGCCTTGTTTTGCTTCATTTGCATAATTTCTTCAAACACCTCTTTCTCGACCCATGTGGTCCGGGAGCCTTGTTTCGCTTCATTTGCATAATTTATTGAAACACCTCTTTCGCAATAAACGAAGCCTAAAGCACCTCATTATTTTCATCATTGAGTTGAGGGATGTCCTCTATTATGCACTTATCAAGCGATACAGAGTTAGCTTCGGGGGCTCCAATTTCTTTATATAATATTCTGAGATATATAATTTCAGGTTCTTACGCCCTACAATTGTAGCGTCATCCTTCTCAAGCTGAATTACCTTCTTATTTCTTCGTTTGCCATTAGCTATTATGTGAAAAATTGGGTGTTGTCATCCCCTTGGATGACCGTAGACACTTTAGCTCGTAATGCCCACTTGATTTCTTCCTCTCGAAGTAAAGCACAAAGCTTCTCCTCATCCTCATTCTTCATACTCCGAACAGAAGTATTAAGGACCGAAGACTTAGCTTTCAACTCTAACGCATTGATGGGCTGAATAAGCCTTTACTTTTCCACTATGTACAGACCACTTTTGTTTTTGGCCCAGCCACTCAAGAACTGCCGTAGATGTCGGTTTCGGTTTGCCATTTTTCCATGCTAGAGTTTCCTCCAATTTGTTTGGCCCATTCATTCGCTACTAGATCTAAAAAGCCTTCTCTCTCAAACTACCCTAATTCGAAAGAGAATACATTTCTATTGACCACATGTGTCTCCTCGCCTGAGTCGACCAGTAGTGGTATATGGTCCGAAACTTCTCTCTTCATTGCCTGGACTGTTACAAGGGGAATTTTATGTTCCCACTCCACACTGGTGAGCACCCTATCTAGCTTCCCACAAGTCGGAATGGGTAGAGAGTTTTCCAATGTAAACTATCTACCGTGAGTTCAATTTCCCTCAGGTTGACACTCTCAATAATCATGTTAAACATGAATGACCACCTAGCATCGAAATTATCATTATTTTTTTATTCCCATCTTTGAGTCGTATTAAAATCTCGTCCAACTAGAATATGCAAAATTCTTCATTTCCACTGATCCTCACAAGATCTGAAAGAAATTTAGATTTGAGCTCATGTTGAGCTTCTCCATACACAACCACAAGATCCCAATGAAAACCATCAACTTTCGACCTCACTCAAAAATTGACGATGAAATCACCATATACCAAATTAATAACTTCTAGTGTTTCACATTTGACCCCAAGAGTATCCCTTCGGATCGACCACTTGGTGGTAAGCAATGCCAATCGAAATCAACCCCACCCGAAATATTCCTTAAGAACTATGGAGTTAAGTTATCTCTATCAGTCTCTAGTAAAGCCATAAAGTCTAATTTATGCTCTACCGATGTGTCCGCTAGGAACCACCATTTAGCTAAGTCTGCAAGACCTCTGCTATTCCAAAAGGTTCCTTTCATTTTTCATCATATATTTTCATTTTGTTTCACTCATGCACTTCTGCATATTAACGACGTACGATAAACTTTCCTCTTCCAGGTACGTCTTGGTTTATCCTACATCGCTCTATAGTCTCGTGACCATATCTAGAGACCGAAACCTTTGTTGGATAGGTAGGAGCCACATACTCCTGACTAACCAACTCCTCCTCCTCTTCCTCCTCACTTTCTATTCCATACCTGGGAATTAAATCCTCACACATACTTTGTAACTCTGTTACTCCTAAGTTATTCATTTCTAATTCCACTATGGGTTCCACTGCTGCTAAATTTTGAACTATGTCTAGAGATCTATCTGTTTCTACATCTAAAAGTTCCTTAATAGATTTCACGAGTTCTTTAGCAGTACTACCAATAGAAATCCCTAAGTTGTTGGCTTTATCAATGATATGATGCTCTGAGAAATTTAAGATAGAATTACTAGTATTCATGGACATACCTGTAGTTTCTTCGACATCTTGAAGTTTGGAGGCCCTCATAGCACGCCCCAACTGCAGGTCATCCGGATCAGCCAAACCCTTAATCCGCCGACTGACGCGGATGTTACCGGTGTTCGGGTCTGGAATCCTGCCATGGTGATATCAGTCGGTGCTTGACCTCTGGACAAGCCCCTTATTGTACTCGTAAATACCTCCTCATGTGCCTTAGTTTGTGCAACCACCCGGTCAGGTCTTCTGCCACGTTGTGCGGTACTCGTCTGTGGTCCATGTGGTCTGATGGAACTGGAGGAAGCCAGCAATCGTGGTGATGCCTGTTAGACCAAAGGAGCCTCACGCTTATGGTCCATATCCTCCTGCTTAGCCAACGAAACAGACGAAGTTGGAGCTCGTGATGAAAGTGGTTGGGTTGGACGAACCTCCTGCTCGCTGTCCACCACCTCGTCCTTAGTAGGCAGGCAACCTACCCGCGATGCGGATGTGTCCAACACAGTATCCAATTTTCCCGTGTTATTATAAATCTCCCTTGGTAGTACATTATGTCTACCATAATAAACGATCATGTCGAGTAAATACTATTTGTCCTCTACTTCAACTCTATCGCCCGCGGGTAGCTTGGTGCCGACATCGCCTGAAAAGAACCGAAGCGTAGCGAAGCCATAAGATAAGAGGAAGCATCCGGGCCCCTAGGTGCGTGTGTGTCTCGGACTTCTTAGAGGGCTATTTTTTGGATTGCAATGTGCTGCCATCCACACCGCGCGGTCTGTTTAGTCCCTGGTTGCCATTTCCATCATCGCCGTCAGTCATGTCCACATCTGTATTTTCATTATTAGCCTCCTCAGCATACTCATCCTCAATATCCACCCGTAAGTGATATACCTACCCATTATAAGTCCATGGAACCTCATCTAGCACATAATCCACATGTAGAACCATAACTAGCAATCTCGCAATCCCATGTGTGTGTGAAGGGCATGTCTACCTTCACGGTCTTACCAATGAAAGATCCCAAACTCCAAACCATGAGAAGATCATTAAGGGGTTCCTATAGCATCCATGTGGGTCAAATCCATATCTTATCAAGCTGCCTGCCTGACGGTGTTAGCTTCTTGCATTCATCAAATTGAAGAAGAAACTTAGTGTCGGGAACCATACTGAAGCCGAACTTAAGCAATCGGTCAAGACCCTCCCTCCTTCATTTGAGTTATATATCATAAAATTTGAGAGTTATAAAATGTGAGTCATTTTACGGTACATCAAGTAAATTGGGCTACTTATTTATGTGATTCAGTGACCTAGATGTCATAATAATACATCAGAATTCGGGTAGTACATTAAGACACAAGAGCATCTCATTTTTCAAAGAAAAAAATTCATTCAGTTCATATAAAGAGGTGATACAACCCATTGAAAGAAATGTCCGACCTCTACATACCACGACATAAGGCCAAAAACGTTTATGAAATCGAAAATGAAAAATCATTTTCCAACAATAATAAATCAGTCTACTCTAAGATGGGCTAGAATCAATCCGGCGATTACACCATATACATAGAGGAAGAAAATTGTCTTGACCGTATGCTCCAGCCTGATAGACCCATCACAAAAAGGTTTTTGTTCTTCGGTCTATAAAAAGTATACTAGCTACAGAGCCATTGCATACATGCGTAAATAACTTGCATCTGAAATGAAAGACATTTATTATTAAAAACCACATCATTTCTACTAAGCCACAACGCTCAACATAAGTCAGCCACCCCCACAAGGATATGTTTAGAAAATTGTTTATCAATACCCTATAACAGTTGTTGAACATGTTACCACAGTACGTGGGGGGTAAAAATTTGATTTCCCACAGTGCACAATCAAACTTACACTAAAATAATAAGTGTTCAATAGACTCGCCATGTTGATAAGAGACACATGTCTTGCTATCTTGCCAATTACTGTGTACTAGGTTGTTTCTAGTTAAGATCATACCTCTGTGTACAAACTAAAGGAAGATATTTACATGAAGAGGAATTTTGAGCTTCCACAATTTTTCTGACATCACTTGAAATATTACTATGAGTAACTATATGAGTAACTACATCATTAAAGAACTTTACACAAAACTTGATGTTCTAATGCAAGTTCCACTGAAAATCAGCCAGTTCGCTTGACAAATTTATGGCCTCCACACATGTGACTAATTCATTCCATTCAACAAGACAAGGCGCTAAGACGTCCCTATGACAAAAATATCAAGGGTTTCTTGTCTCAATTTTTTTTCATCATGACGAATTTATGTCTAACAATCCGGTACATGCTATCGTATTGCACCATCAGTGGTGTGGTACCCAATCCTGTATCCTTGCAGAATCTCATATGAGAACCATCCCTAACCGAGAAAAAGCCAAACTGGAAAAGAAATTAATTGGCCTTCATGAAACCATACCAAAATGTGAACCACCGGCTTTGAATGGACTTGCAAAATTGCTTACGAATGCATACTTACTACGAATGATTTCCTGGCACACTCCATTATTACTGAGTAATTTGTATACCCATCTACCAAGAAGATAGAATCTCACGATCCAAAATTCGAAGTCCTTGCTACTAGAGAAAAACCTAGTAGTGGCGTGGTTTTTCCCATATTGGTAGTGCAGGGACCCACACCAGTTCTTGGGCGCTACACCCAACATTTAGCAGTAGCATGGGTCAGGCCCGCATTATTGGTAATTAACTATTAGCAGCAAGGTTTTATCCCCCGCGTCACTACTGATTCCACATATTTCTTTTTTTATATTTAAACTGTATTCACATACGGTTATACATATTAATATATAACATCAATAATAATTATGCAATAAACAACATTCAGATTAAAGTGGATGGGTGCAAGTGATCAAGTTGAATTAGTAGGAAAACAAGTATCGAATGAAAGTATTCCCTTCAATCGACACTTATGTGCCATCATAACATCATACAATCCTACTAACCCAACCCGATCACTTGCATCCACCCACTTTAATCTAATCTATGTCATGTAATAACTCATCATCCTTAGTCACATAACAACTTATCATCATCTTAATCATCTAACAACTCATCATCATCCTAATCACTCCAAGTTAACCACTACTACACAATGTCATAAACTAGAATATATCCTCTCTCCTAGCTAGCACATACTATTCTCTTCTTGGTAGAACCTACCACCCTCTCCTAGGTAAAATGGTATAAAACAGGTTAGATTCTCCCACTCCTTATTGAAGAATAGGGATGAACCTATCTTCGACTTGTGGCCTGTGCAAATCCTTCGCGTCTCCACCAAGTGGTTGCACGTGGTCTTTCATTACTTTGCTAAATCCTTTGAGTTCGAGGCTTTATTCCCTTCTAGAACCCGAGTATGCATTGCAAAAACACGTAGGCAGACTAGCCGTAAGCTGATAATATTCAAATGACCTTCGAGAAACATCAGGTGAGGCACAACCTCTGGCGGGAATTTATGTTCAATATCATAATAATAACATAGTTAGCAATCTAGTTTTTCTTAAAAAAATTATGTATGCAAAAGTTAGACTAATGACACAATAGAAAAAAAATCTTACCACGTTATCTGCACAGATGTTACCATGGTTTAATTTGTGCATTAGTGGCACGTATACAGAATAACTTTCACCAATTTCATAATTGATCTTAAAATTATCACCATCAAATGATATTAGATGATTTTTCTCGAACCAAGTTAGATCAGAGCCATGACTGTAGTAGGTCCGATCTACTATCTTTCGACTATTTCTTGAAGAAGAGAAATAAGCTGACAATTAAAAATAAACAAGTTAAGTAGGGATTAATACGAAATACTTTTCAATAAACAATATAAACAACTTGATTTTTTTGACAAACTCACATGTAGGTGGAACTGGAATCTTCTGATCATGAGGCACCGAAATTTTGATATTATTTTCACGATCATCTTGATGGCCAAGATTGAAAGTTATTTGCTCGCCCTCCTGAAACCCATACAACTTGCATAGTGCTCTACAATTGGAACAAACGAAATATTTGTGATCTACTTGATTCAAGAGCTTGGCAACAAAAGTGAAATGTTTCATCCTTATATGAGCAATCTTAGTCTCCCAACTCTCCCTATCTTCGACATGAAACGTGCCCAAGATATATAGTCTTGCCTTGCAGGTAATGCACTAGTCAAATTGTAGAAAACAAAATTACAGGTTAAAGAATAAAGCACACGTCAAGCTTAATTACAAAAAATACATGTCGTTGTTACATACCGTAGAAATTTCGAACTCCTCTTTTAGCGTGATTGTAAAGTACCTACCATTGTCCAAGCGAGGCTAATGGTTGCACAGACCCCTATCGTTGGTGCAGCGAACGCATTCAGAGTTCCCTTCGTTGTCAGACATTTCCTCTGTTCATGATTCAAAGATTAAAAATCAACGACAATTATAACAGCAACTCAACACACAAATCACTATTTAACATGGGTTGAATTTCGGTCTATCGAGGCTTCCTTGAAAAATTCTCATATCTTATGGTGTATATATATGTAAAATACCTCACAATAATATTTCGACCATCGGTGCTGCCTGCTACTTCCTTCGTCCCCATGTGCATTACCAAAATGTGTAGCACATGGGGAAGAAGGAGGAAGCAACCCCCATGACAACACTCAAGATTCTTCCTGTGATATTTTGACTATCGGTGTTGGTCTCTTCCTCTCTGTCTCTCGTGCATTCTACCAAGGTATATATCGCGAGAAGAAGAAGGGGAAGATGACAATAGTCGGGATTCTTCCTCTGATAGTTCGGCTGTGGGTGTTGGTCGCTTCCTCTCCTTCACTCGCACATTATACTAAGGTATACATCATGAGAAGAGGAAGACGAGACGACCCTCGCGAGAACAGTAGGATTCCTCCATCAACGACATACTGGAAGTCACACAAGGAGCTACCACAGACTGAAAGTGAACCCTACACATAAGTCAATTAAGATTACATTTATGGAGTAAGGATGTAAAAAATGGGACATATCGAAATTCATGCTGAAATCCACGAAAAAACTCCGCATGACCATTGTTAAAATAGGACATATCGAGCACCTAAAATATCCCGAAACGGAAATGAATCAATATTCCGGCAAAACATAAGCCACCAAAAGGTGTTTCAGCAAATTCAACTATGAACATCAACTCATGCCAGTCATCTACTACTACCACCTAGAGGTATTTTTATTTCAAAAAAATACTCACTTCATATTTTGTTTAAAAAAATACATTACTATTTACACATTTTCACACATACTCATCTTCTACTACTACATCTATGAATAAATTCTAAAACTTGAACATCGCTTCATCTAGACCTAGAACATGAGGAAATGCGGTATCCAGGGAGGACGGGTGGCGGCAGGAGAAGGAGGGGGCGGCGGCTGGAGGAGGAGGGGGCCAGTGGCTGGAGGAGGTAGGAGGGAAGAAGGGTCGGTGGCTGGAAGAGGAAGAACGGGCGGCGTCTGAAGGAGGGAGGTGGGAGAGGATGGAGGAGGGAGGATGGTGGGGGGAGGAGGCTTACGACAACAAGGCGGTGGTGCGGCACCGACTGCAACGGTGCGGGGGAAGCAACACATGGTGAGGGAGAGAGAGAGAGGAGAGAGTGTGAAGCGAGAGTGAGACGTGGGCGGGGAAGAGCATAAGGGTAAAATAGCAATAGCGTGTTTCGCTGATTAGCGTTACTGCTATCGCTTTAGAAGTAGCGAGCCTACCAGAGACGCACTACTACTATACGTAGTCCGGTGGGTCCGATGGGGGCCACGGCTACAGCAGCGCCGTTCCTAGCCACATGCTACTGCTAAATCAATAGTAGTAGCGCATATACTTTGATGGTGTTACTATGAAGAAGTAGCACGAGTAAATGCTAGCCGCGCTACTATTAAGATTCTACATATAAAGTTTTTCCTAGTAGTGCCTCCTTGACTTTTAGGTTGACATAATACATTCCACTAACCAATCCTTACAATTTATAGGAGGAAACGGACCCTTATCTTTAACTCCTTATAATTTTACTTCTCCAGTGGTGGCTGGACCGAACCGATTTCTCAACTTTAACTCATACGAATTGACCCGAGATGAAAGTCTCTCTTCATCTTCTTCATCCTTCCTTTGTCTTATTTCTTCCAGCGCGCCCAGCAGGACTTGTCCGTCTAAGTCGATACCAGTTGAGGTAGCTAGGCGGTGTATACATGCGCGCCCATGGCATCGGAGATGAGGATGTAGAAGTAGATGATAACATGGACGAGAATGGTGATGACACTGGTGGACATGTTGTCGAGCTTGACCACCCCGGTCCTCGCTGGTGGTTGTGCATGCACATGCAGCTGGACACACACATGCATACATGCACAAGAAACAAAAGCAGCAACAACACACATGCATACATGCACTAGCAACAAAAACAGCAACAACACACATGCACACACAAGTAACATCAATACATAACTAGACCACGTACCATGTTTGCACCAGATTGCATTGTTCGAGCCACCCATGTACGCTCTTGTGTGTCGCTTCAGCTTGGTTCAGGCAGAATTTTGGCAGTTCCTCCTCATCCTAGCCTAGGAGTGCCTTAAATATCGTGCATGCCAAGATTCTGGAGTAGCCTAGCTTACTAAACACCCGATTTTTGCATTGTGTGGGCCTGGTTGGGCTTGCAACAAGCTACAAAATGCATACGCATGGACGAAGTATCTCGATCATTTCTCGACTGCACGAGCATGTACCTACGCAAACTTAGGCATGCGAGGCACTTGATTGATGGAGAACTTGAAGAGCTGCTGAAGTGAAAGACCGTGGAGATGAGGCCTCCATGGGTGCGAGTTTGATGGCGACAACATTTGTGTAGGGTGCCCATCCTTGGGCTGTATGGATGCGAGGGCGTGCAATATGTGAGCAAGTAGCTGGCTAGTGGAGGCGGGAAGGCAGCTTGGGAGAAAGTGAGATGTGTCAATTTAGTAATATGCGGCAAGGAAGGCTTAGAGGTCCCTATTAAAATTGTCAATTTTCCCTTGAACCCAACTCGCAACTAGCCAATATCAAAATTTTGGTCAACATAATACTACACAAAATATTATGTAGTATGATGTAACGAACCCCCGCACACACAACCATTATGTCGCTCACCTGCAGGCCGACTCAGGTAGTGACCAGATCTTCTTGCCTCGTCCTCCTCGCATCCGCATGTGGTCTCCTTCGGCAAAGACCAACCTAGTGATGATGTGGATTCACCCTTTGCTGTTGCTAGGCTCCCCGCTGGGCCTGCTCGTGGTGGCTATTCATCGGCATGTGGTCGTCTAGTAGCGGTGATTGCATCATGGTGGCAAGCCTAAGCCTGGTGAAGGTGACCTTTCTCTACCGTCGGGGATGTCCGCCTGGGAATGTTGTGGTTGTGGTGGCTGGGAGTCTCCAATTTCAAGATCTTGTGCTCAATTCTTGCTTCGATCGATGGAGACACAATGGATGGGGTTAGGCTCTACGACAGGCAACAAGGGTATGGTGCAAGGAGAGCAGTGGGTGACTTGGTCCTAACATCTAGCCAATGCAAGCATTCACTCAGGAATGGGATGACCGGACCGGGGCTTTCTCAGGGGGAGAGGCTTTACGCCGGTGGAAGGAGTGGGATGACGTTGGTTCGGAAGTTGTTGTCTTCAATGGAGGGCGCCATGTGACGTAGGCCCAAAAGTGGTGGTTCTCATCGGCTCGGGCGTTCTAGCCAGTTTGGGCGTGTAACGGGAGTGGGATCGCTTTGATGGCTCATGGTTGTGGAGGTGGCTCGTGCGGTGGCTAGATGATTATTAGGTGGTGGCCGTAGGGTAGATCCAATTGTATCTAGAAGGGGATCATTAGATCGCTTGCTGATGCATGGTGTGTAAGGTCGGGAGGTTGGCTGGGAAGAAAGTCATGTCTCTGACTATGGCTAGAGCCGGCAATGATGTCCCTCTCAAGCAATGTTTTCTTCTTGTTGGAATTATCGAGGCCATACTCTCAGCCCCAACTTTCTCAACATGTAGGGTAACCCTAGGTACATTGAATTGGACATTGGTGGCACTTTCGCATCATATCCCGTCTTAGGGGCTTTGTCTTTGGATTTTGGCATTCCCAAGCGGGACCGGTGGAATATGATGGTGATGGGTCCTTTGTAGCAACGATGATGGTGGTGGGCTATTGTGGAGGCATGACAATGGTTGAGTAGTCAGCTCTTCTTCGGCGGGTCCATGGGATTTGCCAGGTTTCTTTGTTGTTGTGAAGTTGGAATTGCAACAACGAGGTCCTAGTGTCGAAGATTACGAGCAATAGATGGTTTGTTTGGTGGTCATTCACAATAAAAACCTTGCATAGTTCTCCTTCTTGGACTTCCTTCAAAATTGGAGTTGTGTTATCCTCGTTGTGGTTATTGGGCCTTGGCATGATCTCCATGTGGCTCCACACAACCTCTTTGAAGTGGGTTAGGTCAATCGTCATGCGTGACGAAGTTGGAGTTGCTGTGTAGGGAGAAGGGACGGTGATTATGCATGTCTAAGGAGAGGTGTTGACGATTATGTCAATGTGCTCTAGACGAGCTCTCTCTGTACAAGTGTGTTTGTGGTATCTTGTGTGTGTTGATAAGCAGATTGTGACTTTTTGTGCCCGGTTTTTCATTAATAAACTCGAAAATTCTGATATGCTTAATTGATGAATGCGGCAAATATTTTGCCTCCATTTAAAAAAAGGTATGGGCCTACAATGTGCATAAGCCTTACGAAATAAAGGATGTCATTTATTATGTAGGCATAGTCATGTATTAATTTCTACTTTTAGTTGTGTTTGGAAAAATTTCACAAGAATTTTGTAAGATTACCTAACTATTGAAGCTTCCAAAATTAAAGTACAGATTGCAAGAATCCTCCGTGAAGACAAGGAAACCCATTACCAAATCATGGGGCACGAGAGGGAAAACACGACAGAGCTACATGAAATAGACAGCTATGAAGCGCCCACGCCAAGGACATACCTCCACGAACTCAATCGTTACAAGGCGCTAGCATTTGACTTCTAGGTGGTACCAAGGAGAAGATTAAATCTTTTATCGGTCCGGAATCTGCATTAATTTTGTGCACATGTTTATGAAATTGTATGTATCGTTACATACTATACACGATTGCCTAAAACAACTTTTAAACTAATGTAAACATGGTGTACACATAGGCCTCATTTGAGCGTGGGGATATTTTTAGGACCAAAAAAAATTCATTAGGATTGTTTCCATCAAAGGTTGAAATTTTGTAATACCGTATAGATGTAGACGTTCATATACACGCACATATATTCTTCGTTATGAACAAATGCACGTACAACCTACCTCTATGAGCATCTCTTGGAGATTTGCCAACATATCATCTTAGCATTGCCGAAGTTGCCACATACACCTTTGTAGTTCACGGAAATGTCTTCTCTCACTGAACGCACATGCCCGAAGTCCTAAAATAAATCAAGAAAAATATAAACACCGATGTCAAGTCTAGAACCAAATACCTGATGGAGTTACCAATGTCCTTCTAACCAACCAACCATAAATTGATTCGCTATTGAAGGCTGAACTTGGACCCAATTAACATTCACATGTAGCACGAGCTTTCACTACCCTATACTAATCAGCACCTAGTAGCGTTATTTACGCTCACGAGCATGGCTAGATGGCCGCAACCCATTTAGGGTCTGTGCGCTTTGGTTTAGCGCTCGCTCGCATGCACGAAATACCCCTCCACTTCATCTTTCCCTAAAAAAACACTCGCTCCATCAGCAAGCAAAGACAGTTGAGCGGTGGCATTTCACCTAGACTTTGACAGTTGACTTTTTAAGTGTTCTCATAAAATTAGGAAGTCCATTAACTTCACAAAAGGTTTAAGCATTACAGTTGACCTCTGGATAACTAAGATGCACACACCAAACAGTATTCTCGCACACAAATGGAAAAAATAAAAGACGAGATATAAAGAAACATGTAGAGTCCATATAACACCTAAAGTGGAGGGGGGTAACAAGAAAATGAATGAAAGAAGAAAAAGGAAAAACTAAAAACTAATAGAAAAAAGAGAAAATGGAAAAAAGAAATGGTTTTACTAAAGCACATCTAGTGCGACATAAGTATTACACATCTAAGTCTTATATCATTGATCTTACGTGAAGATTTATGTGAATATTTTATTTCCTTTCTTCTTTTTGTTTTTATGCTTAATTTAATCATTTAAATATGTAATAACTATGTCACATCTAAATGTACCATAGACACACCCAAAAAGAAAAACCACACTAGAAAAAACCGCAAGTAAAACCTCTCGGAAAAATGACAGAAACCAACGGAGAAAGTAGTTACATGGTCCAGCACATTCGCCACGTAGTGCTGAGATGGGTGTGCGCGAAGTAGTAAAACTGCCAGTAACTAGCTCTTGAGGCGCTAAATAGAATCTGGAGTTGTTTTGCCGATGCGGGTTATCAAACCTACGACACTCCTCTCTTCATCAAATTTTACGAAAAATACAAAAGATACCAAGCTAGAGAAATGTGCCTCTGCACTCCCAAAGAAATCTAAACCAAGATCACTTGCTGGCCAATAATATACAGAAAAAATAGATAATAGGCAGTTCTTTCATGCACGATAATCAATGAATATCTCGTCGATATGTACATCCACTGTCGATCCTATTATTGCCAGTCAGTCGGTCCTACAGTGACCTTAGTTTTTGTTTCCGGCAAGGAGCAGTGACGAACTCGATCGATCGGCTTACAAACATGTAAAGTGTATTGAAGATATTATTGTTAGGACGGTAAGGCTGTCATAGCGCATGTAGTATATCTATTAGGTAGTTTAAGTTCCGGTTGAGATTATCTCTATCTTACCTACCTATCTCCTTGTACTCCAAGTTATTGTACACGCGCAAGGGATAAGCTCCTGCCTGTCAATATATATCGTGGCCCTCTCACGAGAGGGTAGTACGCTTTCATCACAATTTCTATATGGTAATCAGAGCTACCTTTTTCCCTACGTCCTAGCGAGAGAAAACCAATCTCCACGGGAGCTGCGATGGCGTCCTCATCCTCAAGCCAAGCATTCTCTGGCGGTCTTTGATCTCAAGTTATGAGAAGCTCATCAGGGAGAACTATTTCCTCTGGAGGGCACAGATCCTCCCCCACTTCCTCGGTGCTAGCCTCTATGGCTACCTTGATGGTTCCATCGGCGCGCCGGAGAAACTCATTGTCACCGAGGACAAAGATGGGAAGGATCAGTAAATCCAGAACCCATTCTATGAGGCATGGGTGAGACAGGACCAGCAAGTCCTTGGGCACATCCTGAACAATCTGTCAACATATGTGCTCGTCTCGGTGGTCTCTATTTGCAAGGTGCACGCACTTTTGACCTTCGTCTGTAATATGTTCGCTTCATAGTCCCGTTCCCGTATCAATAACATCCACATCTCCCTAGCCAATGCTTAGAAAGGGAAAGGGAACCAATCCACTGTGGCGTACTTCAGACGGATGCGGGCACTAGAGAATGAAGTTGCTGCTACGGGAAAGCCACTTGATGAAGACGACCTGCTCCCCTTCATCATTGCAGGGTTGTACATTGATTACAACTTTGTAGTATCGGCTCGAGATGCCCACACAGAGCCGATCACCGTCGACTTCCTCTACGCACAGGTTTGCAACTTCGACCAGCGTGTGGAGCTATTCATAGGAGGCACCGGCGGTGGAGGCTTCAAGTCCTCTACCAATGTTCTCGCTTGTCGTGGTGGGCCGCCCCCACCTCGAGGCACGCCTCGCGACCAAAAGCAAACTGGTGGCGGCTACAAGAAGAAACAAGGTGGTGGTGGCAGCGGGTATCCTTTCTTCAGCAATAACTAGTGCGCCCTACCAAGCGGCTGTTCAGGGGGCCCTGATGGTCCGCCAACCGGCAACAACTCCAGAAGCAACTACCCTATTCAGTAACAGATCTGCAGTAAATTTGCCTTAGTGCCAAAGTTTTTAGTATAGGTTCGATGATGTTGCTTTGGAAGAAAAGGCATCTATTTCTGCCTAATATGGGGTGGACACGAACTGTACATCGATAGCGGGGCGACCGATCACCTCACGGGAGAGCTAGAGAAGCTGACGGTCCACGAAAAATATTGTGGTCAAGATCAGATTCATTGCGCCAATGGGTCGGCTATGAGAATAGATCATATTGGTCAGTTAGTATTGCATACCTCTGGCATCCCTATTTATCTAAAAAAAATCCTTCATTCACCTCATGCTAGAACAAATCTCCTCTTTGTTCATCTGTTTGCTTTGGACAATCATGTGTATCTTGAGTTTCACCCCTTTTTCTTTATGATTAAAGATCAAGCAACGAGGAGATTCCTCTACGAAGGTAGATGAGTTGGTGGCCTCTATCTATTGATTTCCCGGTTTAGAAGTTCTAATAAACAAGATCTTGGAGTCACCAAATTATCCTTGGCAAGGTGGCATGACAGCTTAGGGCATCCTTCTTTTGCTATTGTTCAATATGTGCCCAAGAAAAATAAGCTCTCGTTTGTTGGTGTGCCAAGTAATGAAACATTTTTGATTCATGTCAGAGAGACAAAAGCCATCAACTCCCTTACCCCGTGTCAACTAGTGTTTCTTCCCAACCACTAGAACTCATTTTTTCTGATGTATGTGGGAAGGCATCTCTCTCTGTTGGTAGACACACATACTATGTAAACTTCATTGATGATTATAGCAAGTATCCATGGATCTATCTTATCAAACATAAATATGATGTCTTTCAAGTTTTCCACAATTTCCAAGCACTTGTTGAGCATAAGTTTAATAGCAAAATTATCTCAATCCAATTAGACTGGGGTGGTGAGTATGAAAAGTTTAACCAATTCTTTAAAAAATTGGGAATCTCTCACCATGTCTCCTGCCCTCATGCTCACCAACAATATGGCTCTGCTGAATGCAAGCAAAGACACATAGTTGAAGTTGGACTTCCACTCCTTTCAAATGCATCCATGTTGTTAAAATTCCTCGATGAAGCTTTTATTACTGCGACTCATCTCATCAGTATTTTGCCTAGTCGAGTTATTAACTTTGAAACACCCACGGAACGACTCTTGCATATAAAACCAAATTATGGCTCTCTCAGAGTGTTTGGTTGTGCCTATTGGCCCAATCTACGACCTTACAATTCCAGAAAAAATTCCTTTAGTTCCAAACAGTGTGTGTTCATTGGCTACAATCCTCGACACAAAGGCGTAAAATGCCTAGATGTTTCCACCGACAGGGTCTACATATCTGGAGATGTTGTCTTTGATGAAACAGTCATTCCATTCAAAAATTACCATCCCAATGCGGGAGCACTCCTACACAAATAAATTCTTCTTCTCCCTAGTCATCTTAACCGGCTCGGATATAGAGGAAAATAATACTACTGATAATATGTCAAATTCTCTTGACCCTATGTCTTAGCCTCCTAATGATGCAGATTGTAGATGACGAATTTTTTCTAAAGAAGACGGCTCAGAAAACACTCAAAACAGGGTGATCAACCTTATTTCATGCTACATAAGATGACAATGGCGCGAAACACAAGGCTAATTCTCCCCAGTCTGCAACCTTAGGATCGCCAGCCACGCGGTCCCAAACAGATTTATAGCAAACTCCACCTAGTCTCTGACGCGACACCTTCTTTTGGACCGCACGGGGCGGAGGCGACCCACTCCTCGCCAACAACGCATGCACGTACCCCGCAGCGGTTGCCCACTCGTGTCTCGATTGGGGACCCACATAACATGGCGATTGCGGGTGTTGGTGCGCCGCCTTGGACATATGGCGCGGGGCCCATGGAGGATGGTGAGGACTCGTCTGCTGGCGCTGGCTCGCCCATGTAGCCCACTAGTGCTAGCACTGGTTCGCCTGCTCATGGAATTCCCATGGGATCTAGCAATCTACAGGCTGCTTTGCCTGGTAACTCTGGCGCGAGATCGCTGGCATTCAGGCCTAAGCAGAGGGGCTTGTGATCTTCTACATCAAGGCATGGTGCATCCACCTCTACACGTGTTGGTACACGGCTGTAGACAGGCAAAATTAAACCGGTAAATTACAAATATGTTTTGAAGTTTGGACTAATCTGTACCACAAGAGAGGCCCGGTCCGTAGAAGATGCTTTGGTGGATCCAAATTGGAAGAGATCCATGGAAGAAGAATGCATGGCCTTAAAAAGGAATGGGATATGGCACTTGGTTCCATGAGGTCAAGGTAAAAATCAAATTGACTATAAATGGTTATACAAAATTAAGAGATAATCAGATGGCACTATTGATAGTTATAAAGCTAGATTAGTAGCTAAATTATTTAAATAGACATATGGCATTAATTATGAGGACACTTTTAGTCTAGTTGTTAAAGCTGCTACCATCAGATTAGTCTTGTCAACTGTTGTGTCCAGGAGATAGAGCCTAAGGCAGTTGGAGGAACATAATGCGTTTTTACATGGTGTTCTCCAAGAGGAGGTGTATGAAACGACCATCCGGGTTTAAAAACAAGAATGCAACTTTTCATGTGTGCAAACTTCATAAGTCTCTTTATGGTCTCATATAGGCCCCTAGAGCATGGTACTCTCGCTTGGGCATGAAGTTACAAAGCATTGGTTTTGTTTCTTCCAAGTCTGACACTTCATTTTTATTTTTTATAAGTCATATATAACAATGTATATGCTCATACATGATGATGATATAATTGTCACAAGTTCATCAGATGAAGTAGTGACAACACTCGTGAAGGATCTAGGCTCAGAATTTGCCTTAAAGGATCTTTGAGACTTGTGTTTCTTCTTGGGTATTGAAGTCAAGAAACACAAAGATGGTATAGTCCTATCTCAAGAAAAGTATGCAACTGACTTGTTGAAAAGAGTTGGCATGCAGGGTTGCAAGCCTTCACCAACTCCTTTGTCTAACTCAGAGAAGCTGGCTCTACATGAAGGTGAGCCTCTTAGTGAAGAGGATGGTACTTAGTGCAGGAGCATGATTGGTGCTCTTCAATATTTAACTCTTACTGGACTAGATAAATCCTTTGCTCCAAACAAAGTTTGTCAGTTTTTGCATGCTCCTACCACCCTGCATTGGACTGCTGCCAAACGTTTTCTGAAATATGTGAAACACAGAATTGGTACTGGAGTCACATTCTGAAGGTCACGGTCCACTGATGCTGACTGGGCAGACAGTGTTGATGATAGGAGGACCACAGGTGGCTTTGTCGTATTTTTAGCCATAATATTGTCTCATGGTTTTCCAAGAAGCAAGCAACAGTTTACAGATCTAGTACATAAGATGAGAACAAAGCATTAGCAAATGCGACTACAGAAATTATCTGGCTTCAGTCCATGTTAAAGGAAGTGATACTACCATAAGTGCAATCCGCTTGCTTGTGTTGTGATAAGTTTGGTGCCGCCTATCTTTCTGCAAATCTAGTCTTTCATGCGAGAACCAAACATAGTGAGATTGACTTCCATTTTGTCACATAACAAGTTGCCTACAAATAGTTGGATGTTCGCTTTGTTCATTCAGGTGATCAATAGCAGACGGCTTCACAAAGGCACTACCCATAGGAAGCTTTGAGAAATTCAGGCGTAATCTTAACTTGGCCAAGTTGTAATTAAGGGGGTGTGTTGAACATATTATTGTTAGGCCGGTACTTGTTCTAGCGCATGTAATATTTTTGTTTGGTAGTTTAAGTTCCGCTGAGGTTATCTCTATCTTACCTACGTATCTCCTTGTACTCCAAGTTACTGTATGCGCACAAGGGATACAAAATTCCAAACCAACGGACTTTTATGGGAGTATTACGCGGTCTCTTTGTTAGTTTATCTCCACCGCCACCTGATTTTTAGGGGGTGTGGGGCCTCCACCCTAATTTGTTTCAATCAATTGATCCCAACTAATCTACACTGTAAAAAACCGTTGTTATGTGCTCGTGCGTGTAGCATTCCATCAAGGGATAAGCCCCTTCCTATATCAATATATACCGCGGCCCTCTCACAAGAGGGTAGTATGCTTTCATCACAATTTCTATAAAGTGCCGGAAAACGTACATATAAACTATATACTTGGGACCATGATCAAGGATGTCCCCCATCATTAAGACATCCGAGCTAGCATGGCTGCATTTTGTAAGACGATCGGCATCAGCAGATGCCGCCAAGAATGCAACACTCTGGTTCTCGTTACGTTTGGTTCACCATGGCCTGATCATGGAGCTAGCTCCTAGTACGCACGTAGTCACGTATGTACAGTCCTAACTACTACCACAACGACATTTTTTTAATGTTGACAAAATTTTACAAATTCATTAATCTGGAGGGAAAGATAGTACAGAAGGAGAAACCCAAGTGGGTTAGGTGCCAGCCAAAAATGGAACGCACAAGAGAATAAGAAACAGAAAAACACCTCAACCAGGATCGAAAGGGATCCGAGCACTTTCCATGTTCCACATCTTAATCTCATCTCTGATCTTACATTCAAGACCTCCATAGCCATGTACCCTTCATGGAAGACCCGCCTATTCCCTGCCTCTAGATTTACCAAGTGATCATGTGCACTAAGGACAACAATCCCTTCTTCTTTGCCTTTACCGTGGTGTCATATCGTCTCTGCATCCATGTCACAGATTTGGAGTCCCGCGTCCATTTCGTCAGGCATAGAGCAGGCAAATATGTAAGAGAGGTGAAGGAGTTCCAAACAATTCTTGACCAGGGACACTCGATGAAGAGGTGCGACGGGGTTTCTAAGTTTCGTTCGCACAAAGGGCAAAAGTAATCATTTTCCCAACCTCGGTGCAAGAGCGCATCCGCCGTCAGAATCCTATCAAGCATGACCATCCAAATGAAAAATCTACACTTGCCAGGAGCCCATACCGACTAGATTAATTTGTAGCCATCCATAGTGATCGACGCCACGAACTACAGCCAGTACGCCGAGCGAGCCCTATACACATTTGTCATGTCTGAACCTCCAGGTGATTGTGTCAGGTTGGCCCTATTATGGCACCACGAGATTCAACCTTCCAGCAAGCTCAGTTAGCTCGAAAACCATGTTATTCGAGATTCCCCTAGACAGGTCCTGAAGCCACTTCTTGTCCCTTAACGCCTTCCATAACGAGCGGTTCTTCTTAGCCGCAATCATGAAAAGGGTTGGGGCGATCGTCTTTGGGCATGAATCTTGTAACCAGCGGTCCTGCGAGAAATTTGTCGACATGCCATCTTCGATTGTGATTTCCATCGCCATCGCGAAGAGTCCCCTCTCCTCCTTGGAGCAAGGCAGAGGTGAATGGACCCATGGTCATTGCGGTCGTTGCCACACCATCCACAACCATTGCAACTGAAGAGCCCTGCCAAACATTGCAAGGTCAAGAATGCCAAGGCCACCAAGGTGTTTGGGTCGACAGATCAATTTCCATGCAACCCTACAGTTCCCGACATTACTTGAATTCTCCCCATTCCAAAGCCAAGAACGACAAGCATGCGCTTCAGCAACTAGGACGGTAATTTGTGTACCGTCATCATATAAATTGCAAGAGAGGTGAGTCTGTTTTTGGCAGCACGAGCCTTCCGCTCTTAGCCATTAGACTACCCTTCCAAGTACCGACTTTGCTCCCAAACGTGATAAGCAGTGGATCAAGATCCAACTTGGTTAGGTTCCGAAGGGATAGAGGCATGCCGAGGTAAACTATTGAGAAAGATTAGATTGGGATTCCGAGGTAACATCGCCATTCAATTGCATCGCTCAAAAGATCAGGTTGGGGCTTGCATTACAGTTTTAGTACAAACCAGGACGACCATGAATTACTATCATGGGCGTGTTAGCTGGAGACAAGCTAAGCACATCACCAGTGTGCATGTACGTGAAACCTCGATCAATCTTCAGTTTACTCCCACAGCAACATCCATGTATGTTTGTGCGTCAGTATCGGATGCGTGTACGTGTATGTTCGTGTGTACGTGTATGTGTGTGTACGTTTAAAGCATCTACATCCGAACCCTTCAAATGCCCGGGCAGCCCGTCCGGTCAGCATCCGTTTAGGAAAAAGCAACATAGAGAAATGTCCTAAATGAGCCTCAAAAGCCTGGCCTAACTAGCACACTTCATATCTAGTCCAAATATGAGGCAGATATGGGGAGCCCGGACGCGCACGGGCACGCCCTCCTGATAGTCTCCGCCCACTGTCGACCACACGATTGTCCCACAAAAAAACCCATCCACATCATCCCTCCATAACCCTATCTCAATCACTCTCCTCCCTCAATCTGTCCTCTCCTCTCGATCTCGATCGACTTTGGCAAAATGTAGTGTGACATCTCAAGTGATGTCCCTACCTTATTTGGCATGTAACCCCATGTATGAACCTTGTGTCATGAGCTATGAGATGTATGTTTCCTCCTTGCCATTCATGTGTTTGCATTCAAGCATCATCATGCATCATTCCCGTTTCATTCATGTGCCATGTTGGTTTTTCTTGTGCTTGCTATGATGTGAATGGTGGTTGTGATGTGAGAAGTTGTGAGTGGTTGGATCCAAGTGTGTGCATCTCCTTTTATTCCCCTCTCTTTTCCCTTTGCAACATCCCCTCCAAAAACCCCTTTTATTTCCTATTATTATTTGTCATCAGATTTAAAGTTGTTTTTTAAATTTTTTAAAAATGTTCAAGAGGTGGCCCATGTGTCTTATCTATATGTGAGTGTGTTGGATTTAGTGTTTGGGGTTTTGTGGTGTTGTGTTTTATTTAAAACAGGGGCTGTCTTTTAAAATATCAAATAAAATACTTGTGTTATAAATCAACGTAATATTTTTATTAAAAGGTGCACATTATTTCCTCCTCAAATTATTTTTGGTTTTGGTCAAACCCTTTTAAAATTACTCTGGGGTTTATTTTGTTGGGGCTGGTTTTATTAAAAGGGAAAACCCCTTTTATTTCTCTATTTTAGTTTGTGTGTGAGTGTGAGAGAGGGAGTGGGCCGGGCCCAGCCCAGCTAGACAAAACGGCCACCTACTCCGTCTCCCACCTCCGTCAGTCGTAGTGAGAGAGCAGAAAGCAGAGAGCGTTGTCGCCGTCGCCGTTAGCCGTCACAGACGTCGAGGCTCCCCCTCTATTTATGCCTGGGCGTCCGTGTTTCCCTCCAGGGTTTCCCTCCGCCGGCGCCGCTTTCCCCTTCTTCCTCCTCCTCCTTATTCATCTATTCTTCTTCTTATTTTCGGGTTCAGAGTAAGAGGTGTGTTCAGAGTGAGGCAGGGGTCGACGGGCTCGTCGCTGGTGTCCCTCCGGTGTAGCCCCGCCACCTTCAAGATGGTCCACGGAGAGCCGGAGCTGTCCGCGTCCCGTTCCCAGCGATAGGAGGCCTCGGGAGGCCTTCTTCTTCTTCCTCCTCGTCGCTGGAGCGTCGCCGGGCTTCTTCCTCTCCATGCACGTCGTCTCCACCTCTCCTTCCCCTTTGTCGCCGTCGATCGCGTCCCCGTGTTTCCGTGAACCCCTCGGTGAGCAGCCCGTCCTTGCCGCCCCTCTCCTCGCCATAATTTGTAGTCTTGTCGCCATAGTGTCGTCGCCGCTGCTCGGAAGCCCCGGGCTTGGGCTCGCCTCCGGTCCCCCTCATCGCGAGATGAGGTGAGGGATGGAGCCCCCGTAGATCCCTCTTTCGATTCTGTCGCTCCCCGTCGCCGGAGACCCCCTGGATCGCCGGGTATCGCCGTCGCCTTGCCACGCTTTGCTCTGTCGCCGTTGCTTTGCCTTTCTTCAGTTTCGTCAGTAGATACACATGTGTGTGTATTAGTCAGCTCGATCCCTCCTTCTGTTAAGTCTCCAATCGGTAGCGTAGTGGTGGCCGACTCGTCCGGTGACCAGGAGGTTAGGGGTTCGACCCCCGAACCCTCCCCTTTTTCTTTTGTTGTGTGTTTTTCTTTCTTCTTTGTTTCTTTTTCTTTTCTTCTTTCTTGCTGATACATGTGTGTGTGTGCATATCCAACATATATGTGTGTGAGTGTTGATTTCCTTGACATGTGTGTGGTGTGTGTGCTCATGTGTATGTGTGTATGCACAAGTGGCATACATACACATGTATGCATATTTAGTGTATGAGTGTGTATGCCTACGTTTGAGTGTGAGTGTGGTGTTTTCTTTTGTGATGCTCATGTGAGTGTAGTGTTCATGTGTTTGTGAGTTATGGGTGTGCAAGTATATGGGTATGAGTAATGATTTTGGGGTAGAATAAACCCATTAATGCATTTGTGAAGTCAGATTTGACTTTGGGGCAACTTGACAAAACTGCATTTTTATGCTGTGATGCCCTTTTGTCTTTTACTTGTGAATTAATCTATGCATGGTTTCAAGTTCTTGCCAACATGAGATTTCTAGTGAAAGTTTTTGGCAATGTCCCAGTATTTTTGTTAATTGGGCTAAGTCACCAGCTAAGTGGGAACCATGCTGATTAGGGAGCAACTTTATGTTTCTGTCCAGCTGCTTAAAAATGACCAAGTCTGGGAGAACTGCTGTTATTGTTTTGCCATGTTGAGTTGGTTGTAGTTAGTGATGTGTTTGGAATTTGGGCATGCTCAGTGCTAATTATTTGTAGTACATATTGCATTCTACTATCCTGTTAATTTACATGCCAATAGGAGATCTCTAGAATATTTAACCTGTGCTGTCAACTTGCTACTTTATAATCACAGATTCCAGAAAACTATAATTTTCACTATCCCAGAAAAACTGAGTCATCATGCCAACTTGTTTGGTTCTTGCATATTGATGTGTGCCTCTTTTGCTGATTGCATAGTTGGATAAGTGGATGTGGGTGTTGAGTATATTTTGTCCATGTCTTGTTTGTCGCTGTAGGGTTCCTATAGCTCAAGTTGTGTGCTTTTCAAATTGCTATGTTGTTATTTTGTGGCAGATTGGGGGTTATTTTGTTTTGAGAATTGTGGGAGCTATACTCCATGGAATGGATTGATTCTTGAGCCTATTGTGATTTATTTTTCAACACCTATCCAGTGGCTACCTTGGAATGCCAAGAATTATCCAGGTATTTGGCGGTCTTGTGTTTTGCCTCCATACTTTGTCGTGAGCGTATCTCGAGAACCGTAGCTCCGTTTCTTGGAATCCTTATATGCATTTCCATCGATTTTGCATGATGCATACATATTTTCCATGTTCATGCATGTGTAAATAACTATACAAGAGGTTCTGTCCAGATTCATTAATGAACAACTTTGCATGTGAAACATGACTAGTTTTGGATTGCCATGTTCTAATTCTTCAATAGTGCTCATGCATCATTTTGAATGTGCATTGCACCTTGGTTGGATGTTTATTGTTTCTGTTTATCTTGGGTAGAGGCGAGTGTTGATACTGAGTACGAGGACCCAGGAGAGTACCACTACGAGGATCCCGCTACTTGTTTCACTGAAGAACCAACAGGCAAGATGATCGTACCCGGATCCCGATACTATTTTTCCTTGCTAGTTTCTCGCTCTTATCATTAAAATTGCGCTACCTACCACTTGATATCAGCCACCATGTTGCCATGACAGCCTCTAATCTCCACACCCTAGCAAACCTTTGATTGGCCAAGTTACCGTTGCTCAGCCCCTCTTATAGAGTTCTTAGTTGCACGTGCAGGTTGTTCCCTATGATAACATGGATTTGGATATCATAATAAATTTTGTTACTTAATTTAATGCACATATATATCTTGGAATTTTTGGGAGGCTTGGCCTTTTGCTAAGTGATTTGTTCCGCTATTATCGCCATTAGTTCCTTGTTACCGGTGTTATGTTTTCCATACTTTGCGCTCCTAACATGCTCGGGGTTGTTATGGGGACCCCCTTGTTCATTCGGTTGAGATGAAAACTTGTCTGGCAAGACCCAACATTGGTACTACATTTGCTTAACAACTTAATAAAATTGCATAGGGTCTTGCAAAACCGTGGATAATTTGATCAACCCATGGGCCAGTGCTCCTCATGAGGGTTGGTCCAAACTAGAGCCGTGTGCGTGGCCAACCTGGGGCAACTTGGGGGTTTTCTATCAGGCCACCGTACATTGTGCTTATCCGTCGTGTCCTAAGAACGAGATACACGGCTCTTATCGGGTTCGTCGACACGTTGGGTGGTCTTGCTGGATTTGTTTTACCTTTATCGAGTGTCTTGCGTGTGGAGTCTGACTTTCTTCGGGTTTACTCGAGGTGTTGGAATTCCTTTGGAATTACCTATGATGATCACAAGATCCGCGATCGAGGCATTCCCACAGAGTGTGGTTAATTTTGTAATGGATTAGTTGGAGCACCCCTGCAGGGATAAATCTTTCGGAAAGCCGTGCCCGCGATTATGTGGCAACTTGGATATTTGTTTAACATCCGATTATAGCAAACTTGAAGTAAACTCTAATTAAAATACACCAACTGTGTGAGTAACCGTGATCGTCTCTGCTCATGAACATGATCTGGGAGAGAACACGGTGGGGTTATGATTGACGTAAGTAAGTGTTCACGATCTCATAGAGATCATACGATTCGATCGTTCTTCGTAAGCTACTCATATTTATTTCATGTTGCGTAAGCTAGAAACCAAACATGCTTAGTGCTGCTGCAAACTAAACACTACCCCTTCCCAACCTTTAAGCTTGAATAGTCTCGGTACCCGGGCACATGATAGCTGAGTCCTCTGTGGCTCATAGTTTCCTACAACAATCCAGGTATAGGTTTAGATGAGTTCATGCAGGATGATCTTAACCAGCTCCAGTGGGAGTATGACGAGGAAAGAGGCAGGATGTACATGACATATCCAGATCAGTAGAGGACCTGGTCGTGATCTTTGGAACAACTTGATAGTATCTTTTGCAACTTCTTTTATCGTTTGATTTCGTCCGTAGTCAGAACCTATGTTCAACGTGATGTTATGATTTGAGTGACATTGTAAGTTAGCGTGTGGCGAGTGTAAGCCAACTTGTATACTCTTCTCATTCAGTATTGTATGTTGTGATGATACTATTCTTGCTAACGGCAAGATGCGCCTCTATCCCTTGTGAGGCCCTCGTGCCTTAAATGGATAGGCGCGCATCTTGGGTGTGAAATGTAAAGCTCCAACAGCCGCTCCGACGATGACCTGGATCTAGAGTATGAGCTTCCCCCCGCATCGCCTTGGAGCGGTCAAAGGTAGAGACCGGGGGCAGATCTGGATCTGTAGCCTTGCCACTTCCCCTCCGCCATAGCTCGGACACCAGCACTGGCCCCTCGTAGCCTGTGCGCAGCTCCGATAGGTGCCGTGTGGAATCCCCACCTCCCCTACGCCGTCCCCTGCCCTCGTCGGCATGTGCTCCCCCCGTGGGCAGCGCTGGGTGCATGTGCTTGATCCGCCGTCCCGGACGCGCATGCCGAAATCAGAGGCGCGTGCCCCTACTGGCAAAGGGAGAGGTGGGAGGCAGAGGCAGAGCAATCCCTTCACCACCACTGCGGGATGGAGGCAGAGCAATCTGTGCGCCTCCATTGCGGGATGGAGGTGGATCCGAACGAGGACACGCAGCTCCTCAAAATGATCAACTGTCGGTTGCATACGATCATGAAGACGGGCGTGCCGCCGCTGTGCCACAAGAACCCGAAGGTGCTCCTGATTTCCACTGAGCAGTCTGAGCATGAGGCAGAGGAGGAAGAGGTGGAGGCCGCTCGGCTCACCAAGCTCAAGCCGCAGCAGGATGGGGAGGTCCGTGTAACTGCCCGAGACTGAACCTCCAATTTCCTTCCAAGTATTTCGAGTCTCACCATTTGAATTATGTGTTTGTCGCATTCACCATCGCATCATTCGCATTGTATCGACACTCCGTTGACATTATTTTTGAAATCTTGCATCTGTTCATAGCTTTTGGTTCTCTCAGTACTCGTCGTTGACCTTTTCATGACCAACCACACACGCTCCCACCCGCGACATCTTCAAAATATTGCTTTTAAAAGTGCGTCTAAAAAATTTATGAAACGGGTCAAAAGTTTGCATGTGGTCTTAATTTACTGTAGGTAGACCCCCTGCCAAATTACTTCGCATTTGGCGGCTGTTTGATACCCCAAAGGAAAATCATTGCGGCACAGTCATTGGTTAAATTAGCCGACGTTTCAATGTTTTCAAAACTGTCATAGGACACACACTTCCATATCTTCTTAGCCCATTGTATGTCTCTTTTATCGTTTGATTTTGTCCGTAGTCAGACCCTGCTCTTCTGTATGGTGATTAAATGTATTGTTGTATTTGAGATGATCATAATTCAGCTTGTGGCGAGTGTAGGCCAATTCCACATAATCATCTCCTCTTTACATGCACTTCTAATGATATTCATTCTTGCAAAATGGCGCTTCTATCCCTATCGAGGCCCTCGAGCCAAAATAAGGATAGGACCGCATGTGGGGCGTTAGAAGTTGGTATAAGAGAAGTACAGACCTAGGAGCCCCCTTGATTGAATCAAACTTGGTCGAGTCGAGACTAGAATTTTTTTGACTCCAGTTTTATATCGGAGAGTAGGATTCTTTTTACTCCTCTTCCCTTCTCGGACGAGGAATCATGATATAGGAATTTTAATTCTACCCCGCTTCTAACTCAAAAGTTTTTTGGATCATGCGGGCATTTTGGATCCTCTATGCTGACGGTGTGACCAGAATTCTATTCTTGGTGCCTCCCGACCGTATAGATTGGACCCGGGGAATGATGATGTTAGAAATTTCTTCAATACTCTTTGTGGCGAGAGGAGTTTGGTGTCACCCAGTACCGGGGAGAGCATCTAGATGTACTGCCATAATTATTATCGTTGTGATTACGAGGATCTAAGGAAGATGAGTTTCCAAGAACTCTGGTTATGTGTTGAAGGATGTGATACATTGGAGAGTAGTATTTCAGCTAGGAGTTGAGTGATACATTTTACTTCGTGTATTCGTGGACCCGATTGCATAACCAAAGGAATTTGGGAAGTTCTTAGGTGGGAATTAAGATAGTTACCCAGGATTATCCTTCCAACAGATACATAGTGGGTTATGTATTTTTTCCTGCTTAATTTGCAATCCTTATCCTTTGTTTTGTTGGAGTATGGTAATTCGAGTTGCATTGATGTCAAGTGGTGATTTCATATCTTTTCTAAGTAGTGTTCTCGTATTCCTATGGAAGTATTGATCCTTTTGCTCAATCAAATTGTCAAGTCAATTCTTTTCCCTCTGGTGTGCTTCTGTTCAAGATAATTAAACCCTTTCCAATATCTGGAAGATCAACCTTTGTATCTTTCCAATATCTGGAAGATAATTAAACCCTTTCCAGAGTACGTTTCATCTATCCAAAGTTTTCTTTGTTTTCATCACCCTCCTGGACTTTTCAGTCAATGAGTAAATTATCATTCAAGTGCCTTTCTTTTCATTGATGCTTCCACTATCTTATTTTTCGTATGGAATCCGATGATTCATTAGGAAGATGCTCAAGTGCTAAGCTCATAATTTTTTTATCTTGATTTCTTTCCGGTGGATTCGATTCAACTTCTCCATGTTCATCATATCTTTTTCATTCGCTAAATGCATTCCCCATGTGGAAGATTTTTGCCAAGCCTCTTTCTATTCTTCTCTAGGGTGGCAAAGATATCTCAGAAAACTCGCGTTTTCATTCAAAATCCTTAAAAAATCGGGACTCTCACATCATCAAGTTTTCAATTATTCCGGTGCAATCTCTGCTTCTAACCAATTATTTCAATGTTTTCTCCTGATCTTACCTGGCTCTCCTAATCTTTCTCGCAGATCTCCTCAAGGTCTATTAAAATGCGGCATAAGAATGAAGTCCACCACTCATATTCCTTCTTCAAGATCGCCTCGAATTATTTTCATTGTTGGCTCAACCTTTTTCTTTATTCTTGTTCCAAATTGTCTCAAGAATTCACGGTGGTCTTTCTCGTCATCAATCTTAGCGTGAATATTGAAGAAGTATTTCTCTTAAATCTCTATACATTCTCGTGAAGATTCATGGCTCAAGCTGGTTGTTACCCTCTCGAATTAATTTTGATCATGAGCAATTCCTTCCATATCTATCTAGAGCATTTCAGAGTTTTTTTAATTTCTCAATCCTCCAAAGGCCATCATTTCATAAGAATTATTCATTCTCAGCTTTCAGCTTTCATTCGCAAATTCTTATGAATTGATGTCTCTTCGACCGCTCGATGTTCTCATCGTTCATTCTCAATTCATACTGGTGTTTCGTTGAAGACTTCTTCAAGTTTATGCTCTATCTCTCTCTTCAATCTTTGTCAAGAAGAATAAGTAGTATGCATAATCCGTTGATTGTCGTCAATTTAACTTGATAACACAATTCTTATTCTTGTTTAATCAAGTTTATTTCAACCCGTCTTCCGAAGTTGTTCATGCTACCAAATTCTCTATTATAGTTGCTTATGTTTTTTTCCAAAGTTTCATTTTTTTTCTCAAGTATCTCATTGAGAAGTTTCATCCAAATCTTTGCATGGCCTAAATATTTTTCTTTTCAATATTCAATTCTTTTCAATCATAATTTCATTTTGCAGTTCTTTCAAGAAGTTCTTCATGGTGGTTCGTTAAGGATGCAATTCTTTCTTGAAGTATTCTTTAAGATTTTTTCGGCAGTCCCTCAAAAATTCTTTGTCTTTCAAACTACGATTATTTCAACATTATCTTTGGAGGTGGTTTTATAACATTCTTGATCCACGAGGATTCTCAAAGGAAATTTGTTAGGAATGTGATATTTAAACCCATTTGTTTTCCTTGGAGCAATCTTCGATGAATTTAGGTTGAATTTCCCCTAGAAGTGCTTGTAGTTTCATTTTAAGAGTTTTCCTTTCGCTATTAATTTTTTAACAAAAATAACTTTGGTAATTTTAGTTGCATAAATTTTACAAAATATTAAGTTAAATAACATTGGTCAGACGAAAACACGTCTATTAGAAAGGGATTTCAATTTTTTAAACATATTTGAACTCAAGACTATTTCTCCATTTAATAGATTTGATCATCACGTTTGGAAACAAAATTTTTAAATATATTTCAATTTTTTAAACATATTAAGTTAAATAACTTTGATCATAACTTTTCAATCCTTTTCTGATTTCATTTGCTATTTTTCATGCATTTCATGATTTATTTTGAGCTAAAATGACCCTGATTTGAAAAGCACTACAAATGAACTATGAAATGGTTCAAATTTGGCATGGTATCATTGTTTCACCCACATAGCATGTGCTAAAAATTTGAGAGGGTTACTGCATAAAATGGATGCACTTCGTGTACGAAATGGACAATCTCTTTCGAAGTATAGAGTTTCGGACGAAAACACGTCTGTTACAAAAGGATTTCAATTTTTTAAAATTATTTGAACTCAATACTTTTCTGCATTCAATAGGCACCATTCAAAGGCACATCTTCCCTTTTCAACCCTTTTCTGACTTCATTTGCTATTTTTCATGCATTTCATCATTTATTCTGAGCTAAAATGAGACTGAATTGACAAATACTGCAATTAAACTCTGAAATGGTTGAAAGTTGGCATGGTACCATCATTTCACCCACATACCATGTGCTAAAAAGTTGAGAGGGTTACGACAAAAGTTGGATGCACTTTGTGTACAAAATGGACAATCTCTTTCGAATTATCATGGTTTCACATGAAAACAAGTCTCTTACAAAAGGAATTCAATTTTTTAAACATATTTGCACTCAAGACTTTTTCTGCATTCAATATGCACCATTCAAAGCCACATCATCTATTTTCAATCCTTTTCTGACTTCATTTGCTACTTTTCATGCATTTCATGATTTATTTTGGGCTAAAATGACCCTGAATTGAAAAGCACTTCAAATGAACTCTGAAATGGTTGAAATTTGGCATGGTATCATCGTTCACGCACGTAGCATGTGCTAAAAAGTTGATAGGGTTACGGAAAAAACTGGATGCACTTCATGTACAAAATGGACAATCTCTTTGTAAGTACTAGGGTTTCGAAAACTCGTCTATTACAAAAGGCATTTCATTTATTGACATGTAACTACAGTGATATTCTAGATCAAAGCCATCATCAGAATAGTTGTGGATAGAAAGTCTTCATTTTTTCTTCGCGTGTGTCCCTTGCTTATTGTGCCGTAACCATGGATAATCTTCATCATTCAACAGAGTTCTTGGGTCGGCCTGCACTTTCAAGGGAGGAATTTCATGAAAGTTTTCTTAATCTGCAGACATGTCTGTCTTGCCCTTAACTCCCATGATGTCTCTTTTCCCTGAAAGAACTATGTGGTGCTTTGGCTCATCGTACGATGTATTTACTTCCATAACTTTTCTTTTTCTCGCTTTGGTAGACATGTCCCTCACATAGAAAACCTGTGCCACATCATTGGCTAGGACAAAATGTTTGTTTGTGTACCCAAGATTGTTTATGTCCACTATTGTCATTTCGTACTACGGATCTACCTGTACCTCGCCTCCTGACAGATTGACCCATTTGCACCGAAACAAAGGGACCTTAAAATCATGTCCATAGTCAAGTTCCCATATGTCCACTATGTAATCATAATATTTGTCATTCCCTATTGGTTGCTGCATCAAAGCGGACACCACTATTTTGGTTGGTGATCTTTTGACCTTGGGTAATCATGTAAAATGCATTCCCATTTATCTCGTACCCTTTGTAAGTCAATACAGTCGTAGAAGGTCCCCTGGCCAACGAGTACAACTCATCTAAAATAGTGATGTTACCCATGAGATGTGTTTGCATCCAACAGACGAAAGTCCTAATGTGTTCACATGTAACCCAGTCGTCACACTCCTTTGGATCTTTGGAGCGCAGAATGTTCTTGTGTTCATTGAAAAACAGGGTCACCAAGGTAGAATTCTGTAGAACTGTGTAGTGTGGTTGAGACCAATAACGCCCGTCCCTACATATTAGTGAGTCCGATCCTAGCGTGCCTTTTCTAGTGTCTCCCCTCATACCACGATTGAGGGAGACCAATTGGCTTAATGTCTGGAAAGAAGTCAACACAAAACCCAATGCCCTCCTCTGTTTGATGGCCCATGGAGACGCTTCCTTCTGGACTAGCACGATTATGAACATATTTCTTTGAGACTCCCATGAACCTCTCAAAGGGGAAAATATTTTGTAGAAATACAGGGCCCAGAATGGCAATCTCGGTGACTAGATGAACTAGAACGTGTGTCATGATATTGAAGAACTATGGTGGGAAAACCAGCTCGAAACTGACAAGAGATTGCACCAAATCACTCTTTAACCTTGGTTGTATTTCTGGATCGATTAACTTCTAAGAAATTGCATTGAGTAATGCACATAGGTTCACAATGGTTAATCGATCGTTTTCCGGTAGAAGCCCCCTCAATGCAACCAGAAGCAGATGCGTCATAATCACGTGGCAGTCATGAGACTTTGGTTCTCGAACTTTTTCTCTGCCATATTTATTATTCCCTTTTTTTCGACGAGAAACCATATGGGACATTCATAGTGAGCAGGCATTCAAAGAAGATTTCCTTCTCTTCTTTGGTAAGAGCGTAGCTGGCAGTACCTTCATAATGCTTTGGATGCATGTCGTCTTTTTCATGCACATGTTGCTGGTCCTCTCGTGCCTTCGGTGTATATTTTATTTTTCGATACACTCCTAAGAAGCCTAGCAGGTTCATGCAAAGATTCTTCGTCACGTGCATCATGTCGATTGCAGAGCGGACCTCTAGGTCTTTCCAATAGGGTAGGTCCCAAAATATAGATTTCTTCTTCCACATGGGTGCGCGTCCCTCGTCGTCAGTTGGAAAAGATAGTCCGCTACGACCCTTTCCAAAGATTCCTTGTAAATCATTGACCGTATCAAGTATGTGATCACCAGTACGGAGGGCAGGCTTCTTCCGCTGATCTGCCTCACCTTTGAAATGCTTTCCTTTCTTTTTACATAGATGGTTGGTCGGAAGAAATCGACGATGCCCCAAGTACACATTCTTCTTGCATTTTTCCAAATATATACTTTCGGTGTCATATAAACATTGTGTGCATGCGTGGTATCCCTTGTTTGTCTATCCTGAAAGGTTGCTGAGAGCAGGCCAATAGTTGATAGTAACAAACAACAATGCATGTAGGTCAAATTCCTCCTGTTCGTTCTCATCCCACACACGTACACCTTTTCCATTCCATAGTTGTAAAAGTTCATCAACTAATGGCCTTAGGTACACATCAATGTCATTGCCTGGTTGCTTAGGGCCTTGGATTAGCACTGGCATCATAATGAACTTCCGCTTCATGCACAACCAAGGAGGAAGGTTATACATACATAGAGTCACATGCCATGTGCTATGCTTGCTGCTCTGCTCTCCAAAAGGAATAACGCCATCTACACTTAAATGAAACCATATGTTCCTTGGGTCACCTGTAAAGTCCCTCCACTTTCTCTTGATCTTTCTCCATTGTGATCCGTCGGCGGGTGCTCTCAACTTCCCGTCTTTCTTACGGTCTTTTATGTGCCATCACATCAACTTGACATGATATTGTTTCTGAAAAGACGTTTCAACCGTGGTATTATAGGATCATACCACAATCATCTTGGTGGGAACCCTCTTCTCGGTGCGCTAGCCCTCAACATCACCAGGGTCATCTAGTCTGATCTTATACCGTAGTGCACCGCATACCGGGCATGCGTTCAAATCCTCGTATGCACCGCGGTAGAGGACGGAATCATTAGGGCATTCATGTATCTCCTATACCTCCAATCCTTGAGGGCATAGAACCTTCTTTGCTTCGTACGTACAACCGGGCATTCGTTATGCTTTCAAAGCTTCTTCTTCATTATTTTCAGTAGTGAACCAAATCCCTTGTCAGATACACCATTGTCTGCCTTCCATTACAGCAATTCCAGTGTGGTACCAAGATTTGTGTTGTCATCTTCGCAAGTTGGGTACAAGGCTTTTTTGTTATCCTATAACATGCGATCGAACTTCAACTTCTCCCTTTCATTTTCACATTCTTTCTATGCATCAACAATGACCCGAAGAAGATCATCATCAGGCACATCGTCTGGTTCCTCTTGATCTTCAACTTCCCCCATTGCAGCATCACCGTATTCTGGGGGCGGATAGTTGTCCTCATCCTATTCTTCTTTGTTGTCTTGCATCATAACCCCTCTTTCTCCATGCTTGGTCCAAACATTATAGTGTGGCATGAAACCCTTCTCAAGCAGGTGGAAGTAAAGGGTTTTAGACTTAGAGTAATCCTTCATATTCCCACAGGCAGTATATGGACAATACATAAAACCATTCTGCTTGTTTCCCTCAGCCGCTTCAAGAAAATTATGCAGGCCCTTAATGTACTTGGAGGTGCGACCGTCACCGTACATCCATTGATGGTTCATCTACGTGCATTTTATAATTAAGTGTATCAAAAACCATTATAGAACATCATGAATAGAGAAGTGACCAAATTAATAGAAATTCATCATCACATTAAAGACAAAAGTATAGTACTGACCAAAAATAAATACATAAAGTTCATACATAGTTCTCATTGACCAACATATAGCTCTCTACAACATCTAATTGAAACATACATTGAAACTATGTAGGGAATTTAAATGCAACAACAAATGCGATTATAACCGCAACTAAGGTACCAATTGATCCAATGATATAATGATACCAAGCCTTAGTATGAATGGCATATTTTTCCTTCAAGTAATTGTTTTCTTTTTCAACAAAATTTAACTTCTCAACAAGAATTTCTATGTCGGTTGGAATTTCCGCTTCGCATGACTCCTAGATAAAAAGATCTGTCATGTTGGTCGGCATAATTGTCATAAATACTAAATGAAACAAATAGTAATAAAATATAATAAACCACATTTGAATCGTGAACAGGACGAGGGCCGACGAGGGTGGATACCAGAACCATGAAACTATATAATCGCAAACAATAATAAAAGTAAGAAAATTATACAAGTATCTATATAAATCATGCAAGTAAGATTTTTTTTAAAAAGAAGATAATAACAAGAGGCTCACCATGGTGGTGCCGGCGATGAGATCGACGTGGGCGATCGATGATGCTGAGGACGGGGATGGGACAAGACGGATCGCCAAACCTAGACAAATCTTTAGGAAAATGGAGCTTGGAGGTCGAGCTTGGAGAGAAGAAAGCTTAAGTGTGGCTTGGACATTTCGTCAAACGGACCAGGTGCATAGGAGGTGAGAGCTAGAGCAACACACACCTCATGTGCACATGCCGGCTGGCCCAAAAATAGAGTTAGCGGGCAGTAGCAGGGTTATATATAGGCTAATATATTTAGTCCCGATTGGTGGCTAGAATGTGGAAAGTAGTCTAATCTTTGGTCCCAGTTCCATCCACCAACTGGAACTAAAGGTGTTGGGCCAGGAGCGAGGCCCATTGGTCCCGGTTCGTGTCAGGAACCGGAACGAAAAGTGTCAGACGAACCGGGATGAATGGCCCCCAAGGCCCGGCCGGCAGCCTGGCCTCACGAACTGGGACAGATGCATTCTTTGGCCTCGGTTCGTAAGTGAACCGGTATTAATGCCCTTATCCTAGCCTCAACAAAAGCCCTGTTTCTACCAGTGATAGATAATGATGATAAAAGTGATGGTGGTACGATACCGAGGCACCTCCCCCAAGCTTGGGACAAGCCAAGTGTGGTGCCCATACCCATGTACTCAAAAAATCATCGATGATGGTGGCGGTGTTGTAATAGTGTTCTTCTTCTCAAGTTTAGGCTTGAGGATGACATTTTCTTCCCTTAAATCATTGTTCCCTTGCTCGAGCTTCAAAGTCCTCTTGCATAAGGCTGCCTTGCTCTCCTAAAGAAATCGATAAGAGATAAGTTGGGTCTTGGGTTTGTTCCCTCAATTAGGGGGACTTGACTTCTTGAATTCCAGGTGCATATCTCCAGGTTGAGGTAGTGGAGCTTCATATTCATCTGAACTAGCATCCAGACCGACATCCTCTATCTCCCCCAAATCGGTATGTCCTTCCTCATCGGTGGACTATAAGTATGGGTAAATATCCCCAAAGATCATTGGGTCTGCAATATAGTTGGAGACATAGATCTCTCCATCTGAATCTTGAGACGACATATTCTCATATCTGCTAGAAAAACAACTCGAAACAAGAATAAAGGAGAAACTCATGATGTGGTAGTGAAATCATACTGGAATATATATAATGATTTTTTCTAGATCAAAATACGTCCTCGAGGTGAAATTGGAGTCCAAAGGGCACACGAGGGTCCCACAAGCCATCAAGGCGCGCTCTGTTGGCTTGTGTCGGTGCACTAGGACAGGGGTACCCAGTGCCCCTGAACTATGCATGTGCAGTAGTAGAAGAAACCTTCAACACAAGTGCAAACCAAATCAGCGTCCAAGACCAAAACTCCGACAGAGGTGACCTACGCAGGCCAAACAACACCAAGGAGGTCAATACAACAGACCAAGCTGGGCCCGGACCACGTCAAGCACGTCCCCGGTGCCTGCCAGGGACCAAAGCGCACACATCTTGTGGAAGACCCGGCAAGCCATCCCCCGGATAATGCGAGCTGAACGGCCATGGCTCCATCGCATCGCAACGCCAGTCACTTATTGATGTGGTGTCGATCCCCCAGGCGGCTAAGTGGCTCTCCCTAAGCAAGTGGAGATTCACTAGAGGAAAGATTATGCCCGCTTGACACCCGTCCAGAGCCGTGTCAAGAGGTGGTGCAATATGTAACTAAAGCGGTGGTAGAAGCCTGCCTCAAATGCATCCCCACAGGCGCCTAAACTAGAATTTATGGCATTTTATTCTAAGTGTCATGGTTATGTATGATAGCACTATTAGCTATCTAATCATCAGACAATGTATGTTTTGCTACTGTGGTTAGCCCTGTTGCTGTAAAAGGAGGACCAAGGCAACTAGCTAAAGATTCAGACAATTGGACACTTGTACTGGCATAGTATCTCACCCAAAGGCAACCCTTGCCAGGTTCAATCACTGCATGTGCTTCGTGCTCCTCTCATCAATGCACCAAAGAAGGAGTATGGTTTTATGCTTCATAGCGGCCTGAACCTAGGTAAAATACGAGCATCCCCATCGCCGCGCTGCCTCACTACCTCCGCCCTTTATGCATGCGACCTCACCCCTGCCGAACCATAAAGGGGCCTGTTGCCCCATAGGTGACCAAGTGCATCGTGCCCCGACATCTTTGGTGCACCAGGTAGGGGGTGTGTCATTTGTGCGAACCTGAGATCATGAGCAGTATGCCGATCTTCATCATCGTGTTCTTCATCCATGGCTCCCAAGACGAAGTCCGGCGTGACTGTGCATCCCTCCACTTTGAAGGCCCCCTCGCACGCAGCTGCGGAAGCCATTGGCACCGTGGTGACAGCGAGTGAGGCGGGTGTCGTGGGCGATGCGGCTTGCATAGGCAGTGCCATCGTCGTGTCTCTTGCGGCCGAAGTTGGAGCGGGGAACGCCAGAGAGGAGCACGAGAAGCAACACCACGGTGAGCTCAACCCTAGTGCCACAGGCAGAGGAACAACCAGACTCTACCTCCTTGCCGCACTGATGGTTGCGGCCACCACAGCGGAGCCAAATCTGGAGCAAGCCATGGTCCCCCAAATACGCTCTTCACCGGCACGTCTACTGGTTGCACTACTCGTCCAGAGCAAGACAGAGCGACGAGCGGGGCCATAGACCCAGAGGCTCGGCCTCCTCCATGTCCGACCACCCCGATGATGAGCGCACAATGACAAGAACATGGTGACACCCCTCCTGGTTCCACCAGGTGCCGAGAAACATAGTGGTCCACCTCTATGGCCATGCCGGACACAACAATAGAAGCGATGGCACGGGCCCAGCTACTACTAAACTTCCTGTCTACGGCTGACAATAACGACGCGTGGAGAGCCACCATCCAGAGTTTGATTGCCTTCATCGAAGCCAACAGACCAAGAATGCAGAGATGTCGCGATGCACGTGAACGACAATGGCAGCCCTGGATGGATCGTGTCGAGGGGGCCACGCTGATGGTGTAGTCTCCTCTACAATAGCAGACCCAGAGGCAGCCACAGCGAGCTTCACATGTTGACGAGCTTGACGAGACATCTATGGCCTTATCTAGCCTACGTGATCATCGGGAGCAGCATCGTGTCCTGGAAGACCAGCAAAAGGAAAATGTGTGGATCACCATAGAGCGACGTCGGGAAGCACACCGTCAATCTGATAGGCACAACGACCCAGATGCTGGCGACCCCGCGCCCAGTGCTGGCCGGTGCCTACCTTACGAGGTTGGGTGCCCTTCCTTCACTCGCAAGATGTGAAAGGTCCGCTAGCCATCATCCCGAGCTTTCAAGCTTGAGCTGACGGGGAAATAAGATGGAAAGCTAAACCCGTCATAATTTCTGGGTATCTATACAATCGTCTTTCAAGCCCCCGGAGGAAGAGATGAGAAGGTACTTGCCAACTATTTCCCTTTCGCACTCGAGGCAAATGTGAGATCATGGATGATGCACCTGCCGAAGATCTCCATTTCATCACGGGCTTCATAGGCAGCCACCAGGAGCCACGACAGTCAAAAAGCTGCAAGTCCTTCCGCAGAAGGAGGGAGAAACTTTGTGGAAGTACATCCATGGATTCAGTCGAGTACACCGCAACATTCCAGAGATACCCCCACAGTTGTCAAGACTGTCAATGAGCAGTACACATTGGCAAACAAGTGTGCTGATGCTGAGGAAGGACGGAGAGATCCAGGAGAGGAGGCTGGCGTCGAAGTCGACTTAGACGGCAACGATGATGACCCTAGCCCAAAGGGAAAAAGCTATAGGTGCAACAATAAGCGTAAGGGAAAGGAAGTGTTGGCCGTTGAGAGCTCTAGTCATCTCGGTGCCGGCAAGAAGCTCACGGCCGAGGCCCCCGACAAAGGATCTACTGCGTGCACTTATTGTAGGGAGGCTGTTGCGGCTGAGAAAACTAGGAAGACCGGCGGGCCATACAAAAAATTTCATCATACCAAGGGCCACGATCTCTAGGAATGCCGCCAAGTTGAGAAAATTGCTGAGAAGCAGAGGGCTTAATATGAGAAGGTTGACAAGGAGAAAGTGCAAGATGGTATTGCCAGGAAGGGCCATGGTGGCAGAGGAGGCCGCTGCGGCAAGGCCCCATAGCAGAAATAAAAACCATCCAGGGGTCGTGAGAAGAAAGAAGGAGATAATATGAGTGATGATGAGGATGATCAAGAAGATTCTAGTGATTGAGAATTCCAGAAGGTAACTGAAGCCATGTGTGTCGATGGGGGTGCGTCCTTGCATTCCTCTATTCGCCAGCTCAAGCAGAGGGCGCGCGAGGTTAATGTTATGGAGCTAGCTGTAGAATCCAGAAGGCTACTCAAATGGTCCCACACGCCTATCATCTTTGATGAATAGGATCATCCTGACCACAGCACCGCGGTCGGATGTTTGCCTTTGTTGGTCTCCCCAACAATCCGCAACCTCAAAGTAACCAAGACGTTAGTTGACGGTGGGGCGGGGTTGAACTTGATCTCCCCTAAGGTGTTTGAAAGGCTGCAAATCCCTGATGAAGAGCTCAAAGCTATGGGTACATTCCAAGGAGTCATCCCCGGCAGGAGCCGACCAAAGGGAAATATCACTTTGCCTGCGGCGTATGGCGGAGAGTTGGACCAGCGAACCGATAAGGTTATGTTTTATGTGGTTGAACTCCCTCTACCTTACAATGGAATTCTTGGTCGACCAGCTCTGGCAAAATTCATGGCAGCATCCCACTATGCTTACAACACTTTGAAGATGCCAGAGCGCATATGAATCATCTCCATCCCATGTGACAAGAAGTACGCAGTCATATGCGTGGACAAGATGTATCGAGATGCCGTAACAACGGAGGTTGCAGAAGCCCTAGCTCCCGCCAAGGAATCCAAGAAAGTGAAGAAGCCTAGCAGGGACGCCGGCAAGGACTTTGGGAAGCGTGCCTCTTTGGAGTGTGCTGCACCCATGGATGACTTACTGGAGAGTTCTACTAGCAAGAGGTCCAAGTCACCTATGCTGAGACAAAGAAGATCCTGGCAGGGCAAGATGACACTGGTGGTACGTTCACCATTAGCGCCACTCTTAATGAGAAATAGGAAAGTACTTTCACCATCAGTGCCACATTTAAGTTCTTGTGTACTCTTTGCCCTAGAACAGCACCAAGAGCATATTCACTAGCACCACACGTAATTCCAAATGGTAAGTTCCAGTCAGGTGGTTGAACAATGGGTCCAGAAGTTAAAGCTTTCTTGAGATTTCAAAAGCTTCTACACAATCATCATTGAAAACAAAAGGAACATCTTTTTGAAGAAGATTAGTTAACGACCTAGAAATCCTTGAGAACTATTTAATGGAAGGCATACAAATACTAGCATGACCAAGGAAACTTCTTATACCTTTGATATCTCTCAGACATGGTATTTTCTCGATTGCATCAACTTTAGCTTTGTCCACCTGTAGGACCGAAAGTATGTCTAGAGGGGGGGTGATTAGACTACTTGACCAATTAAAAGTTTTGCCTATACCAAGTTTTAGGGTTGATAGTTTTTAGCATTTGATAGCAAGTCAAGTACACCCTACACATGCTAGTAGCAGAAAGTAACAACAAGCATGTATAGAAGGGATAGGGTAGGAAGACCAAACGTAGTTGTAGACACGATGGTTTTTCCCATGGTTCCGATAGGTAGCGCTATCATACATCCACGTTTATGGAGTCTTAAACCCATCAAGGTTAACGGTCGCGAGAGTCCACGGAGGGCTCCACCCAAAAGAGTCCACGAAGTAGCAACCTTGACTATTCCATACGGCTTCCGTCCACAAAGGACTAGCCTCACTATGGGTAGATCTTCATGAATTAGGCGATCTCCATGCCCTTACAAACTTCTTTGTTCACTCCACAACACGAAGTAGGAGGCTGCCAAGCGACACCTAACCAGTCTAGGTGGCAACACCCTCCAAAAGGTAATCGGCTCGATAATGACGATGAACTCCTTGCTCTTGTGCTTCAAGACGATAGAGTCCTCAGCACCCACTCACTCTCTCATAGATTTTTCATGGTGAAAGAGATGGGATTGGTGGAAAGCTACTTGGGGAGGCTAGAAATCAAGATCCATATGATTGGAGTGGATGATCTTGACCTCAACACAAGGGTAGGTGGTTCTCCCTCGGAAAATCTGATAGGATAGGTATGGAATAGTTCTGAGTGCTTCTCTTTCGAGTAGGTGGTGGTCAAGGGGTATATATAGGCATCCCCAAAAATCCAACTGTTACACACAAAATGACCAACTCGGTGACACCGATGTGTTGAACTCGGTGGTACCGAAATGACCAAAAGGTGGCAACTTTTGAATCTCGGTAAAGCTGATATAGGAAACTCGGTTGCACCGATAAGGTGACCAACGGTCAGATTTCCAATCTCGGTGACGCCGATCCAACATTCTCGGTGGGACCGAAAATGTGAATTTTCATAACATATAGTTGGCAACCTAAACTCGGTGGCACCGGTATGGAATCGGTTGCACCGAAGTGGCTATGGTTTGGCTTGAGTCTTTGTAGGTTCTAGAATTGGTGGCACCGAAGTGGGAAAGTTCGTTGCACCAATTTTGAGTGTTAGGTATAGAACATACTTTGGTGGGAGAGTTTGCAGATGTTTTTGGCGACTATCACTTGTGCATGTTTGAGCATATTGTTCACCAACAAAACATTACCCCCTTTTAATAGTATTGGCTTTCCTATGGACTCAAAGTGATTTCTCAGAAATATAAAATGTTGAGTCCTCTTGCTTGAAGCTTGGCCAACCTATCTCCTTGCATCTTGGGGTTTCTCCACAATCTCCTTTTGCCAATCCTATCATTGAACATTTCCTGAAATACACTTGGTGGAAACATTAGTTCAATGACTTATATGTTGTTATTAATGACCAAAACCACCAAGGGAGCAAATGTGCTTTCAATCTCCCCCCTTTTGGTAATTGATGACAACATATATATCAAAGCTTGGACATATGATAAAATCAATGAAAATAATCATCGCTTTCAGAGGTAGGTGATAAGCAAGAGCTCTCCCTAAATTTTTGCATTATTCTGAATTTGCGTTTGAATGCAAATGCACAATTGGTTAGGTATATGGGGTACTTCTTCCATGTCACATACAACTTGGTGGTGTGTGAGAATAATTTTAATGAATAACATGGCACAACACACTCAAGAAAGGGTGAATGATCATCTCATAAGCATTAAGATGATAGGAAATAGTAGCATCTCATCCCATAACAACGTATGATCACACATGAGAATCAAACCAAAAGAACCAAATGTTTTGAAAAGCCATAAACACCAAAACGCTCTCTCACTCGAAGCCTAAAGATCTATATACACTTCTCCCCCTTTGGCAACAAGTTACCAAAAAGTTCAAAGGCATACATCCAAACATTCTTGGGCATATCTCCTCCGGTTGTTGATGAAGGAGTCGAGATGACACCATTAGCGAAGGTATCTGTAGATGTCATGCATGGAGCTGGAGTGGTCACTGATGGAGCTGATAGAGCTGTGCTGACAGTGGCAGGAGCTGATGAAGAAGGCCTCAAGTCTTGTGCAGACACTGTGGCTGATCTGGCCTGAGTGGTGAACTAAGTGCCTGGCCCTAGAGGTGAATCATCCTCATCATCATCGTCGTCGTCATCATTTGAAGTAGAAGAGACCCGAGGGATGTGCATGGAGTCTACTTCATGCTGAAGCTCTATGACTATCTTAGTCAGTCTGTCCACCTTATCAGTAAGGGTCTTGATTCTGGTCTGGTTGTCCAGAATCCCCTTAATGTCCTTATGCATGCCCTGAACTGATGCTATCCACAGATCCATTTGCGCGTTCCTGGATCTAGGGACCTGAGCACTAGTTGCTCTGACTGCCTCTGCTTCCTTCTGAGTTGCAGCTGAAGTTTGATGATCAGCATCCATCACCACAACATTGTCCTCGAGATCTGGCTGTAGGGGCAAATGTGGACGATCTAGGGCAAAGATGTGCTTCTCCAATTTTGAGAGTTGATAAGCATCTGGATGTAGGGTGCATAACAGCATGAGCGCTTCTCGTCAACAACAACCCTCTTGATTGTCTCAATAATCAGATCCATGACTCTGATCCTGGTGTGACTGTCAAGGTGGATCAACATATATTGATGGAGTAGCCTCGCATCATCTTGCCATCTCCGGACTTAGGCATCAAGGTATGCCTCAGAATGGTGTTGATAGTGCGGAGGCCAGCCTTGAGAGAGTAGATTGATCCTAGCCTATGAGACTTCACATTGCCAGCAGGGATCTCCTTGTACATGTTAGCCATAGCATTGTGGTTAGCCTTGGACTCTGAGTATACATCCAAGTCACCATCATGTGCTTTAGGAAATCCTAAGATAGCAGCCCAGTCCTCAATAGTTTATTCGTACCTTGCGCCTTCAGTCATCCACACAATTCTACCATCTCCGTAGAGGTGTGCAGTGGAGTAGAAATGCATGATCATTTCATCATTCCAAGCTGTGAATTCTCTGCCAACGAACTCATACAAACCTATCCAGTGGAAGTTGCCGTGGACACTTGGAAAGTAGTCCTCATTCTCCTTGATGAACTTCCAATCATCATACCGCATATCACTAACAGCTGGACTCTTGTCAAAGAGCACAGTCTCATAGAAATCCTGTTGCTCTCTCGTATAGAATCTGTAGTCCATAGCAGTCTTCTTCCTCTGGCATAAGGATCAATAGCTCTCCATGCCCTCAATCCCGAGTCCTTCCTCTTCTTCATGTCCTCAGCTGGTGGGTAGCTGGCATTGTGTACTAGAAGGTGTGGTCTGAGCTTCATCAATGTTGTCATGTCATCCACATCTTCAACTCGGGAAGCAGTTCCTTTGTTCTTCTTAGAACCTAGAATATACCTGGTTGTCCTCTTAGGCTTCTTAACAGCCTTCTTGGATGTGCTGGTCTTCAGCATAGCATCAGACATATGTTTTTTTGCCTTCTTCCTAGGAGGAGGCTTTGTAGCTGGCTCATCCTCCTCTTCCTCAGCAGCAGCACCAGATGCTTCCTCTGGCTCTTCATACATGGAAGTAGGCCTACCAGTCACATGAATGATCCTCTTCCTGGAATTTTTCTCCCTTGCCTTCTTAGGCACAACTCTCTTGGGGACGTCAACAGAAATTGTTTCTCTGGCAGTCTCATGAGCCTTGAAGGTAGAAGCAGGAGAATATATCTTACTGACAACTCAGGAAGTAGCTTGAGTTGCTGACTTCTTGGTAGCCTTCTCTTGCTTCTTAGCAAGAATCTCTTCAGGGACAAAGTCTGAATCTTCTTCATCTGTGTTCAACTTCTTCCTGGTTCTAGTGGCAGCCTTGGGCAACCCATGAGAGCTGGGGGTGCCTGGATCTGAGAAAGAACAAGCTTCTAGGCTTGTTCCAGAACTCATATCAACTCCCTGCTCTAGCACATTCTGACTATCTTCTGAGACTGACATATTGACCCTGTCAATAGAGTGTAGATGAGCAGAAGTAGATGAGTTATCACAAAATGAGGCTAGTTTTTGAAATTTGAGAAATGAGTTTTCAAAAAGTTTTGCAATCTGTCACAGACATATCGGTGCAGCCAAACAGAAATTTTCAGTGGGGCCAAGACAGACTAACTCCCTAACAGGAAGTTGGCAGCCTTTTCGGTAGGACCAAAAAGAGCCACTCGGTTCCACTGAGTCAATTCTCTATAACACTGAAAAGCATATCGGTGAGACCAATATTTTCGTTTCGGTTCCACCGAGATATATCGGGCGGACGACAAACCCTAGAAAATCCATCTAACTCGAGATTTTGCAGATTTAAGTGGATGGATATATGACCAAAGGATGTAAAGATGATAATCAAGTATCTAATGCACAAGAATCAGATGGGGAGCGGACTAGATATCGAATCCATACCCTAGCCTGGCACGGATCCTGTACGACGGCGAAGGTGGAGTAGATTTCGGCGACGGCGGCGATTCCCAGCGGCGGAGGAGCTCGGGAAGACAGGGGCGACGACCAGGGGTCTCCAGGCAGCAGCTTAGGGTTCTGAGGCACGACGTTGAAGATTGAATTTCAAAGTGTCGGGGTCCACAACATATATACCCTTCATTGTCGGTGATACCGATTTTATGTTTTCGGTGTCACCGAGTTCCACAACTGTCAGCTGATAGGGAAACTCGGTGTAACCGAGAATATGAAATCGGTGTTACCGAGATTGAAAACCAGATCAACCCAAGGCAATCGATGAGACCAAGATTGTGGTGTTGGTTCCACCGAGTTGCAATTGGGAGGTTTTAATGGTCAGTCCTTGTCGATAGGGAACTCCGAGTGCTCCACACACAGAGGGATCGAAAAGCACATGTTCAAATTTTGTGATGCAACATGAATGGAATATGAGGTGAGAAAGCATAGATAGCTAAAGAGTGGTGCTAGGCATTCTTGTCCATCCAATTGGCAAAAGATAAATCAAAACCCAATAGCAACAATTGGATGTCCTCGAATGAGAAAATTAATGCGTACCAACATGCTCACACAATAAGATGTCAAAAGAAATCATGAAAAACATGCACAAACACACTAGCATCTAACAAGCACTTGGGCGATGACGAAGTCACCTATATATGAGTATTTGACTTAGGATCCAAGTAAGAGTACTTGATCATAGGTCATACTCATCGTTTAAGCACAAGTGGGGTTACCACTTTTACATAAAGCATTTAATGTTGTCACATACTAAGAGATGCTTTGACTCAAGTCTTAGAGTAAAGCTCCCCCTTAATGTGACATCCCCCCATAAGAGGGATAAACTAACCTTGAGTTTTGTCGATGAAGACTTCATGTTGGTGAGGTAGTTGTGGATGCTCAATGTTGATGAAGATCACCAAGAGTTTGGAGCATCCTTGTTGTTTCCTTACTCTTCTAACTTACATGGGTTAGACCCAACACACAAGAGACAAATACAAGGATATCTATGGACATGGTGTGCAGAGCATTTGTTATGATGTCCATTGATTAGTTGATTACCTTGTCCCTTGTGTACCTTTGAGGGAATGTCTGACTCCTTGAACTATTGCATTCAATTGATGTTGAGTTTAAAAATTTCTTGCCAATAATGAATGTGAGTGAATTTCATTGGCGAAGTCACCCCTCGAGAACCTTCTAGTTCTTCTTCTTGGGGACCCACATCAAGTTGATGGGTATCCTTGGTGTTGAAGTAGCCTTAGTAGTAGTTGATCTTGAAGTAGCCTTGGGAACCCACTCCACCAAAGCTAGGGGTTCATCTTCATATCAGTCAATGCTCTCTTGAAGCTTGTTCTTGCCCTTGAGCTTGTGGACTTGTGGTGTAAGGTCATCTTGAATGTTTGTCCCCATGGGAAGAGTATTTTCATACTTATCGTTTTGAGTAACAAACTGGGGCTTGGGATATTGCCCTTCTTCCCACTCAACTCCATTAGCGTTGAAGTAGCCAACACCACGATTCTTCCAGTATCTTCTGTGCTTGCGTACAATTTCCTCAAATTGCTTACATCTGGAACGACTCTTATAGATACCCTTCTCTATAATTCCTTTCAATAAAGCATTTTCTTTCTCAAGTGTAACTTGGCTAAGAGAATCATCATTAGAGGAATCAATAGAACTACTAGAAGCAACATCATTGGGTTTAGCATTTTTATTGTTGCTACTAGATGAAGAACCTTTCTTGCCTTTGTTACTAGATTTCTTAGTTTTAACTTGAGGGATGAAAGTAGACAAGAGTAGTCATTTGGCTAGATAAGATGAGGTCTTCTTTCGGAGATCGTCAGTGATAGCTTTGAGAAACTCATGCTCTTGCTCCAAGTTGATCTTCTCGAAGCATAGCTTCTCATGAGTTCTCACAAGCTCTCTATGATCTTCGAGAGTAGATTCATGAGCTAACTTAAGAGTGTTTAGTTCTTTAGTTAGTTGTTATATTTTCATCTTACCATCATCAAATGACTCATCTTGACTAGCATGAGAATTATCAAGTTCATTTTGGTCAACATCACCAGTTTTATCACAAAGCAAGTCATCATCACAAAGCAAATCATCTTCATCACTATCATAATCAAGATACTCGGGGTGTGATCCTTGGGGCCTTGAGCCATGAAGCAACTTCCACTCCCTTCGTTTGGTGAATCAAATAGATCGTAGGACTTGGTAGTCACTAGAGCAATTCCGACAACACAATCATCTTGACTATGGTTAGAGTCGGAGTGATAGCTTCTCTCAGAGTTGTTGTCGGTGTCGGAGTCGGATACCCATTCACCAACATAGGCTTGATGTTTTCTTCTTGTGTAGCTCTTGGTGTACTTGTCCTTGTTCTCCGAATCTCTACTTCTCCTCGAGTGTCTTCGTTCATAACAATCATCTCTACTACTTCTCTCTCTTTGTGGTGATTCATTCCTTGAGCTTCGTCTTCGAGGTGACTGTTCTCTTGTTTTGTAGGGAGCCGTGCACTCATTTGATTAGTGTCTGGGCTTCCCACAGTTGTAACAATTGCGGTCATGACTTGATGAACGCTTCTCTTCATATCTTGAGTTGGAGTTTCTTTCTTTGCCTCTATTCTTGTAGAACTTGTTGAATTTTTTGACCATGAGGCTTATCTCTTCATTGGTGACAAGATTATTGCTTGAAGTTGCGGGAGCATCACTTGTGGCTTTGTAAGTACCGCTAGACTTGTGATGAAGTTCTTCCTTATCTTTGAGTGTCATCTACAGAGAAACAATCATTCCGATGACTTCTGTAGGCTTGAGATCTTTGTAGTTTGGCAGCATTTGGATCAATTTGCACACGGTGTCGTATCTCTCATCCAAAGCTCTAAGTATATTCTTGATGATGAATTTGTTGGTCATTTCTTTGCTTCCTAAGTCGGCAATCTCATTTGTGATGAGAGCTAGCCTAGAGTACATCTCTGCGACTCCTTCACCATCCTTCATCTTGAACTTGTCAAGCTGACCTTGAAGAACATCTAACTTGGATTCTCTCGCGGACTCGGTTCCTTCGTGCATATCAACCAAAGTATCCCAAATTTCTTTTGCATTCTCAAGATGGCTGATTTTGTTGAATTCTTCGGGGCATAAGCAGTGAAGAGAATGTCGCATGCTTGAGCATTGAGTTGCAACATCTTCAACTCATCCGCGGTCGCTTCACGATCCGATTCCCTTCCATCCGCAAAGAACTCACCTTGCAAGCCAACAAGAACAACAACCCAAGCGGCAGGGTTATGACCAAGAATATGCATTTTCATTTTGTGCTTCCAACTAGCAAAATTCGTGCCATCAAAGTACGGACCTCTAAGGTGATAACTTCCCTCACTAGACGCCATACTCTCCTAGGTTGTGAGACCTAAGCAATGGAGACCCATGCTTTGATACCACTTGTAGGACCGAAAGTATGTCTAGAGTGGGTGATTAGACTACTTGACCTATTAAAAGTTTTGCCTATACCATGTTTTATGGTTGACAGTTTTTAGCATTTCATGGCAAGTCAAGTACACCCTACACATGCAAGTCTAAGAGTATATAGCAGTGGAAAGCAACAACAAGCATGTATAGAAGGGATAGGGTAGGAAGATCAAACGCAGTTGTAGACACGATCATTTTTCCCATGGTTCCGATAGGTGGCGCTATCGTACATCCACGTTTATGGAGTCTTCAACCCACGAAGGGTAACGGTCGCGAGAGTCCACGGACGGCTCCACCCAAAAGGGTCCACGAAGTAGCAACCTTGACTATTCCACACGGCTTCCGTCCACGAAGGACTAGCCTCACTATGGGTAGATCTTCATGAAGTTGGTGATCTCCTTGCCCTTACAAACTTCTTGGATCACTCCACAACACAAAGTAGGAGGCTCCCAAGCGACACCTAACCAAACTAGAAGGCACCACCCTCCAAAAGGTAATATGCTCGATAATGACGATGAACTCCTTGCTCTTGTGCTTCAAGATGATAGACTCCTCACCACCCAATCCCTCTCTCACAGATTTGGCATGGTGCAAGAGATGGGATTGGTGGAAAGCTACTTGGGGAGGCTAGAAATCAACATCCATATGATTGGAGTGGAAGATCTTGACCTCAACACAAGGGTAGGTGGTTCTCTCTCAGAAAATCTGATAGGATAGGTATGGAATAGTTTTGAGTGCTTCTCTTTCGATTAGGTGGTGGTGAAGTGGTATATATAGGTATCCCCAAAAATCCAACCGTTACACACAAAATGACCAACTCGGTGACACCGATGTGTTGAACTCAGTGGTACCGAAGTGACCAAGAGGTGGCAACTTTTGAATCTCGGTAAAGCTGATATAGGAAACTCGGTTGCACCGATAAGGTGACCAACGGTCAGATTTCCAATCTCGGTGATGCCGATCCAACATTCTCGGTGGGACCGAAAATGTGAAAGTTGGTTTAGGTTTAGGAATCGGTGGCACCGAAGTGGGAAAGTTGATTGCACCGATTTTGAGTGTTAGGTATAGAACAGACTTTGGTGGCAGAGTTTGCGGATGTTTTTGGCGACTATCACTTGTGCACGTTTGAGAATATTTTTCACCAACAAAACCTTACCCCCTTTTAATAGTATTGGCTTTCCTATGGACTCAAAGTGATTTCTCACAAATATAAAATGTAGAGTCCTCTTGCTTGAAGCTTGGCCAACCTATCTCCTTGCATCTTTGGGTTTCTCCACAATCTCCTTTTGCCAATCCTATCATTGAACATTTCCTGATATATACTTGGTGGAAACATTAGTTCAATGACTTATATGTTGTTATTACTTACCCACCTCAATGCCTCGTTCATAGATTTTATGCCCAAGCACTATACCTTCATTTACCATAAAGTGGCACTTATCCCAATTCAAGACAACGCTAGTTTCTTCGCATCTCTGCAAAAATCGATCAAGGTTGCTCAAGCAATCATCAAAAGAAGTCCCCTAAATGTAAAAATCAGCCATGAACACCTCAACAATCTTTTCAAAAAATTCAAAGAATATAGCAGTCATATATCTTTGAAAGGTACTAGGTGCATTGCATAAAACAAACGGCCTACGCCTGTAAGCGTAACTTCCGAAAGGACACTAAAGGTAGTTTCCTCTTGATCTTCTTTTCACACAGGTATTTGTCGGATTTCGGGCTCTGCAAAACCCTTGAGATTCGAACATAGGGGCATGTGCGAAGATCCCCTGCTGCCTTGCCCAACCTAGCTCGCTACTTGATGAACACATCAACAAACTCGCACGATAACGATGAAGAGGATGAACACGACAGTTTACCCAGGTTCGGGCCACTGCGAAGCATAATACCCTACTCCTACTTTGGTGGATTGCCTCTCGAGGAGGTGTTGTGGATGAACTAGCATAGTGTTTCAGAGCCTCATGAGGGCTCCCTTCGAGCTATTCTAGGCCCTCTGTGGCTAAGTGACGGGCGAGTAGTCGAATGGATTCGAGGGTCGGGAGGCCTTCTCTACGGTGCAGCCTACCCTCTATATGTAGCGGTGGATTGGGTCCTCTTTCCGTATCACAATGGCGGGAAGGAATCCCACAATGGACAAATTTGTAGGGGGATAGGAGTACGTGCTCGCCCTGCCTAAAGGCGGTCTTCGCCTGCAAGGTAGCTGTCGACGGCGCAGGGATGGGCTCAGCGATGACATCCTCCTTGTGGGGCGGGTGGTTGCGGTCTTGTTACACCGTAACGGAAACCTTTGGGGGTGCTTTGGGAACCCGCGTACGTCCTTGCTCCATTTGTGTCAAAGGGGAAACTACACCACTATGAAGGCGCCCACCTGTCCTTCCTTGCATCACCCTTGACTCTCGAGGCCAAGCCTTGCATAGAGATCTCCGCCACTATGGAGGGGCCCTGAGGAGGCCCATCCTTTGCCGGACTGGATGATATTCCTCCTCGTAAGCCTAGGGCCCTCGCGAGGGGCTTGTATTGAGTGGGTCCATGGCCGCATGTGCTTGGTCGATGAAGTGGGCCATGCCCTGGGCCGCAGGCAGGCTGGTCTAGGTACCCCCATTCTGAGAACGCCGGCAGTACCACCCGGGCCAAAGGCATGTTCGAGCTAGCCTTTGGGCGGAGCCTCAGTGATGGCCCGAAGCGCCACCGGCCCCAAACGCCTGTGGGCTAGGCTTAGTGCGCATCGCGTGATTGATGTCGGGCATCCTTCGCCCCTTCGACCTCTGCTCGAATCGACAAGAGCCTGACTTCTAGCGTTGGGTTATTACTGTTTCCCTTTCTTCCGCACCTGCTCTTGCTTTCTAGGTCTCCAGCTCTAACAGGCGTCTCCCCATATCCGGCTCCCCACTGTCCTTCTCCTTGCTGCCTTTTCCCCGCGAGATTCTCGATGGCGCCTGCCGACAAGCAGAAGTCAGAGGCGCAGGGTTCTGCCCCCGCCCCATCTCGCCGGCGCTCTCAGGTTCTACCATTGCCAAGGATGAGTACCTCCTCGCATGCTCCCATGGACGGCGGATGGGTCCAACAAGCAGGGGCAGACCTTGATATGGGCGGCTCCTCGGCGAAACAACCCTCGTCCAAAGCGGTCTACCTCTTCTTCTTGCACAATGTCTTTGTCGGGCTCGTCCCACCCTCCTCCATGCTCTACACTGCAATCCTCGACCACTACGGGATCCAGGCCCTTCATCTCCATCCTAACTCCATCTTGCTCCTGTCCATCTTTGCCTTCTACTGCAAGGCCTTCGTGGGCGTGCGGCCTTCGTTGGCCCTCTTCTGCCCTTTCTTCAGATTGCATTTGCACAAAGGCGCTCAATGGTCGGTGTGTGTCTCCTTTGTCATGGTCCATAGTGGCAACATGCTCTTGAAGGCCGTGAAGAAGGTGGAACACTTTAGGCATCGCTGGGTCCTCATCTATCTCAAGAGCACCAATCCTGGATTGGATCTGACGGAGGGGCTGTCGGAGAAGACCTATCCATGGAGATCTGTGAAGCTTTCTGACCATTGGTACGGGCCCGTACTGGAGTGCTTCTCCCACGATATGAGTGCCAGGAAGTTCACTGGGGGGATGATAGTGAAGGAGTTCCTGGCGCAGCGCCTGGTGCCCATCCAAGCCCATTTTAGGCCCTTGTGGGACTATCAAGGCAACAACAACAATCTTAGGCTTCGCTCCGCGTGCATAACCCCCGAGGAATTGAGTAGGACTATGGTGACCCTGCTCAACAGCGACCCTGACGGACTCCGTGAGGCCCACGCCCCGTTCTACAACCGCGACGACGAGGCCGGTCTGGTTGTCGTGATGCCTGTCTTCAACAAATTGGGGCTTTTCCATACAAAGGGACTCATTTCCCTAGTGATAGTGTCCTCCGGAGACACCTCACGTGGGGAGGACTCGGAGAAGACCACCGATGACGGCTAGGCCGGGGCATCTACCCCATTGTAGGGCACCCTTCCACGCAAGCATGAGGATGATGACGTTGCCGGTGAAGCTTCTGCCATGGGATCCTCTCGCGTCACCATGGCCACTAGAGGGCTTGGGCTGGCCCCTCGTGCCATGAGGTCCGCCTGCGTGTTGACTCCTCGGAAGCGTGGGGTGGAGTCTTCTCCGGTGCGCACTGCCTCTGCAGGCAAGGCGGTCGAAGGGCCGGCCTCACCATCGCCCGGACCGCCACTCACGGGCGAGGCGGGCAACACGGGGGACATGGTGGTCCCTTCAGAGGCTGCCCTCGCGAGCAGTCCCCTGGCTCCCCCACGTGGTGGTGCCCCTGCCGAGGGAGGCTTGGCTCCTCCGTCGTTGCCGGAGCGGAGCGGAAGAGGAAGTGGGTCGATGTTGAGGAGTAAGTGGTCTGGCATGGCTTGACTCGCATTCATGTGGCTTGTGCATTGATGCCCTTCCTTTGTTTTGTGACTAGGGATGCTGCTATGCCGAAGATGAGGAGGAAGAAGATGGGCATTAAGCCAAAGGCAACTTCTGAAGCGCCGCCTGCCCCCACCGACACGCTGTCGCCTGTTGCTGAAGGCGAGGGGGCTCGCGAGGCAGCCTCCCTGGTCGTCGTTGTGAAGCCCCTTGAGCCGCCAATGGTCGCAGGCATGGTTGCTCCAGCCCTCGCGGGTGCGGTGACGCTGATGTCTAGAGGGCCAACCCCTGAGGGCCAGCCGCTCGCCGATTCTTCCGTCTCCATGGTCGCTGAGTGGCCTCCGGAGCGACCTACTCCTCGTGTCATTGCCCCACCGGGGTCGCCCCCAGTGATCACACAGGGGACTCCTAGGGAGGGGCCCTTGATGCCTCCAGCACATAGCCACAACATCCTGGACAAGGCCTTCACTTCTCTGGATCAGGTCCATGGCGTCCTCGGTGGTGCCGACGATCGCCTCGCGAATGGGCGCCCAGAGCTCCTCTTAGGATGGCTCCAAGTCGTCGCCTCCGTTGCGGCTTGGGGTTAGGCTGAGGTTGTCGTGGTGAAGACCGAGAAGGAAGCCGCGGCTGCCTGGGCACCACGCGTAGAGGCGTTGATTGAGGCGGCATCTGCTGCCAAGCGTTGCGAAGAGGCGGAAGCCCGTCTGAAGGCCTTCCATGAGGAGCATGCCAAGCTTGCGGGGCAGCTTCATCAGCGGGAGGAAGACCTCAAGGTCCGCGAGGCCAAGCTTGTTGTTAGGTACTCTGAGATTCATCAGCGGGAGGAAGACCTCAAGGCCCACAAGGCCAAGCTTGTCGTTCGGTACTCTGAGATTCATCAGCAGGAGGAAGACCTCAAGCCCCCGCCACCATAGACATGGCACACCACCGCCATTACCTCAACCCGCCAACGCACCAAGTTCTCCATTATCGGTGACGTCCAGCCGCCGCCCTTCTGTTCCAACGCACTTCGCCACTGTACAATGAACCCGCCACCCACGCGCACGTTGCCGCTGGCATGGCTGGTTTTGCCCCGGCCGATGTCGCCATGCGCCCGCGCCTCTCCCCGCCTGAAGCCGTCGTTGCATCGACCTCCACCTTGTCTCCATTTGCCATTGCGTTCCTCCTCCACCATGTGTCCATGTGTCCTGCTGCTGCCATGCTCACCTCCATCTCGGCTGCATCTCCGTCCATGCCGTGAGTCACCAGCACCTCTGCCATGGTGCTCACATTCGGGGTCGCGCTCGATGCTGTGCGTACAGCCGATGACCACGACCCGACCTGCATAAGCAAGAGAGCTAGGCTCACTACCTCGCTTCGTCCGGTGAGGCTTCGCCTCGCTTCCCTATGGCTGAGCAGCCGCCGTGAGCTGCCTCCTCCGAGACGCTTTCGACCGTCCTTCCCTGTTCCAAGCCGCCAAACCTACGAGCCCGATTGTGGCCCGTTCGCCCGCGCTGCTCCAAACCGATGCGGTTGCCGTGCCCCGCCATTGGCTAGCGGCTGTCTCGCCACTTCGCGCTGGCTGGCTACGGTCCTCCACACCCATGCTTTGAGCTGTCGTGTGTCGGCTACGCTCCTCCTCTCCCACATACTGTGCCGCCTCTGGCCGTCCTACCTCCGCGAGCTGCCGCGCAGGTGCTTTAGCCTCAAACTGGCATGTCTCCGCGAGCTGTCGAGCCACCGCGTTAGCCTTCGTCATTTCTCGTTGGCCCCTCTGATGCTCTCTGGAGACTTGGCTGCGGGAAGAAGTGGAAGTGAAGGCTGGCTGGACTGGAGTGGTGGGAGTTTTTATTAGAAAAATATGTGGGAGATAGGGTGTTAAGAAGATGAGAGGCATCACCGGTGTCCGAATTCATCGGATGAAAAATTCAGGTGATATTCATCTTATATATTTTTCATAAGTATTAACTCTTTCAAGAACAATTATTCCGTCCTGCAATATTTTTATGCGCAGGAGAATTGTTCATTGCAAAGTGGCGAGTGTAGGATCGAAAGTAGGTCTAGAGGGGGGTGATTAGACTACTTGACCAAATAAACTATGCTATTTCCCAATTTTAATTCTTGGCAAGTTTTAGCATTCATAACATATCAAGTACACCCTACACATGCAGGTCTAAGAGTATAGCAGCGGAAAGTAACAAAAAGCATGAGTCAAAGGATACAGTAGGAAGATCAAACGCAATTGTAGACACGATGATTTTTCCCATGGTTCCGATAGGTGGTGCTATCGTACATCCACGTTCATGGAGTCTTGAACCCACGGAGGGTAACGGTTGTGAGAGTCCACGGAGGGCTCTACCCACGGAGGGTTGCACGAAGAAGCAACGTTGACTATACCATGACGGGCTATGTCCATGAAGGACTAGCCGTACTCACGGTAGATCTTCACAAAGTAGGGGATCTCCTTGCCCTTACAAACTTCTTGGTTCACTCCACAACACGAAGTAGGAGTCTCCCAAGCGACTACTAACCAATCTCGGAGGCACCACTCTCAAAAAGATAATAGGCTCGGTAATGACGATGAACTCCTTGCTCTTGTGCTTCAAGATGATAGACTCCTCAACACACAATCTCTCTCTCATAGATTGGGCTTGGTAGACGAGATGGGATTGATGGAACGCAACTTGGGGAGGCTAGAAATCAAGATCCATATGGTTGGAGTGGAAGATCTTGACATCAACACAACGGTAGGTGGCTCTCTCTCAGAAAACTGAGTAAGATAGGTATGGAATAGTTCTGAGTGCTTCTCTTTCGAGTGGGTGGTGGTGAAGGGCTATATACAGGCATCCCCAAAAATCTAACCATTACACACAAAATAACCTACTCGGTGACACCGATGTGTTAATCTTGGTGGTACCAAAGTGACCAAAAGGTGGCAACTTTTGAATCTCGGTGAGACCGATATAGGAATATCGGTTGCACCGACACGGTGACCAATGGTTAGAATTGCCAGACTCGGTTAGCATTCTCAGACGGACCGAAGTGTGAACTTGTGTAACGGAAAATTGGCAACCCAACTTGGTGGCACCGAAAGAAGTGTCGGCTGCACTGAAGTGGCTAGGGTTTGGCTGAGTCTATCTAGGGTTTGGAATCGGTGGCACCAGGATAGGAAAGTTGGTTGCACCGATTTTGCATGTTTGGCTAGGTACAAACTTTGGTGGGAGAGCTTTTGGATGTTTTTGGTGACTATCACTTCTGCACTAATGAGCATTTTGTTCGCCATAAAAACCTTACCCCGTTTTAATAGTATTGGCTTTCATATGGACTCAAAATGATTTCTCACAAATGTAAAATGTAGAGTCCTCTTGCATGAGGCTGGCCAACCTATTTCCTTGAATCTTGGTGTACATCCACAATCTCCACAATCCTTTTGCCATCCCTATCATTGAACTTTTCCTGAAATATACTTGGTGGAAACATTAGTTCGATTACTCATATGTTGTTATTAATTACCAAAACCACCAAGGGAGAAAATGTGCTTTCAATCTCCCCCTTTTTGGTAATTGATGACAACATATAGATCAAAGCTTTGACAAATATATAATGAATGAATGTAATAGTCGCTTTGAGAAGTATGTGATAAGCAAGAGCTCCTCGTAAATTTGTGCATTATTTTAAATTTCCGTTTGAATGCAAATGCACAATCGATTAGGTACATGGGTCACTTCTTACATGTCACATACCACTTGGTGGTGTGCGAGAATAATTTAGAATGAACATCATAGCACAACACAATCAACCAAAGATGAATGATCATCACATAAGCATTAACATGATTGGAAATAGTAGCATCACACATTAAAGCGTATGATCAAACATCATCAAGCGTGTATCACAAGCAACCAAAAGCAATTGTTTTTTAAAACAAGCAACAAATACCAAACGCTCTCTCACTCGAAGCCTAAAGATCTATATACACTTCTCCCCCTTTGGCAACAAGTTACCAAAAAGTTCAAAGGCATATATCTAAGCGTCCTTGGGCTGATCTCCTCCGGTTGTTGATGAAGGAGTCGAGAGAACGGCATCGGCGAAGATCTCTGCATATGTCATGGATGGAGCTAGAGTGGACACTAGAGGTACTGGAGGTTTTGGAGCATGAGCTTTGCTGACACTAGCAGGCGCTGATGAAGAGGACCTCAAGTCTGGTGCAGGAACTGTGACTGTTCTAGCCTAAGTGGTGAACTATGTGCTCAGCCTGAGAGGTGATCCATCCTCGTCAGAAGAAGAAGAAGAAGAAGAAGAAGAAGAAGAAGAAGTAGAAGAGACCCGAGGAATGTGCACTGAGTCAACTTCCTTGTGAAGCTCTATAAGTGTCTTAGTCACCTTGTCCATCTTGTCACCAAGAGTCTCGATCCTTGTCTCAAAGATCCTCACAAGACTATTCTCGTTGTCCAGAATCCCCTTGATATCCTTCTGCATGCCCTGAACTACTGAGATGAAAAAGATCCATTTGCTCGTTTCTGGATCTGGGGGCTTGAGCACTAGCGGCTCGAACTGCTTCTGCCTCTACCTGTGTTGTAGCAGAAGTGGGATGATCTGGGTCCATCACCACAACATTATCCTCGAGATCTGGCTGTAGGGGCAGATGTGGACGATCTAGAGCAAATATGTGCTTCTCCAACTGAGAGTTGATACGCATCTGGATGTAGGGTGCATAGTAGCAAGAGCACTTTTGATGAGCAACAACCCTCTTGATTGTCTCAACAATCAAATCCATAACTCTAATCCTGGTATGTCCGCCAAGGTGGATCAACATGTTAATAGAGTAGCCTCAGATCATCTTGTCATCTCTTGACTTGGGCATCAAGGTATGCCTTAGAATAGTGTTCATGGCACAGAGGCCTGCTGGCAAATAGTAGATGGATCCTAGCTTGTGAGATTTCACTCTATCTACGGGGATAGGAGTATACATATCCTTCATGGCATTGTGGCTCACCTTGGATTCTGAGTATACGTCCGGAGCACCGTCCTGAACATCTGGAACTCCTAGAAGTGCAGCCCACTCCTCAATAGTAGATTCATACCTTGCTCCTTCAGTCATCCATACAATTCTACCATCTCCCTGGAAATGTGAAGTGGAGTAGAATTGCATGATCATCTCATCGTTCCATGCAGTAAGCTCTTTGCTAATGAACTCATCCATACCAATGTAGTGGAAATTATCTTGGACACTTGGAAAGTAGTCCTCATTCTCGTTAATGAATTTCCAATCAACATATCTCATATCGCTAACAGATGGGCTCTTGTCTAGCAGCACTGTCTCACAAAAGTCATGTTGCTCTCTGGTGTAGAATCTGTAGTCAACAGCAGTTCTCTTCCTCTGGGCATAAGGATCTATAGCTCTCCAAGCTCTTAATCTTTAGTCTGTCCTCTTCTTCATGTCTCCAGCAACTAAGTGGCTAACATCATATACTAGAAGATGTGGTTTGAGCTTCATCATTGTAGTCAAGTCATCGTCATCTTCAAGTCTGGAGGCAGTTCCCTTGTTCTTTTCAGAAGCTGGAATGTCTCTGGTAGTCCTCTTGGACTTCTGTGCAGAAACTTTCTTGGATGTAGGCTTGGTGCTCTTGGATGTGCCAGTCTTTGGCATAGCATCTGCCAAAAGTTTCTTGGCCTTCTCCTTGGGAGGGGCCTTCTCAACATGTTCTTCCTCCTCTTCCTCAGCAGCAGCACTAGCAGCCTCCTCTAGATCTTCATACATGGAGGTAGGCCTGCTAATCACATGGATATTCCTTTTTCTGGATTTCTTCTCCCATGCCTTCTTAGACATAGACTTCCTTGGGGGATCAATAGAGATTGTGGCTCTAGCACTCTCATGTGCTTTGTTAGTCTCAGAGCTGGCATAGACCTTGCTGACAACTCTTCTGGAAGAAGTAGCTTCAGTAGAAGACTTCTTAGCAGCCATTTCTTGCTTCTTGGCAAGAATCTCCTCCGGAACAAAGTCAGAATCATCTTCATCAGAATTTAGTTTCTTCCTAGTCCTGGTGGCAGCCTTGGGCAACCCATGGGAGCTGGGGGTGCCTGGATCTGGGAACGAACTAGACTTTGGGCTTGTCCGTGAACTCATGTCAGCACCCTGCTCTGGCATATTCTTACCATCCTTAGCATCTGACATACTGACACTGTGAATAGAGTATAGAAGAGCAAAAGTAGATGACTCATCCGAAAATGAGGCTGGTTATTGAAAGTTTGAATAATAGGTTTTCAAAGATTTTTCATTCTGTCAAATGAAAATCGGTACAGCCAAAGCAGAATTTTCGATGCCATCGAGACTGACTGTCCCTCTTAAAAGAACCTTGGCACTCTTTTCGGTGAGACCAAAAAGAAGTACTCGGTTCCATCGAGACAGTTCTCAGCAACACAGAAATTCAAATCATTGAGAACAATTTGTTCGCTTCAGTTCCACCCAGTTCCATTTGGCGGACGGCAAAACCCTAGAAAATCTAGTATTCGCTAATCTATCGGAATTTTGAGTGGATAGGAGATCATGCAATGAGTGTCTTATGGATAAACTTGAATCTATTGTGCAAGAATCGGACGAGGAGCGCAAAAGAGATTGAATATGTACCATAACTTGGCATGTATCCTATACAGCGCTAATGAGGGAGAAGGTTTCGTCGACGGCGGCGATTCCCAGTGGCGGAGGAGCCAGGGAGACAAGGGCGACGACCAGGGGTCTCGAAGGCGGCAACTTAGGGTTCTAAGGCACGACGGTTTGAGGGTGATATTCAAAGCTTGGGGTCCACAATATATATACCCACCACTGTCGGTGTCACCGATTCAAACTTTTTGGTGTTACCATGTTCCTCAACTGTCAGTTGATTGGGAAACACGGTGCAAACGAGAAAATGGAATCGATGCTACCGAGATTGAAAACCAGGTCAACCCTAGGCATTCGGTGAGACTGAGATTTTGTGGTTGGTTCCACCGAGATGCACTTGGGAGGTTTTAATGGTCAGTGCTTGTCGATACGGAACTCCGAGTGCTGCACACATAGAGGAATCCAAAAGCACTTGTTCAAATTTTGTGATGCAACATGAATACATTATGAGGTGAGAAAACATAGATAGCTAAAGAGGTGGTCCAAGGCATTCTTGTATATCCAATTGGCAAAAGATAAATCGAAAGCCAAATAGCAACAATTGGATATCCTTGAATGAGTAAATAAATGCAGACCAACAATCTCACAAAATAATATGTCAAATGAAATCATGACAAATAGCACGTATACACTAGCATGTAACAAGCACTTGGGCGATGACGAAGTCATCTATATATGAGTATTTGACTTAGGAGCCAAGTAAGAGTACTTGATCATAGGTCATACTCAACATTTAAGCACAAGTGGGTTTACCACTTTTTCATAAAGCATTTAATGTTGTCACATACTAAGAGATACTTTGACTCAAGTCTTAGAGTAAAGCTGCCCCTTGATGTGACATCCCCCCATAAGAGGGATAAACTAACTTGGGTTTCGTCGATGAAGACTTCATGTTGGTGAGGTAGTGGTGGATGCTCAAAGTTCATGAAGATCACCAAGAGTTGGGATCATCCTTGCCGTTTCCTTACTCTTGTAACCTACATGGGTTAGTCCCAACATATCAGAGAAAAATACAAGGGTATCTATGGACATCGAGTGCAAAGCATATGTGATGATGTCCATTGATATGTTGAATACCTTGTCCCATGCTTACCTTTGAGGGAATGTGTGACTCCTAGATCTATTGCATAGGGTTTATCTTGATTGTAGATAGATCTTGCCAATAATGAATGTTAGTGAATTTCATTGGCAGAGTCACCCCTCAAGAACTTTCTAGTTCTTCTTCTAGGGGACCCACATCAAGTTGATGGGATCCTTGGTGTTGAAGTAGCACTTGTAGAAGTTGAAATTGTAGTAGCCTTGGGAGCCCACTTCACCAAAGGTTGGGGTTCATCTTCATAGGAGTCAAAGTCCCCTTGGAGCTTGTTCTTGCCCTTGAGCTTGGTGTCTTGTGGTGGAAGGTCATATTGCAACTTTGTTCCCTTGGGAAGATTATTTTCATACTTTTCCTTTCGAGGAACAAACTTGGGATTGGGGTATTGACCTTCTTCCCATTCAACTCCATTAGCGTTGAAGTAGCCAACACCACGATTCTTCCGGTATCCTCCATGTTTGCGTACAATCTCATCAAATTGTTTGTACCCATCAAGACTCTTTTAGATACCTTTCTCTATAATTCCTTTCAATAAATCATTTTCTTTCTCAAGTGTAAATTGGATAAGAGAATCATGATTAGTGGAATCAATAGAACTACTAGGAGCAACATCATTGGATTTAGCATTTTTATTGTTGCTACTAGATGAAGAACCTTTCTTGCCTTTATTACTAGTGTGCTTAGATTTGACTTGTGGCATGAATGTATACAAGACTAGTGGTTTGGCAAGATAAGATGACGTCTTCTTTTGGGGATCGACATTCATAGCTTGAAGAAATTCATGTTCTTGCTCCAAATTGAGCTTCTCGAAGCGTAGCTTCTCATGAGTTCTTACAAGCTCTCTATAATCTTCAATATTAGATTCATGGGCTAACTTAAGAGTGTTGAGTACTTTAGTTAGTTATTCTATTTTCATCTTATCATCGTCCATTGACCTATCTTGACTAGCATGAGAAGTATCAAGTTTATTATGATCAACATCACTAGTTTTATCACATAGCAAGTCATCATCATAAAGAAAATCATCTTCATCAAGATATTTGGTGTGTGATACCTTGGGGCCTTTAGCCATGAAGCAACCTCCACTCCCTTCATTTGGTGAATCAAATAGATCATGGGAGTTTTTTGTCACTTGTGCAATTCCAGTAACACCATCATCTTGACTATAGTCGGAGTTGGAGTGCTAGCTTCTCTCGGAGTGGTTATCGGAGTCGGAGCCAGAAATATAGTCACCAACATGTGCTTCATGTTTCCTTCTTGATTATCTCTTGGTGTAATTGTCCTTCTTGTTCGAGTCCCTACTTGTCCTTGAGGGTCTTCATTCATAACGATCATCTCTACTCCTTCTCTCTCATCGAGGTGGTTCATCTCTTGAGATTCGTCATCTAGGTGACTCTTCTTTTCGTTTGTAGGGAGCCGAGCACTGATTGGGGTAGTGTCCGGGCTTCCCACAATTGTAGCAGCTTCGGTCACGACTTGACGAATGCTTCTCTTCATGTCTTGAGTTGGAGCTACGATCTTTTCTTCTATTCTTGTAGAACTTGTTGAATTTCTTGACCATGAGGCTTATCTGTTCATTTGTAACAAGGTTCTCGCTTGAGGTAGCAGGAGCATCACTTGTGGCTTTGTAAGCACTACTAGACTTGTGGTGAAGCTTTTCCTTGTCTTTGAGTGTCATCTCATGAGCAACAATTCTACCAATCACTTCCGTTGGTTTGAGATCTTTGTAGTTGGGCATCATTTGGATCAAAGTGCACACGGTGTCATATCTCTCATCCAAGGCTCGAAGTATCTTCTTGATGCTGAACTTGTCACTCATTTCTTTGCTTCCTAAGGCGGCAATCTCAGTGGTGATGAGAGCTAGCCTAGAGTACATATCAGCGACTCCTTCACCATCCTTCATCTTGAACTTATCAAGTTCACCTTGAAGAACATCTAACTTGGATTCTCTCACGGACTCAGTTCCTTCATGCCTAACAACCAAAGTATCCCAAATATTTTTTCACTATTCAAGACGGTTGATTTTGTTGAATTCTTTTGGGCATAGGCAGTTCAAGATAATGGCACATGCTTGTGCATTGAGTTGCAACATCTTCGATTCTTCCGCATTCGCTTCACGATCCGGTTCTCTTCCATCACCAAAGAATTCACCTTGCAAGCCAACACGAACAACAGCCCAAATGGCGGGATTATGTCCAAGAAAATGCATTTTCATTTTATGCGTTCAACTAGCAAAATTAGTGCCATCAAAGTACGGACCTATACGGTGATAATTTCCCTCACTAGATGCCATACTTCTCCTAGGTTGTGAAACCAATGCAATTGAGACCAAAGCTCTAATACCACTTGTAGTATCGAAAGTAGGTCTAGAGGGGGGGTGATTAGACTACTTGACCAAATAAACTATGCTTTTTACTAATTTTAATTCTTGGCAAGTTTTAGCATTCATACCATATCAAGTACACCCTACACATGCAAGTCTAAGAGTATAGCAACGAAAAGTAACAACAAGCATGACTAAAGGATAGGGTAGGAAGATCAAACGCAATTGTCGACACGATGATTTCTCTCGTGGTTCCGATAGGTGGTGCTATCGTACATCAATGTTCATGGAGTCTTCAACCCGCGGAGGGTACGGTCGTGAGATTCCATGGAGGGCTCTACCCACGGAGGGTTCCACGAAGAAGCAACCTTGACTATACCATGACGGCCTACTTACACGAAGGACTAGCCTTACTCGGGGTAGATCTTCACGAAGTAGGCCATATCCTTGGCCTTACAAACTTCTTAGTTCACTCGACAACCCGAAATAGGAGGCTCCCAAGCGACACCTAACCAATCTAGGAGGCACCACCCTCAAAAAGGTAATAGGCTCGATAATGACGATGAACTCCTTGCTCTTGTGCCTCAAGATGATAGACTCCTCAACACACAATCTCTCTCACACACAGATTTGGCTTGGTAGACGAGATGGGATTGGTGGAAAGCAACTTGGGGAGGCTAGAAATCAAGATCCATATTGTTGGAGTGGAAGATCTTGACCTCAACACAAGGGTAGGTGGTTCTCTCTCATAAAATCTGATAGGATAGGTATGGAATAGTTCTGAGTGCTTCTCTTTCGATTAGGTGGTGGTGAAGGGGTATATATAGGCATCCCCAAAAATCCAACCATTACACACAAAATGACCAACTCGGTGACACCAATGTGTTAATCTTGGTGGTACCGAAGAGACCAAAAGGTGGCAACTTTTGAATCTCGATGAGACCGATATAGGAATCTCGGTTGCACCAAAAAGGTGACCAATGGTCAGAATTGCCAGATTCAATGACGCCGATTCAACATTCTCGGATGGACGGAAAGTCTGAACTTGCGCAACAGAAAGTTGGCAACCCAACTCGGTGGCACCGAAAGCAGTGTTGGCTACACCGAAGTGGCTAGGGTTTGGCTGAGTCTGTCTAGGGTTTGGAATCGGTGGCACCGGGATTGGAAAGTTGGTTGCACTGATTTTGCATGTTTGACTAGGTATATACTTTGGAGGGAGAGCTTCAGGATGTTTTTGGTGACTATCACTTGTGCACGTATGATCATTTTGTTCACCATCAAAACCTTACCCCTTTTAATAGTACTAACTTTCCTATGGACTCAAAATGATTTCTCACAAATGTAAAATGTAGAGTCCACTTGCTTGAAGCTTGGCCAACCTACTTCCTTGAATCTTGGGGTACTTCCACAATGCCCACAATCCTTTTGCCATCCCTATCATTGAACTTTTCCTGAAATATACTTGGTGGAAATATTAGTTCAATGACTCATATGATGTTATTAATTACCAAAACCACCAAGGGAGCAAATGTGCTTTCAGCAAGATATTATGAGTACGAAGCTCGCGTCAACATCATCATACATATGCTCACGGTAGCACCATCTTCAAACGCCGCCGCTGACTTATACGTCCACACCAAACATGCTAGGGGCTGCATACATTAGTACGACCTGCCCAACGGACGGTTCTGAATCGCCGCCTTGTGGTCCAATCTATATTGACGTATCGGTGCAGTGCTCGCCTGCACGAACCGCCCGACGGATTGGCGCACAAGTCGTCGCTACTGCAGTTTGGTTAACGTCAACAACCATCTCGGACGAACCATCAGCCGAGTTATTGACATAGCTCACACAGGGTCATTCATAACCCTCCACAGTCAACCTCAACCTTCAGTGGATACTCTCGAGCTGCGTCTTCGAGTCAACTCAAGATTCGGGGTTTACAGATATGGCTTGATATATTGCTGTTTTCAACAAAAACCCTGGGTCATTGCAAGGAAGTTAACTCAGTCCCAGGGGCTACTACATTATTGGCAGAAGATTTAAAGCCGCCCAAGAAGATGAGCCATTATGATGCGACCATTCAAACTCGGGTGCTCGGATTTATTGTAACATCATAAGCACCATAAAGCGGCCTACAAGATGACAACTTATAATTTGGCGGTCCACACGAGGACAGCGTGCAAGATGGTGCAAAGTTCCCCCCTCTTGATCGGCTTTTCAGCCACCCTAAGGCGGGTTGGGGACCCCGAACTTGCTCCATCAAACAAGGTCAAAAGGGGTGCATCGAGTTGTGAACTTACCCCCTTCTGATCCGCAAGGCCGAGTTATACCTTCCTCTAAGCAGCTGCCACTCTGCCAGGGGTGCAGCGAGTTGTCAACTTACCCCCTGCGAGTGCCTCTTATAGCGGTGAGGCAAACTATCTCATCTGCTGCGTACTCTACGCCAAGTGGTCTGTCGTACTCTTAAGCAGCTGACGATGTTTAAGATTCCAAACGACGGATTTATGTCATGTGATAAATAGCTTATCTGTGAGGGGTACTCACCCTGCTGCAAATATGGTCTGTTGCGCCCTTAAAAGTTAATCTCTCCTAGAGACCCTGAGCCGCTGAAGGTTGACGGTCACTCACGTTAGTTACCCTACACTGTTAAGCAGTTCAAAGCAACGGGTCCCCCAGAAGGGCCAACTATGAGTTTTTGAAAAACAAAAAAGGAAGGCAAAGCAAGAACATCATACATTGCATCATAAATGGCATCATACATAACATCATGCATTGCATACATATCATGCCGGTCTCCAAACCAGGTCAGAGAAAGATTATGAAAGAAGAAGCAATGTTATGAAAGATCTAAAGATCTTCGGGTTGTGCTTTTTCAAGCCGCCTTCACAGCAAGGCAGAACATATTTTGTCTTGTTTATTTTTGCAGGTCTTGTCTATTAAGATGAGTCGCCGTTAAGTATGATGAAAAGAACTTTTGCAGGAACAAATAGATATTTGATAGCCAAATGGCTAGATCTTCATCATGGTTTGTCATAACCATTACTAAATGATTGGGGTTTTCAAGCCCGCTCGGAGAATTGGTTATTTTTCAAGAGCGTCCCTATCAGATATAGTGCCATGTCATCTAATTCACCGGTTCTCGGATTTCTTCAATTGTGCTCTATAGTAATCTACAACACTTATGGATTTCTCAAACATATATTTATTGAGTTGAACCGCAATCACGAGCAGGGATTTCATAACAAGGATAAATGTATTCTTCTAGGATATTCATACCGGATTACAACCGCGGTCAAGGATTCATTCAACAAATTATGATGAGTCATATTATTCTCACATAGTCCGGAGTCGCCACAGGCAGACGACCCCGCACTTAGGGGCTACATCATTAAAATACAGTTTATATCAAGTATGCAAGTCCCATTTCACTACAAGCATGCACCACGACACTTGGGGGCTAATGCAAGTTGCTTTTCAAATCCTTACATGGTCAACAGATCTTATTGTCTCAAGGAGACGAGCCAGCCTTTCTATATTTTTCTAAGTCCCAGCCCAGTACTTCTTACTAACCCGGCACATGCGGGCTACAATATTCAGCTATTTAATAGATTATGAGGTTCAAATTGAAGACCCGTCCCAACACATACTAATGAGCCGGCCCTCGGGGGCTAAAGAAGCTGAAGCTTTATAAGGTATAAGACAGTTACAAGTCCCAGGCTTCTGCAGGCAAGACAACCTAGCACTTGGGGGCTACACGATCAAAGATATTATGGCAAAGCACCAAGTCATGATGGGTAAACTTCGAGCTTGGGTGCTACAGGTAATATGGATATATCAAAAATTCAAGAGACCTTTCAAGATGTCTACTATGAGTGAGACCGGCTCAACTGATTTTTATCGAGCCAAAGCAATGGAAGCCGGCTCAACTTCATATGGTTTTCTTATCTCCAATAATTTCATGAAGCCAAAGTTTTGGAGGCCGATTCAATGGCATATGGATGTCTTATTCCCAATATTTTTTACTTCAAGCGACATTGACAAGCAAGACAATTGGAAAGACAACTCATTCATGTGAAGAAGAAACCAGGATTTTTGAGGATCCACATGAGTGAAAAGCCGGCCAGGGGAGTGAGCCGGTCACTTAACATATTTATTATTCGTATTTCAGGAGCTTACCATGAATAAATTCAAGCTAACCTGGGGGTTAATGTTGGGGATATACCCCACGGTATAACCCGACCTCATGTATGGCCCGGCCAGGACTTGGCGACTCGCTGGAGCCCTGGCCAAACTTGATGATTCATTGTTTACCGGACAGGTGGTATGACCCGACTCATCTGTATGGGACCTCATGTGTCACATCTGTTACCGGATCACAGGACGACCAGGCCCATGGCCTAGAGTGTGAGCTAGTGCAAGGCGGCTCATGGATGGGCCTGGAAGGGCGGCTCACAAGAGAAGGCCCAACAAGAGAAAGGATTCCCTCAATAAGGAAACAAGACACGGATTTCGATTCATGAGAGACTAATCCTAGTCCTATTTTCAGTAGGACTCTAGATATAAACCTACCCTTTCCACCTATATAAGGAGGGTAAGGCATCCAAGATAGACAAGTTTTAGACATCTCAATAGACAAGCTACTAGTTTTAGAGGCTAGACAACACCCTTGTAACCAAGAGGTCTTCCTCGTCATCAATAGAAGACAAGCACGACATAGGCTTTTACCTCGATCGGAGGGGCTGAACCTGGGTAAACTCGCGTCTCTCGATTCCGACCCACCCCTTCAAGTGTCCACATAGTTGCGACAGCCATGAACCTAAGTCCGCTAACCCAGACATTTGCCGTGAAAACTCCACGACAAGTCCCCATTGACGTACGATCCCCAGCGTCCTCCTTAAGGGGGTTTGAGCATTTTTTGAGTGCTTCCAGCTCTACGTTGGCAGGACCCGGCCCACGCATACCTCAACCGCCGTTGGGCCGACCGGATCACCAAGGATGGTCCAAGGGGTGAGGCGCTATGGGTCCAGTTAGGCTCCTGAGTCGCGATGCTTAGGAGTCCCCATTGACATACGAGCGGCTCCCATACCTTTCCTCACCAGCTTTTCCGGCGATGGGCACGTGAAGACCAGGTTCGGTAGACCTAGGAAGGTGGCATGTACCAGGCTTGGCCTGGTTGCAGCCCCTATGTAGCCCCCTCCCGCATGCATCCCTAGGAACGCAGCGAGAACGGGGCCACTAGGGAACTTCCCGAAGTTGGATGCAGCCTCTGAGGGCGCCATCAGTTGTTTTACCCACGGGCGGGGCGTCGGGCTTCCACATTGCATGGGCATAACCATTGGAGGGCCGTGTTGACTACCAGCATGGAGCTATGACTTCCACATTGGATGGGCATAGTCATTGGTGGACCGTGTTGACCGCCAGCATGGGGCTGTGGCTTCCACATTGCGTGTGCATAGTCATTGGTGGACCGTGTTGACTTCTCCGCCAGCGCTGGGCTGTGGCTACCACATTGCGTGGGAATGGACCCCTCCGCATCCTCGAGGGCCCAGAGCATGTACAACCCATAGAGTTCATACGTGTGGGTGACATGGCAGAACTGGGAGGTGTATCTTGGACCTCACGAGGTCCCTACCTCAAAGGCGGTTTGCACCTGAGTCTTCTCGTAGATGGGGCCGTCAGAGGCCTTGCTGACTTCTTCTTCTTGAGTGACACAGGTTGGGAGTCCCTCACGTTTCCCCACCATTGTTAGGTACCATCGGAAACCAAGGACACACCTCACGGGGCGAGGCCCCGACACTCCTCATGCCGATCGGAAACCAAGGATGACAACATGGGGTCGAGTGGCATTATGACCAGTAAGGCTCCTGAAGAGCCCCCATTGATGCTCAAGTGGATCGACGTATGCAGGTCCTAGTCCTGCACATTTCCCTACCGATGCATTATACGACCAGAGACCAAGGACACAACTATGGGGTAAGGCCCCGTCGCCCTTGATGCCGACCGGATCACCAACGACAACACCAAGGGGGCGAGTGGCTATGTGACCAGTAAGGCTCCTGAGGCGCGATGCTCAGGAGCCCCCTTTGACGCCTGAGCGACCCCCATTCCATCATGTCTGCTGCTGCCTCAAGAGGCCGTGGGGCCTCCCGAGACTTCGCACTAAGGCACGGAGCTGCGACCGGAGCCCCAAGCGGGGGTCGACCACCAAAAGATGCAAGTCCCTGAGGCAACAGTGCCTTGCATCCCAGTTCTAGGATGCCCTGGGAATGGCCATAGCACACAACCCCATGCAAAACACCAACTCCGAGAGGGTGGTGTGGTGCATTCATGCCAGCAAGGAGCCATGCAGGCAAGGCAGAATGCTAGAAAGCAGACAAGATACATGAGAAACTATTGAAATACACATAAACGTTGCGACTGCAGGTGTGGCCTGATCACCTGAGGATAATGCGGCCCGGCGGGCGCCCTCGAATGGAGTAAACCAAAAAATTACCTAGCAACAGCCAACAAAAAGGTCACCTGGCGGCCATGCCGCCAAAGAGCCGAAGCTGGCGTTATAGCCTGATCTCTCACCTCCACAAGCACGACCTTCATGGGTCCGTCGTCTCCCGAGGCTCGAAACCTTTGTACGGTCCAAGCATCTCCTCCAACTCCCTGTCGCGCCTTGCTAGGCAAGGCACGAGCATGGCTTGGTACAGGCACTGGAACGTGACGCTTGCATTCGCCATTCCGAAGGGTACGCGGACGTAGGTGCTCGGGTTGACACATCCATGATCGACACCCGCTGGCCAGAAGGGGCCCTGGGCCGTCGCGCTGTCAATCGCGAGCGCGTTGACAAAGACTTGCGTTCGGTCGACTTTGCCGATGATAGCGGCTGTGATTGGTGGTGCTCGGCAGCCCCCGCCTTGCACGTCCTGTGTTTCTCAAGCTCCTTGATCACTCTTATGATGGACTCCTTCAAGCTCGGTGTCTCGTATCATGCTCCCGGCTCGGGCCGATGCGTGTCAGACCGCACCTTCAGGTTGTTCTTGAGCGCCTCTCTTGTCTCACAGGGCGAGCCTGAAGCTCCCTGGGTGGGGGCCCCCGAGCCCGACCCAAGAGTGGCGCCGAGCGCGCCTTCCTATGCGATGGGGCTTGGGGGCCATCCCTGGGTGCAGAGCTCAAGGCCCCCAGACGCTCCATTGAAGTGAGCTACTTCTTCTTCTTGTGCGGGGCCCCACGGGGCAGGGCGTCTTCCTCGTCGTCCGAGCGTTGGCACAAACAACGTCCTTTTCGTCGCAAGCAATGGTGATGACTCCAGCACTCCCGGGCATCTTCAGGAAGTTGTAGCCATGGTGAGTCACTTCCATGAACTTGGCGAGGGACGGGTACCCTAAGATCGCGTTGTACGGAAGGTGGATATGCGCAATGTCAAAGACGATTATCTCAGTGTGGTAGTTCTTGTGCCCACCAAAGGTGACAGGCAGATGCACCTGCTCGATGGGTACGATGGATCCGTCTGTGACCCCTGAGAAAGGCTTGGTCGACCTGATGTGTTCGTACGGCACCTGGAGCATCTCGAAGGTCTCAATCGAGAGGACGTTGAGCCCCGCTCTGCTGTCGATGAGGGTCTTGATGACGTGGACATTGCTGATGGTTGGAGTGAATAGCATGGGGAGCTTGCCGTCCATGGCCGAGCACCTGAGTTGGACCCTCAAGTAGAAGGTGATGGCATTCTGGGACCAATTGAGGGGGCGCATTGATTCGATCTTCGGGAGAGCTGCATTTACCTCCTATGCGAATTGCTTGAAGGCATGGTTTGATGCGGGGGCCTGGGAGCCGCCCTGGATACAGGCCACGACCCTGATCTCCTAGAAGCCCCCAGCCCCGTCATCCTCACTGTCCTCTTCCTTCCTTCTAGGTGGAGGTGGTAGCGGTGGTAGGCTGACCTCATGAGGGAGAACCTCGTGAGGCTACCCATGTCATGACCCCTTCGTAGGGTCGTCGCGCCAGCGGTCCTCATGAGGCTAGTCACGCCAGTGGTCGTCTCGAGCCTGATCGGTCTAGCAGTCCTCATGGGGCTGATCGCATCACCCTTGACGAGGTTCCTGGTTGTCCCAGCAGCTTCCACCATGGCCACCGTCGCGTCCGAAGCATCAGTCAGCTCGTCTGGGGAGCCTACTGAAGTGCTCGGTGCGGATCATCTTGCGTTCCTGGCAATCGGCAGTGTCGTGTTTGTCGGTGCCATGGAAGATGTAGGTAGGGTCTTCCCCATGCGGGGTGTTCCTCACCCCGGCTGTACTTCGCCTCAAGTTCGGCCACAAGCACTCCTGGGGCCTTACGCTTCGCCTCTGTGGACTTGGTCTTCTTTTCTTTTGGCTCTATCGCCGGAGGCCGCGAAGCGACAGGCGGCCCTCCTCCATCTTGGCGTACTTGTTCGCTAAATTGAATATCTCCAGGGCGCAGCACAGTTCATCATTCATGGCGAGGTCCTTCTACATCTTGACGTCGGTAACTCCATCGGTGAATGCTGAGATGATGGATTTGTCTCAGGCCCTGGGAATCTTGAGTCGCGTGGTCATGAAGTGTTGTATAAACTTGTGCAGGGTCTCCCTGTCCTGCTGCTTAATTCGCCATAGGTCGTTCACGGTGGGTGCGCGGTCACAGGTGCCTTGGAAGTTCGTGATGAAGCATTTGTGTAGGCCTTCCTAGGAGGTGATATATGCCTCTGGGAGGTTGAAGAGACAGGAGAGCGCGCTGCCCTTGAGCGCCACGGGGAACCAACGCGCCATGACCTTGTCGTCTCCTCTGGCTACCCGGATGCTCAGGAAGTAGAGTTGTTAGAACTCGGCTGGATCTGGGGTGCCATTGTAGCGCGAGTGCAGGTCATGCTTGAACTTGCAAGGACACGCAGTTATGTATAGCTCCGGGGCGATGGCGAGGCACCCCACCGGCTCGACCGGTGCTGTGTGCACGGGAGGGTCCTCGGCTTCGCGCTCCTGTGGGGCCACCTCGAGTGGTACCCGGTCGTGGCGTTGGGTCGGCAGCATAGGGAATGTGCATGCATCGACGCGCCGCCAGTTGAACCACCTGGCAGCTTACCTCATCTCCCAACCTTGCCCATGGTTTGTGAGGCCGTTCGCGGAGGCGCGCTTCGCCCCTGGGCTCGGGGTTGACATCATGTTGTGGAGGTGGAGGCTGCGCGTCATGCGCCACGTCGTTTGCCAGGGAAGGTTGCGATCGAAGCGAGTAGGAGACTGCCGAGGCATCGCTGGCAGTGCTGACGAGCTCCGCGAGGTGGGACGACACAGAAGCTAGGACGATCGACGAAGAGGCAGTGTGGCCGTCGTGTCGCCCGGTGACAGTCTAGAAGGAGTCCTGTTGCTCGTGGGTGTTATTACCCGTGGTGGCGTTCGCCACACGCAAGGGCGACCTGCGTGCATCAGCACGGGCTTGGCGCTCAGCATGGGCTCGGCAAGCTTCAAACATCGGAACGACGAGGTGGGAGAAGATCTTGGCTTGAGGGAGATTCCGACATGCCCCCTACCTGGCGCGCCAAATGTAGGATTTCGGGCTCCGCAAAACCCTTGAGATTCGAACACAAGGGCATCTGCGAAGTTCCCCTACGGCCTCGCCCAACATAGCTTGCTTCTCGATGAACACATCAACGAACTTGCACGATGACGAGGAAGAGTATGAACACGAAATTTTACCCAGGTTCTGGCCGCTGCGAAGCGTAATACCCTACTCCTGCTTTGGTGGATTGCGTCTCGAGGAGGTGGTATGGATAAACTAGCACAGTGTTTTAGAGCGTCATGAGAGCTCCCTTCCAGGTGTTCGAGGCCCTCTGTGGCTCGGTGATGGGTGAGTAGTCGAATGGATTCGAGGGTCGGGGGGCTTCTCTATGGTGTAACCTACCCTCTATATATAGCGGTGGCTCTGGTCCTATTCTCTTATCACAATAGCGGGAAGGGATCCCACAACAGCCAAATTTGGAGGGGAACAGGAGTACGTGCTCGCCCTACCTGAAGGCGGTCTTCGCCTGAAAATTAGTTCTCGATGACGTAGGGATGGGATCGGTGATGAAATCCGCCCCGCAGGGCGGGTGGTTGCGGTCTTGTTACACTAGAATGGAAACCTCTGGGGGGTGCTTTGGGAATCCGCTTACGTGCTTGCTCCTTTTGCACCAAAGGGGAAACTGCGCCATCTTCCATGCTGGCGCCCGCGTATCCTTCCTTGCATCACTCTTGACTCCGGAGGCCAGGCCTTGCATAGATATCTCTGCCGCTCTAGAGGGGGCCTGAGGAGGCCCATCCCTTGCCGGTATTGACGTTGTTCCTCCTCACGTTCGTAGGACCCTCACGACGGCCTTGTCTTGAGTGGGGCCACGCCCGGCAGTGCTTGGTCGATGAAGTGGGCAATGCCCTGGGTCACAGGCAGGCATGTCTGGGTACCCCCATTCCTAGAATGCAAAAGTGTGTGTTCTTAGATAATCTGTCTAGCATTTTATAAATAAAAGGCAAGGTGTAATTATGTGTCTTAGTATCTTTATTTAATTTCCAGAAATCAATCACTATCCTATAGCCAGTTACGATTCTTTGTGGAATAAGCTCACTTTTATCATTAGGGATGAAAGTAATACCACCTATCTTAGGAACACAATGAACAGGACTTACCCACATACTACCAAAATTAGGATAGACTGTACTTGCCTCTAGAAGCTTTAGTATTTATGTTCTTACCACTTCCAATATCTTGGGATTTAAGCGGTGTTGATGATCAACAACAAGTTTAGCATCTCGTTCCGTATTAATCTTGTGTTGACATAGAATTCGGCTTATGCCCTTTAGATCACCGAGAGTATATCCAATAGAAGCCTTGTGCTTGCTCATAGTTTTAAGTAATCGCCTTCCTTCTTGCTCTAAAGGTTCAGCACTGATAATAACATGATATATATATTCTTTTCATAAAGATAAGCATATTTCAAAGTATTAGGTGAGTTCTTTAGTTGAAACAAGGGACCTCCCTTGGGTGGAGGAGGATCCCCTAAAATATCAACTGGTAAGTTGGGTTTATAATATGTGTTTCTTTAGGAAATATGTCATCTATTTCATTCCTTACATTCATATGCATCTCATTCTCATCAACTAGCAAATATTGTTTTAGAGGATCAGTAGGAGGCATGAAAATAGAAGCAAGACCAACTATTTCATCCTTACTAGGTAACTCCTTTTCATGTGGTTGATTAGTAAACTTGGAGAAATCAAATTCATGAGACACATCACCAAAGTTTACTCTAACCTTCACAGTAATACAATTAATTTCAGCATTAACAGTGTTCAAGAAAGGTTTAACAAATATAATGGGGCAAACATTATCTTGATTTTAACCAAGTACTAAGAAATCATTGGGGTACTTAACTTTTCCACACAAAATCTCAACATCTCCAATGATCCCAAGTGGCGAAATAGTATCTTTATTTGCAAGATTAATAGTGATATCAATATCTTCAATCATAGAGGTTGCTATGACATTCAGAATTTCTTCATTTAAGGTAAAAGGTATAGCGTTAACACTAGCACCGAGGTCACACAAGCCATGATAACAATTGTAACGCCCAAGATGTTGTCCTATCCTTATTTTGGCTCGAGGGCATCGATAGGGATAGAAGCGCATCTCGTCATTTCGCAATAATGGATATCTTTACAAGTACATGTAAAAAGGATATAAGTATATGAAATTGGCTAACACTGGCCACAAGCTACAACATATCATCTCAATACAATCATCAATATCAATTATCAGACACAAAAGCAGGGTCCCACTATGGACGAAATCAAATGATAAAAGGGACATCCATCCTTGCTATCCAAGGTTGTCGGCCTGGAACCCATCCTAGATCGATGTAGAAAAAGAAAACTCGAAATCAAACAAGAATCACGCTCACGTCAAATCATCGCATAACCTGTACCTACAAATGTTGTTGTAGTAATCTGTGAGCCACAAGGACTCAGATATCTCATTTCCAAGGGTATCAAGACTCGCAAAGCTTAATGTGTGGGGCAAGGTTAAGTGGTGAGGCTACATCAAGCACTAAGCATTTATTTGAGTGGCTAATTTACAAGTATGAGAATAAGAGGGGTGATCTACGCATAAATGAACTTGAACTAGTAATGATCACTAAGTGATCCTGAACACCTACTTACGATCAATCATAACCCCATATTGTTCTCTCTTGTTTCAGAAATCACGAGAAAAGAGACAGTCACGGTTACGCACTTGGATGGTGTATTTTATTTGAATTTACTTCAAGTTTTCTATGACCGAGTGTTAAACAAATTTCCAACTTGCCACATAACCACGGGCATAGCTTCTCGAAAAGATTTAACCTTGTAAGGTGCTCCAACTCATCCATCACAAACTAGCCACACGCCGCATCAAAAAACTTTAACCATAGAATAGCCAGTAGTATCATCAGAATCCTAGTGGAAAACCTCAAACTCAAGATAGCCCAAAGTATCCTCGAAATATCGTGCTCAGACTATCCGAGAAAGGTAAAACAACTCCAGCAAGACCGCTCGATGTGTTAACAAACCTGATAGGAGTCATATATCTCGTTCTTTGGACACGACCGAATGGGAAATCCTACGTGTAAAACCAAACAACGAGTTTCTCCACGATGGCCCCGAGTCTTCCCGTTTTGGACCAACACTCATGAGGAGCACTGGCCAGGGTTGTTAATTAAATAACCTCGGGTTAATGACTCCCTATGCAAGTTTATTAGTTCTTAGGAAAATGTAGTACCAAACTTGGGACTTGCTAGAAGAGTTTTATCCTTAAACTAATAATCAAGGGGGTCCCATAACAACCCCAAGCATGTTAGGAGTGCTTAATATGGAACATAACACCGGTACACAAGTAACTAGGGCAGGAAAGGTGCAACAAAAAAACAAGCAAAAGGCCAAGCCTTCCAACTTTTACCCAATATATATGATCATTAAATTAAATAGCAATAATATTGTGAAATCTCAAAAGATCCATGTTGTCACATGGAAAACAACCTCCACCTTCAACTAGCAACGCTATAAGAAGGGCTGAGCAAGCGGTAACATAGCCAAACAATGTTTTGTTGCGATCTGGAGCGGTTAGAAAATTTTCTTGGCAATGTTGGGAGGGTTGACACACAAGTGGTAGGTAGAGAGACATAACGATAGAAACGGGATAACTAGCGTAACAATGATAGTAGTGGTTTCCAGGGAAATGGTCATCTTGCTTGTGATCCCGATTGGAACAAGAACGAATCCGTGAAGTAGATGAACCTACATAGTCGAACGAATCCTCACACTCCAAATCAGTTTTGCAACTCTATCAAGAAGAAGCAATCCGGAAAGAAACAAATAGCACAATAAACACCATAACATAAACATGTAATGATGCGCAATCAAGTATGATGCATGTTCAGTTTTATAGGCATGGCATGTCAAAAATGCAACAATCAAACACTACAAATTAAGTGAAGTTTAATCTGCAACGGGTTGCATATTGACGAAACTCCACATTCAAATCATTTAGTTCACTCTCTTTTAGGTACTCATCAATATTAAATGTTGTTCAACATGGATGGTCAAGGCATAAGGTACAGTTGGAATTAAGCAATTTTAAATGGAGTAGGAGAACATACATATAACAAAATCATAACTCTCCATATTATGAGAAATATTGTTAATGTTTTTTAACTAAACAATCATTCTAAATGTTGTTCCTCATGGCAAGAGGTGAAACATACACAACTACATCATCTAGTCATTTTAAATGACTTCAGAAAGAACATATAGCATTTAAAAAATGACCCACATGCAAATTATGAATTTGTTCTAGATTTGTCGTAAGCATATTTTATATTTATTAAACAGAAAAATAAAGTACACCATGTTAATCTATACATTTTGCTAAGCAAGTTACACATATAAAACATTTTAAACGGAGTTACTGTTAATTAGTTATGACAAAAACCGTTTTAACATGGTATATATGAAAATTAATGCAAAAAGCGAATTTAAATTTGTTGAACATGCATGAAATTTGGTATTACTAATCTATACGAAATTTTAAGCTTTTTTACATATATAAAACATTTTCATCCGATGCCCGGTTTTCAAGTTATTACATGCATGAACATTAGGGATTTTTCTGCAGTTTTGTAATTCACTCGTTAATTATCAAAATTCGCAGGATTGAAAACAAAAAGACATGGGCTGGACCTGATGGGCATTGTGTAGCTGAAATGCACCAAGGGCAATGGACAATAGCAACGAGGGCTTGGGCCGAGGCTCACCACTCGGCCAGATCTGGCTGGCTCGGTTGGGTCGCGGATGGCTTGGGCGAGGAGGCCAGGCACTGGCCTGGCAGGCATGGCAGAGTCCCATGGAGGCAAGGGTGCTGGGGGTGGTTGTCTTCTCCCACGTGCTGGTGTTGTCGCAAGGCAGCCATGGCGGTGAGTGCAAGGAGGCGAACAACGGTTAGCGGTGAGATTCTGCCGGATCTGGGCGGATCCGGGCACGAGGTGTCCATTCCCGGCACTGGAGGGACCTTGGCGTGGCGCAGACCGATGACTCAATGGGCGGTGGCGGCATTTTCTGGAAGAACAAGAAATGAAACGGGGAGGTGAGGGGAGAAGGAAAACGGGAGGAGGAGGAGCACGGGAGGTGAAGGAAGAGGTCCAGCAGGGTGGCTGGTCCTTGGGCTGGCGGAGTTGCACCGACTAGGTCCGGCGACGCCAGGGGGATCTCAGAAGGGGGACGCACGGGTGGCAGCCGAGCCCTCTTTCCCTTCCTCTAGATCGATATCAAGGAAGTCGCGGGAGGTTGTGGGGGGCTCTTCGGGTCGCCTGATCTGGGATCCAATGGTCCAAATCGAGTGTGGCAGCTATGGTAGTTGGTTGTGGTTGTCCAAGTGGAGGCATGGGACTAGGTGCACGCAGATTGCAATGGGAGAGTGGCGGTGGCTGCGGTTCAGGGGACCCTAGGGGCTAGGGTAGCATCGATTTGGATAGGGTCCATCTGCTATTTATAGTAGGTAGTTAATAGGAGAAAGTTTGGGACAAATATGATCATCGGATCGAGATCGGATGGCTCCAGACGGTGAGGAGTTTTAGTTGGGTCTAATGGGCTGCGTTAGAGAGGCTAGGCTGAGATTAGAGAGAGGTTTTGCAGCCCGACACAGTTTTAAAATATATAAAATGTCTAACAATTAAACTAACTATAGTGCCACTATATATTTAACGGCAAACAACCTTTGAATGCGACGAAATTTGGCAGGCGGACTAGCTCACTATAGTAAGACCACTCGCAAACTTTCGACCCATTCCTAGAAAAGTTTTATCTGCACTTTTAACAACAATATTTTTAATGATGTCGCGGGCGCATGCGCGTGTGGTTGGTCTCGAAAGGTCAACGACAATAATGAAGAGAACCAGTGACTATGGGCGGATGCATGTTTTGAATAATGACGGCAATGGAGTGGCGATGCTATGAAGATGATGCGAATGACGCGATGATGAATGCGACGACCAAATAAAAGACATGTTGATAATGGAATAAAATAGAAATCTTCTGGAACGTAGGTCTTTGGGGGTTACAACTCTCCTCCACTAATAAGTGATATTGGCCCGAGATGTTAGAATGAGAAGAGAAAGAGAAAGACGAAAGGAACAAGTAAACTTAGTCGCTTCCTTGAAAAACTAGTGGAAGCAATGAATTTTAGGGGTTGATTAGAGGTGAAGAATGACATTAGGGACTAGAAAGAATTTGAATGAAATTTGGGCAGCACTTCGATAGAAAACAGAGGCAAAACTTGATAAGATAGAAGGAACTTGAAAAGAGGACACAACACTCCAGTTAAATGGACAAGCAAGGAAAGAACGTGATCTTGATTAAACTAAATGATGGAACAAAGGGAGCTAAGGGAGTCCAGGACTAAGGGGTCCTCGGTCCATCGGCTCATCTCTCATGGGCTGACTTTGTGGGCCGCTCTATGGAAGGCCGGACTATGTGGCGACCCCGTGTTCAAAGAGGAAAGCTCCGAAGACTTGGCATGTCTTCCAAGTCTTGAAGATAACATCGGCCCACCTATCCCCGGTTGGAGGCTAGTCATGTGTAACCCTAGGTACCCCTGGTGTCTATATAAATGTGGGGACCTCGACCCGTAAGTCGTGATCACCGAATGCACGTGTACAGTGATCCAAGATATCAATGTTCACTGAACACGCAGAAGCTGAATGACAAGAGTCTTACATCGACATTTAGCGTCTTACACAAATAACGACCATGAAGGTCAAGTCTTACATAGATAGGGCCATGAGGGCCAAGTACTTAAATAGAACAAGAAGCGGAAATCTTGGTCGAAAGCGTGAACCCATGCCATCTGCCTTAACCTCCACGCATTCTGACTGGGAAGCGTCCTAGTTCGCATGTTCGTCACCAATTAACTCTTCAACATACTCCTATTCTTCCATGCCTGGCCAATTAAATAACCAGTGGCAAGCCAATGAGTAATTTGAATGTACTCGCAAGCAAGCCAAGTTGTGGAACAAGGTAATAATGATGCATGATATAACACTAAGTAGGTAATTTTGCAGAAAGCTAATTTTGAATGCAAATGACATGATCGATTAACTAGTAAGCATGCATCGACAATTAGCAGATATCAATATGAACAAGTTACAGATATCATCATTAGTGGAGGTTGAACACCTCATGTTCATTCATCATGCTAAGTCATCGGACTTAGTCCATTCCCCATGCTAAGTCATCGTACTTAGCTCATGTGACCTCTTTGTCACCATCATATCCATACTCACACTGAGTTTCACGAAAAAATCCGAACGTAGTTTAAGAAGGACCTTCATTTGACATTGAACGCGGACGTGGCTATTCGAATAGTGTACAGTGATCCACGAGCTCAATTTTCACTGAACACACAGAAGCTGAATATCAAGAATCTTACATCCACATTTGGCTTCTTACACAAATAACGACCATGAAGGTCAAGTCTTACATAGATAGGGCCACGAGGGCCAAACACTTGAATAGAACAAGCAACGGAAATCTTGGTCGAAAGCATGAACCCATGCCATCTGCCTTAACCTACAGGCATTCTGATTGGGAAGCGTCCTAGTTTGCATGTTCGTCACCAACAAACTCTTCAACATACTCCTATTCTTCCATGCCTAGCCAATTAAATAACGAGTGGCAAACCAATGAGTACTTTGAATGTACTCGCAAGCTAGACAAGTTGTGGAACAAGGTAATAATGATGCATGATATAGCACTAAGTAGGTAATTTTGCAGAAAGCTAATTTTGAATGCAAATGACATGATCGAGTAAGTAGTAAGCATGCATCGACAATTAGCAGATATCCATATGAACAAATTATAGATATCATCATCAGTGGGGGTTGAACACCTCATGTTCATTCATCACGCTAAGTTATCGGACTTAGTTCATTTCCCATGCTAAGTCATCGTACTTAGCTCATGTGACATCTTTGTGATCATCACATGCATAGTCACACCGAGTTTCATGAAAAAATTCGGACGTAGTTTAAGAAGGACCTCCAACTTTCCATGACCGCGGACGTGGCTATTCAAATAGTGTGCAATGATCCAAGAGATCAATGTTCACTGAACACACAGAAGGTGAATAACAAGAGTCTTACATCCACATTTAGCGTCTGACACAAATAACAACCATGAAGGTCAAGTCTTACATAGATAGGGCCACGAGGGCCAAACACTTAAATAGAACAAGCAGCGGAAATCTTGGTCGAAAGCGTGAACCCATGCCATCTGCCTTAACCTCCAGGCAGTCTGACTGGGAAGCGTCCTAGTTCGCATGTTCGTCACCAACGAACTCTTCAACTTACCCCTGTTCTTCCATGCCTGGCCAATTAAATAACCAGTGGCAAGCCAATGAGTACTTTGGATGTACTCGCAAGCAAGCCAAGTTGTGGAACAAGGTAATAATGATGCATGACATAGCACTAAGTAGGTAATTTTGCAAAAAGCTAATTTTGAATGCAAATGACATGATCAAGTAACTAGTAAGCATGCACCGACAATTACTATATATCCATATGAACAAGTTACAGATATCATCATAAGTGGGGGTTGAACACCTCATGCGCATTCATCATGCTAACTCATAGGACTTAGTCCATTTCCCATGCTAAGTCATCGTACTTAGCTCATGTGACCTCTTTGTCACCATCACATCCATACTCACACCGTGTTTCACAAAAAAATCCAGACGTAGTTTAAGAAGGACCTCCACCTGTCCATGACCGCGGACGCGTCTATTCGAATAGTGTATAGTGATCCAAGAGATCAATGTTCACTGAACACACAGAAGGTGAATAACAAGAGTCTTACATCCACATTTAGTGGTTTACACAAATAACGACCATGAAGGTCAAGTCTTACATAGATAGGGGCACGAGGGCCAAACACATAAATAGAACAAGCAGCGGATATCTTGGTCGACAGCGTGAACCCATGCCATCTGCCTTAACCTACAGGCATTCTGACTGGGAAGCGTTCTAGTTTGCATGTTCTTCACCAACGAACTCTTCAACATACTCCTGTTCTTCCATGCCTGGCTAATTAAATAACTAGTGGCAAGACAATGAGTACTTTGAATGTACTCGCAAGCAAGCCAAGTTGTGGAACAAGGTAATAATGATGCATGATATAGCACTAAGTAGATAATTTTGCAGAAAGCTAATTTTGAATGCAAATGACATGATTGAGTAACTAGTAAGCATGCATCGACAATTAGCAGATATCCTTATGAACAAGTTACAGAGCATCATCAGTGAGGGTTGAACACCTTATGTTCATTCATCACGCTAAGTCAGTGGACTTAGTCCATTTCCCATGCTAAGTCATCGTACTTAGCTCATGTGACCTCTTTGTCACCATCACATGCATACTCACACAGAGTTTCATGAAAAAATCCGGACATAGTTTAAGAAGGACCTCCAATTTCCCATGACCGCGGACGCGGCTATTCAAATAGTTTTACACTCCGTAGAGGTTGCACACTTTACCCACAAGACTCGGGGAACCTCTGTGTCATCCACGACTCGCGGTATATAACATACCCGAGGTAAGCACCCGAACAATGCCTTTCCCCTAGCGATACGAGACAAAGAGTCCGCTTGATTGGTACCCAGCCCTCATGATGTACATCACACGAGCCTCGCTTTAATCGTACCATCCATGAGGGGACCAACCGTGTGCCCGGTTCCTGTGAAGACAACGCATGATCATACATAGCGGTATGACCTCGTATCGAGAGTGACCACGACACTCCTGCCACTAGTAATGCAGGCTCCTTGCCAGTACCTACCAAGGTAATCAACAAAGCCCCATCCCATAAGGGGTATCATGGTTGCGCATGTAAGGTTGGGACGGTCAGCAGACATTAAATCTAAAACGTTTTCAAAAACACACGTACTCACACAACTTTCTCCGGTGCACCACTTCTTTCTCAAGTGGTCACCCATCTCATCATTATCTCCCTCGGGCATTAGTGGCACCCGATGGGGTTTTCGAAAAGTCTTTGAAAGATCCACTTCCTTTAGACGACTATGCATAAATCCCATCCCGTTTGCATAGCACATATTAGCACCCTAACTACTCCCACCCGCATAACCCTCATAAGGTGGTAGGGTCATGCTTGATGCAAGTGTCAACGGTAAAAGTACCGGAGGCAACCCACCGAAGGGGGGACACCTCATCATGATCAACCATCGAAGCAATAAGTGCTATATGACATGCATGAAAAAGTTTCTTAACATGGTCAAAGGGCGGCTTCCCTGGCTCAACAAAGTCTCCGGGGTCTTCGAAGTCTTCGGGTCCCACTTCTTCGTCAACTGCGCAATCTATCGTCGCGAAACAAAGCGATAAAAATAAGCAACACACAAAAACAGAGCACACAAGCTACTATAAAAAATGCTACCCTACTCTTATAAATGATAAAGACCATGTTAAAAAAATTTGTTTATCGATTTAAGCTTAGAAAGATTTTCAAAAACATTTAAAACAGGGGCTGATATTGCCCAAAATGGTTTTAAATTAAAACAATACATAAAATAGTTTCAATTTTTTTTACGAATGGCACCAGTAAATTCTATGGATTATTATAAGAATTTAGGTGAAATAATATTTGGATTTGGAATTAATTTGGGCTCTGGGGATTTTGCAAAGTCCCACTATAGGATCGAAAGTAAGTCTAGAGGGGGGTGATCAGACTACTTGACCAATTGAAAATTTTGCCTATACCAAGTTTGAGAGTTGATAGTTTTTAGCATTTCATGGCAAGGAAAGTACACCCTACACATGCAAGTATAAGAGTATATAGCAGCGGAAAGTAACAACAAGCATGTATAGAAGGGATAGGGTAGGAAGATCAAACGCAGTTGTAGACACGATGATTTTTCCTGTGGTTCCGATAGGTGGCACTATCGTACATCCACCTTTACGGAGTCTTCAACCCACGAAGGGTAACGGTCGCGAGAGCCCATGGAGGGCTCCACCCAAGAGGTTCCACGAAGTAGCAACCTTGACTATTCCATAACGGCTTCCGTCCACGAAGGACTAGCCTCACTATGGGTAGATCTTCATGAAGTAGGCGATCTCCTTGCCCTTACAAACTTCTTGGTTCACTCCACAACATGAAGTAGGAGGCTCCCAAGTGACACCTAACCCATCTAGGAGGCACCACCCTCCAAAAGGTAATAGGCTCGCTAATGACGATGAATTCCTTGCTCTTGTGCTTCAAGATGATAGACTCCTCAGCACACAATCACTCTCTCACAGATTTGGCATGGTGGAAGAGATGGGATTGGTGGAAATCTACTTGGGGAGGCTATAAATCAAGATCCATATGATTGGAGTGGAATATCTTGACCTCAACACAAGGGTAGGTGGTTCTCTCTCAAAAAATCTGAGAGGATAGGTATGGAATCGTTCTGAGTGCTTCTCTTTCGAGTAGGTATTGGTGAAGGGGTATATATAGGCATCCCAAAAATCCAACTGTTACACACAAAATGACCAACTCGGTGACACCGATGTGTTAATCTCGGTGGTGCCAAATTGACCAAAAGTTGGCAACTTTTGAATCTCGGTAAAGCCGATATAGGAAACTCGGTTGCACCGATAAGGTGACCAACGGTTAGATTTACAATCTTGGTGACGCCGATCCAACATTCTCGATGCGACGGAAAATGTGAATTTGCATAACAGAAAGTTGGCAACCTAAACTCGGTGGCACCGGTATGGAATCGGTTGCACCAAAGTGGCTAGGGTTTGGCTTGAGTCTGTCTAGGTTCTGGAATCGGTGGCACCGAAGTGGGAAAGTTAGTTGCACCGATTTTGAGTGTTTGGTATAGAGAAGACTTTGGTGGGAGAGTTTGTGGATGTTTTTTTGGCGACTATCACTTGTGCACGTTTGAGCATATTGTTCACCAACAAAACCTTACCCCCTTTTAATAGTATTGTCTTTCCTATGGACTCAAAGTGATTTCTCACAAATATAAAATGTAGAGTCTTTTTGCTTGAAGCTTGGCCAACCTATTTCCTTGAATTTTGGTGTTTCTCCACAATCTCCTTTTGCCAATCCTATCATTGGACATTTCCTGAAATATACTTGGTGGAAACATTAGTTAATTGACTTATATGTTGTTATTAATTACTAAAACCACCAAGGGAGCAAATGTGCTTTCAATCTCCCCCTTTTTCGTAATTGATGACAACATATAGATCAAAGCTTCGACATATGATATAATCAATGAATATAATCGTCGCTTTGAGAGGTATGTGATAAGCAAGAGATCCCCCTAAATTTGTGCATTATTTTGAATTTGCATTTGACGCAAATGCACAATCGATTAGGTATATGGTGTATTTCTTCCATGTCGCATACAACTTGGTGGTGTGCGAGAATAATTAGAGAATGAATAACATGGCTCAACACACACAAGCTAGGGTGAATGATCATCTCATAAGTATTAAGATGATAGGAAATAGTAGCTTCTAACAATGTATCATAACACACATCAACACAAAAGTATCTCACGTCAAACCAAAAGAACCAAATGTTTTGAAAAGCAATAAAAACCAAATCGCTCTCTCGCTCGAAGACTAAAGATCTATATACACTTCTCCCCCTTTGGCAACAAGTTACCAAAAAGTTCAAACGCATACATCTAAGCATTCTTGGGCATATCTCCTCCAGTTGTTGATGAAGGAGTCGAGATGACAGTGTCGGCGAAGATCTCTGTAGATGTCGTGGATGGAGTTGGAGTGGTCATTGATGGAGTAGAAGCCGATGGAGCTGATAGAGCTGATGCAGCTGGCACAGTGGCTGATCTGGCCTAAGTGGTGAACTAAGTGCATGGCCCTAGAGGTGATTCATCCACCTCAACATCCTCCTCCTCCTCATCTGAAGTAGAAGAGACCCAAGGGATGTGCACGGAGTCAACTTCATGCTGAAGCTCTATGTGTGTCTTTGTCAGCCCGTCCACCTTATCACTAAGGGTCTTGATTCTGGTCTCAAAAATGGTGACAAGACTATTCTGGTTGTCCAGAATCCCCTTAATGTCCTTCTGCATGCCCTGAATAGATGATATCAGCAGATCCATTTGCTCATTCCTGGATATAGGGACTTGAGCACTAGTGGCTCTGACTTCCTCTACTTCCTCCTGAGCTGTAGCTGAAGTGGGATGATCAGCATCCATCACCACAACGTTGTCCTCGAGATCTGGCTGTAGGGGCAAATGTGGGTGATCTAGGGCAAATATGTGCTTCTCTAGTCTTGAGTTGATGAGCATCTGAATATAGGGTGCATAACAGCAGGAGCACTTCTGGTAGTCTCTACAATCAGATCCATGACTCTGATCCTGGTGTGACTGTCAAGGTGGATCAATATGTTTACAGAGTGGCCTCGGATCATCTTGTCATCTGCTAACTTTGGCATCAAGGTATGCCTCAGTATGGTGTTGACAGTGCGAAGGGCAGCCTGGAGAAAGTAGATGGATCCTAGTCTGTGAGACTTCACATTTGTAGTAGGGATCTTCTTATACATGTTAGCCATAGCATCGTGGCTAGCCTTGGATTATGAGTAGACATCCAAGTCACCATCCTATGCTTCGGGAACTCCTAACATTTCAGCCCATTCCTCAACAGTTTATTCATATCTCGCACCTTCAGTCATCCACACAATTCTACCATCTCCATAGAAGTGTGCAATGGAGTAGAATTGCATGATCATTTCGTCATTCCAAGCCATGAATTCTCTGCCAACGAACTCATCCAGACCTATGCAGTGGAAGTTGTCCTGGACACTTGGAAAGTAGTCCTCATTCTCCTTGATGAACTTCCAATTAACATAACGCATGTCACTGATAGCTGGACTCTTGTCAAAGAGCACAATATCATATAAGTCATGTTGCTCCTTGGTATACAACTTGTAGTCCACATCTATTTTCTTCCTCTGGGCATAAGGATCTATAGCTCTCCATGCCCTCCATCCAGAATCCTTCCACTTCTTCATGTCCTTAGCTAGTGGGTAGCTGGCATTGTGAACTGGGAGGTGTGGTCTGAGCTTCATCAGTGTTGTCAAGTCATCAACATCTTCAACTCTGCATGCAATTCCTTTGTTCTTTTCAGAAGTGGGAATCTGCCTAGTTGTCCTCTTAGGCTTCTCAGCAGCATTCTTGGATGTGCTAGTCTTAGGTATAGCATCAGACATAATTTTTTTTGCCTTCTTCTTGGGAGGAGCCTTTGTTGCTGGCTCATCCTCCTCAGCAGCATCACCAGTTGCTTCCTCTGGATCTTCATACATGGAAGTGGGCCTGCCAGTCACATGAAGGAACCTCTTCCTTGACTTTTCTCCTGGCCTCTTAGGCATAGCCCTCTTGGGGACTTTAACTGACATTGTTAATCTAGAAGTCTCATGAGCCTTGAAGGTAGAAGCAGGAGCATATATCTTGCTAACAACTCTTCGACAGGAAGTAGCTTCAGTTGCAGCCTTCTTGGCAGCTTTCTCTTGCTTCTGAGCAAGAATCTCCTTTGGAATGAAGTCTGAATCCTCTTCATCTGAGTTCAATTTCTTCCTGGTTCTAGTGGAAGCCTTGGGCAACCCATGAGAGCTGGGGGTTCCTGGGTCTGAGAAAGAACTAGCTTATGGGCTTGTTCCAGAACTCATATCAACTCCCCGCTCTGGCACATTCTGACTATCTTCTGAGCCTGACATACTGACCCTGTGAATAGAGTGTAGATGAGCAGAAGTAGATGAGTTATCACGAAATGAGGCTGGTTTTTGAAATATAGGCAATAAGTTTTCAAAAGTTTTGCAATCTCTCACATACATATCGATGCAGCCGAAGAGAATTTTTCGGTGAGACCGAGACAAACCAACTCGTTAACAAAACCTTGGCAGTCCTTTCGGTAGGACCGAAAAGAGCTACTCGGTTCCATCGAGTCAGTTCTCATCCTCACAGGAAAGCTTATCGGTGAGACCGATATTTTCGTTTCGGTTCCACATAGATATATTGGGCGGACGACAAAACCCTAGAAAATCCATCTAACTCGAGATTTTGCAGATTTTAGAGGATGGATACATCAGAAAAGCATGGCTTATGGATAAATTTAAGTCCAATGCAAAAGAATCAGAAGGGGAGCGCACTAGAGATCGAATCCGTACCCTAGTTTGGTGCGGATCCTCTACGGCGGCGACAATGGAGTAGATTTCGTCGATGGAGGTGATTGCCAGCGGCGGAGGGGCTCTGGAAGACAAGGGCGATGACCAGGGTTCTCGAGGCGGCAACTTAGGTTTCTGGGGCGCGACGTTGGAGATTGAATTTCAAAGCGTCTGGGTCCACATCATATATACCCTTCACTGTTGGTGATACCGATTTTATGTTTTCGGTGTCACCGAGTTCCACAACTGTCAGCTGACACGGAAACTCATTATAACCTAGAATATGAAATCGGTGTTACCGAGATTAAAAACCAGATCAACCCTAGGCAATCGGTGAGACCGAGATTGTGGTGTTGGTTCCAGCAAGTTGCACTTGGGAGGTTTTAATGGTCAGTCCTTGTCGATACGGAACTCCGAGTGCTCCACACACAGAGGGATCGAAAAGCACTTGTTCAAATTTTGTGATGCAGCATGAATGGAATATGAGGTGAGAAAGCATAGATAGCTAAAGAGTGGTCCTAGGCATTCTTGTCCATCCAATTGGCAAAAGATAAATCAGAAGCCTAGCAACAATTGGATGTCCTCGAATGAGAAAATAAATGCAGAACAACATGCTCACACAATAATATGTCCAAAGAAATCATGAAAAACATGCACAAACACACTAACATCTAAGAAGCACTTGGGCGATGATGAAGTCATCTATATATGAGTATTTGACTTAGGACCCAAGTAAGAGTACTTGAACATAGGTCATACTCATCGTTTAAGCACAAGTGGGGTTACCACTTTTACATAAAGCATTTAATGTTGTCACGTACTAAGAGATGCCTTAACTCAAATCTTAGAGTAAAGCCCCCCCTTAATGTGACATCCCCCCCATAAGAGGGATAAACTAACCTTGGGTTTTGTCGATGAAGACTTCAGGTTGGTGAGGTAGTTGTGGATGCTGAATGTTGATGAAGATCCCAAAGAGTTGGGAGCATCCTTGTTGTTTTCTTACTCTTCTCACCTACATTGGTTAGTCCGAACACACAAGAGAAAAACATAAGGATATCTATGGACATGGAGTGTAGAACATATGTTATGATGTCCATTGATTAGTTGATTACCTTGTCCCTTCTTTACCTTTGAGGGAACGTTGAGTGCAAGAAGTTCTGGCCAATAATGAATGTGAGTGAATTTCATTGGCGAAGTCACCCCTCAAGAACCTTCTAGTTCTTCTTCTTGGGGACCCACATCAAGTTGATGGGGATCCTTGGTATTGAGGTGGCCTTAGTAATAGTTGAGCTTGAAGTAGCCTTGGGAACCCACTCCACCAAAGCTAGGGGTTCATCTTCATGTGAGCCAATGTCCTCTTGAAGCTTGTTCTTGCCCTTGAGCTTGTGGTCTTGTGGTGGAAGGTCATCTTGAATGTTTCTCACCTTGGGAAGAGTATTTTCATACTTCTCCTTTTGAGGAACAAACTTGGGTTTGGGATATTTGACCTTCTTCCCACTCAACTCCATTAGCATTGAAGTAGCCAACACCATGATTCTTCCGATATCCTCCGTGCTTGCATACAATTTCCTCAAATTGCTTACATCTGGCAAGACTCTTGTAGATACCTTTCTCTATAATTCCTTTCCATAAAGCATTTTCTTGCTCAAGTGTAACTCGGCTAAGAGAATCATCATTAGTGGAATCAATAGAACTACTAGAAGCAACATCATTGGGTTTCGCATTTTTATTGTTGCTACTAGATAAAGAACCTTTATTGCCTTTGTTACTAGATTGCTTAGTTTTAACTTGAGGCATGAAAGTAGACAAGAGTAGTCGTTTGGCTAGATAAGATGAGGTCTTCTTTCGGAGATCGTCATTGATAGCTTTGAGAAACTCATGCTCTTGCTCCAAGTTGAGCTTCTCGAAGCGTAGCTTCTCATGAGTTCTCACAAGCTCTCGATGATCTTCAAGAGTAGATTCATGAGATAACTTTAGAGTTTTTAGTTCTTCCGTTAGTTGTTCTATTTTCATCTTATCATCATCAAATGACTCACCTTGACTAGCATGAGAATTATCAAGTTCATTTTGATCAACATCACTAGTTTTATCATAAAGCAAGTCATCATCACAAAGCAAATCATCTTCATCACTATCAAAATAAAGATACTCGGGTTGTGATACCTTGGGACCTTTATCCATGAAGCAACTTCCACTCCCTTCGTTTGGTGAATCAAATAGATCGTAGGAGTTGGTAGTCACTAGAGCAATTCCGGTAATACCATCATCTTGACTATGGTCGGAGTCGGAGTGATAGATTCTCTCAGAGTTGTTGTCGGAGTCAGAGCCTGAAAACCATTCACCAACATGAGCTTGATGTTTTCTTATTGTGTAGCTCTTGGTGTACTTGTCCTTCTTCTCTGAATCTCTACTTCTCCTTGAGTGTCTTCGTTCATAACGATCATCTATACTCCTTCTCTCTCTTTGTGGTGACTCATTTCTTGAGCTTCGTCTTCAAGGTGACTCTTCTCTTCTTTTGTAGGGATCCGTGCACTCATTTGAGTAGTGTCCGGGCTTCCCACAACTTTAGCAATTGCGGTCACGACTTGATGAACACTTCTCTTCATATCGAGTTGGAGTTTCTTTCTTTGCCTCTATTCCTGTAGAACTTGTTGAATTTCTTGACCATGAGGCTTATATCTTCATTGGTGACAAGGTTGTTGCTTGAAGTTGCGAGAGAATCACTTGTGGCTTTTGTAAGCAACATAGACTTGTGATGAATCTCTTCTTCATCTTTGAGTGTCATCTCATGAGCAACAATCCTTCCAATGACTTCCATAGGCTTGAGATATTTGTAGTATGGCATCATTTGGATTAATGTGCACACGGTGTCGTATGTCTCATCCAAAGCTCTAAGTATCTTCTTGATGATGAATTTGTCGGTCATTTCTTCGCTTCCTAAGCCGGCAATCTCATTGGTGATGAGAGCTAGCCTAGAGTACATCTCTGCGACTCCTTCACCATCCTTCATCTTGAACTTGTCAAGCTGACCTTAAAGAACATCTAAATTGGATTCTCTCACAGACTCGGTTCCTTCGTACACATCAACCAAAGTATCCCAAATCTCTTTTGCATTCTCAAGACAGCTGATTTTGCTGAATTCTTCGGGGCATAAGCAGTTGAAGAGAATGTCGCATGCTTGAGCATTGAGTTGCAACATCTTCAATTCATCCGTGGTAGCTTCACGATCCGATTCCCGTCCATCTGTAAAGAACTCACCTTGCAAGCCAACACGAACAATAGCCCAAACGGCGGGGTTATGACCAAGAATATGCATTTTCATTTTGTGCTTCCAACTAGCAAAATTTGTGCCATCAAAGTACGGACCTCTATGGTGATAACTTCCCTCACTAGACGCCATACTTCTCGTAGGTGGTGAGACCTAAGCAATGGAGACCAAAGCTCTGATACCACTTGTAGGATCGAAAGTAAGTCTAGAGGGGGGGTGATTAGACTACTTGACCAATTGAGTTGACAGTTTTCAGCATTTCATGGCAAGTAAAGTACACCCTACAAATGCAAGTCAAAGATTATATAGCAGAGGAAAGTAACAACAAGCATGTATAGAAGGGATAGGGTAGGAAGATCAAATGCATTTGTAGACACGATGATTTTTCCCGTGGTTCCGATAGGTGGCGCTATCATACATCTACGTTTACGAAGTCTTCAACGCACGGAGGGTAACGGTCGCGGGAGTCCACGGAGGGCTCCACCCAAAAGGGTCCACGAAGTAGCAACCTTGACTATTCCATAACGGCTTCCGTCCACGAAGGACTAGCCTCTGTATGGGTAGATCTTCACGAAGTAGGCGATCTCCTTGCCCTTACAAGCTTCTTGGTTCACTCCAAAACACGAAGTAGGAGTCTCCCAAGCGACACCTAACCAATCTAGGAGGCACCACCCTCCAAAAGGTATTAGGCTCGACAATGACGATGAACTCCTTGCTCTTGTGCTTCAAGATGATACACTCCTTAGCACCCAATCACTCTCTCATAGAGTTGGCATGGTGGAAGATATGGTACTGGTTAAAAGCTACTTGGGGAGGCTAGAAATCAAGATCCATATGATTGGAGTGGAAGATCTTGACCTCAACACACGGGTAGTTGGTTCTCTCTCAGAAAATCTGACAGGATAGGTATGGAATAGTTCTGAGTGCTTCTCTTTCAAGTAGGTGGTTTGTTAAGGGGTATATATAGGGATCCCCAAAAATCCAACCGTTACACACAAAATGACCAACTCGGTGACACCGATGTGTTAATCTCGGTGGTACCAAAGTGACCAAAAGTTGGCAACGGTTGAATCTCGGTAAAGCCGGTATAGGAAACTCGGTTGCACCGATAAGGTGACCAACGGTCAGATTTCCAATCTCGGTGACACCGATCCAACATTCTCGATGGGACCGAAAATTTGAATTTTCGTAACAGAAAGCTGGCGACCTAAACTCGGTGGCACCGGTATGGAATCGGTTATACTGAAGTGGCTAGGGTTTGGCTTGAGTCTGTCTAGGTTCTGGAATTGGTGGCACCAAAGTGGGAAAGTTGGTTGCACCGATTTTGAGTATTGGGTATAGAACAGACTTTGGTGGGAGAGTTTATGGATGTTTTTTTGGCGACTATCACTTGTGCATGTTTGAGCAGATTGTTCACCAACAAAACCTTACCCCCTTTGAATAGTATTGGCTTTCCTATGGACTCAAAGTTATTTCTCACAAATATAAAATGTAGAGTCCTTTTGCTTGAAGCTTGGCCAACCTATTTCCTTGAATCTTGGGGTTTCTCCACAATCTACTTTTGCCAATGCTATCATTGAACATTTCCTCAAATTTACTTGGTGGAGAAATTAGTTCAATGACTTATATGCTGTTATTAATTACCAAACCCACCAAGGTGGACCCAGGCCAGAAGCGGCCAATGGCTGGGCCGGCCGTCAGCGACCATGAGGGGGAGAGAGAGAGCACGAGAGAGGGAAAGATAGGCCAACAGGTGGGGCCCACCTATTGTATACTTCTCCCACCTTGGGACAGAGAGGGGAGAGGGTCATCGGCAGTGGCACAGGGCACGACAACGGTAGGCAACGGAGGTAATGGGCCCGGGGAGGTGTTGCCATTCCAGGGGAGGTGGAAGGGCGGCCTGAGGTGACCGGAGTCACCGGCGGCGAGCCTCCATGGTGGAGGTGTCTTCGGGAGGTGGTTGCCAGGGCTATTTGGGGCTGTAAAGAAGACGGAGAGAAGGGGGGATTACATTAGAATGCGGAGGGAGGAGCAACCGAAGAGAGAGGAGGTCCGGAGGGGCTCTGTACCTGGAGATCGACGGTGAGATGGCCGCGGCGATCGTCGGGTCGATCCCGAGCACAGAGGCAACAAGGGCTCTCAAGGGGGGCTCAGGGTGGTTGCTTGGGTGAGGAGAGAGAGAGACCAGAGGGGAGAGAGGGGTCCGGGAGGCCCTTTTATAGCGGGGGTGCAAGTCCACCAATGAGACGTGGCTGAGGCCAGAGGGAGAGGGAGGCTGCGGGACTACGACGAGCGGGAGCAAGGGAGGGAGAGAAGGGCGCGCGTGCGAGCTCGCGCATTGGCCGGCTCGGGCGGCATCGGGCATGCACGAGAGGGGGTCGCAGGAGGGAGAGAGAGGAGGGGGCCGACCGCGTAGCATGTCACGGACGTCGAGGGCGCCTCGGGGAACACGCAGGGGAACCCCAAGGCGGTCGGGGCCATGCAGTGGCCAATGGCTACAGTGCCTGTTGGCATTGTAGCGCTCTTCAGAGCACGCGTTTGGCATGCCACGGCATGCCAATGGTGTCTTCTGCGTGTCCTGCTTTGTCTAGGGGATCTAGGGGGGTTTAACAATGGAAAATAGGGCATTGGATGCTCTAGAGTGCCTTAGGAGAGAAGGAAAGCTGAGAGAGAGGGCGAAAAACTACTGTCCAGAGGGTAAATGGGGGGGTTTACCCCACTTACCCATAGAGCCTTGGACAGGAAGAGTTACTGGAGGCAACTAGTAACTCAGAGGGGTTGTGGTAAAAAGTTGGGGGAGAGGGTAAAAGGGTAAGGGGTGGAAATGGTGGTTTTACCATTTCACCAGAAGGTGTTTGATAGAGTTTTAGGCAATAAATATTTACCATCTCACTGAGATATTCAACATGGTCAAGGGCTAGGTCAAAATGAGAGGATTCACCAAGTTTGAGCTCAAGTGGGAAAAGCTGATAATGGAAACTTGATAAACACTAGAAATTAACAGAATCAGGTTTTTGTAGATCTAGTGATGCTAGGCATTTACCCTTGGTGCACCACTTAGTGTAGCATCACTATTTGTTCATTAGAGCATGCCCACAAAGTTTGAGCTCAAGGGGAGACACTTCACAATGTAGAGTTGCTCAAATTTGAATCTTAACTGGAAGGGTTTTGGGATGGTTTGATGAACCAAATAATCTTGCATTGAGATGAAACTTTGCAAGATCATCACTCATTATAGTGTTGACTTGCTGGAATTTTCCTGGAATTTATTGAGAATATTTCTTATAGAAATATTTCAAAATCTTGATTTGAAGAGAAGGGGTTTTGAGGGGGTTACCCATGATTTTATCATGCCCTTGTGTTGAAACTCATATATATGGAAAATATATGTCCACTGAGTTTCCCTAAATTTTCTCAAATATTTTCAAAGCATTTAAATAATTTTACCCTATGAAAAACCATTTCTGGCCTTAAGAAAAAGTCTTTAAATAAAATATAAGAATAATATTTAAAAATAATATTTTGTGGTTTTTGAAAGTCTTATATATAGTAGGTTTGAAATAAGGTCTTTGGGGAAGAAGAATCCACCCAATTTGAGGAATTGCAGTGCAAACCTCATTTCAGGGGGTTTTGAAAACATAATTTGAATAAATCATTTTTGGTTAAAACAAAATTTGATAAAATAGTTTTTGGCCACTATTCACATGGCATGATCATTGGTCAAGAGGTTTGAGACCAGGAAGATGAATATGAAGTGGAATAGAATCTAGGAGTGCCATGTAACACAATCAACAAGCAAGCAAACATCATTGCAAACAGGCAGAAGCACTTTGAAAATGTTTTAGTTGGCTCCAAATTTTATAAACCAAAACATATCAAGGTGATACAAACACAATGTGTGACAATAAACCAGAGGGTTTCATTCATAGAGGCAAGTTGACTCATCTAGGGTTTTAGGTCAGACGATGTCAAGGTAGATCAACTCTGTAATTCTCATCCACATCAATACAATCAAGTAGGACGTAGGGTTTTACCTCCACAAGAGGGCCCAAACCTTGGTAAATAACGTCTCATTCGTGCCCTATTACCCATTGATCCAAGTTTCACACCTCGGGACCCCCTACCCGAGATTCACCGGTTTTGACACTGACATTGGTGCTTTCATTGAGAGCTCCATTGTGAGATCACTAGAAGGGTTGATGGCTCGCTTAAACATCAGCGATCAAGACTGCAATGGGGACACCTTCATCCCTATGTGGGTTTTCCCGTTTGGTAGCATCACGCTGCGTGCCGATCCCACCAGCCATCTTGGCCGGATTGGAAGCTTCGTCCCCGGTCAAGATATCAGGTTCGGTAATCTAAAATCTGTTGGGGAACGTTGCATGGGAAAAAAACTTTTCCTATGCACACGCAAGATCTATCCATGGTGATGCATATCTACGAGAGGGAGAATAGATCTATATACCCTTGTATATCGCTAAGCGGGAAGCGTTAAGAATCACGGTTGGTGTAGTCGAACGCCTTCGCGATCCAAATTACTAGCCGACCCGCTATCCGATCACGATCCGTCCCGATCTAGCGTCGAATGCATGACACCTCCGCGTTCACCACACGTACAACTCGATGATGATCTCCGCCTTCTTGATCTAGCAAGAGGCATCCGAGTGGTAGATGAGTTCTTTAGCAGCACGACGGTGATGGTGGAACTATTCTAGTAGGGCTTAGCCTAAGCACTGCCGAATCTAGAGGGAGACGATTTAGTGGGGAGAGAGGGCTGCACCGTGGCTTAACGTTTAGTGCGGCTGCCCTCTCTCCGCTCCAATACATATAGGAGGGAGGGGAGGGGCCATTGCCCCTTGGGTTTCCCCTAGAAGTCGGCCAAAGGAGGAAGTGGAGGAGTCCACCTCCAGTCCTACTCCAAGTAGGATTCAAATCCTACTTGGAAACCCTTCTCTCACTTGGGTCTTTTTCCTTTTCCCCCACCTTAGCCGCATGGGCCCTTAGGGGCTGGCTTGACAAGACCACCAAGGGCTGGTGCTCCACTCCTAATGCTCATGTGGCCTCCCAGCATGGGTGGCCCCTCCCGATGGCCTCCCGGCACCACTGGTACCCTACCGGAAATACCCAAAAATTTTCGGTGACCAAAACAGGACTTCCTCTATATCGATCTTTACCTCCGGACCATTCCATAGCTCCCCATGACGTCCGAGATCTCATCCGGGACTCCAAACAACCTTCGGTCACCACCATGCATAAATCAATACTATCGAAACGTCACCGAACATTAAGTGTGCACACCCTACGGGGTCGAGAATTATTTAGACATGATCGAGACACCTCTATGGTCAATAACCAAGAGCGGGACCTGGATGCCCATATTGTTTCCTACGTATTCTAGAGAGATCTTTATTGGTTGAATCTCTATGTCAATGATTCAGTTAATCCCGTACGTTGTTCCCTTTGTTCTGCAGTATGTTACTTGACCAATATTCGATCATCGGTATCTCTATACCTAGTTCAATCTTGTTACGGTAAGTCTCTTTACTCGTTCCGCAATACCGCATGAGTAACACTTTAGTCACTTTGCTTGCAAGGCTTTCTGTGATGTTGTGTTACCGAGTGGGCCTTGAGATACCTCTCCGTCACACGGAGTAACAAATCTATGTCTTGATCTATACCCACTCATCAGAAACATTTAGAGATACATGTAGAGCATATTTATAGTCACCCAGTTACGTTGCAACATTTGATACACACAAGGTATTCCTCCGGTGTTAGTGAGTTGCATGATCTCATGGTCATAGGAACAAATACTTGTCATGAAGAAAACTATAGAAATAAACTAACATGGTCATATGCTCCGTTCATAGTTTGGATCATGTCCATTGTCGGCGTTCTGGGAACGGGGGTACCTAAAGCTGCCTGCCTGCAGCCGAGGGCATGGCCCACCACATCAGCTAGGAAGGGCCTAGCGAGACCGCACTAAAGACAAGGCCCTCGTGAGGGCCCTAAGCTCGCGAGGAAGAGGAGCACCAAGACCAGTGAGGGATGGGCCTCTTCCGCCCCCCTTTGGAGCAGAGGGCCTCCTCAACCCCCCCTCCGGAGCGGTGGAGATTTCTATGGAGCACTTCGCCTTGGGAGGCCAAGGATGACGCTAGGTGGGACAGGCTAGCCTGAGCGAGCCAGGCGGTATAGTTTCCCCTTCGGTGCAAAGGGAACAAGGACATACACGGGTTCCCAAAGAGCCCCCCAAAGGTTTCCATTCTGGTGCACTAAGACCAGGATCACGAGCCCAGAAGGAGGGATGTCATCGCCAAGCCCACCGTTGCATCATCAAAAAGTACTTTGCAGGCAAAGACCACCTTTCATCAGGATAAAGATGTACTACTGTCTCCCTTCGAATTTGGCCGCTCTGGGATCCCTTACCACCATAGCAATAAGGGAAGAGGACCCGATCCACGATAAATAGAGGCAAGACTACAGAAGAGAGGCTACACCACGAGAGCACCGTCACGAGGTGATGCACCACTTCACTAGTTCATCCACCAACCTCCTCGTGAGGTAATCCACCAAAGCAGGAGTAGGGTATTATGCTTTGCGGCGGCCTGAACCTGGGTAAATTGAATTGGCCACCTTCTTCCTCGGCATCATGCGAATTCGTCGTGAAAATCATCGTGTAGTGAGCTAGGTGGGGTGAGGCTGCTGGGGATCTTCGCACACACCCGTGTGTCCGAACTTCTTTGGGTTTTGCGAAGCCCGAGATCTGACATTTGGCGCACTAGGTAGGGAGCATGTCAAAGTCTCCCTCAAGCCTCACTCTTCCCTTGCTACGCTGCTCCGATGGCCACCGCCCAACAAGCTTCCTCCGGCCATGACAGTTCCAAATTCACCAACCACATCGCTGTTGACTGAGACCCACACCCCAGTAGCATGACGCTAGGCGGTCAGTATAAAGCCACCAGTTTCCTCTCCACCATCTTCACCCCCTACGCCGTCCAAGCACACGGCGGACGGGCGGCGCCCGCAGCACCGACGTCGCGTTGTACCTACGTGGGAGACCTCAACACATGATACACTGCTAATGGCAAGCAAGATACTTGTCCATCGCCTGACACATGGGGACTTCGACGCATGGGAAGACCACATCGCTGAGCAGATCGCCGTCGCTCGGAGGGCCACTTCCCATCACCCTTCTTCGCAGCCTCAGGCTTTAGGCGCCGAGGGCTTGTTCGCCACGCTTGCCACCCAGCCCGCCGGCGTCGTGCCCCTCAGGTCCCAGGCGGGCCCGAGCGAGGCCCGCCGCATGTTGTGCTCCTTCTCCTCCAAATTCCGGTGACCGGTTTAGGGGCGCAACCCGGCCCCATCGATGGAGCGCACAGAGGAAACAACAGGGCGCCCCGCGCACACACCGACTCGCACTCTCATACCCCTATGGACCGTCAACAATCTGGGCCGACCAGGTTGGAGCGCACCAATCAACGCAGGGAGCAAGCGGCTCAGGTGTCCAGACAAGCAAGCAACCACGGCGAACGCGCATATGATCACCAAGGAAACAATCCACGTCAAGCAACACGCAGCCCACCCAACGGCGGTGGAAAAGGTAAGCAACATTGGGCTGAGGCCCACCACAGGAGGGTCTACGGGTTGCGTTGACATGGCGCCGCCCCACCGCCGCCTAGAGGGGCCATCCTCGACACCCCGCAGGATGGCTCAGGAGAAGAACATGGCCCTCATGTAGAGCCCTATATACCAAGTTATGTCATGTCTGTGGACGGTGAGATGGATCAGGCACCTCCCGCTGGCGCCTCCCACTCCCGCCTCCCGCTGGTACCCTGGCGTCCTCCCCGAGCCAGTCCTGGGGGCTTCCATCGATGGAGCTCTTGGCCTGGACAATGGGAGTGGGAGGAAGAGGGAGGAAGTCCCCGGACCCGCGAGGGCGCGGTGCGAGCTAACGCCCATGCAAGCATGCAACACGAAGCCAAGCCCTAAGTCCTTAGGAGCAACGGCCTAAGGGGGCGCAGCAGGATACAAGTGGAGCCTCGGGGTGCAAGGCCTTGCCAGGCCTCCAAGGCGCTGTCCGTCCGTCGTCTGGAGGCCTCATGAGGTGCCTTCATTGACAAAACACCTCTATGGTTGCGTCGGGTGCATTGTGCTCATGTTTGGGCCGCGGGAGCGCACTCCCTCGGCTATGTGACAAACAATGCATCTGAGCTTGGGTCATAGAAGCACGCAACCGAGCAGAAATGCATGGGATGGCTCTTAACGTAGTTGGGAGCAACCGGGCCGTGCGCTTGGGGGCTTGCCCAGCTATCTACACCCGTGACACTATCACGTAATAATGAGTGGGATGTATACGCTCGGAGCCCCCCGAGGACACGGAGGGTTTCCATCCCATGCCCAAGTGGAAGCCCCATGCTCCGCGCAGGCAGACAACACTGCCCTCCAATGGCTATGCCCATGCAACATGGATGCGCTACGCTCCGTGCTGGGGGAAGATGAAGACGAAGACTAGCTTAGGTTCCAGAAGCGGTAGTTGCTTGCTTCTTTTTTGGTGTTCGGATTTCTACTTTTTGGAATGAAGTTTGGGAATTTCGGAACTCTACTTTTAAAGAAAAAAGGGGATGGGGACTTTTCTCTCATCATTCTCTCTCTTTTTTGGGTCTTGGAATCTCTTTCTCTAAGTTGATGTTTCGCAAGGGCCCACTGCTCCGACCCACCCTGAGCTTCCTCGGAGCAGGCCAGTAAGGCCCTGTCGCCTCAGGAGCTTCCATCTTTGGGCGGTCGACCCCCGCTCGGGGGCGCCGACCATGGTGCGACAATACACATGGAGCCTCGGAAGGCTCGAGTGAAACCTGAGGCACCAGCCGATAGGACGCTATGGGTGTCGATCGAGCGTCAACGGGGGCACCAAAGCAATACGCCTCAGGAGCCTTCCCGCTAATATATCCCATCACCCCTTGATGTCGTCGTGGTGATCTGGTTAGTGTCGGTGTCAAAACCGGTGAATCTCGGGTAGGGGGTCCCGAACTATGAGAATATAATCGATGGTAACAGGAGACAAGGGAGACGATGTTTACCTAGGTTTGGGCCGTCCTATGGAGGTAATACCCTACGTCCTACTTGTTTGTATTGATGATGTATAGGTTACAGAGTCGATCTACCTCGAGATCAAAGAGCTAAGCCCTCAATGAGTTGTCTCTGTTTACAACCTAAAACCCTTCGGCTTATATAGGCGCTGAGGGTACCTAGGGTTTACATGTGGTCGGTTACACGCCGAAGGAAAAAACATGCCTACCTACGGTCATCCACTTGGAGGACACGCCATGGCTCCTTGAAGCTTCCACCCTGGTGACAGGGCCCTTGATCATCCAATGCTCACCTAGCAGGCCATACAGTCCGGCCCATAAGAAACAGGTCGGCTATTCGAGGACCCCATAATCCAGGACTCCCTCAGTAGCCCCCGGACTAGCCTTCAAGGCCGATGAATATTCAGATAATCTTCGCGTGTCATAATCTTTGGCTTGCAAGGCAAGTCCCCGCCTCCTTCTTGTTCGGCAACAGACCAGCCATCGATGAAATCCCAAGCGTCACGAGCTTGCTAGGTCCAATATAATCACCACCAGCGTTCCTCGATTTTCGCGTGTCGTGGGGAGGCGGGTGGTTTAGTGCTTTTTTACATTGTTTCCCTTCCGCAATGGAGGCACCACCCATTTAAACAAATAGAATCATGGTTTAGACCACATCCTCCTCCCCCCATCGGAAAAAACTCCTAGCGGAAGATCACCACAAAAAACAAGGCGAGCGCCCCTAGCTCTTCCTCACGCCCCTACGCCTCTCATCCCGAGGACTGGACCAGTTGTTCCTTATAAATCCTGCAACTGCGCAATCTGGAGACCCAGGGGTAGCTCACTTCTTGGATCTGGCGGTGATCCGCGCAGGTTTATCCTCCTACAATAAGCAAGTTTTCTCAGAAATTTTCCCCAATCCACAAAGGGGGCATGCGTATGCTTCGTACCCTTTCTTCTGTGGGGTCTCGGATTCCCCATTCACCCGTTGTTGAGAGGATTACTAGAGTTTGACGGTATCCAGCTCCACCATCTTACCCCAGGGTCTATCCTACATATCTCAGGCTGCGTCGCCCTTTGCGAGATGTTCCTGGGCTGCGAGGCACATTTTGAGTTGTGGAGGAAGTATTTCTGGCTTGTCCCTCGAACTCTGGACAAAACAATCCTGGAGGTCGGTGGAGCCGAAGCATGCCGCATAGCTGGGATGGGGTATCCGGTGGGAACACTGGAGGTGTCGGAAGAATGGTCTTTAGAATGGTTTTATATCGAAGACATTCCGCTGTTCGATCCACCTCGGAGGCGTCGGCATGAGTACTCCGACGCCCCCTTGAAGAAAAGGTACAACTACGGCCGAAGAGTTCGTCCCAAGAGGACAACGTTGAAGTGCAACGCTTGGCGGCCCAGGTGAGGATACTTTCCCACTATAACTTGTCCATGATCGACGTCATGATCGCCGGAATCACCCGAGGTGTACAACCTCTTCAACATAGGATACACTCCTTGTGGCATTACAATGGGACAAGTGAAACCACACACTCCCAAAGACTAGACCCTGCCAATCAGGCAGCATTGGTCGCCGCACTTGTCGACCTATACAAAGGGGAGAAAGAAGACTTTATTCAGCAGTCGACCAAGGAGGGATATTCAAGCCACAACCCCATCGAATGGGAAAGCCTATAACCTCTATGAACATGGTTCGGGTTTCCATTTTGTCCCTCCTTTGACCAAAGTCTTTAACTTTATGTGATCAGGACTGGACAAGCTTCGTCGAGATAGTGAACTATCTGGCTCCTCAGCTCGAATACTATTCCCATGATGATGATCCAGGCTTTCATGAGCACCAGGATCTTTCAATTGAGTTTGAAGACGGGGTCTTTTACTAGGAGAGTCTCGACCGATCCAAGGTGGCTATCATAACCGATTATCCTGGATCGTTTCCTTCTCCTGCAATGAACAAGAATATGAAAAACTCGTCGCGCGAAAGGCAAGCATTCTCCAATACCCCAAGTGCACCGGCTCCTCCTCCCAAGCGTCGTCGATCCATGCGTCACACATCAGCAATAGCATTAGTGCCCTGATTGGAAAGCAACAAGGATCCGACAAACGAGCTGGTTGTGAGGACGAGTCCGTCTACTCGCTCAACACAAAGGTATTTTGTTCTGCTGTTTTTATTATTATCACAACTGATAGATCCTCAGAGCAGATTTTATATCAAAATTCATAGGCGAGAATCTCAGCCTTCCCTTACGGAGGAGGTTGCTAGGGTGTCCAGGGAAGCTCAAAATTGCAGAGCTTCAACTCATGCTCAATCTGCTACAGAGGTTCCCATGGGCAATCCGGCCCCTGCCAATTCTGGTGATGCTATGTCCGTTACCAAATCCGAAGTAGGAAGTACCATGAATCATCGGCGGCATCGAGAGGCCCTGCGTCACCCAGTTTTGTCCGATCAGGAGTTCTGTGCTCTACGCATAGTGGACGCGCACATCGGTGCTGCCCGAGATGGGTTCGAAGAAGCTATGAACTTAATATTGTCCAACCTAGAGGTAAATAATCGGTTTTATAGAGTCCGTACATTCATGTAAACCTAGTAACTCCCGAGCCTTATATTGGTTGGAATGACCGAATTAAGGATCCTTGTGTTGTTTTATTGCTAATGTAGGCATCGAAAAAGCAGAGCGAGCAACTGGCCAAGTAGCTAGAAGATAGCCGAGCACATGTGGAATCTGTGAAGGACGAAATGGAGCAAGTAAAGAGCTTTACTCAGGAGGCACATGGTGATTATATTTGTGCTGCTAATGTTAGTATATTCCCTGTGCTGGCGCAAGGATACTCTTTAGCAGCCGAATTAGTAGGGCAAATGCAAAAAGATTTGGATGCAGCCCGAGAATCTTAGCGATACGCCAAGTCCCAGCACGAGGCCGACTTTCGTTATTTTAACCGTCTCCGGGCATAGAATAAATAAGAGGATGAAGAAATTGAGAGTTTGAAAACTCAATTGACCCAGGCCCAAGAAGAGGACCAGAAACTGTAGAGGGGCTTGTTCGGTAAGTGTGATTCTAGCATCAACAAGTATTTCTTATAGATGCAGTATAATAAGGATGCCTTTGCCTCGTGTATAGGTCTCCTGTCTGGCGACTTGAACAAGAGATCGGATTAAACTGGGAAATCTTCTGAAGGAGCTTTCCTCTCTTCATGAGCGTGCTCGCAAGGCTATGAAAAGAATGGTAAAGGCGCAATGGCCTACCGAGCATCCTCAGGAGGGAATGACCAAACTAATCGATGGATTCAAGGGAGCCCGAAGTAGATTCAAGCCGTGGAAGACATCGACTTGCCAGGAAGGAGCACGGGAGGCTTGGGCGATGATCAAGACCCGCTATACTAGACTTAACCCCAAGCATATGGTTTGGGTTGGGCCAGTAGGGTCAGACGGACAAGAAGTGCCGCTCCACCTGGTGTACGACCAAGTTATGCCTGCCGCTCACCTGTCGCAAGAAAATTGCTCCTTGTACGCTATAATCAACAATCTCAATCAACAGCTGAATGTATGATTATTATATGTAACTATGTACTAATAACTGAGTAACTATGTAAACTTTGTCTTAACCGGCCATTGCCTTCTGCCTCCCGTTCGAAGATCTTAGGAGTGTTCCTCTTAATTTATCACCCTAGAGGAATGGATTATATTCGGGGAACCAGGCAATCCAGCTATTTGGTGCAAACAGACAGAAAGCACACAGGAAGATATGTTATGTTACTCCTTAGCGTAAGAAACATCTTCCAAAGATAATAGTACCTCTATCAATACCTTCCTTCGGGGTTCTACATAGATCGTAGGTAGAAGGCCGCAAACTGCTAGTATGCAGCTAAGGGCTAGTTAGATAGGAGAAGCCCAAGTAGTGGTGGTAACAACCATAGTAGTCTTAATTGCTTCCGTCACCGTTGACCAATTGTCTACTTAAGATAGCTACCTTTAGGCTTCACCTGTCTGAGGTACGTGTCCGGATGACCCCGTCATAACAATCGCATAGGTGCTCCCTTTACCATCTAGCCGAACAATTGGGAACACAGAGGGTAATCACAGGAGCAAGGCAACCCAGCTGGGCAAAGTCTTAGTTCGCATTGAGGCATATGATGGCCTAAAGCACAACAAAGGAAACATCTGTACATAAGAAGTGTGAATGAATGCTTATAACATAAAAGAGTCGGCTTCCGAAAGAAGCCCCCAGGTGTTGCGTTTAGATTTGACACTTAAAGGTGTAAGCCGAAAATATCAGTACAAGATTGACGAGACGAACATAGGGACAAAGGGCAAAAAGTTCAATCCTACCAAATAGCAGAGTGGGAGGGGAAGAAAAAGGGAGAAAAAGGAAAAACAAAAGGGTAAAGAGTGTGACGACACCGGTTTATCCATAGAAGCACCCAAGACGAACTGCATTCCATGGGTTTGGTTCAAGGCGGTTGTCCGACGAGTTCCGAAGGTTGTAAGCTCCTCCCATGAGTACTTCGTTGATTATGTAGGGGCCCTCCCATTTAGGGTTGAGTTTATGCTTCTGGTTCTCCAGGAGCCATAGGACGAGTTCGCCCATGTTGTACGCTTTTGGCCGGACCTGCCTACTATGGTAACGTCAGGCCTGCTGTTGATAAAAAGTAGAGCGAGCCTGAGCTATGTCGCGCTCTCCTTCTAAGGCGTCCAGGTCATCCTGCGGATCTAACTCGGACACCTTTTCATCATACATGCGCACTCTTGGTGCGTCATGAATAATGTCAGAGGGGAGGATTAATTCTGCCCCATAAACCATGAAGAACAACGTGTATCCCGTTGATCTATTCGGGGTGGTGCTCAGTCCCCATAGAACGGAGTCGAGTTCCTCCACCCGATGACAGTCGGACTCGTGAAGAGATCAGACCAAATATTGCTTAATTCTGCTCATGATGAGGCCGTTTGCTCATTCAACTTGTCTGTTGGTCTAGGGATGATACACTGATGCGTAATCAAGCTTTATGCCCATCTTTGCGCACCAGTGTTTGACCTCTTGGGCCATGAAGTTGGATCCATTATCCGTTATTATACTGTGCGGGACACCATAACAGTGTATGACGCCGGAGTTAAAGTCGATTACTGGTCCGGACTTGGCCGATTTGACAGGTTTTGCCTCTATCCATTTGGAGAACTTTTCAACCATGACCAGTATATATTTATTCTTCTTGGGCACCTGTTTAAGGGGTCCGATCATGTCCAGCCCCTAGACCGCGAAAGGCCAGGTAATCGGGATAGTATGAAGAGCTATTGCGGGCATGTGACTCTGATTTGCAAAAGGTTGTCACCCCATGCAGTATTTGACAAGTGTTTGGGCGTTCACCCGATCAGTGGGCCAAAAGAAACTAGCTCGGAAGGCCTTGCTAACGAAGGCTCTTGCCGCAGCATGGTGGCTGCCCATTCCTGCGTGGACTTTGGCTAGGATCTGTCATCCTTCCTCCTCAGATATGCACCGCTGTAATATTCCAGTTATGCTTTTCTTGTATAACTCCCCCTCGTGTACTTTGTAGGCTTTTGATCGCCGAACTATGCGCCACGCCTGTGTCTGATCGTCGGGGAGTTCCTTGCAAAGAAGGTAGGTGAGGAAGGCCTCGGTCCATGGAGCGATTACTGCCATGACCTCATGAGCCGAAGGCGTTTCATCCATTACGAAGCCGCTGATGATTTGGTCGTCTTGTTCATTTATAGGGGAAACAACCTCCTCCACCATATTTAGACCGGTGCCCCTATGATCGTCATGCCAAACCACCGATGGTTTAATTAGCCGTTCCAGGAAACTGTTTTTAGGATAGGGTCATGCTTAGCCCCATGCGGGCCAGTATGTTAGCGGCTTGGTTGTTATCACGAGCGACATGGTGGCATTCCAACCGATCGAACCGTGTGGATATTTTTAGGACGACATTTCTGTATGCCGCAATCTTCTGGTTTTGGGCTTCAAATTCGCCATTTATTTAGGAGATGGCCAAGATGGAGTCTCCCCGTACCTCTAGGCATTGCATTCCCATTGATACTGCTATCCAAAGAACATGCAAGAGTGCTTCATATTCGGCTGCATTGTTGGAGTCGCCATACATGATGTGCAACACGTCTCGCACGTTGTCGCCTGTGGGGGATGTGAGGATAACCCCAACCCTGAGTCCGGCCAGGGTTTTAGATCCATCAGTGTAAATTGTCCATTGGGAATATGTACTATATTCCTTGTGGAGCTCGGACTCTGTCCACTCAGCCAGAAAGGAGCGTGGCTTGTATGTTATTTCAAAAGGAAGGAGCTCAATAGCCCACTTGGCTATGCGGCCGGTGGCGTCCCTATTGTTGATTATATCAATCAGGGGTACTTCGGATGCCACCATTACCGCACACTCTTGGAAGTAGTGTTTGAGTTTCCATGATGCCATAAATACTGTTTAGGCTATCTTCTGGTAGTGAGGGTATCAGGACTTGCACCGCGTAAGTACTTCTAACATGTAATAGACCGACTTCTGTGTCCGGAATTTGTGTCCCTCCTCCTCTCATTCGGTGATGAGTGAGTATGGGATTGCTTGCAAGCAGTGTTTTAATTTCCTCTAACGTAGGTGCTGCTTCATTGGTCCATTCAAAATTGTTGATCCTTTTGAGCAGCTTATAGAGTGGAAAGACTTTTCTCCAAGGCAGGAGATAAAACATCTTAACGCCGCTACGCAACCAGCCAACCTCTGGACATGCTTTAGCTCTGTGGGAATTGCAAGTTTTAATAGAGCGCGAATCTTAGACGGATTCGCTTCTAGTCCTCTATGGGAGATGATGAATCCGAGCAGTTTACCGGCAGGAACTCCGAATACATTTTTTTTGTGGATTGAATCGTATGTCTTACTCGCGTAGTCTGGCAAAGGTTTGTTGTAGGTCATCGATCAACTGGCTGTCATGTTTCATTTCGAGAGATAAGTCTGCATTATGCACTGGTACATGGCATCATGTTAAAGCAGAATGACACGTAGGGGGTGATGAAATTGGTAGCCGCTTGGTCGGATTCCTTCATTTTGATTTTATGGTATCCGTAATAGGCATCGAGGAAACACAACGAGTCATGTTTGGCTATGATGTCAATGTTCTGGTCTATGCATGGTAAGAGGAAAGGATCCTTAGGGCATGGCTTCTTAAGGTCTTTGAAGTCGACACACAGCCGCCAGGATCTATTCTTCTTTGGTACCATCACCAGGTTTGCCAACCATTCGGGGTGCTCAATATCCCAAATGAATCTGGCCTCTAGCAGTTTAGCTAATTCTTCACCCATAGCTTGGCGGCCCAGGTGAGGATACCTGCCCACCATAACCTGTCCATGATCGATGTCATGACCGCTGGAATCACCCGGTGTGTACAGCCTCTTTAACAGATGATACACCCCTTGTGGCATTATAACGGGAGAAGCGACACCACACACTCCCGAAGACTAGACCCAGCCAATCAGGCAGCATTGGCCACCGCACTTGCCGACCTATACAAAGGGGAGAAAGAAGACTTTATTCGGTGGTCGACAAGGAGGGATATTCATTTTGTCCCTCCTTTGACCAAAGTCCTTAACTTCATGTGATTAGGAGTAGAGAAGCTTCGTTGAGATAGTGAACTATCTCGCTCCTCAGCCCGAAGACTATTCCCATGATGATGATCCAGTTTTTCATGAGGACCCGGATCTTTCAATTGAGTTTGAACATGGGTTGTTTTACTAGGAGAGTCTTGACCGGTCCAAGGTGTCTATTATAGCCGATTATCCTGGATCGTTTCCTTCTCCTGCAATGAACAAGAATATGAAAAACTCGTCGCGCAAAAGGCAAGCATCCTCCAATGCCCCAAGCGCACCGGCTCCTCCTCCCAAGCATCGTCGAACCATGCATAGCACATGGGCATAAACAGTAGTGCCCGGATCGGAAAGCAACAGGGATCGGACAAATGAGCCGGTTGTGAGGACGATTCTGTCTACTCGCTCAACCCAAAGGTATTTTGTTTGGCTATTTTTTTATTATCACAACTGATAGATCCTTAGAGCAGATTTTATATCGAAATTCATAGGCGAGAATCTCAGCCTTCCCCGCCCAAGGAGGTTGCCAGGGTGTTTGGGGAAGCTCAAAATTGCAGAGCTCAACTCATGCTAAACCTGCTACAGAGGTTCCCATGGCCAATCCGGCCCCTGCCAATTCTGGTGATGCTATGTCCGTTACCAAATCCGAAGTAGGAAGTGCCATGAATCATCGGCGGCATTGGGAGGCCCTGCATCACCCAGTATTGTCCGAACAGGAGTTTTGTGCTCTACGCATAGTGGACGCGCACATCGGTGCTGCCCGAGATGGGTTCGGAGAAGCTATGAACTTAATATCGTCCAACCTAGAGGTAAATAATCGGTTTTATAGAGTCCGCACACTCATGTAAACCCAGTAGCTCCCGAACCTTAAATTGGGTTGAATGACCGAATTAAGGATCCTCGTGTTGGTTCATTGGTAATGCAGGCTTCGAAGTAGCAGAGCGAGCAACTGGCCAAGTAGCTAGAAGATAGCCGAGCACATGTGGAATCTGTGAAGGACGAAATGGAGCAAGTAAAGAGCTTTACTTGGGAGGCACATGGTGATTATATCTGTGCTGCTAATCTTAGTATATTCCCTGTGCTAGCGTAAGGATACTCTTTAGCAGCCGAATCAGTAGGGAAAATCTAAAAATATTTGGATGCAGCCCGAGAATCTCAGGGATACGCCGAGTCCCAGGATGAGGCCGCCTTTCCTGTTTTTAACCGTCTCTAGGCAGAGAATAAATAACAGGACAAAGAAATTGAGAGTTTGAAAACTCAATTGACCCAGGCCCAAGAAGAGGACCAGAAACTATAGAGGGCCATATCCGGTAAGTGTGATTATAACATCAACAAGTATTTCTTATAGATGCAGTATAATAAGGATGCCTTTGCCTCATGTATAGGTCTCCTGTTTGGGCGACTTGAAGAAGAGATCGGATGAAACTGGGGGAACCTTCTGAAGGAGCTTTCCTCTCTTCATGAGCGTGCTCGGAAGGCTATGAAAAGAATAGTAAAGGCGCTATAGCCTGCCGAGCAACCTCCGGAGGGAATGACCAAACTAATCGATGGATTCAATGAAGCCCTAAGTAGATTCAAGTCGTGGAAGACATCGACTTGCTAGGAAGGAGCACGGGAGGCTTGGGAGATGATCAAGACCCGCTATACTGGACTTAACCACGAGCATATCGTTTGGGTTGGGCCAGTAGGGACCGACGGACAAGAAGTGCCACTCCACCTAGTGTATGACCAAGTTATGCCTGTAGCCCATCTATCGCGAGAAGATTGCTCCTTGGACGCTATAATCAACAATCTCGATCAACAGCCGAATGTATGATTATTATATGTAACTATGTCCTAATAACCGAGTAACTATGTAAACTTTGTCTTAACCGGCCATCGCCTTCGGCCTCCTGTGCGAAGAGCTCAGGAGTGTTCCTCTTAATTTATCACCCTAGAAGAATGGATTATATTTGGGGAACCAGGCAATCCGTCCATTTGGTGCGAACAGACAAAAAGCTCACATGAAGATATGTTATGTTACTCCTTAGCGTAAGAAACATATTCCAAAGACAATAGTACCTCTATCGATACCTTCCGTCATGGTTCTACGTAGATCATAGGTACAAGGCTGCAAACTGCTAGTATGCGGTTAATGGCTAGTTAGAGAGGAGAAGCCCAAGTAGTGGTGATAACAACCATAGTAGTATTAATTGCTTCCGTCACAGCAGACCAATTGTCTACTTAAGATAGCTACCTTTAGGGTTCACCTGTCTGAGGTACGTGTCCGGATGACCCCATCATAACAATCGCATAGGTGCTCCCTTTACCCTCTAGCCAAACAATCGGGAACATAGAGGGTAATCACACAAGCGAGGCAACCCCTCACATCTTTTGGCGTCAATGTTATGAACATGTGTATCATCACTATCGAGATTCAATATGAATAAACCCCTCACATTGGGTGCATGACCATAAAATATATTACTCATATAAATAGAACAACCATTATTCTCTGATTTAAATGAGTAACCGTCTCACAATAAACAAGAGCCAGATGTAATGTTCATGTTTAACACGGGCACTTAATAACAATTATACAGGTTCATCACTAATCCCGATGGTAATCGAATAGAGAGCATGATGACGGCCATCACATCAACCATGGAACCATTTCCCATGCGCATCGTCACTTCGTCATTAGCCAGCCTTCGTCTATTCCTTAGCTCCTGTTTTGAGTTGCAAATGTGAGCAACCGAACTAGTATCAAATACATAGGCATTAAAATGAGGGTTGGTAAGATACACATAAATAACATGTACATCATATATACCTTGTTTGGTGTTGGGCGCCTTCTTGTCGGCCAGATACTTGGGTCAGTTCTGCTTCCAGTGACCAGTTCCCTTGCAATGTAAGCACTCAGTTTTTGGCTAGGTTTCAACCTTGGGTTTCTTCACGGGAGGGGCAACTGCTTTGCCTCTCTTCTTGGAGTTACCCTTCTTTACCTTCCCATTCTTCTTGAAACTAGTGGTTTTATTGACCATCAACACTTGATGCTCGTTCTAGATTTCAGACTCAGCGACTTTCAACATCGTAAACAGCTCCATAGCTAGGTGGCAATGATTGAAGAACTCTGTTAGTGATCGCCTCAAGCGGAAGGGGCATCCCAAACTCAGCCAGACATTCTGGGTATATGTTCACTAACAGACCCATTCTCCTCCATCTTGAAAGCATAGAACTTATCAGAGGTCTCATACCTCTCGATCCGGGCATTCTACTCAAAGATAAACTTCAACTCTTGAAACAACTCATGTGCTCCATGACGTTCAAAAGGTCTTTGAAGTCGCGGTTCTAAGCCGTACAACATTGCACATTGAACTATTGAGTGATCTCTAGAACGTGCCTCCTAGGGGTTCACAACGTCTTCAGACGACACGGGAGCGGGTGGATCACCAAGCGGTGCATCAAGGACATAACACTTTTGGGAAGCCATGAGGATAATCCTCAGATTACTGGCCCAGTGTACAAAGTTACTTCCATTATCTTTCAACTTGGCTTTCTCTAGGAATGCATTAAAATTCCAGGGAACTACCGAGTGAGCGATAGACCTACAACATAAATTTGCAAAGGTTATTAAGACTATTGTTCCAAATAACGAGTTTAGTTAATCATATTAATTAAAACCTTCCACTCAAATTGACATCCCTTCGGTCATCCGAGTGATGGATGATCCAAATTAACCAACCCAAGTCCGATCATCACGTGATATGAGGTGGTTTCAATGGTGCACATCTCCATGTTGATCATATCTACTATATGACTCATGTTCGAACTTTCGGTCTCTTGTGTTCAAGGCCATATCTATACATGCTAGGCTCTTCAAGTTTAACCCGAGGGTTCAGCACGTGCAACACTGGCTTGCACCCGTTGTATATGAACGTAGATTCTATCACACCCGATCATCACATGGTGTCTCGTAATGACGAACTTTACCAACATTGCACACTCGGGGAGAACACAATTTTATCTTGAAATTTTAGTGAGGGATCACCTTATAATGATATTGTCGTACTAAGCAAAATAAGATGCATAAAAGGATTAACATCACATGCAAATCATAACATGATATGGCCATGAACTTGTGCTTTTGATCTCCATCTCCAAAGCACCGACATGATCTCCATCATCACTAGCATGACACCATGATCTCCATCATATTGATCTCCATCAACGTGTCGCCATGAGGTTGTCGCGCCAACTGTTGCTTCTACGACTATTGCTAACTCATAGCGATAAAGTAAAGAAGAAACAGCAAAAAGAAAATAAGACAACCCCATGGCTCCTGCTGGTTCCCGTGCTCATCGGCATGCAAGTCGTGATATTATATACAAAACATGACCATCTCATACATCACATATATCTCATCATGTATTTGGCCATATCACATCACAACATACCCTACAAAAACAAGTTAGACGTCCTCTAATTGTTGTTGCATATTTTACGTGGCTGCTACGGGTATCTAGAAAGAGCGATACTTACCTACGCAAAAGCAACAATGGTGATACAAAAATTGCTATTCAACCTTCTCAAGGACAATCTTTGTCGAATCCAAACCAACTAGGGTAGGAGAGACGGACACCCGCCAGCCATATTTATGCAACAAAGTCACATGTCAGTCGATGGAACCGGTCTCTCATAAGCGTACGAGTAAGGTTGGACCGGGCTGATTCATCCCACAACACTACTAAGTCAAGAAAAGACCAAGGGAGCAAACAATATGAGCATCAACTCCCACAAACTCCTTTGTGTTATACTCGTGATCTCATCTACGCATGGACCTAGCTCATGATGCCACTGTTGGGGAACGTTGCATTGGAATTTTTTCCCCTACACACATGCAAGATGTATCCATGGTGATGAGCATCTAAAAGAGGGAGAGTGGATCTACATAACCTTCTATATCGCTAAGTGAGAAGCATTAAGAAATGCGGTTGATTTAGTCGAACATCTTCGCGATCTAAATCGCTATTCCCATGATCCGACCACGATCCGTCCCGATCTAGAGCCGAACGGACGACACCTCCAAGTTCGACACACGTACAGATAAATGATGATCTCTACGTTATTGATCCAGCAAGAGGGATCAGACAGGTAGATGAGTTCTACGATAGCATGATGGCGTGGCGACGGTGGTGGTGGAACTATTCTGGCAGGGCTTCGCCTAAGCACCGCGTAATCTAGAGGGAGACGATCTAGTGGGGAGAGATGGCTGCACCGTGGCTTAGGGTTTTGTGCGGCTGCCCTCTCTCCCCTCCAATATATATATAGGAGGAAGGGGAGGGGCCGACGCCCCTAGGGTTTCCCCTGGGAGTCGTCCAAAGGAGGAGATGGAGGAGTCCACCTCCAATCCTACTCCAAGTAGGATACCAATCCTACTTGGAAACCCTTCCCACACTTGAGTTTTTTTCCTTTTCCCCTACCTTAGCTACATGGGCCCTTAGGGGCTGCCTTTCCCAGCCCACTAAGGGATGGTGCGCCACTCCTAAGGCCCATGTGGCCTATCGGCATGGGTGGCCCCTCCCGGTGGCCTCCTAGTAGACTACCGGAAATACCCGAAACTTTCTCGGTGACCAAAAACAGACTTCCTATATAATAATCTTTACCTTCGGACCATTCTGGAGCTCTTGGTGACGTACATTATCTCATCCGGGAGTCAAAACAACCTTCTGTCACCACCATGCATAACTCAATACTACCGAAACGTCACCGAACGTTGAGTGTGCAAACCCTGCGGTTCGAGAATTATGTAGAGATGACTGAGACACCTCTATGGTCAATAACCAATAGCGGGACCTAGATGCCCATATTAGTTCCTACATATTCTATGAAGATCTTTATCGGTTGAACCTCTATGTCAAGGATTCAGTTAATCCCGCATGTTGTTCCCTTTGTTCTTCGGTATGTTACTTGCCCGAGATTTGCTCGTCGGTATCTCTATACCTAGTTCAATCTCATTACCGGTATGTCTCTTTACTCGTTCATAATACAAGATCCTATGGCTAACACTTTAGTCACTTTCTTGCAAGGCTTGTTGTTATGTTGTATTACCGAGTGGGCCCTGGGATACCTCTCCATCACACATAGTGACAAATCCTAGTCCTGATCCATGCCCACTCATCAGAAACCTTCGGAGATGCCTGTGGAGCATCTTTATAGTCACCCAGTTACGTTGCGACATTTGATACACACAAGGTATTCCTCCGGTGTCTGTGAGTTGCATGATGTCATGGTCATAAGAACATATACTTGACATGCAGAAAACTATAGCAATAAACTGACACAATCATATGCTAAGTTCATAATTTGGGTCTTTTCCATCACATCATTCTCCCAATGATGTGATCCCATTATAAAATGACATCTCATGTCAATGGCTTGGAAACCTTGACCATCTTTGATCAACGAGCTAGTCTACTAGAGGCATACTAGGGACACAGTGTTGTCTATGTATCCACACATGCATTTGAGTTTCCAATCAATAATTTCATAGCATGGATAATAAACGATTATCATGAACAAGGAAATATAATAATAACTACTTTATTATTGCCTCTAGGGAATATTTCCAACAGAAGGCTCCGCCGACTTCCAGGGCGATTTGTTCTCTACTAGGCTCTTGGTCTCATCCGATGAGCTTGGAAGTCCTGAATCCTTAACTTCAGATGTCTTGCCCAATCCCTGTTGGGAATATTACCCACGGTTTAACCTGGTTAGAAGAAATGACCTGGCCCACCATTTGGCGATTTAAATGATCACTGTGCTTACGAGGTCAACCTGGATGACAAGGCTCAAGTCCCAATGTGCACCCCGTGGAATGCGTCTCATGGAATGGACCTAGAGGACCGGCTCAAAGAGAAGCCCAAGGAAAGGACAGACTCCCTCGCAAAGGAAACAAGACCCAGATTAGGATTCAAGACAGACTAGTCCTAATCGTACTCCTAGTAGGTCTCTACATGTAAACCTACCCTTCAACCTATATAAGGAGGGGTAAGGCACCCAAAGAGGGACAAGTTCAAGTCATTAGAGATAGAGAAGTTAGACAACCTCGAAAGCTAGGTTAGCGATTCTGCACCCTTGTAATTAAGATCTCCATCGATATAGACACAAAGCAGGACCTAGGCTATTACCTTCATCAGAGGGGCCGAACCTGGGTAAATTCGCCTCTCGTTCCCGCTCAATCCCTTTGAGTCGCCACTTAGCAGCGATGGCCTCACACCTAAGTCCTTGCACGAGGAAATATGTCATGACAAAACCACGACAGCTGGCTCTCACCGTGGGGAAGGTCACGCGGTGGTGTTGGGACTTTGGAGGGATCTCTTCTAGGGATTGGGAAGCTCGCGAAGGATCAAAATCGACAACTAGTTCATCATCCGCGGTTCACACGCAACCAAGATGCGCACCTATCCATATTTGGGCACGGGGGCCTCGACAGGGATAGAGGCGCCTCTGGTCGTTTTGCAAGTTCTGTATCATCACATACATTTATGAAGAGAGGAGTATATGAGTTGGCTTACACTAGCCACATTCTAAATTACAATTCCACACAGTTTATTCAAACATCATTCAAAAGACAGTGTTTGACTACAGACGAAAACAAACGAGAAAAGATGAGATGAAACTATCTTGCTAGCCCTGAGGATCACAACCAAGGCCTCTCTACTCTTATGGATATGTGACGAACATCCTGCCATGTTCCTCGTCATACTCCCACTGGAGCTGTGTCACATCATCGGGCACGATCTCATCTACACCTGCACCTGTATTTGTTGTAGTAATCTGTGAGCCACGGGGAGTTAGCAATCTCGCAATCGGGTACAGAGACTATTCAAGATTATTACGTCGGATGGGGGTAAGTGTTTAGTTTGTAGCAGCACTAAGCATTGTATGGTGGCTAACTTACGAGAACATGAATGTAAATATGGTGGACTACGTAAAACGATTGAGTTCTACCGTGAGCACTAAGTGATCTTAAACACCTACTTACGTAAAACATAACCCCATCGTGTTCTCTCTCAGTTCATATTCACGAACAGAGACGATCACGGTTACTCACATAGTTGGTGTATTTTATTGGAGTTTACTTCAAGTTAACTATAACCGGGTGTTAAAGTATGCAAGTTGCCACATAACCGCGGGCATGGCTTTCCGAAAGATTTAACCCTGCAGGGGTGCTCGAACTAATCCATCATAAATTAACCAAACACCGCGGGAACAACCTCGACAACGAATCTCGTGATCGTCATTGGCAATTCCAAAGGAAAACCGTCACCTCGAGATAGCCCGAAGAAGATCAGAGTTCCTCACACAAGCCATTCGAAAAAGGTAAAACAAGTCCAACAAGTCCTCCCGGTGAGCCAGATCCACTTCGAGAACCGTGCGCTCTCTATCAACGAGCATCATCCATCTATGCGAAGTGGACAGTTGCCTGAAAATGCCTCGAGTTGCCCCGAGGTGGCAGCGCCGACTGCTAGGTAGGTGCAACCACACTCATGAGGAGCACTGGCCCGGGGGTTGATTAATTATCCACGGGGTTTCAAAGACCTATGCAATTTAATTAAGTTGTTTAAGCAAATAGTACCAATGCTGGGTCTTGCCAGACAAGTTTTAATCTCAACCGAATAATCAAGGGGTCGCCATAACAACCCCAAGCATGTTAGGAGCATAAAGTGTGGAAACATAGCACAAGTAACTATGGCGGTAAAAGTGGAACAAAACACCGAGCAAATGGCCAAGACTTCCACCATACAAAGATATGTACATTAAAGTAAATAGCAGTAAATATTGTGATATCTCTAGATATCCTTGTTATCACATGGAAACAACCTGCACGTGCAACTAAGAACGCTATAAGAGGGGCTGAGCAGCGGTAACTTAGCCAAACAAGGTGCTAGGATGTCGAGGGGTTAGAGGCTATCATGGCAATGTAGGAGGCTTGACATTCATGTGGTAGGTAACGCATATGTAACAATAAGAGCGAGACATCTAGCAAAGCAAAAATATTGTCGGGATCCGAGTACGATCATCTTTCCTGTTAGTTCTTTACACGAACAAAGAGCGGGGTCCTCATAGTGGTATTGTCCTAGATCCTCATACTCAGGTTCAACACTCGCATCTACCCATAAGAAACAGCAACAATAAACAACCAACCAAGGTGCAATGCACAAACTAGATGATGCATGATTCATTTCAAGTATTTAGCATGGCAATCCTAAACTAGTCATGTTTTTCATACAATAGTTAAGTTATTTACTATTCTTGACAGAACCTCATGTTAAGTTGTTTGAACATGCATGATCAAGGAAAATCTGGATGCTTCATGCAAAATTGATGCAAATGCATATGTAGAACGTAGGAAACGGAGTAACAGATCTCACGCTACGCTCACAGCAAGTTACGAAGGCAAAATACAAGACAATGAAGGCCACGGGCTATTCCCTGGTATTACAAGGAATCCACTGGTTAGGAAATGAAAAACCAACCACATTAGATCCAAAGATCAAGCAAAACAATGGATCATAGCTCCCACAAGTCAAAAAACACGAACACACACAATCCACACCAAAACAACAACATCGCAACTTCCACAACAATTATCGAAAGCTACATGATGTTTCCAACCTCAAACAAAGCATGAACAGAAACAATATGGCATGCTTATCAAATCATCCAACTACACAAACTAGAAAGGAAGCACATATCAATAAGCATGAAGCTCACAAGATGGCATGATGAAATCTATACTAGGGACTTAGTGAAAATCATTGTCTTTTTGAATCTGAGTTAAGCTGATATCAAGTTGACAGCAATAAATCATGGTGCTAGTAACCACCTCATGGCTTGAACATTAATAGGATGGTAAAGGGTAACATCTACTACAAAACACTAGCACTGAGTTTGAGCTAAAACACAACACATCACTTGTAGCACCCACTTAACATGGCATAAAAATATTAACAAATTCTTAGACTTGGAAATATTTAGCATGTTGGAAACGGAAACATTTTAATAGCCACTTTGGAGCATGGTTCCCTCTTATATGCAAGTTTACCATCTCAAAAGAAAATACCATGGCATTCTACTCATGAAATACTACCACTTCCATGTTTTCACAAATATCATAGCAAGCAGTGATTAATTCTGACTAAAATGACAAAATGGCATATTGTGACAAAATGACATTTTGTCAAACTTGCTCAAATGACCAAACCTGTTGCACCAATGGATTTATTGGGAAATTATACCCCAATTCCATATATCATACACTTATATAAGATTTTGCAAAAATCTCAAAATCATGATCGAAATTAACATGCCACACTTATAAGTTAAAACTTGCTATATTTGCTCATGTCTAAATATGCTCATGTGCAGATTTAGTAAATTACCAGAAATGGAAATAATCTAATTAGCACACAAAACAATAAACAAGAATAAAAATAATAAAAATAAACTAGATAGGAGGACCCACCTGGCATAGACACCAGGGCGCTCTATGTGGTTGACAAATGGGCCATGGGCCCACTATCATACACAGACAACACACACAACATGCACACACACTCACACTAGATCTCCCTGCCATAGGGGATCCACCACTGCCCACACACACTGGCACACACCACACACGCACATAGGCACACTAGATCCAGGTGTAGCCACACCGGACCCGGCCCAACACACACACAATGCAATGCACAATAAAAAGAAAAGGGCATGAGGGGGGGGGGTCGAACCCGTGACCTCCTGATCTCTCCCGAGTTGAGAAACTACTGCGATGTGAGATGGCAACCGAGCGAAGGGGGCAACACTGCCTCTACTAACATCGACGACACTTAACTGACGAAACTGAAAACAGATCACACATGCGCAAACAGACAGGGGAACGCGGCGACAACTCCGGTGGCACAAGGGTTCTCTGGCGAGGAGGAAACCCGGCGGGGGTGCGGGAACATCAGTGGGATCCATTCCCGGGCTAGGACGCGAAGATGGCCGCGACATCAAGCACGACAGCGGTAGCGGCGACAGGCAGCGAGCGGAGCAGCGAACAACGGCGACAACTACGGCTACGCGCCTACGAGGAGATATGTAGAGGGGGAAGGAGGCTCTAGATCTCACAAGGCAATGGACACGAGGCGAAGCAAGGCTGACGAGGAGGTAGAAGACCGCACGGGGAGCTCCCTGACTAAGGCTCCGGTGCGGACGCAACCGTCGATGAGGGGGAGCCCGGCTCCTCCTAGCAACGGGAACTTGCTGCAGGGAGGGTCCTTGACCTCCACGACATCCTGGACATGGAGGAGGGTGAACGGAGAGGCACGGACGACGGCGAGGAGGACTGGCACTCTCTGAACTTAATCTCTCGCTCTCTCTCTCAACTTACTTGAGGAGGAAGGAAGGGAGAAGAAGGGAGAAGGAGGGAGAAGGAGCGGCGGCAGCAAGGTGGAACAAGGTAAAACCCTAGGGATCCACACCCTTTAAAAGGGGTTGGCCTCGACATCTGTGAGCTCCTCTAGCAACGACGGCGATGAGCTCTCTCTACGCTCTCTCACACTGACGGAAAGGGGGGAACAGAGCTAGATAGCTGTCCTGCTAGCAGGTCGAGGCCGCTCGGGAGGGTAGCTGGGCCGCACGGGTAGGAAGGCCCGGGTGGGCAGCTCGCAATCTAACAGGGAAAAAAAGGATTTACTTATTTTTTTTCAAAATGCAGCTACTAGATAAATATAAACAAGCATGACTGGCAAGGATTTAAGAGAGAACAAAATATATATTATGAATCAGCAAAATGCACTCTAGTTTATAAAAATGACCTTGGCATTTTTTGAATAAGAAAATTTACACATATTTAAAATAACATGAAATATTTTGCCTTGTTTATTATTTTTAAAAATCAGAAACCCAAAGAACAAACTCGAGGTAAAACAAAACATACACATCAGGTTATTTAGAAGAGTTGGAACTTTTTTACATAATTTTTGCAAAGAAGAAAGAAGGGGAGGAAAGCACACTCTTGCAAACTCACATCATGCTACTAATCAAACACTACATCACATCACACCACACAATGCCCTAGCAAGCAATAGAAGTGATGCATATGATAAGATGAGCATGATGCATGATGCATGAAATTAAAATGGCAACGAAGCAAAATCATAATTCATTCAAGCACATGGCAACATAGAGGTTCACAAGAGTTACATGACCATGAACGACAAGGGGAGCACTTGGCCTGTTACAACTCTCCCACACTACAAGAGGATCTCGACCCGAGGTCTTAGAATGAAAGAACTCTAGAAATTCGGAACGAAGAAGATCCTCACGTTCCCAAGTAGCTCCTTTGTCGCAATGATGAGACCACTTCACCTTGAGAAACTTTATTGATTTGTTGCGAGTCTTACACTTAGTTTCATCGAGAATAGCCACTGGATGCTCACGATAAGATAGGTCTTCTTGGAGATCAATGTCTTGGAGGTCAATGCTACGCTCGGGGGTCATGAAGCACCTCTAGAGTTGAGACACATGGAAGACATCATGCACATTTGCGAAATTCGGAGGAAGCTCTAGTTGATAGGCAAGTTCACCCCTCTTGCCAACAACTCTGAGAGGAACCACAAAGCGAGGGGCTAGCTTCCCTTTAATTCCAAACCGCTGAGTGCCCTTCATGGGAGAGACTCTCAAATAGACTAGATCATCAACTTGAAAGGAGGCATCTTGATGTTTGTTATCGTAATAACTCTTCTGTCGGGATTGAGCTGCTTTGAGCTTCTCATGAATGACACGGCACATCTCTTCTGCTTCGGTGATCATGTCATTGCCCAGAATTGAACGCTCACTGCTTGCAGACCAATTGAGCGGGGTACGACACTTCCTACCATAGAGAATCTTGAAAGGGGCCTTGCCTGAGCTAGCCTGAAAGCTGTTGTTGTATGAAAATTCAGCGTATGGAAGGCAGTCCTCCCATTTCATGTCGAACGAAATCACACGGGCTCTGAGCATGTCCTCAAGGATCTGACTGAGTCTCTCAACTTGACAAATTGTCTACGGATGGAATGCAGTGCTGAAACGGATCTTGGTACCCATAGCAGTCTGGAAGGACTCCCAAAACGTGAAAGTGAAGAGGCTTCCACGATCAGATGAGATGAGCTGAGGAATACCATGCAAAGAAATTATCCTTGACATATACAACTCTACTAACTGATCTGCCAAGATAGATTCTTTGACCGGAAGGAAATGAGCAACTTTGGTTAGCTTGTCGATAACCACAAAGATGGCATCATTGCCCCTCTTGGACATAGGAAACCAGTGACGAAATCCATCTCCACATGATCAAATTTCCACTCTAGAATAGGCAAAGGCTAAAGGAGACCTGCTGGACGTTAATGTTCCACCTTCACTCTGCGACAAACATCACACTCGTTCACGTACTGAGCAATTTCACGTTTCATGTGAGTCCACCAGAAGGTTTGCTTGAGATCCTGATACATCTTGGAACTTCCTGGATGAATGGATAGAACAGAATTGTGTGCTTTGTCCATGATAACCTTCCTGAGATCACCTTTCGAAAACACCAGACGGTCCTCAAAGAACAAGGTATCTTTTTCATCAATGCGAAATCACTTATACTTCGGAATGCCCTTGGCCACACCTTTCTTCACTTTCTTCACCATTGCATCAAGAAGTTGAGCTTGGTGAACCTCATCTTCCAGAGTCGGAGAGACTTGAAGATTAGCAACAAATCCCTGCGAAATCATTTGAAGATTAAGCTTGCAAAAGGCTTCACAAAGCTCGGGTTGAATAGGCTTCAAGATAAGACTGTTGCAGTACACCTTTCGGCTGAGCGCGTCTGCAATGACATTTGCTTTTTGAGGAGTATAATCAATGCTTGGATTGAAGTCCTCAAGCATTTCCACCCAACGAGATGGCCGAATATTGAGATTGGATTGAGTGAAAATGTACGACAAGCTCTTCTGATCGGTGTACACCTCAACTAGTCTACCCAACAACAAATGCCTCCATGTCATCAGAGCATGCACAACTGCTGCCAACTCGAGATCATGAGTGGGGTAGTTCTTCTCGGCAAGCTTCAACTGACGCGAGGTATAAGCAACTATCTTCTTATCTTGCGTGACACCACCACCAAGACCTTGGAGGGAAGCATCACAGAAAACCTGGAAAGGCTTTGATTGCTCGGGATGAACAAGAATTGGAGCTGAAGTCAGGCTCTGCTTGAGCGTATTGAACGCCACTTCACACTCAGGAGACCAAACATACTTGACATTCTTCTGGAGGAGATTAGACAAAGGCTTGGAAATTTGAGAGAAGTTCACCACGAATCTTCTGCAATAACTAGCAAGCTCGAGGAAGCTACGAAGCTGCTTGACATTCTGAGGAGGCTCCCACTTCAAGATTGCCTAAACTTTCTTAGGGTTCACTTTAATGCCCTTGGCAAAGATCACATGCCCAAGGTACACCACTTCATTGAGCCAAAACTCACACTTGGAAAACTTAACATAGAATCGATGCTCTCTTAACTTTTCAAGCACAAGCCGGAGATTCTCTGGATTCTCTTCTTTAGTCTCCGAGAACACGACGATATCATCCAGATAGACCAAGACGAACTCATTTGTGAAAGGAGAGAATTTGAAGTTCATCATTGTTGAATTGTCATTTTTCTGTAATCGTGTGTGATTCTCCTTTTTTCCTTTTTAGTACTCATATTGTTATTTTCTTTACATGCTTTGTTCGCTCGCCAACAACATGCTGTCGCGATTGCTTTAAGGAATGGGTCCTTAGCGTTCAGCTGGCAAGGACACATGTCCGGTGAGTTTTCCTTGCTGGCCTTTGACACTTTTGTCAGTGTCCTGGGAACAGGGGTACCTAGACTTGCCTGCATGCTGCCTAGGGTGTGGCCCGCCTCAGAGCTTTGTACAACCCAGCGCGATTTTACTCAAGACAAGGCCCTCACGAGGAGGAGGCCTCACCAGGCCCCCTCCTAAGCGACAAAGATCTCTATGCAGCCCTCAGCCTCGGGAGGCCAAGGATGATGCAAGACTGGCCGGGCTAGCACCTGCGAGCAGATAAGATAGTTTCCTCTTTGGTGCAAAGGGGGCAAGGACGAACGCAGGTTCCCAAAGCATCGCACCAAAGGTTTCCGCTACGGTGCCACAAGCCCGACCTGCCTCCTTGTTGCGACGGTACCCCAGACCCCGCTGAGTTCTTGTAGCTCTACTCGCTGAGCATCCAGGCAGCCAGTGGAGATGACATTGTCATGGCTAGATGGTTCCCTATGGCGCTCAAGGGTGGAGCGCTCTCCTGGCTCCTCAACCTCCGGGAGGGGTCAATCACCTCTTGGGATGACTTGCGCAAGTGTTTCATTGCCAACTTCTAGGGCACTCGTGACCGTGCCCTTACTCTGTCCGACCTGTGTCACGTGAAGCAACAGCCGGGCGAGACCCTCCACAAGTACATACATCACTTCACTACTGTCCGCCTGAAGACCCCGAGGGCGTCACATGAGGCCATCACCTCCGCATTCATTGACGATGTCAGGAACCTCAGGATGTGGGAGGATCTCCCTAGCAACGATGAACTGTACTCGGCTCTGGAGATGTTCAACCTGGTGAATAAGTGCACAAAGGCTGAGGAGGGTCGCCTCTCACTCCTTGAGCCTCTAGAGGCGGACCCCGAAGACAAGAACACCAAGACCAAGGAAACAAAACATAGGGATACCATGGTGCTGGCAACTGAACCTGTGGCGAATCAAAGTCGAGACGATGAGCCCCCTGATGCAAGGCGACCATTCTTTATCTTCCATGGCACCAATAGGCGCAACACCATCAACTGTCAGGAGCTCATGTCAGTTCGTGACGAGCACTTCGGTCACCGCCCTAGGCGGGGCAATCGTGGCTATGGTCGCGGTGGAGGCCGTAGTGGAGGTCGCTAGGATAGCCGAGACCCATGCCAGGAGTGGCATGACCGGCCTCGGGAGGACCACTGGCACGACAAGCCTCGGGAGGGGCCACGTCGTGATCATCCTCATGAGGCCTACCCTCGTGAGGCTGGTCTTCCCTCGCTGTCACTGCCACCTAGGAGGAAGGAAGAAGATAGGCGGGAGGACGAGGCTGGGGGCTTCTAGGAAGTCAGGGGGATAGCTTGCATCCTGGGCGGTGCCCAATGAGAGAGTCCTAGATTAAGGGGTCCTCGGGAAGCCGGCCTTTTCTTGTGGGCCAGACTACGTGTCCTACTTACCGAACACTAGGAGATTTGAAGGCGTAGTCATCAAGATGGAAGCTTTGAGAAGCTCGACTTGCGTTCCACGTTTGATGTAGCAAATAGGCATGTTTATCTCATCGGCATGTAACAGACCATGGGTAAACCCTAGGCATCCTTGGCGTCTATATAAGCCGGAGGGTTTTAGGGTATAGAGAGAGAACAACTTATCTAGGGTTAGATATTCAGTCTCGAAGTAGATAAACTTTGTAACCCCCATATCATCAATACAACCAATCATGACGTAGGGTATTACCTCCAGAGGAGGGACCGAACCTGGGTAAATCTGTGTCCCCTTCCTCTCTTGTTACCATTGATTCTAGTCTCACAGTTTGGGACCCCCTACCCGAGATCCGCCAGTTTTGACACCGACATTGGTGCTTTCATTGAGAGTTCCTCTGTGAGAAAGATAGAGTCGATGTCTCGCCTTGTCATCAATGAAGAGGTCCGTAACATGGACACTTTCATCCCCGGACAGATCTTCGCCTTTGGCAGCGTTGTGCTGCACGCTGATCCACTGGCCATCTAGGCCGTGTTGATAGCTTCGCCCAAGATCGAGAGGTCAGATTTGGAAACATTGAGTTCTCCATAGACTCTTGGGGTGACTTGCCGTTAACTGGGCTCGCAGCTTCGCCTGTAGCACCCGAGGACTCTGAGGCTTTAACCTCGAGCCCCTTCATCGGACATGCCAATGGGGTGACCCATGGCGATGGGCTAAACTTCTATCCTAGTCTGGCCATTGAGCCAGATGACCGGACATGTGTTCTTGCTGAACACTCCCCATGTCCGAATGTAGTGGAGGTTAACACTTCAAATCCCGAACAACTGGATCCGATCGGGCCCTCAGCGATTGATGAGGCCCTAGATAGGATCTCGTCGATGATGATCGCCAACGATCCATCCCTGGTCTATGCTTAGTTCGGTTACGGTGTGGGTCAGGGCGAATTTTTCCTCCCACCCACCACCCACTTGATAGCCACTTGTGTGGACACCGACTCATAAGTCATGGCCTCCGAATGTACGTGCATAGTGATCCCAGAAATCAATGCTCAGTGAACACATAGAAACTGAATAACACGAGTCTTTCATCCTTTACATACCGTTTGTGCTCAGATATGGCCTCTATGGCCAAGTCTTCATATACTTGCAGCAGAAATCCTCAACGATTGCGTGAACCCATGCCAGCTGTCTTAACCCTACATGCATTCTGACTAGGAAGCGTACAAGCTCGCACGTACGTCACCATGGTAATCTTCCTCATAACCCGATCTTTCATGCCTGGCCAATAAAATAACCAGTGGAAAGCCAATGAGTACTTTGAATGTACTCGCAAGCAACCCATGTTCGGAACAAGGTTCAACAGAGCATGATATAGCTCCAAGTAGGTAATTTTGCAGAAAGGTAATTTTTGAGTGCAGTGACATGATCAACTAACATATGTAACCATGCATCAACAGTTGGCAGATATCCATATGATCAAGTTATAGATATCATCATAAGGAGGGGATGAATATCTCATGTTCAGTTATGTCATCAAGTCATCTGACTTATCTCAAGTGTCATCTCTGTGTCAACCACACACACACACACCAAGTTTGCAAAAACATCTGGACATAGTTTAAGAAGGACCGCCAACTGTCCATGATCGCGGACACGACAATTAGAATAGTTTTACACTCTACAAAGGTTGCACACTTTACCTACAAGACTCGGGGAACTTCCATGTCATCCACGACTCGCAGTATATAACATACCAGAGGTAAGCACTCGAACAATGCCTTTCCCCTGGCGACACTAAACAAAGAGTCCACTCGATTGGTACCTAGCCCACATAATGTACATCACTCGTAGCATCCATGCAGGGACCAACGGTGTGCCTGGTGGCTGTGAAGACAATGCATGATCATCTATACCGGCACGACCCCGTATAAAGAGTGATGACGCCAATCCCGCCACTAGTAATGCAGGCTCCTTGCCAGTTCCCACCAAAGTAATCAACAGAGCCGCGTCCCATAAAGGGTATCTTGGTTGCGCATGTAAGGTTGGAACGGTCATCGCACCTTAGATCTAATCCGTTTCGAAAACACACACACTCACTTTCTTCGGTACACTAGTTCTTCCTCAAGTGGTTACCCAACTCATCATAATCTGCCTCGGACATTAGTGGCACCCGACGGGTTTTTCGAAAAGTCTTTGAAAATACTTTTGTTTCTATCACCATGCATAAACCGGATCTCACTTGCATTGCATGTACCATCAACCTAACTACTCCCACCCGCACAACCCTCACAAGGGGGTAGGGTCATGCACGATGCAAGTATCAACAAAAAGTATCAGGGGCATCATGATTAATACAACAAAATATATTTCTGTATGCCTTGCAATAAAAAGGGATCATAGTCATGGTCAAAGGGCAACTTGCCTGGCTTCGCAAAGTCTTCGAGGTCTTCGCACGCTTCTCGTCCAACTCCGAGCACTCTGTTTATCTCGTCAACTCCCGTCGGTAGACAACCACAATAAGAAACACGACAAGCAGAAAATAAAAGTGCTCTATAAACAGGAGATTTATTTTTCTTGGACACCTCTAGTCAGGATAGAAATAACCAAGGAGGATTTGGTGGATGTGGGTCAAGGGGGAGTTTCGAATGGTGGAAATGAAGGGAATGATGATCCTATAAGATGTCCACACAAAACATTTAGGAGGCACTCACCAAATAGGGCACGAATTTAGGAACACGTGGGAAGTTATTTCACTGTATTTGGACTTGAGATGGTTTCCTTATTAATTTCTTAAGATGGAATAAATGGAAAATGGTCCTAGATCCAACAGAATAGGTGCATGGTAAAAATGTTCAACATGGCTAGACAATTAGGGCATGACATTTAGAGCTTCTAGAAATTTGAATAACCTCATTTGGAGTTGATTTGAATACATTATGGATTTAACAAGGGGGGCATGTCATAGTTAAAATTCAGATTTGAATTTGAACTCTACAGAAACTTTTATACGAAAAATGTATAGATCACATTTTCGGATAGAACATGATTTTAGGAATTTGTAGAAATTTGAATCATCAAATTTGGAGTCAATTTGGATATTCTATGAATTTCTATTCTTTTACTGGAAAATGAAAAGGATAAAAAGAAATTACCCAAATGGGCCTAAGCTACGTACTTGGTGTAACTTAGCACCGAGGCGCACTAGGCCGGCCCAACTGCTGGGCCACGCGCTCTAGGCCGGCCACGTCGAAGGCGGCCTTCTAGTGGGGCGCCTTCGCTGGGGAAGGCGGGTGCGTGTGGGGGCGCCTCCACGTATACGAGGGGGCCCAACCACTTAGTCGCTGACAGGCGGGGCCGACCTGTCGGGTCCGTCTTCTCCCTCTCGCTCGAGCTGAGGAAACAGAGGAGGAGAGGCAGAGCCACCTCCGCCGCTGTTTCGGCGGGTCAGGCCATCACTAGCCAAACTCTGGTTGCCTGTACGCTAAGGGAAGAGGCCCGCATCCGCTGGGGGGCCCATTTCGCCGGGGAGCGTCAGTAAATGTGGGGACTTGGTAACGGCGAACCCCGGCTACGGCGTCCGTGGGGTGGTCCTTAGGCGATGCGGAGGACGTATAGGGGTGTGGGAGGATCTTGCGGGCAAGCACGGGGCTCTGATGAGGCTTAAAGTGAGAAGGAGTGGCTATCGTGGCCGAATTTGACAAGAAGCCGGTGGAAGGGCTTCGGCCATGGGGACGGGTGAAGGTCACGGGGGAAAGAATAGCTGGGCTAGGGAGGTCCGCAAGGGGGAGAGGGAGCATATCGCACTGCAGGGTGCTCGGGGATGGCCAAAATGGCAGGCGTGGGAGGAGGAGAGAGAGAAGGGGGTCCGAAAAGCTGCCGTGACGAGGACGTCAAGGCCGACCAGCTGGCGAGAGGGAGGGGCTCAAGGTGGTCGGGGCTGGTGATTGGGCGGCTGCTACAGTGCGGGTGCACACTGTAGTGCGCTTTGGAGCGCCCGTTTGGCATGCCAGGGCATGCGCGACCACTAGTGTCTAGGGGTACAAGGGGGTCTATACTAGGGGAATATCACTTTTGATGCTCTGGAGCTGACCCGGATGAGAGGGAGGTGGAGACAAAGGTGGTTTTCTACCGTCCAAGGGTAAAAATGGGGTTTTCACCCCCCAATCAGTGATCCGAGGCCATGGTCCCTTTACGAGAGTTGAGGTAAAAGTTTGGTATTAAGGAGAATAGTGGAAGGGGCCCAAACAACAAGTTTGGTAACTTAGTAGAAGGTGTTTGATGGATTTTTTGGCCGGCTAAGTTGTTGTGAATGACATGAGTGTTATCAGAATTGAGAAATAGCTATAAATGAGCTCGATCACAAGTTTTGCCCACATTTAGTTAACGTGGCTAATGCAAAAGTTTCAAACCCTAGAAATGGTCAGAAATGGAATTGCTTAGATCTAGCTAAGAAAAACTATCCTCCCTGATGCACCACTTGATGTGGTGGCATATTATAGGGACTATAACATGCGCAAAAAGTTTGGGGACCAATGGGGAAACTTGGCAATGTAGTATTACCAAATTCTTGGAATCAACAGAAATGTGTTTGAGGGGATTTGTACAAGTGTCTATGCTTCCCTTGATGCACCACATGGTGTAACATTATTACTTGGGGATTAGAACATGTCCCCACGTTTTGAGCTCAAAAGGAGAAACTTCACAATGTAAATTTTCTCAAATTTGGTTCTGGACAGAAGGGGGTTTGGAATAACTTTGTGAAGCAAAACTATTGGGATTGAGATGAAACTTGTCTAGATCATCACACGGGACATATGTGACCTGCTAGAATTTCCTAGGATTTAATTCAGAATATTTCTTATAGAAATATTTCAAATGCTGGAAATAGGCAGGAATGGTTTTGAAGGGTTTTGTCCAATATTTTCAACATGACCATGTGTTGAAACTCTTATATATTGGCAATATATGTCCACTGAGTTTTCCTAAATCTTCGCAAATATTTTTAAAGATTTTAAATATTTTTTACTTATAAAATGCCATTTCTGGCCTTAAGAAAAAAGCCTTTAAAAATAGTACAATAATCTTTAAAAAATAATTTTGGTGGTTTTGGGAAGTTATATGTATAGTAGGTTCCAAATAAAGCATTTGGGGAAAAAGGATCCACCCAATTTGGGGTCTTGTCATGCAAATCTCAAATGAGGGGGATTTTGAAAACATAATTTAAATAAATGCTTTTTGGCCAAAATTAAATTTTGTAAAACTATTTTGAAGTCCTATTCACATGGCATGATCATTGGACAAGAGTTGGGATCAAGGAAAAGAGTTCTTGAGGGTAGGAGGATGTTTTATGAATTATAGAACACTAGCAAGCAATCATACAAGCAAGCAAATAACACACTAGTCAAGCATTCAAATGCACTCAAAAATTTGTAATTGGCCCTAATTTTTGTTGAGTCATGTTAACTTAGTCATGACGCAAAACACAGGGTGTGACAGACGTACCCCCTTACAAGAATCTCTTCCCCAAGATACCTAGGCTAGCTGCTGATGCGAACATGCAGAGGTGAGGTAGTCTTCAAGTTCCACGTTGTTTTCGCTACGGCGTGGTTGTCCTTCTAGATCTAGAAGTGCTTGAATATATGCCTTCGAGTGCATCATTGACTTCGTCGAAGGGTGAATGGGGTTTTGGCAAGGGCTTGGCTTGCATGTGTATTCCAAGGTCGGAATATATGGTCAAGTAGTGTGTGTGTGTGCTGGTCCTGAGGTTTCTCATGTTGGTTAGTGACATCAAGATGTCTCACATTAGAATAGAAGGGTCTATCCTTAGTGTAGCTTCTCATTGACGGGGAATTCCTTGTCCTCCTTAAACCAAAAGATCTTCAATCGCAGGTGGTGTTCATCCTTGAGAGTGTTGAAGCTTGTCATCATGGGCTTCTCGTCGAGACCTTTTGCTTGTGTAAGTTGCCCAGGTAGATTCTTCATTCTTCTTTGGTCGTTTGTCTTCATCATCATGGACGCACATTTCTGGAGGGTCTTTGAGTGTTTGGTCTACTCGTCTCTCCATGGCAAAGTTCTCGCTGAGTCTCGTCCCGAAGATTGACCTGAGAGACTTGGTGTCAAAACGGGTTCTACCATATGGGAAGGTTTTTGAGGGGTTCTAAATAAGCTGACTATTCCGAGTATAGATCAGCCATCTAATCCCCAAGGTCTGACATTTGGGAAGTGGGGTGAACTACCTTTGGCAGGTGTTTTACCAAGATTGAGTCAGGTTCATGTCCCTGATTGAACCAAAAAGGGGCAAGCAAAGAAGTCATGGCAGTCGTTCTACTCCGTTCTAGGCCTCTGAAGGGAGCAGGGACGTCATGCTCAATGTACACCGTTGATGTGGTGCAGTAAGGGGTGTTATCAGCTCCTCGGTTCCTTATTAGTCTGGAACTGATGGATGACCAGTCATGACAAGGGGTACTTCAACCTCTTGCTGTGCAAGGGCTTCATCATGCTCGAACATCGGTGGTTCCTGATATAGTCTAGTTGATGTAGCCGGCAGAGGAGTGGAGGTTGACTTCTTTTGTTTCTTCTTCGTCATTGTTGTGGCTTCACAATTGTAGTGGTTCTTCATCTTGCTTGGGCAAGAAAGTCTTCTTCTGTAGGGAGGGTGCTTCGCGGAGTCCAACTCCTTCAACGTGAGACCTTATACTTGAGAGGTATGGTAGTGTTCTTGGGGCTAGTCCAAATAGGACTAAGGTGTTCGTTCGGCTCATTGGGTAAATAAGTATGCCATCCATGAGGATAACATCATATTCCTCCAATACCACATAAACACATTTGTCATGGGATGTCTGAGAGAAGCGGTCGTTTGCTCCGGCTGGTCACTTGTCCATGGGTTTGTGGTCCAACCTAATATAGGTCCTTGTGGCCACCTTCCATATGAACATGTCTGGTGGAGGTCGGGGCTGAATATCGACCTATGGTCATAATCCGACCATATTATGGCTCGATAAAGCTTTCGAGTTTCAAGGAGCTTATGATGTGAGTGAATCTGTAACATCTTATCCTGAGCACAACTATTTGATGCCAATAGTACTGCTTGTTACTCCAAACAAAATCACCCTATATTATCGAAGGTATCATCTCATATAAGCCAACTCCAATATTACACATGCCACTCGTATCTCCAAGGTTTCGACAGAAGGACTATACTCAAAATCTCATATGCATACTATAGCTACCTCACATATATCCTTGTATAAAAATCCTTGGGCTAATTTACAAGCCGCTAAGCTTGATCATGACATTATCAATCCAAGTGTCCTTCTGACCTATCCAAGGTCTAAGGTACTGCATTACTATGATAAGGAAACACGTAATAAACCACTCCAAGATCTTGTTTCATTCCTATGAATCCATTTAACCGATCCACGAATACCATCCACTATTACATGACCTATCATTGCTACAATTCCAATACTAGTGTCATCCCATATATCCCTAGATTTCCTACATCCCCAAATTCTAGGAAGGACTATCTCATCATAGTATGACCATCAACCACCATCATGATGATGTAGTGAACTCCGATGTTAGGTGCATATGGATCCTTGAATCGATTCTAACAACAATCCAATATCACTGGTTTTTCTTCCATTGAGAAACATGGTATCGAGATGAGGATCACCGGACTAAATCCAAATTACTCCGGACCATGCGGTTTGATTGATCTTGAGCACCTATTAGAGTCACCTATTTAAATCCAAGTTTTACATCTTGTATGAATTTCCTACTAGTACTCTAGGTACTATTATAACACCATCAATCCACTATCAATATCACTTGCTAGAGTCAAGTCATTTATCCACCAATGATTTCAGCTTGTGATCACAATTGTCCTACAAAATCCAATTTGCTCACGGGAAAGCAAGTTATGCTACTCTATGAATCTTGATCCACCAAGCTTGCCTACCAACATTAAGCCTCTTAATCCACTAAGGATCTCAACTACTACCTCAAGATATCTATTACTACCTCGTCAAATCATTAGCTCACTAGCTATATATCCTGAGAACAATCTTCCCTATGGCATCATCAGTTCAAGTGCTGGCTTAGGAATGCAATGTGTCTGTTCACTGTTATCACTAGTCCCATAATGAACGTAGAGCTAAACAGGGGCTATTGAAGATCAATAGGTTCCCTGACCAGTCGGTGCACCAAACACGTGATCAGAGGTTTGATCTGTGGGATCTTGTGAGGTCTAGGTTGGGATAGGGCAGGGTTCGCAATCTTCAGGGAAAAGCATAACTATACGAGGTTGCATCTGGTTGAGTAAATTTTAGTTATAGTCTTCAACACTAGCTATCCGTGGAGGTGGATCCTTGGTGCATCTTGTCTTGTTGGTGTTCAGTTGATGAGCGGGGGAAGAGGGAAAGTAGCATAGAGGATAGTGCCTAAGGAGGTGGTATAGTGCAAGTGCAATCAAACAAGTGGCGAAAAGGAATAACTCACTTATTAAGATAAGGTGGGTGTTTAGTCACGTACTTGTTGCCTGGGAAAAAAGGTGCGACTTTCACCTAAAGCAGAAACAAGCAAAAACAAGCAACAGACAATTATGGTTCTATCTGAACCATCATACGGACTCAACTTCACATAGGGGACACACAATCTATCCTACCCTAGGGGTTCTCAGACTCAGTAGTCGTGCTTGTTTCGTGTCTTGGAGAGGAGTTCGCTTAGCCTTTGGGGTCTTCTTCAGGTGTTGCTATGTCTCTGGTTTTTGTTCATCAAAACAATCCTGGTTACGCCTAAAGAGTCCTTGACGACTTCGGGTCTATTGAGTTGACGACGAAGGTGATTCTTCACGATTTTTGTTGAGCGGGTCTTCTAGTGTCCTCGTGATCGTGACAATGCCATCTTGTCTTCCGAAACATAGAGCATTCCAGGTAGGCTACCTTTTATGCAATGTCATTAACAAGGCATGGTAGACTTTATCCTCTCGGTCACATTAACGATATCATAGGCACCAAGAGCGAGGGATGATGAGTACCGTTTTCCTGCTCACTATAGTGAGGCGGACCAAATGGCGAGGTTCTTATCCACCGGTGGTTACCGATATAACAACGAAAAGGACAGGGTTGCTCTATTAGCGCTGCTTATCATGACATTGCATGTCTTGTGCCCTGGTCATCGAAGGCCGAGGTGGCATCATCCTGGGTCTGTGTCGGGGGTTCCACTATCATCTAAGTCTTGACATCCTCATCCTTAGAGAAGGTATCTTATGTTGGTATCTCCTTCTCTCGTGTCACCAACTTGGGTCCAAAAAAATTCGGCAATTGGCTAGCAAGGTGGCTTCCTTTCAGGTTACCCACGAGGATTACATGGAATCTATGGTCAAGGGCACAAGGGTAGTACCAACCATTTGCGAAGTTTTTGGAAAGCAGTCGAGGAGAGCTAAGAGAAAAGTGGTGGAAGTGCTAAGGAAAAATCCTTTGCTTGCTTTGAAATTTTAGGGGAGGTGAGAAATATAGAGGTTTTGTAGGTGTTTTGAAGGGTCTAAAAAATAGTTTTGTCCTAACTAACGTCAATGCTAACTAAGGCCTTCCTACAGTCAGGACGGCTCTGATACCATCTCTATGGGGACCCCGCCTCATAAGTCGTGGCCTCCGAATGTACGTACATAGTAATCCTAGAGATCGATGCTCATTGAACACACGGAAACTAAATAACAAGAGTCTTACATGCTTTACATACCGTTTGTGATCAGATATGGCCTCTATGGCCAAGTCTTCATATACTTGCAGCGGAAATCCTCAACGATTGCGTGAACCCATGAGATCTGCTTTAACCCTACAGGCATTCTGACTGGGAAGCGTACTAGCTCGCACGTATGTCACCATGGTAATCTTCGTCATAACCTGATCTTTCATGCCTGGCCAATAAAATAACCAGTGGTAAGCCAATGAGTACTTTGAATGTACTCGCAAGCAACAAATGTTCAGAACAAGGTTCAACAGAGCATGATATAGCTCCAAGTAGGTAATTTTGCAGAAAGGTAATTTTTTAGTGCAGTGACATGATCAACTAACATATGTAACCATGCATCAACAGTTGGCAGGTATACGTATGATCAAGTTATAGATATCATCATAAGTAGGGGATGAATATCTCATGTTCAGTCATGTCATCAAGTCATCTGCTTATCTCGAGTGTCATCTCTGTGTCAACCACACACACACACACCAAGTTTGCAAAAACATCTGGATGTAGTTTAAGAAGGACCTCCAACTGTCCATGATTGCGGACACGACAATTAGAATAGTTTTACACTCTATAGAGGTTGCACACTTTACCCACAAGACTCGGGGAACTTCCATGTCATCCACGACTCGCGGTATATAACATACCGGAGGTAAGGACTCGAACAACGCCTTTCCCCTGGCGATACTAAACAAAGAGTCCACTCGATTGGTACCCAGCCCACATGATGTACATCACTCATACCATCGATGCAGGGACAAATGGAGTGCCCGGTGCCTGTGAAGATAGCGCGTGATTGTCCATACTGGCATGACCCCGTATCGAGAGTAGCCACCCCTTATCGAGGTTGGGATGGTCAGCCAACCTTAAATCTAATCTGTTTCGAAAACACATACACTCACTTGCTCCGGTACACCACTTCTTGCTCAAGTGTTTACCCATCTCATCATCATCTCCCTCCGGCATTAGTGGCAACCGATGGGGTTTTCAAAAAGTCTTTGAAAATATTTTTGTTTCTATCACCATGCGTAAACCCGACCCCACTTGCGTAGCATCTACCATCAACCTAACTACTCCCACCCGCACAACCCTCATGAGGAGGTAGGGTCATGCACGATGCAAGTGTCAAGAACAAGTATCGGGGGCATCCCACCAACGTGGACACCACATCATCATGATCAATACAAAAAAATATAGTGCTATATGCCATGCAATAAAAAGGGTTCATAGTCATGGTCAAAGGGCTTCTTGCCTGGCTTCGCAAAGTCTTCGAGGTATTCGCATGCCTCTCGTCCAACTCCGAGCACTCTGTTTATCTTGTCAACTACCGTCTGTAAATAACCACAATAAGCAACACGACAAAGCAGAAAATAAAAGTGCTCTATAAATAGGAGATTTATTTTTCTTGGACACCACTAGTCATGATACAAATAACCAAGGAGGTTTTGGTAGATGTGGGTCAAGGGACAGTTTCGAATGGTGGAAATGAAGGGAATGATGATCCTATAAGATGTCCATAGAAAACATTTTTACAAAAATGAGTGGAGGCACTCACCAAATAGGTCATAAATTTAAGAACATTTGGGAACATTTGAGATGGTTTCCTTATTAATTTCTTAAGATGGAATAAATGGAAAATGGTCCATTTATTAGATCCAACAGAAGAGGTGCATGGTAGAAATGTTCAACATGGCTAGACAATTAGGGCATGACATTCAGAGCTTCTAGAAATTTGAATGACCCCATTTGGAGTTGATTTGAATCCATTATGGATTTCACAAGGGGGGCATGTCATAGTTCAAATTCAGGTTTGAATTTGAACTCTACAGAAACTTTTACATGAAGAATGTAAAGATCACATTTCGGATAGAACATGATTTTAGGTATTTGTAGAAACTTGAATCAGCAAATTTGGAGTTGATTTGGATACTCTATTGTCTTACTGGAAAATATAAAGGATAAAAAGAAATTACCCAAATGGGCCAAAGCTACGCACTGGGTGTAACTTAGCACCGAGGCGCCTTGGGCCGGCCCAACTGCTTGGCCACGCACTTTAGGCCGGCCACATCGAAGGCTGCCATCCGGTGGGGCACCTTCGTTGCAGGAAGGAAGGTGCGTGGAGGGGTGCCTCCACTTAAACGAGGGGGCTCGAACGCTCGGTCGCTAACAGGCGGGGCCCGCCTCTCAGGCCTGTCTTCTCCATCCTGCTCGAGCAGAGGCAACAGAGCAGGCAAGGGATAACATCCTTCGGCGACGTTCCAGCGGGTCGAGCCATCACAGGCCAAGCTCCGGCTTCCAGAACAGTCAAGGAAGAGGCATGCATCCGCGTGGGAGGCCTATTTCACCGGAGTGTGCCAGGAAAGGCAGGGACATGGCGACGGCAGAGACCGGCTACGGTGCCCGTGGGGGCGGTGCTTAGGCAACAAGGAGCATGCACATGGGCGTGGGAGGATCTTGCGGAGATGCTCGGGGCTGTGGTGAGGCTTAAATGGAGAAGGAGAGGCCGTCATGGATGAATTTGAGAATAAGCCAGTGGAAGGGCTTCGACCATGGGGACGGGTGGATGGCATGGGGGCAAGAATGGCTGGGCTAGGGAGGTCTGTGAGCGGGAGAGAGAGAGCATATTACACTGTAGGGGGCTTGGGGATGGCATAAATGGCCGAGGCGCTGGTGCACCATGGACATGTGCAATGGCAAGGATGCAGGCGTGGATAGAGAGCACGGGGGGCCGTGGGCGCATGTCTACGAGTTTCGTGGACGTGGTCCTCGTCCAGGGAAGAGGAGAGAGGGAGGGGGGAGTGCTGAGGGCCTCGCGCGTCTGACGCTAGCCACTAGCCGAGCCGCGCGGCTTGGCACGCGCGGGAGGAGGAGAGAGAGGAGGGGCCAACAAGCTGCCGTGTCGAGGACATCAAGGCCGACCAGCTGGCGAGAGGGAGGGGCTCGAGGTGGTCGGGGCTGGTGATTGGGCGGCGGCTACAGTGCAGGTGCACACTGTAGCGCGTTCTAGAGCACCCGTTTGGCATGCTAGGTCATGCTAGTGGCGTCTTGTCCGCGGCCACTAGTGTCTAGGAGTGCAAGTGGGTCTAGACTAGGGGTATCTGGCATTGGATTCGCTAGGAGCTGTCTAGGATGAGAGTGAGGTGGAGAGAGAGGTGGTTTTCTGTTGTCTAGGGGGTAAAAATGGGGGTTTCACCCCCCAATCAGTGACCTGAGGCCATGGGCCCTTTATTGGAGGTGGAAGGTGACTAGGGAGAGTTGAGGTAAACGTTTGGTATTAAGGAGAATAGTGGAAGGGGCCAGAACAACAAGTTTGGTAACTTAGTAGACGGTGTTTGATGGAGTTTTGGGCCAGCTAAGTTGCTGTGATTGACATGAGAGTTAACATGCTTGAGAAATAGGTATAAATGAGCTTGATAAAAAGTTTTGACCACATTTAGTGAAAGTGGCCAATGCAAAAGTTTCAAACCCTAGAAATGGGAAGAAATAGAATTGCTTAGATCTAGCTAAGGAAAACAATCCTCCCTGATGCACCACTTGATGTGGTGGCATATTATAGGGAGTATAACATGCACAAAAAGTTTGGGGACCAATGGGGAAACTTGGCAATGTCGTATTACCAAATTTTTGGAATCAACCGAAATGGGTTTGAGGGGATTTGGACAAGTGTGTGTGTGCTTCCCTTGATGCACCACATGGTGTAACATCATTATTTGGGGATTAGAACATATTTCCATGTTTTGAGATGAAAAGGAGAAACTTCACAATGTAAAGTTGCTCAAATTTGGTTCTCGACACAAGGGGTTTTGGAATAATTTTGTGAAGCAGAACTATTGGGACTGAGATGAAACTTGCATAGATCATCACACAGGACATATGTGACCTACTGGATTTTCCTAGGATTTAATTGAGAATATTTTTTATATAAATATTTCAAATCTTGGAAATTGGTAGGAATGGTTTTGAAGTGTTTTGTCCAATATTTTGAACATGACCATGTGTTGAAACTCTTTTATATAGACAATATATGCCCACTGACTTTTCCTAAATTTTCTCGAATATTTGTAAAGAATTGAAATAATTCTTACCTATAAAAGACCATTCTGTCCTTAATAGAAATACTTTAAAAAATAGTACAATAATCTTTAAAAAATAATATTTTGTAATTTTGGGAAGTTATATATATAGTAGGTTCCAAATAAAGCATTTGGGGAAAAAGGATCCACCCAATTTGGGGTTTTGTAGTGTAAATTTCAAATTAGGGGGGTTTTGAAAACTTAATTTAAATAAATGCTTTTTGGCCAAAATAAAATTTTGTAAAAATATTTTGAAGTCCTATTCACATGGCATGATCATAGGACAAGAGTTGGGATAAAGGAACAAAGTTCTTGAGGGTAGGAGGATGTTTTATGAATTATAGAGCACTAGCAAGCAATCAAGCAGGCAAGCAAATAACACACCAGTCAAGCATTCAAATGCACCCAGAAAGCTTTAATTGGCCCTATTTTTTTAGTCATGTTAACTTAGTCATGAGGCGGAACACAGGGTGTGACACCACTGTCGAATATTTGACCGACATGTTGGAATATGCCTCCGAGGAGGCTGAATACATGGACGAAGAAGACCATGCTCTCACCCCCGGTAACACCTGGAGGTGGTCCGCCACTTCCACATACAATGTCTACATGGTAGATACTCCTGCCACTAACGGTGACAATATGCCTCATAAAGATCACGACAATTCGGGCAATGCACCATTAAGGCGCCGGAAACTGCATAAGCGGTCCAAAGGAAAAAAGGCAAGGAAAGCTATTATCAGCAATAGGGACGATAATGCCCCCACCAACCATGGTAATCCCAATATCCCCGAACGCCAGTTAGAGGGTCTGGAAGGGAATGAGGACTAGAACAACCCCAACAATGTCAACGCTTCCGTAGACGATGACTTCCTTCCCCCCGTTGAGGATGAAGATACACCGGAAGCAAATTGTACATCCCTAATAAACCTTGAAGATCAGGAAGAAATCAGGCAATAGCTTATAGTAACGGCATGCAGCTTGAAAGCTAAGGAACGACAACTCAAAGATGGACAGGATGACAACAATGATTGATGGATGAAAGACCTCTCGGCGGAGGAAGCATACTGCACCGGTCTGTCGAACCAGCCTAAAAGCTACCCACGAAGGAGGTTGCTGCCGCAATTCGATGATGAACTCACTGATACTCTTTCTCCAAACCATACCCCATATGGCAAGCCGGACCGCCCCCTCGTGGTCGGGATAGGTCGGCTGACGACACCGGTTACATACCAGCAATGCCCCGAAGACGGGGTAAGGAGCCATTAGAGCCCAATGATAGGTTCGACCTACGAGATGATCTGGATCACACAGCAGGCTGTACAAGATCCATCTACAGATCCAGAGAGTACTCACCCGATAGACGGGGCGAGTATAGACAATGGTTTGATCTAAACAACAGGGTCCGGGAGCACAACCGGACCCATACAGACGCCGAATACAAGCGCGACATAGCACAGGTCAAAGGCGGCGCTCACCCATTGTGCTTCAGGGATGAGGTAATGCGACATCAGTTCCCCGAGGGGTTTAAACCTGTGAATATAGAATAGTATGATGGGACTACTAACCCAACCGTATGGATTGAGGACTTCCTCCTCGATATCCACATAGCACGAGGAGACGATCTCCATGCCATCAAATATCTACCTCTTAAGCTTAAGGGGCTAGGTTGGCACTGGGTAAACAACCTCCCCGAAAACTCCATTGGATGCTGGGAGGACCTGGAAGATGCGTTCCGCTCTAACTTCCAGGGAACCTATGTCTACCCACTGGACTCTTCCGATCTCAGCAACATCGTCGAAAAGCCCGACGAGTCTGCTCGGCAATTCTGGAATCGGTTCTTGACTAAGAAGAACCAAATTGTCGACTGTCCAGATGCTGAGGTCATAGCCTCCTTCCGGCACAATATTTGGGACGAATGTCTGGCCCACAAGCTAGGCCATGACAAACCTCGAACCGTGTCCGCCCTTACCTCCCTCATGACCTACTTTTGCGCGGGCGAAGACAATTGACTGGCAAGACACAGCCACAATTCCAAAAAACTCATGGAATCTGAAGCCCAGGATTGCAACAGAAAACCAAAGCGCAATAAGAATAAGCACCGGCACAATAATAGCAATGCCGATGACACGGCCGTAAACAACAAATTTCGCAACTCCCGACCTGGCAGCAGAAGAAGCCTCCTCATGGCAATCGCGACTGACCCACTCAGCTGGAGAAGATCATGGAAACGGCTTGCCAGATCCATGGGACTTTGGAGAAGCCCACCAACCACACACACCACAACTGTTGGGTGTTTAAACTGGTCGGCAAGATACATCCCGAGGACCAAGGCAAAAGCTCTCATAGCGAGAACGAGGATGAGCCTCGGGGTCCAATTGGTGGCGGACAAAAGAAATTTCCTCCCGAAGTCAAAACAGTGAATATGATATATGCCACCCATATACCAATGAAGGGGAGCAAGCACACCATTCGGGAGGTCTCTGTTGTGGAACCCGTAGCACCGAAGTATAACCCATAGTCGGCATACCCGATCACCTTTGATTGGCGCGATCACCTGACCAGTATCCGTCATGGAGGTTCGGCAGGCCTCGTCCTACACTCCATTATAGATGGGTATCACCTCACAAAATTCCGAATGGATGGAGGAAGTAACCTTAACCTGATTTACTCAGATACGGTGAAAAGGATGGGCATAGATCCGTCAAGGATCAAACCCAGTAGCACTACCTTCAAAGGACTGATCCTAGGCATTGAATCCCGATGTACGGGTTCCGTAACCCTGGAAGTTGTGTTTGGATCGCCCGATAACTTTCGCAATGAAGACTTGATCTTCAACATTGTGATCTTCCGCAGCGGCTATCACGCGCTGCTTCATTGGACAGTGTTCGCTCATTTCAACGCAGTCCCACACTAGGCACACCTCAAGCTCAAGATGCCAGGCCCAAAGGGGGTCATTACTATTAACGGTAATACAAAGCACTCCCTTAGAACTTAGGAACATGCACCGGCCCTAGCGGTCGAATTCAGCTACAAAAAAGATTGGCTAGTTCCGACATCCACCAAAAAGGCACACAAGGCAAGGAAGCGAGTTCGCCTTCAGACCAAAAACATAGATCCTTCCTCCTCCCTTCAATAGGGCATCTCCCCCATCACACAACCTTAAGTCCAAAAAATTACGTGATGAGGAGGCACGACTTTGCACTTAAGATTCCATGGGTAGCGGTGGGGAAATAAAGATGCGTGATTGGCTGGTCTGGACCTCTACCATCAACACGTCTTCGAACCAAATGCAGGCGCTCCTAAAAGAACCTGCCTATGGCATGAAGATCACCTACAATTCGATGGCCTCTCAAGACCTTGTTTGCATGATCCGTTCGCCAAACACTAACACCCATCAAGGTGCATCTAAGAGTAAGAATCAACTAGCAATGGGGCATATCGAGGACGTCAGATTATTAATTGAAGACCCCTGGTACAACAACTCCTGTATATTTTTATTTCTTTCACATATGTGTAAACAATTGCTTCGGCAATCCAAGCTATAAGAGTTTTTGGGGAAAAAATTAAACTGTGTGGCACAAGTTTGCCTCATCTATCCTATTCCGGCGCATATTTTTTCCTCTCTCCCTATTCTCGTGGACCTGTTCGGTATGATGTGAGGTAACGGGCTAATAGACCGAGGGCTCGAGTTTAAAAACAAATCGCCTTCTCTATCATGTGTTTGCCGTCTTGGTGATCGCTTTATATGCACCGGTTTCAAACTATGTCTTTGGTCAATAAGCTGGGTTACCCGGCTCCTGTGCTTGCCCCTTTATATTCCGCTCGTTCAGCTAAAAGGGCATAGGGAGCACCCCTGCGATTGTGCTTCCGGATAGTCTGGTCAAGCACCTTAAGGGATAAATCAGAAAACAGACTTTCATAGTATGTGAGATCTAGTCTGTGAACCCCGAGATGGAAGTATTATACTTCAATCCTTGTAAGCGGTTGTCCCGTGTTATACAAGGAACTTGCCCTTTGTGCAAGCATTGTGATACCGGCCTTGGCCACGGTTCGTCCGAACATCACAACACTTTGGTGGCTAATTGTACGCTTCTTCTAGTCCTTTTCATGCCTCTACGGCTAAGTGAAAGAAACAAAACACTATAGTCTAATTGCCAAGTCTACCGCACTGTACCACCTTCATGTTCCGATAATTTAACTAAGGGATATAGTGTAATGGCATAGACACCCCATGTAGTATCGACATGGGGGCTGAAGCCGATGACTCGCATCTTTTAGTATTAAACAACCACATAGGAGTAATAAAGGAATGCAATACCATATAAGAACAAATACTAATATCATCAAAAGTTTGGACAAGTCTTCGGATGCATTACACTTCATTTAAAAAATGATCGCCCAGACACTGGGACGCTATCACCAGAGCACTTTCCATCATTCCATCAAAGTACATCTCGGGGCGTCTATGCTCTTTACCTGGAGGCGACTGGGTGGTGGCCACCTTCATCGGATCCATCCCCGACCAGTGTATCTTCGCCCTTGCGAAGGCCATTCGGACTCCCTCGATGGAGGAGGAGTGCTTGATGGTGTCGAGGCGGGGCAAAGCAACAATCATCCTCCGCACTAGGACAAAGTAGCTGCCTCGCAGCGGCTCAACCGGGCTATAAGAAGATACAAAGATCCTTCATGGCCGGCACCACCATCTAATACAGCTCCATAAGCAGTTTCAACTGCTCCACTAGAAGAGGAGGACGCTTGGGGGCTCCGAACTGTGCCAAGAAAAGCCGAGCTTCATTTCCTTCTCCTCACAAGGCGAACAACTGATTGGCGTCTGCCACGCTCTTCTAGAGATCGGAGGATGCGCCCGAGCACCGCCACACCTGGGTAAGCATTGCGAATTTGCTATCCCCTAATACATACTTTAGTGAGTACGGCTTGCCATCTGCTATGTCCTTGGCTTGGCGCACTTACTCGTCGTAGAACCGTCTGTCCATCTGCTCCTTCTGGTGCTCAGTTTTTAAAGTGGACAGTTCGGCCGAGCTTAGCTTATTCTTCTGCTCCAAGGCCTCACATCTTTCACTGGGGTCCTTGAGCTCTGGTTGGACCTCTGCCATGCGAGCCTCATGCTTGCCACTGGTAGCCCGCATGGCGTAAAGGGCGACATCCGTTTCTTTAGCAGCCGCCCTCTCGGCAGCCACTTCGTCATTCGTGCGCTAGAGCTCGGCCTTAAGCCTCTCCATCTCCTTCGCCGAGGCTACATGTATATTATACAAGGTGAAAAAGCTGCATTGACAGTATTTAGATCATAGAGTTTAGACAAAGGCATTTGGATTCTGTTTTGACATACCTTGAGCCTCTTTGTATCTTCGGTTAAGGGCCTCAACTTCGTCTTTGGAGCGCTTAAGCTTCCGATTTAGCTCATCCAGCTGAGAGGCATTTCCCGCAGCCGCCGATGACGAAGCCTGCGTTACACACACAGTTGGTATATTAGATGTGTTCTCAATTCTGAATCATATCAATCCGATCATATGTTGAGTGGTTATAACATGTGGGACACTTAAAGTGTATTTAGTTCAGTATCGGATACATGAGTGACCCCTAGGTGAGCTTTTTCACCTCACCTAGGGCTCGAGGGGTGCCATGTATATAAGGCGAATAAATAAAAAATTTGCAAATAATAACATCGGGTGACTTACTTGAAAACCCATAAGGAGACCATTGAAGGCCTCCTTCAGTCCGTTGTTAATGGACTAGATGTTGTGCAATATCGCAGCCATATGGGTGCAGTGATCCATGGGGATGGAGGCGCTCGATAGAGCCTCCTCCATGACCTTCCCCCTATTGTTCGGTGGTGCCGGTGATGTTTGGATATCCCAATCACCTACCGGGGATTGAATCATTGCCTCCTCGGTGTTTGAGCACCCGCTTGTCTGGCCTCCTCGGTGTCCGTGTGGGGTGTCTCCCCTCGGTTATCAGTGACCGAGGCGTTAGCCTCGGCCATGTTATGGTCTCCCCCGCCACCGCTAGTGTCCGACTCCATAGAAGCGTGCCGGTACGAGACCTAAACGGCATCCCTCGTTGCGCCTGGTGTGGTGGGATGCGAGGCGTCCCCGCTCTCCGTAAGTTCGGTAGGCGGGCTATCCTTCTCCGATATCACCTCGGTGGGGATGACGCGCGGGTGGGTGCATAGCCAATGACCTGCATGTTAGTGAGCTCTAAATCTATTCGTAATGAATGGGAGGATCTTTGGATCCTAACTTTTTCGGAGGAGGCTTGACCCGTAGGATCCTTCACGGAACCTCCTCGAGGTCTTCAAACGCGGTGTTTGAGTCCGAACTATCGTCGGACAGAATCAACTGCGCGTGATGCACCCTCTTCTGGATAGGAAGAGGGACCTGCTCCGGAGCGTCCGGAGATGCTGCTCTCTTCATGGCATGGGGGGAATTACCTCCCCCTCGCCCTCGACCTGGGCCTCCTCCTCTTCCTCCTCTTCTTCTTCTTCCTCCACCTTAGCCTCTACCTGATTCGAGGAGGCGGGGGTATCCTCAGATGCAGCGTCAGGCTGATTCCTGATGCAGATACCAGCCTGGCATGGTTTTTTCTTCTTCACTTTTTTCGTGGGAGCCTCATAAGGCTTTACCATGAGCATTTTTTCTAACAGACCGCTTATCTCGTCTTCAGGATGGGGATCCGGATTGTTAATGTTGATGGCTTTTTTTAGCCATCTCTTCAAAGGCAGATCGGAAGAGGGGTTATGAAATCTCCTTAGGTAATGAAGCCGACCAAGCTAGGATGTATCGTACCTCGGACATGGGCTTGGGGGCGTGCAGACCCTTGTCCTCCGTATCAGATGGCCAGCTATTCTATAATTTGAAGAGCGCCTTCCACAACTTCTATCGCGTAATGCGGAAGAGATTGCGGACTATGGGCTCGGTGTCGAGCTCAGAATACCGCAGGGGAGTGTCCCGGCGCTGGCACGGGAGTATGGGTCTTCAGAGCATCACCTGGACCACATCGGTCAACTTGATTCCCTCCTTGACCATGGATCCGATGCGCTTCTTCAGGTTGCTCACCTCCTTGCCCGGTCCCCAGACGAGGCCCTTTTTGAGCCATGAAGCTAGTCTGGTGGGGGGACCGGATCAGAATGCCGTGGAGGGATGCTGACCTTCTTCTTGAGGTTTGGTGACGTAGAGCCACTCCTTCTTCCACCCCTTGATGGTGTCAATAAGGGTGCCCGACAGCCACCCGACGAGGGTGCGCTTGCTAATGACAGCCCTGCCGCAATCTGCGTGCTTGTCGGCGACACACTTCGGCTTGATGTTGCACACCTGAAGCCAGAGCCCGAAGTGTGGCTTGATGCGCAGGAAGGCCTCGCAAACGAGGAGGAACGCCGACATGTGCATGATGGAGTTTGGCGATAGGTCATGGAAGTCGAGGGCATAGAAGAACATCAACCCCCTAACAAAGGGTCGAGGGGAAAGCTCAACCCCCTGATGAAGTGGGGGATGAACACCACCCTTTCACCTGGCTTAGGCCTGGGGATCACTTGTCCCTCCTCCGCCCCGCGATGAGGGATGTCGGCGGGGAGGTATCCGACTTTCTTGATGTACCAGATATCATCTTCGGTCACCATGGAGGCTTCCCACTTGCTGTTGGAGACGAAGCCCGCCATTGGTGAGCTCAGAAGGGGAGGCAGAAGATTTAGGTCTGGGCGTCGGAGGCTCAGAGGAATGGGAGGGAGCGGAAGCAGAGGGAGAGCGTGAATAGCCGCGGGGCTTTTCTTTCCCTTTTATGAGGCTTATCGTTTGAGCCCCCTCCGCCGCGCCATGAATCCCTCTACTTCCCGAGACGTGTGCACCGTTGCGCATGAATTATTGAACATATACCGTGTGAAATGGAGCACGATCTGCGTGTTGATAGATCACGCTGATGGAACGACCTCGAACCGTGCATCGAGTCCCTCTAACTGTCCTACCGATCATGGTGGGCCGTGACCTTTCATTGGATAGGTTGTCAGGGAATGTTATCTTTTCTTCCCTCGCGTTTGGCCTGCAAAGCCAACTTATTTCACAGTATTCGGTCGCGCCACTATTCGAAAGCTATTTGTCATCGGAAGCCGAACTTTGTTCCGCGGAAGGAACTTACCTTGCAAGCCAAAGACTTTGTTCGTTAAGCAATTGAGGCTAAAGACCCTTGGCGTTGGAGGCATGTTCTGGGGCTACTGAGGGAGTCCTGGATTAAGGAGTCCTCAGGAAGCTGGCCTATTCTTATGGGCTAGACTATATGGGCTACTTAACGAACACTAGGAAATTTGAAGGCCCAGTCATCAAGATGGAAGCTTGGAGAAGCATGGCTTGTGTTCCACGTTTTATGTAGAAATTAGGCATGTTTATCTCTTCGGCATGTAACCGACCATGTGTAAACCCTAGGCATCCTTGGCGTCTGTATAAGACGGAGGGTTTTAGGGTATAGAGAGAGAACAACTCATCTGGGGTTAGCTATTCGATCTCGAGGTAGATCAACTCTGTAACCCCCCATATCATCAATACAACCAAGCAGGACATAGGGTATTACCTACATAGGAGGGCCTAAACCTGGGTAAATCTGTGTCCCCTTCGTCTCCTGTTACCATTGATTCTAGTCTCATAGTTTGGGAGCCCCTACCCGAGATCTGTGGGTTTTGACACGGACACCCCAGCCCCAACATCGAACCACATCTTCAAGTTGTTCTCATGGGAGGTAAACGTGTCGGATTTCGGGCTCTTCAAAACCCTTAAGGTTCGAACACAGGGGCATGTGCGATGGTTTCCCTACGGACTCACCCTGACTAGCTCGCTACTCGATGGACACAACGGCAAACTCGCACGATGACGAGGAAGAAGATGAACACGACAATTTAACTAGGTTCGGGTCATCGCGAAGAGTAATACCCTACACCTGCTTTGGTGGATTGGCTCTCGTGGAGTTTTTTGTGGATCAAGTACCATGGTGTGCTCATCATGAGGGACGCTCAAGGTGTGTTCTTGGCTCTCTGCCTTGCGGTGGTGTGTTGTGTGGCTCCCCTTCTACGGTATGCCCTAGCTTCTATATATAGCGGTGGCCCGGGTCCTCTTCCCTTATCACAATGGCGGAAAGGAATCCCACAACGGCCAATTTTGAAGGGGGACAGGAGTACATCCGCACCCTATCCAAAGGTGGTCTTAGCCTGCAAAGTGGCTATTGGTGACGCAGTGGTGGGATCAACAATCATATCTGTCCTGTGAGGCTTGTGGTCGTGGTCTTGTTGCAACAGAAAGGAAACCTTTAGGTGGCGCTTTGGGAACCCGCATACATCCTTGCTCCCTTTGCACAAAAGATGAATCTGCGCCGCCTGGCTCGCTGGCGCCCGCCTTCCTCCCTTACCTCACCCTTGACTCCTGAGGCAGGGCTCTATATAGCGATCTACGCCACTCAGGAGGGGGCCTGAGGCGGCCCCTCCTTGCTGGCCTTGATGTCATTCTTCCTCATGAGCTAGGATCCTCGTGAGGGCCTTGTCTTGAGTAGTGTCGCACCAGGCCATGCCCAGCTGACAAAGTGGGCCATGTCCTGGGCCGCAGGCAGGCAGGACTGGGTACCCCGTTCCCAGAACACCGACAATAGCCCCCGGGCCCAAGGTGCGCTCGATCTGCCTTCGGAGCGAAGCTTTGAGGGTGGCCCGAAGTTCCGTGGGCCCCAAACACCCATGGTACAGGCTTTGTATGTGTCGGACGCCTGCGCGGCGATGCTCCCGCTCCTCGAAGACGCTAGGAATCATCACAAGTCAAACCGATGCGACGCCTGTGCACAGCGTCGACCATCATTACCTCTGTCAGACCCTGTGAATTGCCTCATGACTAAGGTAACATGACTCAAGAATTAGGGCCAATTAAAACTTTTTGAGTGCATACGAATTCTTGGCTTGTGTGTCGTTTGCTTGCTTGTTTGATTGTTTGCTGGTGCTCTAAATTCATAAAAATCCCTCCTACTCTCAAAATTGTTGTACTTGATCTAAACTTCTTACCCAATGATCATGCCATGTGAATAGTACCCCAAACTATTTTTATCAAAATTTATTTTTACCAAAAATAATTTATTCAAATTAGGTTTTCAAAACCCCGTGAGTTGAGGTTTGCACTGCAAGTCCTCAAATTGGGTGGATCCTTTTCCCCCAAAGGTTTTATTTGAAACCTACTATATATTTGACTTCCCAAAACCGCCAAATAATATTATTAAAGATAATCTTACTATTTTATTTAAATGTTATATCTTAAGGCTAGAAATTGTCTTTTATAGGTAAAAATTATTTAAGTACTTTAAAAATATTTGAGAAAATTTAGGGAAACTCGATGGATATATATTTTGCATATATATTAGTTTCAACACATGGTCATGCTCAAACTCCTGGTCAAAACCCCTCAAAACCCTTTATGGTTAAATCAAGTTTTTTAAATATTTCTATCAAAAATATTCTCAATAAATTCCAAAAAACTTCCAGCAAGTCACAGATGATATATATGAGGATCATGCAAAGTTTCATATCAATCCCAATTGATTTGCTTCATCAAAATATTCCGAAAGCATTCATGTCCAGAGCCAAATTTTAACAACTTTACATTGCGAAGTTTATTCCCTTGACCCAAAACTTTGTGGGCATGTGCTAAACCCAAATAATGATACTACACCAGGATGCAGCCAAGGGAGCTGAGGCACGCACATTCTCGACACCCGAGAGCATCCGAGCCGCACCAGAGCTCCCCTTCTCACCTCCTCTTGCTTATACCTCTCCTTGTGCCCCCCTTTGACTTCCCTCGCTCCCTTTCCTTCCCAAGAACCTCCTGAACCTCCCATACCCTCCAAGCCTTCCCATGGCTGCCATGGCACCACCTCGGCCTCGGCCAAATTTAACTTGGTCCGGTCCTCTCCTCTTGTAAAAACGGTACCAGGTCAACTCTAGCTCCACCACCACCCTCCCTCGCTCATATTTTCCTCCTTCGAGTGGCCGAAGCTATTATTCTACCGCCTCCCATCTCCAACCTTTGCTAAGGCCGAAGCCTTACTCCCTCTGGCGCTCCTTGGAGGGAGCACGACCCCTAGGTGGGTGCAGCTAACTGCCCCAAGATCTCAAATAGCTAGAGCGCCGCCGGGGGCAGCCTGTGACGTCGGGACGGGGCGCCGTTGCAGGCACGGCCGGTCTCCCCTGCCGCTTCTCTAGTTTGGGCGGGAGGTAGGGAGGACCTACCGGTGGGGTCCGCCCGTAAGTGGCAGCGGCCCCGGTCCCTACCCTGTTTAGTGGAGACGCGCTGGCGATGTACGCCTCCCTTTGGTTGAAGTCGTATTCTAGGGAATACGCCATCAGCTTGGGCCTTGCACAAAACGGCTTGGCCGGACCAATGCGCCCAGGCGTTCTTGGCCCAATAGGCGTTCTTGTAACATATTCTACTCCACCAATATTTTGGTTGTATCTTGTTTTATGGAACCACTTTGCAAAATCCATAGAGAGCTTAAATCAACTCCAAATGGAAAGACTCAAAATTCCTAGATGGCAATAAAACCATGAATCATTTTTCTAGCCATGGTGAAGATTTTTACCATGCACCTATTCTGTTGGATCTAATAAATGACCCGTTCTCCGTTTATTTCATCTTAGGAAAATTCTAGGAACTTCATACCAACTCCAAATCAAGTGAAACAAATTTATAAATCTTCTAAAATCATGACCTAATTGTTGGGTGCATCCACCCAGTTTTATGAAATGGTTTCTGTAGACTTCCTATACGATCATCATTTCCTTCATTTGCACCGTTCAAAAATCCCACTTGATCCACCTCCAATGAAACCTCCTTGATTATTTCTCTTACGACCAGAGGTATCCAAGAAAAATATATTTCCTATTTATAGAGCACTTCTTTTCCTATGCTTGTTGTGTTGCTTACTGCGACTGTTTCCGGCGATAGTTGACGAAGTGCTCGGAGTGGACGAGAAGCGTGTGAAGACCTCGAAGACGTCGCTAAGCTAGGAAAGCAACCCTTTGACCATGTTAAGAAACCATTTTATGCATGGCACATCACACTTTCTTTTTATGTATTGATCATGTTGATGTGGTGTTCCCCTTCGGTGGGATGCATCCGATACTTTGTCATTGATACTTGCATCATGCATCACCCTACCATCGTTATGAGGGTTGTGCGGGTGGGAGTAGATGCTACGTAAGTGGGCATGGGAATATGAATTGTGATGGAAACAAAGAAATGATTTCAAATACTTTTCAAAAACTCCGTCGGGAGCCACTAATGCCCAAGGGAGATGATGATGAGCTAGGTAGGCACTTGATAAAGAAGTGGTGTACCATAGCAAGCGTGTGTGTGTGTGGTTTTCGAAAACGGATTGGTGTAAGTTGCCACCATAATTCCAACCTTACATGTACAACCACGATACCCCTTATGGGACGGGGCTTTGTTGATTACTTTGATGGGTACTAGCATAGATCCCGGATTACTAGTGGCGGGAGTGATGTGGTCAATCTTGATACGGGGTCGTGCCAGTAAGGACGATCATGTGTTGTCTTCATAGGCACCGGGCACACCGTTGGTCCCTTCATGGATGGTACGATCTGGAGCGAGGCTTTTATGATGTACATCATGAGGGCTGGGTACCAATCGAGTGGACTCTTTGTTTAGTATCGTCAGGGGAAGGCATTGTTCGGGTTCTTACCTCAGGTATGTTATGTACCGTGATTCAAGGATGACACGGAAGTTCCCCAAGTCTTGTGGGTAAAGTGTGCAACCTGTGCAGAGTGTAAACTATTTGAATAGCCATGTCCACGATCAAGGATAGTTGGATGACCGCTCTTGTGCTACGTCCAGATGTTTTCACAAAACTTGGTGTGTGTGTGTGACAAAGAGATACTTGAGCTAAGTCAGAAGACATGACGTGATGACCGAACGTCTGATGTTGAAACCCTGCTTATGTTGATATCTGTAACTTGTTCATGTGGATATCTGCAACCTGTTGATTCATGCATTTATAAGTGGATTAAACTTATCATTGCACTCAAACTAGCTTTCCGCAAAAATTACCCACTAGTCCTATATCATGCACTGTTCAACCTTTTTCCAAACATGGGTTGCTTGCTAGTACATTGAAAGTACTCATTGGCTTGCCACTGGTTATTTTACTGGCCAGACATGAAAGATCAGGTTATGATGAAGATTACCTTGGAGACGAACATGCGAGCTAGGACGTTTCCCAATCATAATGCCTGTAGTGTTAAGGCTGATGGCATGGGTTCACGCTATCATTGAAGATTTCTGCTGCAATCATATGAAGACTTGGCCATAAAGGCCATATTTGGTTAAAATGGTACGTAATGGACGTAAGACTATCGTGTGAATTACTGTTGGGAGATGTAGTGGTAAATCAAAATTTTCCTACGTATCACCAAGATCTATCTATGGAGAAACCAGCAACGAGTGGGGAGAGATTGCATCTTCATAACTTTGAAGATCGCTAAGCGGAAGCGTTACAAGAATGCGGTTGGTGGAGTCGTACTCGTAGCGATTCAGGTCGCGGTGGACTCCGATCTTAGCGCCGAACAACGGTGCCTCCGCGTTCAACACACATGCAGCCCGGTGACGTCTCCTACGCCTTGATCCAGCAAGGACGAAGGAGAGGTTGGGGAAGGGCTCCAACAACAGCACGACGGCGTGGTGGTGGTGGACTAGCACGGTATTCCGGCAGGGTTTCGCCTAAGCGCTGCGGAGGAGGAAGAAGAGAGGTAGGGCTTCACCGTGAGAGAGATCATATCTTGTCTCAAAAGGACAAAACCTCAAGTATATATAGGAGGAGGGAGAGGGAGGGCTTCCTTGGCCCCTCCTCCAAAGAGGAGGGCTTCGGCAGAGCTACGGGAAGAGTCCACCTCCCACAAGGGAGGTGGATCTCCTCCTTTCCAAACTCCTTTGCCCTATCTCCTTATCTCCAGCCGCATGGGCCTTTCTAGAAGGTCTTGGCCAGCCCAAAAAGGGATGGAACACCTCCTATAAGGGCCCACGAAGTCCTATGGTCGTCACACCCCTCCCGGGGGTCCTCCGGCACCCTCCAGGCACTCCCGGTACACTACCGATGAGCCCGAAAACTTTCCGGTAGCCAAAACTGGACTTCCTATATATCAATCTTTACCTACAGATCATTCCTGAGCTCGTCGTGACGTCCGGGATATCATCCGGGACTCCGAACAACCTTCGGTAATCACGTATACCATTTCCCTATAACCCTAGCGTCATCGAACCTTAAGTGTGTAGACCCTACGGGTTCTGGAGACACGTAGACATGACCGAGACACCTCTCCGGTCACTAACCAACAGCGGGATCTGGTTACCCATGTTGTCTCCCACATGCTCCACGATGCTCTCATCGGATGAACCACGATGTCGGGGATTTAGTCAATCCCGTATACAATTCCCTTTTTCTATCGGTATGATACTTGCCCAAGATTCGATCGTCGGTATCTCTATACCATGTTCAATCTTGTTACCGGCAAGTCTCTTTACTCGTTCCATAATACATCATCCCGTGGCGAACTCCTTAGTCACATTGAGCTCATTATGATGGTGTCTTACCGAGTCGGCCCAGAGATACCTCTCCGTCAGACGGAGTGACCAATCCCAGTCTCGATTCGTGCCAACCCAACACACACTTTCGGAGATACCTGTAGTGCACCTTTATAGCCACCCAGTTACGTTGTGACGTTTGGCACACCCAAAGCATTCCTACGGTATCTAGGAGTTGCACAATCTCATGGTCTAAGGAAACGATACTTGACATTGAAAAGCTTTAGCAGACGAACTACACGATCTTGTACTATGCTTAGGATTGGGTCTTGTCCATCACATCATTATCCTAATGATGTGATCCTGTTATCAACGACATCCAATGTCCATGGTCATGAAACCATGACCATCTATTGATCAATGAGCTAGTCAACTAGAGGCTCACTAGGGACATGTTGTGGTCTATGTATTCACACATGTATTATGGTTTCCGGTTAACACAATTATAGCATGAACAATAGACAATTATCATGAACAAGGAAATACAATAATAACCATTTTATTATTGCCTCAAGGGCATATTTCCAACAATCTCCCACTTGCACTAGAGTCAATAATCTAGTTACATTGTGATGAATCGAACACCCATAGCATTTTGGTGTTGATCATGTTTTGCTCATGAGAGAGGTTTAGTCAACTGATTTGCGACATTCAGATCCGTATGCACTTTACAAATATCTATATCTCCCTCCTGAATGTAATCACGGATGGAGTTGACACGACGCTTGATGTGTCTTGTCTTCTAGGGAAACCTGGGCTCCTTTGCAAGGGCAATAGCTCCAGTGTTGTCACAGAATAGAGTCATCGGGCCCGTTGCACTTGGAATTACTCCTAGGTCGGTGATGAACTCCGTCATCCAGACTCCTTCCTTTGCTGCTTCCGAAGCAGCTATGTACTCCGCTTCACATGTAGATGTTGCCATGACGCTTTGCTTGCTGCTGCACCAGCTGACTGCCCCTCCGTTGAAAATATACACGTATCTGGTTTGCGACTTGGAGTCATCCGGATCTGTGTCGAAGCTAGCATCGATGTAACCCTTTATGACGAGCTCTTCGGCACCTCCATATACAAGAAACATGTCCTTTGTCCTTTTCAGGTACTTCAGGATATTCTTTACCGCTGTCCAGTGTTCCGCTCCGGGATCACTTTGGTACCTCCCTACCAAACTTATGGCAAGGTTCACATCAGGTCAGGTACACAGCATGGCATACATAATGGAGCCTATGGCTGAAGCTTAGGGGATGACACTCATCTCTTCTCTATCCTTTGTCCTGGTTGGGCATTGAGTCATACTCAATCTCACACCCTGTAACACAGGCAAGAACCCCTTCTTGGACTGATCCATATAGAACTTCTTCAATATTTTTCAAGGTATGTGCTTTGTGAAAGACCTATGAGGCGTCTCGATCTATCTCTATAGATCTTAATACCTAATATGTAAGCAACTTCTCCAAGGTCCTTCATTGAATTTTTTTTATTCGAGTAGGCCTTTAAACTTTCCAAAAGTTCTATATCATTTCCCATTATCAGTATGTCATCCACAAATAATATGAGAAATGCTATAGAGCTCCCACCCACTTTCTTATAAATACAGGGTTCTCCATAAACCTGTACAAACCCAAACGCTTTAATCTCCTCATTAAAGCGAATGTTCGAACTCCGAGATGCTTGCACCAGCCCATAGATGGAGCGCTGGAGATTGCATACTTTGTTAGCATCTTTAGAATCGACAAAACCTTCCGGCTGCATCATATACAGTTCTTCCTTAAGGAAGCCATTAAGGAATGTCGTTTTGACGTCCATTTGCCAGATCTCATAATCATAAAATGCGGCAATTGCTAACATGATTCGGACAGACTTTAGCATCACTACGGGTGAGAATGTCTTATAGTAGTCAACTCCTTGAACTTGTCGATAACCCTTAGCGACAAGCTGAGCCTTATAGACGGCCACATTACCATTCGCGTCAGTCTTCTTCTTAAAGATCCATTTATTTTCAATGGCTCGCTTATCATCAGGCAAGTCCACCAAAGTGCACACTTTGTTCTCATACATGGATCCTATCTCGAATTTCATGGCTTTAAGCCATTTGTTGGAATCTAGGCCCGCCATCGCTTCTTCATAGTTCGAAGGTTCACCGTTGTCTAACAACATGATCTCCAGGACAGGGTTGCCGTACCACTCTGGTGCGGAACGTGTCCTAGTGGAGCTTCGATGTTCAATAGTAACTTGATCTGAAGTTTCATGATCATCATCATTAACTTCCTCTCTAGCCAGTGTAGGCTCCAAAGAAACAACTTCCTGTGCTATGCTACTCTCCAGTTCGAGCGGAGGTACAATTACCTCATCAAGTTCTATTTTCCTCCAACTTACTTCTTTCGAGAGAAACTCTTTCTTGAGAAATGAGCCATTCTTAGCAACAAAGACTTTGCCTTCGGATATGAGGTAGAAGGTATACCCAATAGTCTCTTCGGGATATCCTATGAAGACGCACTTTTCCGCTTTGGGTTCGAGCTTCTCAGGTTGAAGTTTCTTCACATAAGCATCGCATCCCCAAACTTTTAGAAACGACAACTTAGGTTTCTTTCCAAACCATAATTCATACGGTGTCGTATAGACGGATTTTGATGGTGCCCGATTTAAAGTGAATGCGGCAGTCTCTAATGCATATCCCCAAAATGATAGCCGTAAGTTGGTAAGAGACATCATAGATCGCACCATATCCAATAGAGTAAGATTACGACGTTCAGACACACCATTTCGCTGAGGTGTGCCAGGCGGCGTGAGTTGTGAAACAAGTCCACACTTCCTTAGGTGCGTGCCAAACTCGTGACTTAAATATTCTCCACCATGATCATTTCGTAGGCACTTTATTTTCCTGTCACATTGATTCTCTACCTCACTCTGAAATTCCTTGAACCTTTCAAAGGTTTCAGACTTGTGTTTCATTAAGTACACACACCCATATCTGCTCAAGTCATCAGTGAGGGTGAGAACATAACGGTAGCCACCGCGAGCCTCGACGCTCATTGGACCGCATACATCGGGTATGTATTATCTCCAACAAGACGGTTGCTCGCTCCATTGTTCCGGAGAACGGAGTCTTGGTCATCTTGCCCATGAGGCATGGTTCGCAAGTGTGAAATGATTCGAAATCAAGTGACTCCAAAAGTCCATCAGCATGGAGCTTCTTCATGTGTTTGACACCAATATGACCAAGGCGGAAGTGCCACATGTAAGTGGGACTATCGTTAACAACTTTACACTTTTTGGTACTCACACTATGGACATGTGTAACATCACGTTCGAGATTCATTAAAAATAAACCGTTGACCAGCGGGGCATGACCATAAAACATTTCTCTCATATAAATAGAACAACCAGTATTCTCAGATTTAAATTAGTAGCCATCTCGCAACAAGCGAGATGCAGATACAATGTTCATGCTCAAAGCTGGTACTAAATAACAATTATTAAGGTTTAACACTAATCCCGAAGGTAGATGTAGAGGTAGCGTGCCGACGGCGATCACATCGACCTTGGAACCATTCCCGACGCGCATCGTCACCTCGTCCTTTGCCCGCCTCCGCTTATTCCGCAGCTCTTGCTTGGAGTTACAAATGTGAGCAACTGCACCGGTATCAAATACCCAAGAGCTACTACGAGTGCTGGTTAGGTACACATCAATACCAAGTATATCGCATATACCTTTAATGTTGTCGCCCTTCTTGTCAGCTAAGTACTTGGGGCAGTTCCGCTTCCAGTGACCGGTACCCTTGCAATAAAAACACTCGGTCTCAGGCTTGGGTCCATTCTTGTTCTTGTTCTTCCCGCCAACTTGCTTACCGGGCCTGGCAACAGCTTTGCTGTCCTTCTTGAAGTTCTTCCTATCCTTGCCTTTCTTGAAACTAGTGGTCTTATTCACCATCAACACTTGATGCTCCTTTTTGATCTCGACCTCCCCTGATTTAAGCATCGAGTACAACTCAGGAATAGACCTCTCCATCCCTGGCATGTTGTAGTTCATCAAAAAGCTCTTGTAGCTAGGTATAAGCGACTAGAGGATTCTGTCAATGACCGAGCCATCCGGGAGATTAACTCCCAGCTGAGTCAGGCGGTTGTGCAACCCAGACATCTTGAGTATGTGCTCATTGACAAAACTATTTTCCTCCATCTTACAGCTGAAGAACTTGTCGAAGACGTCATATCTCTCAACCCGGGCATGAGCTTGGAAAACCAGTTTCAGCTCTTGGAACATCTCATATGCTTCGTTTTTCTCAAAACGCTTTTGGAGCCCCGATTCTAAATTGTAAAGCATGCCGCATTGAACAAGGGAGTAATCATCGCAGCATGAATGCCAAGTGTTCGCAACATCTTGCTCTGCTGGTAGAATGGGTGGGTCACCTAGCAGTGCATCAAGGACACACAATTTCTTGGAAGCTATGAGGATGATCCTCAAGCCACAGACCCAGTCCTCATAGTTGTTTCCATCATCTTTCAGCTTGGTTTTCCCTAGGAACATGTCGAAGTTGAGGTTGGCATTAGCATTGGCCATTGGATCTACAATATAGATTGTAAAGACAATTTTAGACTAAGTTCATGATAATTAAGTTGACATAATCAAATTATTTAATGAACTCCCACTTAGATAGACATCTCTCTAGTCATCTAAGTGACACATGATCCATGTCAACTAGCCCGTGTACGATCATCACGTGATATGGACTAGTCATCCATGGTGAACATCTCCATGTTGATCGTATCTTCTATACGACTCATGTTCGACCTTTTGGTCTTCCGTGTTCCGAGGCCATGTCTGTACATGCTTGGCTCGTCAAGTCAACCTAAGTGTTTCACGTGTGTAAATCTAGCTTACACCCGTTGTATGCGAACGTTAGAACCTATCACACCCGATCATCACGTGGTGCTTTAGAACAATGATCCTTAGCAACGGTGCACAGTTAGGGAGAACACATCTCTTGAAATTTTATTGAGAGATCATCTTATTTACTACCGTCGTTCTAAGCAAATAAGATGTAAACATGATAAACGTCACATGCAATCAATATAGTGACATGATATGGCTAATATCATCTTGCTCCTATGATCTCCATCTTCGAGGCACCATGATCATCACTATCACCGGCACGACACCATGATCTCCATCATCATGATCTCCATCATTGTGTCTTCATGAAGTTGTCTCACCAACTATTACTTCTACTACTATGGCTAACGTTTAACAATAAAGTCAAGTAAGTACATGGCATTTATGATTGACACGCAGGTCATACAATAAAATAAGACAACTCCTATGGCTCCTGCCGGTTGTCATACTCATCGACATGCAAGTCATGAATCCTATTACAAGAACATGATCAATCTCATACATCACAATGCATCACATCACATTCTTTGGCCATATCACATCACAAGGCATATGCTGCAAAAACAAGTTAGACGTCCTCTAATTTGTAGTTGCAAGTTTTTACGTGGCTGCTATAGGTTTCTAGCAAGAACATTTCTTACCTACGCCAAGACCACAACGTGATATGTCAATTGCTATTTACGCTTCATAAGTTCCCTTTTCATCGAATCCAATCCGACTAAGGTGGGAGAGACAGACACCCGCTAGCCACCCTATGCAACAAGTGCATGTCAGGCGGTGGAACCGGTCTCACGTAAGTGTACGTGTAAAGTTGGTCCGGGACGCTTCATCCCACAATACCGCCGAATAAAGATAAGACTAGTAGTGGTAAGCAAATTAACAAGTTTGTAGTAGTAAATCAAAATTTTCCTACGTATCACCAAGATCTATCTATGGAGAAACCAGCAACGAGTGGGGAGAGATTGCATCTTCATACCTTTGAAGATCGCTAACCGGAAGCATTACAAGAACGCGGTTGGTGGAGTCGTACTCGTAGCGATTAAGGTCGCGGTGGACTCCGATATTAGCGCCGAACAACGGCGCCTCTGTGTTCAACACACCTGCAGCCCGATGACATCTCCTATGCCTTGATCCAGCAAGCAGGAAGTAGAGGTTGGGGAAGGGCTCCAACAGTAGCACGACGGTGTGGTGGTGGTGGAGTAGCAAGGTATTCCGATAGGGCTTCGCCTAAGCGCTTCGGAGGAGGAAGAAGAGAGGTAGGGCTGCCTTGACCCCTCCTCCAAAGAGGAGGGCTTCGGCCGAACTAGGGGAAGAGTCCACCTGCCACAAGGGAGGTGGATCTCCTCCTTTTCTAACTCCTTTGCCCTATCTCCTTATCTCCAGCCGCATGGGCCTTTATAGAAGGTCTTGCCAGACCAAAAACAGTTGGCACACCTACTCTAAGGGCCCACGAAGTCCTATGGTTGTCACACCCCTCCCGGGGGTCTTCCGGCACCCTCCCGACACTCCCGGTACAATACCGATGAGCCCGAAAACTTTCCGGTGACCAAAACTGGACTTCCTATATATCATTCTTTACCTCCGGACCATTCCGGAGCTCCTCGTGACGTACAGGACATCATCCGGGAATCCGAACAACCTTTGGTAATCACGTATACAATTTCCCTATAACCCTAGCGTCATCGAACCTTAAGTGTGTAGACCCTACGGGTTCGGGAGACACGTAGACATGACCGAGACACCTCTCCGGTCAATAACCAATAGCGGGAACTGGATACCCATGTTGTCTCCCACATACTCCATGATGATCTGAACGGATTAAACACAATGTCGGGGATTCAGTCAATCCCGTATACAATTCCCTTTGTCTATCGGTATGATACTTGCGCGAGTTTCGATCGTCGGTATCTCTATACCTTGTTCAATCTCGTTACCGGCAAGTCTCTTTACTCGTTCCATAATACATCATCCCGTGGCTAACTCCTTAGTCACATTGAGCTCATTATGATGGTGTCTTACCGACTGGGCCTAGAGATACCTCTCCGTCACACGGAGTGACAAATCCTAGTCTCGATTCGTGCCAACCCAACAGACACTTTCGTAGATACCCGTAGTGCACCTTTATAGCCACCAGTTACGTTGTGACGTTTCGCACACCCAAAGCATTCCTATGGTATCCGGGAGTTGCACAATCTCATGGATCTAAGGAAACGATACTTGACATTGAAAAGCTTTAGCAGACGAACTACACGATCTTGTGCTATGCTTAGGATTGGGTCTTGTCCATCACATCATTCTCCTAATGATGTGATCCTGTTATCAACGACATCCAATATCCATGGTCATGAAACCGTGACCATCTATTGATCAACGAGCTAGTCAACTAGAGGCTCACTAGGGACATATTGTGGTCTATGTATTCGCACATGTATTATGATTTCCGGTTAACACAATTATAGCATGAACAATAGACAATTATCATGAACAAGGAAATACAATAATAACCATTTTATTATTGCCTCTAGGGCATATTTCCAACAATTACGTCATGAATAAGTTAACATGACTCAAGAATTAGGGCCAATTTAAACTTGTTGAGTGCATCTGAATGCTTGGGTTGTGTGCTCTTTGCTTGCTTGTTTGATTGTTTGATGGTGCTCTAACTTCATAAAACTCCCTCCTACTCTCAAAACTATTGTACTTGATCTAAACTTCTTTCCCAATGATCATGCCATGTGAATACTACCCAAAACTTTTTTGATCAAAATTTATTTTGACCAAAAAGAATTTATTCAAAATAGGTTTTCAAAAACCACTTAGTTGAGGTTTGTTGTGCAAGTCCTCAAATTGGGTGGATCCTTTTTCCCCAAAGTTTTTTTTGAAACCTACTATATATACATGACTTCCCAAAACCACAAAATAATATTTTTAAAGATTATTTTACTATTTTATTTAAAGACTTTTTCTTAAGGACAAAAATGGTCTTTTATACGGAAACATTATTTCAATGTTTTAAAAATATTTGAGAAAATTTAGGGAAACTCGGTTAAGATATATTTTCCATATATATGAGTTTCAACGTAGGGTCAAGCTCAAACTCAGGAGCAAAACCCCTCAAAACCCTTTCTGCTAAAATCATGTTTTTTAAAGTATTTATATAAAAAGTGTTCTCAATAAATTCTAGAAAATTTCCTGCAAGTCACACCTGATATATGTAATGATCTTGGACAGTTTCATCTCAATGCCAATTGACGTTCTTCATCAAAATATTCCAAAACCATTCCTGACCAGAGCCAAATTTGAAACTTTACATTGTGAAGTTTCTTCCCTTGACCCCACACTTTGTGGGCATGTGCTAAACCTCAAATAATGATACTACACCAAGTGGTGGATTTGTGGGAATTGAAATGCATTCCTAGATCTACAAAAATATGATTCTGTTGAGTTGTAGGGTTTTACAAAGTTACATTCTGACCTTTCTTCAATCACTATTTGCCCCTATTTCTAATCCTCATTTTCCCGTGTTAAATTTCTTGGCAAGCAAACTCCATTTTCTTAGCCAAACAATCATCAAACACTTTGGCATATTTTGTAAAGGACCATGTTTGACCCCCTTCTACTACTCTCCTTGCCTCCAAAATGTTACCACAGTCCCTTATCGATGTGTTTCAGCTCCAGTAAAAACCCCAAGGCTACTGATCAATTATTGGCATGTAACTTCTTCATATTCCCTCTCTTTTTACCTTGGCAACAACACTTCTTCCTCTCTCCCATTATTCTCCGCACACAAATGCCCCCAAACACTACCACAACTTCAATTGCATACTGAAGCATTAATCCAAACCCAAAGATAGCATGCTCATGTAGAAGATATGAGCAAATCATCTGAACGTACATTTTGGCAGTAAAAACAACTTTGAACTGCAAGTGCCCTGTAGACTTCTTTACTTGAGATCAAACTTGGTGTAGTTTTAGTCCTTGCATACCTAAGACACCCAAACAACATTTAACTTCTTGATCCATTGAGTAAAATCCCCTCATCTAGGACCAAAGTTTGTTGTAGCAAACTTAACCTGAGTAATAGCCTAACCTAACCAACTTCATTTGCCTTGAGACTCCAGCAGTGCTCTCCTGCATGCATGACCCACACCCCATACATCCTTGGCCGACCAAAAAATGCCCTGGACATTCCTTGGGATGGTGACTACATCATTGACATGAAGAAGCGGCGCTCTACCACTTGTCCTTGCCCAATCAAAGGCTCTCGACAGCCTTGGGCCTCATGGTGGTGTCCCCCGAGACCACCTCAACATCCATGACATGGCAGCGTGTCAGGCCTCTCGTCCCTTGCCCTCTATCGCGCATGCCTGGTGCCGCTCCACTCGACAAGTGGTCGGCATCGCACGCGTGAGCTCCTGAGGATGTCCCCGCTCTCCCACTCACCGCTCCGTGTCCGAGCACCTCCCTTTTGTCCTCCCACACACCTCCCCGGCACCAGGATGCAGCCAAGGGAGCTCGGGTACGCGTATACTCGGCGCTCGAGAGCATCCAAGGTGCACCTAAGCTCTGCTCGTCGCCCGCTCTTGCCTATACCTCTCCTTATTGCCCCCTTTGACCTCCCTCGCTCCCTCTCCTTCCCAAGAACCTCTTTGACCGTCCCCCTTGTCCTCCCGTATCCTCCAACCCTTCTCATGTCGCCATGGCACCACCTCAGCCTCGTCCAATTTTACCTTGGTCCGGTCCTCTCCTCTTCTAAAAACTATACCAGGCCAACTCTAGCTCCACCACCACCCTCCCTCACTCATATTTTCCCCCTCCGAGTGGCCGGAGCTCTTGTTCCGCCTTCGCCCATCTCCAACCTCTACTAGGGCTAAAGACCTTCTCCCTATAGCGCTCCTCGGAGGGAGCATGACCCCTAGGTGGGTGCGGCTGTCACGCCCAAGATGCGATCCTATCCTTATTTTGGCACGAGGGCCTCGACAGGGATAGAAGCGCATCTCGTCGTGTTGCAAGAATGGATATCATTACAAGTACATGTATAGAAGAGATGAGTATATGGAATTGGCTTACACTCGCCACGAGCTACATCAATATCACATCAATACAACAACATAGTCAAACATCATATAGAAGAGCAGGATCCAACTACGGACAAAATCAAACGATAAAATGACATCCATCCTTGCTATCCCAGGCTGCCGCCTGGAACCCATCCTAGATTGATGATGAAGGAGGAGAAATCAAAATCAAACAAGCATCGCGATCATGTCAAATCATCGCATTACGTGCACCTGCAACTCTTGTTGTAGTAATCTTTGAGCCAGAGGGACTCAACAATCTCATTTCCAATGGTATCAAGACTATTAAAGCTTCATGGGTGAGGTATGGTTAATTGGTGGGGCTGCAACAAGCGACTAAGCATTTATTTGAGTGGCTAACTTACAAATACAGAAAGTGAAGTATGGTGGTCTACGAATAACAGAAGTGAACTAGTAATGATCACTAAGTGATCCTGAACACCTACTTACGTCAAACGTAGGCCCACCATGTTCTCTCTCGGATAAGAACTCACAAGAAGAGACAGTCACAATTATGCACACAGTTGCTGTATTTTATTTGAGTTTACTTCAAGTTTGCTATGACCGGGTGTTACACAAAGTATCTAAGTTTGCCACACATCTGCGGGCATGGCTTTTCGAAAGATTTGACCCTACAGGGGTGATCGAACTCATCTATCAGAAATTAACCACACGCAGCGGGAATAACCTCGACCATGGATCTCGTGATCTTCCTAGGCAATTCCACAGGAAATTCGCCACCTCGAGATAGCCCAAAGAAAAATCGGAATTCCTCACTCAAGACATTCGACAAAGGTAAAACAAATCCAGCAAAACCGCCCGACGTGCTGATAATCCCGATAGGAGCCACGTATCTTGTTCTCAGGGCACGACAGATGAGCTACGCGTACAGTGGCCTTATAGAAATCTCCCGAGTTACCCCAGGTTAGCCCCGCACAGTGCTCTATTTTGGACGAACCCTCATGAGGAGCACTAGTCTGGGGGTTGCTTAAATTATTCGCGGGTGCCGACGGGTCCCCATGCAAATTTATTAGTTATTAGGCCAATGTAGTACCAATGTTGGGCCTTGCCAGGCAAGGTTTATCCTGACACAAAAATCAATGGGGTCCCATAACAACTCAGAGCATGTTAGGAGCGCTCAATTATGGAACCTAACACCGGTTCACAAGTAACTAGGGCGGCAAGAGTGGAACAAAACACCGAGCAAAAGGCCAAGCCTTCCACCCTTTACTAAGTGTGTAAGTGCATTAAATTGAATAGCAATAATATTGTGATAACAAATGAATGTCCATGTTGCCACATGGAAGCAATTCAACCTGCAGCTAAAAATGCTATAAGAAGGGAGGTGGCGGTTAGAGGCAAATCATGGCAATGTTGGGAGGCTTGATAGACAAGTGGCAGGTAGCGAGACATAACTATAAAAGCAGGACAACTAGCATAGCAACGATAGTAGTGGTATCCAGGGAAATGTTTCATCTTGCCTGAGATCCCGCTAGGAAGAAGAACGAATCCATGAAGAAGACAAGCCAACATAGTCAAACGAATCCTCACACTTCGAACACTTTCGGAACTCTATCAACAAGAAGCAGTCCGGAACAGACAATCAACACTCGATAACACCACAACTTAGGCATGATATGATGCGCAAAAAAATATGATGCATGTCCGGTTTAATATGCAACGCATGGCATGTCATGGCAAGAACAACAAACAACTACTAAATATTAAGTGAAGTTCAATATGCAATGAGTTGCATATTAATGAAACTCCACGTTCGAATTATTTAGTTCACTCTCGTTAGGTACTCATCAATATTAAATGTTATTAACATTGGTGGTCATGGGATAAGGCGAAGATGGAATTAAGCAACTTTAAATAAAGAGGGACAACATACATATAACAAAATAATAACTCTCCATATTATGAGAAAAGTGGTTAATGTTGTTTTATCATGGCAAGAGGTGAAGCACGAAAAACTATATCATCTAGGCATTTTAAATGGGGCCGGAAGCAACATATAGCATTTCATAAACATCCCCATAAGCATAATATGAATTGTCAAGATCTGTACTAACCATATTTTAGAGTTGTTAAACACCAAAAAAATGTCACTATGAGTTTCTACACATTTTTCTGGTCAAGTTACATATATAAAACATTTGCATCGGAGTTATGGTTAATTAGTTATGGCAAAAACCGTTTTTAACATGGCATTGACGCAACTTAATGCAAAAAGCAAGTTTAAACATTTTAAACACATGTGAGAGTTGTAAATTACGAATCTACATGAAATTCTAGTCCTTTCTCATATATTAAGTTTTTACATGTGATGCACGGTTGAAGAGATATTAAATGCATGGTCAATAGGTGGTCTTACGCAAATCTATAATTCATGGAATAATAGACAAATTCGCATTAGGAAAAAAAATCACAAGGGCCGAATCTGGCTCGAGCAATAGATAATAGGGGCGCAACATAATAATCTTCGCATAGGGCGGGGGATAGGGGCACTCACAATGGGCCAATCCCGTCGGTGATCGTGTTGGGCCTTGGCGGTGCTAGGAGGCCGTCCCACGACGTGGCTGGAGGCGGGTCAACATGAGCGGGCAACGTGTCGTCTCCCTCTCGATGTAGAGGAAGCGAGGCATGGCGGCGGCGAACCGAAGGTTGAGGGGCAAGCAGCGGTGGGGTTCTTCCTAGCGCTCGCCGGCGACGGGGTTCCGACGACCGGAGCGGCGGCAGGACGCGGGCTGGTGGCCCTGGATTGAGGGGCTCCTCCCCTCGATCTGGCTCAGGCACAGGGGAACTCCCTCCCTGGAGCGGCAGTGGGATCCGGGCCCAGATGGGCCTCGCGCAGGATCGGGCAGTCCCGGCGTCGGGACGAGGGAGACAGCGCGACGATTGGTGTGGATTACGAGGTGGGGAGCTAGGGTTTCCTAATTAGGAAGGGGGATGTTTAAATAGGCATGGGGGGCTAGGTTTAGCAGTTTTTGTTTGTATTCGGGCCGTTTGATCTCGAGATCGGATGGCCCGGAAGCGGGGGGGTCTAGGTTAGGCGGCAGTGGCTATGTAGATGGGCTATGAGGAGAAGAGAGGGAGGTTTGCGGCCCGTGACACGAGGTTTTAAAACACCTAAAAACGTCTGATAGTAAACCGATGACCGCACTGCTATGGTTAACTGTTCAGGTATCAAACGAACTCGGAATGCGACGAAACTAGGCAGGCGTTCTACCTACGCTATAATAAGATTGCACGCCAGGTTTTGACCCAATCGTAGAAAGTTTTATGTGCGCACTAAAAACACTTTTTTATCGATGCCACGGGCACGTGCATGTGTGGCTGATCTCGAAATGGGCAACAGCAAAAAACGATAGAACCGGCGACTACGAGCAGATGCAAGTTTTGACAACGAGTGATGATGCTATGCAGATGATGCAAATGATGTAATGATGAATGCGACAACCATACGAAACACATGACGAGAATGGAAATAAAAGGGGAATCTTATGGAGCGTCGGTCCTCGGCTGTTACAACTCCCCTCCACTACACGAGGATCTCGTCCCATGATCTAGAATGAAAAGGGGAAGAGAAAGAGTAAGAGGAAGAGGTAAAACTTTATTGCTTCTTTGACAAACGAGTGAAATCAATGAAACATGAAGGTTGGAAAGGGATGAAGAATGACATGAGGAACAAGGAAGAATTCACAGGAAATTTGGGCAACACTCTGGTAGGATAGAGGGACAAAATTTATATGATGGAAAGAAATTGAAAGAGAGACACCAAACTCCGGTTGGATTAGAATCAAAACTTCATAAGATGGAACGATCATGAAAATATTTCACAGCAGTTTTGTTAACGGACAAGCAAGGGAAGAGCATGATCTTGGTAAAGCAAGATGATAGATTGAAGAGAGCAAGATCACAAGGCCTCCGTAACAAGAGAATAGAAATTAGATTGATGGGAGGAAAAGAACGGAGAAGAAAATAATAACTTCTACCACCATTGAACTTGAGAAGCATAGATGAACGAAGCTGATGGAGAATCAACAATGAAAAGAATAGCTTGTTATGGGCTTATGGAAAACATCTCAAAATTATGAGGTGACAACCTGCCACAATAGAAACAATTGATTGCTTGAGAGCAACAAGATACGCAAAACTTCTTTCACCAAGAAGAGGAGGAGAAAACTTGGATCATTTATGACACCATGATAGCAACAATCCTTAGGAAATGCTTTAGGTGAAGTCCAACCCAAGATAACTGCGAGAAGACATGATGTGTTTACTTATATCATTCTTGACAATCCCCTTCGAGATTCCCCATAATCAAGAATTTAATAACAGCATCTCCAAAGACAATGGAGAAGGAATTGAACTTAGAAATCCACAATAAAGAACACTTGAGCACCTCCAACAAGAATATTGAAGAACAATTTGAGAAGAATTACATCCTTAACAAACCATCAAGCAGGACCTCTTGGGGAACACCAGGATGAAAGGACAGTCAAAGGAATGAGGTTGAAAAGACTAGATTATGATGTTGCAAAGATTTAGATGAAGCTTCATAGAGAGATGCTTGAGAAAACTTGGAACTCCGGAAAAAGAAAAGATGAACAACTATAACTAAGAATTTGATGTCATGAACACTCCATAATAAGGATTGAGGTCACCTTGACCAACAAGAATAAGAATTATGTTATGCTTATCCTTCATCAACTTAAATTGATGACAAGCAATGGATTTCGCACACCACTTAGTCTTGTTGAAAGAATTTAAGAGAGAGAGAGAGAGAGAGAGAGAGAGAGATATCACAAACTATAAGAAGTCTTGCACGAGAACACCGATAAGAATTAGAAACTAAATAGGATACTTCAAATGAATGGAAAAACATGAGAGCGAAGAGAGCATGATCCACCTAATAGAAAACTTGAACGAAGCACCGGAATAATTGACATACGAAAGAAGGAACAAAAATTGAGAATAATTTGAGAACAAAAGCTGAAAGATTAGAACGAAGAGATCTTCTAAAATGATGGCCTTTGGGAGGATCGAGAAACAAGAACAACACTCAATGCTCCGGATAGATATGGGAGGAATTTCTGATGAATGGAAATAATTTGAGAGGATAGCACGAAGCTGATACCATGAATCATCAAGAAAATGGACCAAGATTTGTGAGAAGCTCTCTTTCGGTCTTCAAAGATGAGAATGATGGCTAGAAACACCACCAAGAATTATAGAGCCACTCCGGAATAATGAATAAAGAAAGGGTTGAGCCAATGATGAAAATGATTTAGAAGCGATCTTCGACAAGGAATATGACTGATGGAATTCATTCTTACGTCATATTGAAAAGAACTTGAGGAAATCTCTAGAAAGATTAGAAGAGCCAGGTAAGATCCTGGGGAAAAACCTGTGGGTTATGGGACCACTCAAACAAAACCACCGTTGAAACTATTGCTTAGAAAGAGAGATTGCACTGGTACAAATTAAGAACTTGATGAGGTGAGAACCTCGAAATAGTTTGAAAGGATTGAAAGAAAACATGAATCTTTTGAGATATCATCAGCACTCCGGATAGAATAAGGAGAGCTGAATAAACAAGAGAGGCTTGGAAAAGAAATTCCAACATGGAAACCATTGAACGAATGAGAAAGGATATGATGAACACCGAGATCTAGAATTGATTCCACCGGAGAAGAATAACAACAACAACAAGGAAGATGAGGATAGATCTTGAAATTGAAACTCTTGAGAATCTCCACTAGAAATCACCGGATACAAATTGAAGAAATGATATCGGAAGCCTTGATGAAGAGAAGGCACTTGGAAGAGAATTTAATCATAGAAGAAAAGGGGCGAGAGCGTGGGGAAAACAAAGAAAACTTGGGACGGATGAAAAAACTCCGGAATGAAGATTGAGCTAGCAAATATTGGAAAGGATTGAATATCTTAAAGAGGAGCGCACGGGTTGAAACAAATTGATATGATAACTTGATTGGGCAAAACTTATCATTCTCACAGAAATATGAGAACACTTCTTAGGAAAGATATGAAATCACCACTTAACATCGAAGCAACTCGAATTACCATATACAAAACAAAACAAAGGATGGGGCTGACGAGACAAGCCAGAACAAATACATGACAAATATTTCGCTCGATATTTTCATGGTAAGGTTCGCACGGGCTCGATCTTATAGTAGCCATCATGTGCAAGGTAGTGCACACGACATACGCTGCGTCCCCGAGTCATAGCAAGCTACAAGGACTCTTTAAGACACAACAAGACCATTGTAAGAAAGACCGTGAACAAACGAATCCACTAGATGTGAAACCCCAACCTCACATCAAGATTTTTTGTAAGATAGCCTAGGTAACTAGTCGAATTCCCACCTAAGAACTCCCGAAACTTTCTTGGTTATGCAATCGGGTGTTGGGCATACAAGGAGGAAATATCTCACACAACTAACAAACCTACACTCCACCAGTACTGGGGATGCCGGACTCCTCTCGCCACTACTAGTATGGAAGCAATTTCGAACATCCTCCGTCCCGAGATACTAAGGAAACTGAATGATAACGATGTGTCAAGAATCCTTTGAAGCTCTACTCTGCGATAACAGGAGGCACCAAGTACAGAACTCCGTCACATCGGCACCATAGAGATTCCAAAATATCCACATGATCCTAAATTTTTTTGAGCGAGAATAGGAGAGAATCAAAATACCTAAGTCGTAATTCCTAACCAGAATGATCACTAAGTGATCCTAAACACCTACTTACGTCAAGCATAAACCCACCGTGTTCTCTCTCGGATAAGGACTCACAAGAAGAGACAGTCACGGTTACGCACACATTTGGTGTATTTTATTTGAGTTTACTTCAAGTTTGCTATGGCCGGGTGTTAAAAAAATATCCAAGTTTGCCACATAACCGCGGGCACGGCTTTCTGAAAGATTTAACCCTCTAGGGATGCTCCAACTCATCCATCACAAATTAACCACACGCAGCGGGAATAACCTCGACCACCGATCTCGTGATCTTCCTAGTCAATTCCATAGGAAATCCGTCACCTCGAGATAGCCCGAAGAAAAATCAGAATTTGTCACTCAAGATGTTCGAGAAAGGTAAAACAAAGCCAGCAAGGTTGCCCGATGTGCCGACAATCCTGATAGGAGCCGCATATCTCGTTCTTAGGGCACGGTAGATGAGCTACGCGTAGAGTGGTCTGATAGAAATCTTCGGAGTTGCCCCGGGTTGGCCCTGCACAATGCTCTATTTTAGACCAACACTCATGAGGAGCACTGGCCCGGGGTTTGATTAAATTATCCGCGGGTGCCGGCGGGTCCCTATGCAATTTTATTAGTTATTAGTAAAATGTAGTAACAATGTTGGGCCTTGCCAGACAAGCTTTATCCTAACACAAAAATCAAGGGGGGCCCCATAACAACCCCAACATGTAGGAGCGCTCAATTATGGAACATAACACCGATTCAAAAGTAATTAGGGCGGCAAGAGTGGAATAAAACACCGAGCAAAAGGCAAAGTCTTCCACCCTTTACCAAGTGTATAAGTGCATTAAATTAAATAGCAATAATATTATGATAACAAACGAATGTCCATGTTGCCACATGGAAGCAATTGCACCTGCAGCTAAAAACGCTATAAGAAGGGCTGAGCAAGTGGTAACATAGCCAAACACAGGTTGCTGGGAGGTGGAGGTTAGAGGCTTATCATGGCAATGTTGGGAGGCATGACAAACAAGTGGTAGGTAGCAAGACATAATGATAAAAGCAGGACAACTAGCATAGCAATGATAGTAGTGGTATCAAGGGAAATGTGTCATCCTGCCTAAGATCCTGCTAGGAAGAAGAACGAATCCATGAAGAAGACGAGCCAATGTAGTCGAATGAATCCTCACACTTCGAACACTTTTGGAACTCTATCAAGAAGAAGCAATCCGGAATAAACAATCAACACTCGATAACACCACAACATATGCATGATATGATGTGCAAACAAATATGATGCATGTCCGGTTTAATATGCAACGCATGGCATGTCATGGCAAGAACAACAAACAACTACTACATATTAAGTGAAGTTCAATATGCAATGAGTTGCATATTGATGAAACTCCACGTTCGAATTATTTAGTTTGCTCTCGTTAGGTAGTCATCAATATTAAATGTTATTAACATGGGTGGTCATGGCATAAGGCGAAGATGGAATTAAGCAACTTGAAATGGAGAGGGACAACATACATAGAACAAAATAATAACTCCCCATATTACGAGGAAAGTGATTAATGTTGCTTTATCATGTCAAGAGGTGAAGCACGAATAACTATATCATCTAGGCATTTTAAATGGGGCCGGACACATCATATAGCATTTCTGAAACATCCCCATAAGCATAATATGAATTGGTCCAGATCTGTACTAACCATGTATTAGAGTTTATAAACAGCAAAATAAATGTTACATATATAAAACATTTGCATCAGATTTACGGTTAATTAGTTATGACAAAAACCGTTTTTAACATGGCATTGATGCAAATTAATGCAAACAGCAGTTTTGAACATTTTAAAGAAATGTGAGAGTTGTAAATTATGAATCTACATGAAATTCTAATCATTTCTCATATATTAAGTATTTACATGTGATGCACGGTTGAAGAGATATTAAATGCATGATCAATAGGGGGTTTTACGCAAATCTGTAATTCCTGGAATAATAGACATATTCGCATTAGGAAAAAAAATACATGGGCCGAATCTGGCTAGAGCAATAGACAATAGGGGCGCAACATAATAAGCTTCGCACAGGGAGGGGGGATAGGGGCGCTCACCATGGGTCAATCCCGTCGGTGATGGTGCTGGGCCTTCCTGGTGCTGGGAGGCCTGCCCACGGCGCGGCTGGAGGCGGGTCAATGTGAGTGGGTAGCGCATCGTCTCCCTACCGATGCATAGGAAGTGAGGCATGGCGCTGGCGAACCGGAGCTTGATGGGCGAGCAGTGGCGGGGTTCGGCCTGGCGCTCGCCGGCGACGAGGTTCCGTCGATCGGAGTGGCAATAGGGAATGCCATCGGGCGGCGGGACGTGGGCTGGTGGCGTTGGATCGAGGGGCTCCTCCCCTCGATCTGGCTCGGGCGCAGGGGAACTCCCTCCCTCGAGCGGCAGCGGGATCCGGGCCTAGATGGGCTTCACGAGGGCTCCGGCAGGCCCGGCGGCAGGAGGAGGGAGACAAGGCAACGACTGGCATGGATTACGAGGTGGGGAGCTAGGGTTTCCTAATTAGGAAGGGGTGTTTAAATAGGCAAGGGGGGCTAGGATTAGCAGTTTTTATCTGCTTTCGGACCGTTTGATCTCGATCGGACGGCTCGGAAGCGGAGTCGGGCTAGGTTAGGCTGCGGTGGCTGTGTAGATGGGCTATGAGGAGAAGAGAGGGAGGTTTGCGGCCCGTGACACGAGGTTTTAAAACACCAAAAAACGTCCGATAATAAACTAATGACCGCACTGCTATGGTTAATAGTTCGGGTATCAAACGAACTCGGAATGCGACGGAACTTGGCAGGCGGTCTACCTACACTATAATAAGACCGCATGCCATGTTTCGACCCAATCCGAGAATGTTTGATGAGCGCCCTAAAAACAATATTTTTATTGATGTCGCGGGCACATGCATGTGTGGTTGGTCTCGGAACGGGTAATGGCAAGAATGGAGAGAAGCGCGACTACGAACGAATGCAAGTTTTGAAAATGAGTGATGATGCTAAGCAGATGATGCAAATGATGTAATGATGAATGTGAAACCAGACGAAACACATGACGAGAATGGAAATAAATGGGGAACCTTCTGGAGCGTCGGTCCCGGGCTGTTACAGCGGCTCACCTCCCCGATATCTCCGGTGGCTGGAGCGCTACCGAGGGCGGCCTGTGCTGCCGGGACGGGGCACGGGCGTAGGCACGACCAGTCTCCCCTGCCGCTCCTCTGTTTCGGGCGAGAGGTCGGGGAGGACCTGCCGGTCGGGTCCGGGCATAAGTGGCTGTGGCCCCGGGCCCCACCCTGTTAAGTGGAGACGCCCCGGCGGTGTACGTCTCCCTTTGGCCGAAGGCGTATTCCAGGGAATACGCCAATAGCTAGCCTTATATATATATATATATATTGTTTGTTTTGAAACTTGTAAAATCCAGATCAATTTCAAATCAACTCCAATTTTGATGATTCAAGTTTCTACAAATTCCTCTAATCTTGACCTGTCCAAATATGTGCATTGCAAATTTTTTGCTTGTAACATATTCTGCTCCACCATTATTTTGGTTGTATCTTGTATTATGGAACCACTTTGCAAAATCCATAGAGAGCTTAAATCAACTCCAAATAAAGAGATTCAAAATTCCTAGATGGCTATAAAATGATGAATCATTTGTCTAGCCATGGTGAACATTTTTACCATGCACCTATTCTGTTGGATCTAATATGAGACATTCTCCCTTTATTTCATCTTAGGAAAATCCTAGGAACTTCATACCAACTCCAAATAAGGTGAAACAAATTTATAAAATCTTCTAAAATCATGACCAAATTGTTGGGTGCATCCACCCATTTTTATAAAAAGGTTTTTTGTACAATTCCTATAGGATCATCATTTCCTTCATTTCCACTGTTAAAAAATCCCCCTTGATCCACCTCCAATGAAATCTCCTTGGCTATTTTTCTTATGATTAGAGGTATTCAAGAAAAATATATTTTCTATTTATAGAGCACTTCTTTTCCTCTGCTTGTTATGTTACTTATTATGATTGTTCCCGACGATAGTTAACGAAGTACTCAGAGTGGATGAGAAGCGTGTTGTGGGGACCCCGACTCATAAGTCGTGATCACCGAATGCATGTGTATATTGATCCCAGAGAGCGATGCGCACTGAACACACGGAAGCTGAATAACAAGAGTCTTACATCCACATTTAGCGTCTTACACAAATAAAGACCATGAAGGTCTAGTCTTACATAGATAGGGCCACAAGGGCCAAACACTTCAATAGAAGAAGCAGCGGAAATCTTTGTCAAAAGCGTGAACGCATGCCATCTGCCTTAACCTATAGGCTATCTTACTAGGAGGCGTCCTAGTTCGCATGTTCATCACCAATGAACTCTTAAACATACTCCTGTTCTTCCATGTCTAGCCCCTAACGATACTAGACAAAGAGTCCACTCGATTGGTACCCAGCCCTCACGATGTACATCACACGAGCCTCGCTCTAATCGTACCATCCATGAGGGGACCAACGGTGTGCCTAGTGCCTATGAAGACTGTGCATGATCGTACATACCGGTATGACCCCGTATCGAGAGTGAACATTCCACTCCCGCCTCTAGTAATGCGGGCTCCTTGCCAGTACCCACCAAGGTAATCAAAAAAGCACCATCTCATAAGGATTATCGTGCTTGCGCATGGAAGGTTGGGACGGTCATCAGACCTTAAATCTAATCCGTTTTCAAAAACACGCACTCTCACACAACTTTCTTCGGTACACCACTTCTTTCTCAATTGCTCACCCGTCTCATCATTATGTCCCTCGGGCATTATGGGCACCCAATGAGGTTTTTGAAAAGTCTTTGAAATCATTTGTCTTCTCAACACCATGCATAATTCCCGATCCCACTTGTGTAACATCTACTAGCATCCTATCTACACCCACCCGCATAGCCCTCATAAGGTGGTAGGGTCATGCCCGATGCAAGTGTGAACGGCAAAGTATCGGAAGCATCCCACTGAGGTGGAGAATACACCATCATGATCAATACAACAAAATGAAGTTCTATATGCCATGGAATAAAAGGGTTCATAGTCATGGTCAAAGGGCTTCTTGCTTGGCTCAACAAAGTCTCCGGGATCTTCGAAGTCTTCGGGCTCTACTTCTTCATCAACCGCGCAATCTATTGCCGCGAATAAAAGCGATAAAAATAAGCAAGACACAAAAATAGAGCACACAAACTACTATAAAAAATGCTACCCAATTCCGATAAATACCACAAGCTATACTAAATATATTTGTCTAGTTTTGTGAAATCAAAAAGATTTTCAAAACTATTTAAAACAGGAGCTTATAATGCTAAATAGGGGTTTTAAATTAAAACAATACATAAAAAAAATTCAAACGTTTTTTCAAATGGTACTAATAAATTCTATGGATTATTTCAAGATTTAACGTGGAAGAATATTTGGATTTGGAATTAATTTGGGCTCTGTAGGAATTTTGTAAGTTGCAGAAAAAGAAAAAGGAAAAGAGCTATTGTGCCCTTTGGGCGAAAGCACAGTAAACCGAACCGGCCCGGGCGAGGCGTCGGGCGCGGCAGGTTTATTTTTAAACCTGCCTACGGGCCCTGCTGGCCAGCGAGAGAGGAGGGGCGCGAGGGGATGATAGGTGGGCCCCACCTGTCACCCCTCTCCTCGTGACAGGAGTGGAGGGGGCTCACCGGAGGGGGCTCCAGGCTGCAGTGACTGGAACAGAGGGCACCGACGGGCTCAGGGGGCGCACGCGCGTCGGTGGGTGGCCGAGGGGGTCGCCAGGGGAGAGGGGAACGCCGGAGAGGGGTGTGCCCGACGGCGGCCAGCGTTTGCTTCGGCCGCGGGTTCTCGCCCATGGGGGCGAAGGGGCTCGGCACAGGGGAGGTGTGGAGGAAGGGGGAGAGCAAGGAGAGAGGAGCAGGACGAGCGGGGGGGGGGGGCTTAAATAGGCGGTCTCGGTCCACCGCGGGCGCGGTGGACCGGCGAGGACGTGGCCACCACCACAGGCCACGGGGGCACTCCCGACTGTGTCTAGGGGGGTCCTGGACTCAGTCCGCGCCCAGGAGAAGGGAAGGGCAGCCTGGAGGGGGACCAGATGTGCGCACGTGCGAGCGCGGCCATTGGCCGGTTCAGGCGGTGTCGTGCGCGCGAAGGAGGGGAGAGAGGAGGGGCCCGAGCAACACCCGCGTTGTGGACGTCAAGGGGAGCCCCTAGGCTGGGGAGCCCCGAGGCTGTCGGGCGGTGCCAGGCAAGGGCGGCTACAGTGCTGGAGCGCACCGTAGTGCGCTCCATAGCGCCCATATGGCATGCCGTGGCATATAATATGCCCACCTGCATGTCTTCTTGTGTCTTGGGGCTATTCGGGATGCCCAAGGGCTAGGAGAAGCAAGGGAGGGCTCTGGAGGATCCTTAGGGTAGAAGGAATGGCGGAGAGGGGTAGAAAAGATGCGGCGAGGGGGTGTGGGGTAAATGGTGGTTTTACCCCTCAAATCATTGAGCTATGCCCCTGAGGGTTTTATTGGAGGAACAAGGCATCCACAAGAGGTTGTGGTAAAAAGTTGGGGCAAGGGTAAAAGAGAAAGGGGTGGAAATGGTGGTTTTACCATTTCACCAGAAGGTGTTTGATGGGGTTTTGTGGAAGAAAATTTTATCATCTTACTGAGATATTCAACAGGGTCAAGGGCTAGGTAAAATTGAGAGGATTCACCAAGTTTGAGCTCAAGTGGGAAAAGTTGACAAAGGAAACTTGATAAACCCTAGAAATTAACAGAATAAGGTTTCTATAGGTCTAGTGATGCTAGGCTTTTACGCTTGATGCACCACTTAGTGTAGCATCACTATTTGGTCATTAGATCATGCCCACAAAGTTTGGGGTCAAGGGGAGACACTTCACAATGTAAAGTTGCTCAAATATGAATTTGAACAGGAATGGTTTTGGGATGGTTTGATGAATCAAATCAACTTGGATTGAGATGAAACTTTGCAAGATCATCACTTATGATAGGGTTGACTTTCTAGAATTTTCCTGGAATTTATTGAGAATATTTCTTATAGGAATGTTCCAAAAGTTTTATTTGAGCAGAAAGTTTTTTAGGGGTTTTGCCCATGATTTGAACATGCCCTTGTGTTGAAACTCATATATATATGGAAAATATATGCCCATTGAGTTTCCCTAAATTTTCTCAAATATTTTCAAAGCTTTTAAATAATTTTTCTTTATGAAAAACCAGTTCTGGCCTTAAGAAAAAATATTTAAATAAAATATAATAATAATCTTTAAAATTAATATTTTGTGGTTTTGGAAAGTCTAATATATACTAGGTTTGAAATAAAGTCTCTAGGAAGAATAATCCACCCAATTTGAGGACTTGAAGTGCAAACCTCATTTCACGGGGCTTTGAAAACCTTATTTGAATAAATCATTTTTGGTTAAAACAAAATTTGATAAAAATAGTTTTGTGCACTATTCACATGGCACGATCATTGGGCAAGAGGTTTGGGTCAAGGAAGATGAATATGGAGTGGAATAGAATCTAGGAGTGCCATATAACACAATCATCAAGGAAGCAAACATCATTTCAAACAAGCACATACACTTAGAAAAAGTTTAGTTTGCCCCAAATTTTATAAACCCAAACATATCAATGCGCTACAAACACAGGGTGTGACAGACCTACCCCCCTTACAGGAATCTCGTCCCCGAGATTCCTAGGCTAAGCACTAAAAAGAAAGGGAACTCAGATCTAAGATAATCTTCACGCTCCTAGGTTGCTTCAGCTTCAGTATGGTTGCTCCATTGGACTTTGAAGTACTTGATGGTGCGGCTTCGGGTGCGGCGCTCAGCTTCATCCAAAATGCGAACTGGCCTCTCATGATATGTGAGGTCTAGCAGAAGATCGATGGCTTGATGGTTGATGTCCTTGTAGAGGTCAGGGCGTTTGGGAACTTGCAGACATTTCCGGAGTTGTGACACATGAAAGACGTTGTGCACATCCGACAGCTCGGGAGGTAGCACTAGCTGGTAGGCAACTTCTCCTCGTCTTGCGGTGATCTTGAAGGGGCCTATGTATCTGGGTGCAACCTTCCCTTTGACGTGGAAATGCTTGGTTCCTTTAAGAGGTGTGACTCGAAGGTAAACATAATCTCCGATGTTGAGGTTCAGTTCCAGTGGTGGGAGTCTGCGCAACTCTGCTATCTTGATTTGGTGGCCTCCAGATGCTCTCGGACGAGTTGAACCCGCCATTCTGCTTCGCGGAGGATGTCTAGCCCAAAAATTAATCCTTCTCTGGTCTCTGACCAGTTGAGGGGAGTACGACACTTGCGTCCATACAACACCTCAAATGGTGCCATCTGAAGGCTTGCTTGGTAGCTGTTGTTGTAGGAGAACTCGATGAACGGTAGGCAATCTTCCCACTTAACTCCATATGCTAAAACACTAGCATGCATCATATCTTCGAGTATCTGATTTACTCGCTCTGTTTGCCCATCGGTCTGGGGATGAAAAGCAGTGATGAAGGAGAGCTTGATTCCCATAGCTTCTTGAAACATCTTCCAGAATCTCGAGGTGAACTAGGTGCCTCAATCCGACACGATCTCCTTTGGAACTCCATGAAGGCTCACGATACGCTTGATGTAGAGTCTGGCTAGCTTGTTACCATCATAGGTACTCTTGACGGGAATGAAATGAGCTACCTTGGTTAGGTGATCGACAATGACCCAAATGGAGTCATGTCCTTTGTTTGACCTTGGTAATCTGGTGATGAAATCCATCCCGACTTTCTCCCACTTCCATTCAGGCACTTTGAGAGGTTGCAATAGTCCAGTGGGATGCTCATACTCAGCCTTGACTCTCTGGAATATATCACACTTAGCCACGAACATGCCTATCTCTCGTTTCATGCCATGCCACCAGAATCTTGTCTTGAGGTCTTGATACATCTTGGTTCCTCCAGGATGAATGGATTATGGAGGGTCATAAACTTCTTGCAAGATCAGTATCTTGAACTCTTCCTTGTTGGGTACGCAAATGCGAGTCCTGAACCATACAACTCCTTGTTCATCCGTCGAGAATCCTAGGGCCTTGCCTGCCTTGATCTTCCTTTTGATTCCTTCAATGCTCTCGTGTCCCTTCTGAGCTTGTTTCATATCATGCATCAAGTTGGCCTTGCTTTGAGGTTGGTGAGGAATTCGGGTGCGACATGTTCCAAGCCGAAGCTTTCAAGTTCTTCATATAGGGTGGGTAGCCTTTCCTTAATCATAGCATTCAAGGAACACACATTTCTGCTTAAGGCGTCTGCTAGCACATTGGCCTTTCGGGGGGGGTATTGAACACTAAGGTCATAATCCTTGATCAATTCCAACCATCTGCGCTGCCTCGTGTTCAATTCCCTTAGAGTGAAGATATACTTCAAACTCTTGTGGTCTGTGAATATCTCACATCGCTTCCCCAAAAGGTAATGTCGCCATCTCTTCAAGGCATGAACCACGACTCCCAACTCGAGATCATGAGTTGCATAGTTCTCTTCATGCGGTCATAGCTGTCTGGATAGATATACTACGACTCTGCCTTCTTGCATCAGAACACCTCCAAGCCCGGTTCTTGATGCATCACAATATATCACAAACTCCTTGGGAATATCGGGGGTGGCCAAAACTGGGGCTCTGGTCAATCTCTTCTTGAGCTCCTGGAAGCTTTCTTCGCACTTAGCTGTCCATTCAAACTTCTTGACCTTCTTCAAAAGCTTGGTCATGGGTCGGGCAATGCTTGAGAACCCTTCCACGAACTTGCGGTAATAACCCACGAGTCTGAGGAAGCTCGTGACTTCCTTCATGGTGGTTGGGGTTTGCCATTCTGCCATGGCTTTAATCTTGGCAGGATCCATTGATAATCTTTCTGCAGTCAACACATGAACCAAGAATCCAACTTCATGCAGCCAAAATTCACATTTGCTAAATTTGGCATAAAGTTGGTGCTCTCAAAGCTTCTCTAGGACCAATATCATGTGTTCCTCATGTTCTTCTTCAGACTGGGAGAAGATGAGTATGTCATCAATGAAGACAACAACGAACTTGTCCAAGTACTCCATGAAGACCTTAGTCATGAGGTACATGAAGTAGGCAGGGGCATTGGTTAACCCAAATGACATGACCGTGTATTCATACAGGCCATACCGGGTTACAAACGCCGTCTTCAGAATGTCTTGGGGTCTGATCTTCAAATGGTTGTACCCCGACCTGAGGTCGATCTTGGAGAACACCTTGGCTCTGTTCAATTAATCAAACAGGTCTTCAATCTTGGGGAGTGGGTACTTGTTATTTATTGTGACTTCATTGAGAGAACAGTAATCGACAAAGAGTCTGATAGTTTCGTCCCTCTTTGACACAAATAGAACAGGCAATCCCCAAGGAGACACACTAGGGTGAATAAATCCATTTCTGAACTGCTCTGCCAGTTGCTTTTTCAACTCAGACAACTCTTCAGATCCCATCCTGTACGCCTTCTTATAGATGGTCCTTGATCCGGGCATAAGCTCAATGATGAACTCAATGTCGTGGTCAGGAGGCATTCCGGGCAGCTCGTTAGGAAACACATCCGAGTATTCACATACCACTGGCACTTGATCCACCTCAACTCCTGACAGCCAGTTACCCTGAGGGGCTTGAGTGGAGGCATGGTTGGGAACATACATGACTTCCACTCCTTGGCTATTGGTCATGGTGACCATCCTCTTGCCACAGTCTAACAAGCCTTGGTGTTTGGTTAACCAGTCCATGCCTAGGATCACATCCAAGCCTTATGACATTAGGATTATAAGATCTGCTAGGAAGTCTACCCCGTTGATGTTAATCTCAACTCCCTTACAACATATCCCAGACTTCCAAACTGATCCTGGGGTTTGTATCAACATACGACTACCAAAGGCTGTAGGCTTCATGCCACTCTCTAGTGCAAACTTTTGGGTGACAAAACAATGTGAAGCTCCACAATACAACAATACTGTTGCTAGGATTGAGTTGACAAGAAACGTACATAGTATGACGTCCGGGTTTTCCTAGGCTTCCTCAGTGGTGACATGATTCCCACGACCCTTGCCATTATTGGGCTAGTTGCGGGGAGCGGGGTTCATTGGGGGTGCTCCACGGCCATGACCTTGATTTGCCGCATTGGGACGCAGTGCATCTGGCTTCTTGTCGGGACACAACCTAGAGATATGTCCTGGCTGACCACATCCAAAGCAAGCGATTTATCTAGGGTTGTTGTTGAAGTTCCTGCCACCATTGTTGTTGTTGGGATTGTTGTTGTAAGCTAGCCTGGGGTTGGCATACTGCTAAGGCTGGTGGCTCAGACGAGGTGCAGGAGGTCTAGCCTGTTGTGGCTGATAGGTCAGCTTGGATGGGGCTGGTTGCCAGGGGTGAGGCATCTAGTTTCTTGAGCTACCCTTTCTGATCATCTTGTGCTTGCGAGTGTCGTCTATGACATGAGGGCCTTGTGCACCAGGTCAAAGAATATGCAACAGTCGCAGACAATGCGCTGATACTGCAAGGTCTGTTGATGTCCTTCCATGAAGCGTTCCTACTTGGCAGCCTCTGTGTTGACATCTTTAGGTGCATACCTTGACAGCAGATTGAACTTCTGTAGGTACTCCTTGACAGAGCCACTTCCTTGCTTCAGCGCTTGGAATTCTCTCTTCTTGATAGCCATGGTCCTAGAAGGAATGTGGGTGATGTGGAATCCTTCTTTCAAGTCATTCCAAGTGATCACATGCTCTCCTTACATGACCTTGAATCCATCCCACCAAGCTCGGGCACTACCTCCAAGGCAGTGAGAGGCATACAACATATTTTGGGCACTATTCACATGGCATGATTATTGGGCAAGAGGTTTGGGTGAAGGAAGATGAATATGAAGTGGAATAGAATCTAGGAGTGCCATATAACACAATCATCAAGCAAGCAAACATCTTTTCAAACAAGCACATACACTTAGAAAATTTTTAGTTGGCCCCAAATATAAACCCAACATATCAATGTGCTACATACACTGGGTGTGACACGTGTGAAGACCTCGAAGACATTGCTAAGTCAGGCTAGCAGCCCTTTGACCATGTTAAGGAACCATTTTGTGCATGTCAAATAGCACTTTCTTTCGATGTATTGATCATGTTGATGTGCTGTTCCCCTTCGGTGGGATGCCTCCGATACTTTGTCGTTGATACTTGCATCTGACCCTACCATCCTCATGAGCGTTGTGCGGGTGGGAGTAGATAGGATGCTAGTGGTGATGAAAACAAAGAAATGATTTAAAAGACTTATTGAAACCACCGTCGGTTGCCACTAATGCCCGAGGGAGATGATGATGAGCTAGGTAGCCACTTGATAAACAAGTGGTGTACCGGACCAAGTTTGTGCGTGGTTTTCGAAAACGGATTGGTGTAAGTTGTGACCGTTATTCCAACCTTCCGTGTACAACCACGAAACCCCTTATGGGACGGGGCTTTGTTGATTACTTTGATGGGTACTAGCATAGAGCCGGCATTACTATTGGTGAGAGTGACATGGTCACTCTCGATACGGAGTCGTGCCGGTATGGACGATGATGCGTTGTCTTTACAGGCACTGGGCACACCGTTGGTCCCTTCATGGATGGTATGTTCTAGAGAGAGGCTCGTATGATGTACATCATGAGGGCTGGGTACCAATCAAGGGGATTATTTGTTTACTATCGTCAGGGGAAAGGCATTGTTTGGGTGCTTAGCTCGGGTATGTTATATACAGTGAGTCGTGGATGACACGGAAGTTCTCAGGGTCTTGTGCATAAACTGTGCAACCTCTGTACAGTGTAAAACTATTCGTATAGACATGTCCATGGTCAAGGACAGTTGGATGACCGCTCTTGTGCTACGTCTAGATATTTTCGCAATACTTGGTGTGTGTGTACTACAAAGAGATACTCGAGCTATGTCGGAAGACTTGACGTGATGACTAAACGTGTGATGTTCAAACCCTTCTTATGTTGATATCTGTAACTTGTTCATGTGGATATGTGCAACCTATTGATGCATGATTTTACAAGTTGATTGAACATGTCATTGCAATCAAACTAGATTTCTGCAAAAATTACCTACTACTGTTATATCATGCTCTGTTGAACCTTGTTCAAACATGGGATACTTGCGAGTACATTCAAAGTACTCATTGGCTTGCCACAAGTTATTTTATTGGCCAGGCATGAAAGATTAGGTTATGATGAAGATCACCTTGGTGACAAACATGCGCGCTAGGGCCCTTCCTAGTCAGATTGCCTGTAGGTTTAAGGCTAATGGCATGGGTTCACGCTATCCTTGAAGATTTCCGCTGCAATCATATGAAGACTTGGCCATAAAGTTCATATTTGGTTAAAATGGTACGTAATGGATGTAAGACTCTTGTTATTCAGTTTCTATGTGTTCAGTGAGCAATGATCTCTAGGATCACTGTGCACATAAATTCGATGATCACGACTTATGAGTCGGGGTACCCATAACCTTCCTTGAATGCTGATGCCGCCTAATCCTTCCCTCCCCGGGCCACACGGATGTGACCCTTCAGAGGCCGCACGCCTCTCGGAATGTGAGGGGGCGTCGGTTGGCCCTGGTTGTACATAAGCCGGTGAGGGGGAGAAAGCCCTCACAACACGTTCGTCTTCTTTGCCTTCCGATCTCCAGGTCGGCGTTCTCCCAGTCATGGCTCCCGTGAGGAAGCATTATGCCGCCGAGAAGGGGAAAGCCCCCGAGGGGAGTCCTGCTCCACCGACCCCCACGAGGGGCCGTGGCCGTCCCCAAAAGTACGCCGGGATGCCAGTGGTGACTTCTCGAGGCCGCGGTCGTACCCCTGCACGGTCTAGGGTCATCATCGGTGGCCATGGCGCAGGTCCGACTGGCGCGGGCACCAATGGCAATCGAAGTAGTGGCACCCGCTGTGGCGTCCCTCCCACCTCGTCCGCAGCTCCATACGGCCAACACGTCCCGAGAGTTTGTTGTGTGGGGGAGAGGCTGGAGGTCGCCTAGCTCCAACTCCGGAACTCCTTTGCAGGTACGCTGTCATCCGTGGGGCCCGATGGCCTGTGGCTATAGGCCGACGGGTGATGCAGCGCAACGTCATGTGTGGAGGTTGAGGTCACCCCGAGAGGCTACGTGTACCTGGTTCATGGGTGGCAAATGTTCGCCCGCGCCCGCGGCCTAGTGGGGAGGCGTACCCTCCACCTCAAGTTCGACGCGGACGCGAGGCTCTTCGTCAAGGTCTTCCGCGGCGAGGGTGAATGCCTGGGGTGCTTGCCCGGAAGAAGCCGGCCATGGATATCTTGGAGATGAGCTGGCCCTTCACGACGAGCGCCACTCCCCTAGTGACAACGACAGCGACACCCCCTCTAAGGGGAGCTTGAGTGACAACAACGACATCGACGAAGGCAGCTACGCCACACTGCTGCACTCGAACCTTGGGGGGTTGAGAGCCGGCACGACACCGGTCCTCCGCTCCGTAAGCCTTCGCGCCACCGCGCCTTCATGTCCCCGTGAAGGACGAGCAAGACTCCATCTAAGCACCGCTGCCCGGGCCCCGGAGGTCCTGAAGTTGTAGCCCCCGTCGGGAAATTTTTCTTTCTTTTCTGCCCCTACAACTAAAGACCAAGAAAGGCCCTGTGGGTATGTAATGAACATGGGTGTAAGCCCCCTTTTGTCTGTGCCTCTGTTATGTGTCCCGGGTTTTGCGTTTTCACTGCTCGAGGCGGCCTTCCAATTATGATTAGGGTAGTTAGCTTGGCGTGTCCGTCGTAGGCTCCAGGGAAGGTGTGGCCATGGCTCTTGGTGAATCTAGGCATCCCGCGGCCTTCTCCTTCCTGTAGGTGAGGTAAGTTGGGAGCCCTTTCAGCACTCTTCGTTTGCAGGCCCTAGTCCCGCACATTTCCCAGCTGCGCGGTTGAGTCTAGCCAAAGACACAACCATGGGGAGAGACCTCAACTCCCCCGATGCCGGCTGGATCACCAAGGATGGCATCTAGGCTACTAGTGGCTTTATGACCAATAAGGATCTGGATGCAAACTACTCAGGAGCCCCCTTGGACGCTCAAGTAGCTCTACGTCATCGAGTACCAGTCCCGCACATTTCCCTACCACAATGGTTTACGGCCGGATCACCAAGGATGCAAACCACGAGGCGAGGCCCCAACACCCGCGATGCCGGTCGGATCACCAAGGACGGCATCGAGGTTGCTGAGTGGCTATATGACCGGTAAATCTCCTCAGGCATGTTCCTCTGGAGCCCCCTTTGACGCTCGACCAACTCCCAAAGAAAATTGTTGTTACAGCCTCGAGAGGGGTGGGCCTCCCGAGGCCCTGAGATGGCGCGCCGGGCCGTGAGTAGAGCCCCCGAGTGAGTATGAAGCGTTAAGCGCCTGCTAACTCGTCCGGGAGTACCACACGAGGATTCGGAGGCCAAGGCCTTGGCAAGCTGCGAGCATCGTACCCCCAACCCCCGCTCACGAGGTGCGAGGAGGAAGGAAGCAAGTGACTGCCCTTCCTGAAGATAGAAAAAACCTAAGATTGGTGAAGGCGAGGAAAATGAATCCCTGACGCGTTTCTTGAAAACGTGATTTGAAAAACCCTGAATTTGGTTCCAGGAAAGTTGGCAAATTGAAATGCGAGAGAAATAAATAGCAGCCGCGTCCAACACCTAGACTAGCCTTCATCTTCCCCCAGCACTAAGCGTAGGGCCTCCATGTTGCATGGGCATTGCCATTGATGGGCAGTGTTGACTTCTCTGGTAGCGTAGAGCTATGGCTACCACATTACGTGGGAAGAACCCCTCCGGGTCGTCGAGGGGCTCCGAGCATATACAGCCCGGTCATTATTAGGTGAGAGTGTCATGGGTTGGTGGACGGCATGTGTCATTTGTAGAATCTTCTAAGGTGATGGATGTTCCGTGCGTTCTGGATGCGGACCCTGTCTTGAGTCTCCAAGCGCACTGCACCTGGCCTAGAGACGTGAACAACCTTGAACGGGCCCTCCCACATGGGCGAGAGCTTGTGCAAACCCTCCCTGAAGAGAACTTGCCTCAGGACGAGGTCACCGACTTCAAGGGTCCTCGAGCGGATGTGGTGGTAGTGGTAGCGCCGCAGTTCCTGTTGGTACCTTGCAACTCAGAGTGAGGCTTGGCAACAAAGTTCCTCCCCAATTAAGAGGATCGTCTCCCGTGCGGCATAGTGACGCTCCTCGTCGAATGCCATTACCTGGGGAGAGTGGTGCTTGACCTCGTGAGGGTGGAAGGGTTTGGCTCCGTAGACGAGGAAGAACTAGGTTTCACCGGTGGGCTTGGTCACGATGGTGCGGATGGACCATAGCACCGACTAGAGCTCATCGACCTAGCCCCTGCATTAGGCCTAAAATGTCTTCTTGAAGATTCTGGTCTTGAGGCCTCGCAAAACTTCTGCGTTGGCGTGCTCCGCTTGGCTGTTGCTCCTGGGGTGGGCTATTGAGGCATAGAAAATCTGCATTCCAAGGTTAGGGTGATAACACTTGGAGAGGCTGCTTGTAAACTACGAACCGTTGTCGTTGATGATGCGGTTGGGGATGCCGAAGTGGCTCATGATGCCCTTCATGAACTTCACTGCCGACCCAGCCTGGATGGTGCGCACCGGCTCCACCTCGGCTCACTTGGTGAACGTGTCGATGTCGACAAAGAGATAGATGTACCCTCCTGCTGCCCGCGAGAAGGGCCCCAGTATGTCCAGCCCCCAGACCACAAAGGTCCAGGAGAGCAGGGTGATCTGGAGTGCTTGGGCGGGCTGGTGGATCTGTTTGGTGTGGAATTGGCAGGCCTTGCAAGACCAGACCAGCTCGATGGTGTCGTTGAGCGCAGAGGGCCAATAGAAGCCCGATCGAATGCTTTCCCTACAAGGGTGCGCGATGAGGAGTGGTGCTTGCAGTACCCTCCATGGATGTCTGCCAGCAGCTCGCACCCCTGCTCCTTGGAGATGCTCCACAGCGAGACGTCGTTCGGGCATCTGCGGTACAACTGTAGGATCGAAAGTAGTGCTAGAGGGGGGTGATTAGACTACTTGACCAAATAAAAATCTACTTTTCCCAATTTTTAATTTTTGGCACGGTGTAGCATTCATAGTATGTCAAGTGCACCCTACACATCCATGTCTAAGAGTATAGCAGGGGAAAGTAAACACAAGCATGTAAGGAAAGGAAGGGTAGGAAGATCAAACGCAATTGATGACACGATAATTTTTTGCGTGGTTCCGATGGGTGATGTTATTGTATGTCCATGTTCATGGAGTCATCAACCCATGGAGGGTAACGTTCGTGATAGTCCATGAAGGGATCTACCCATGGAGGGTTCCACGAAGAAGCAACCTTGACTATACCATGATGGCCTACGTCCACGGAGGACTAGCCTAACTCGTGGCAGATCTTCACGAAGTAGGCGATCTCCTTTCCCTTACAAACTTCTTGGTTCTCTCCACAACACGAAGTAGAAGGCTCCCAAGCGACACCTAACAAATCTAGGAGGCACCACCCTCCAAAATGTTATAGGCATGATAGTGTCGATGAAATCCTTGCTCATGTGCTTCAAGATGATAGACTCCCCAACACACAATCACTCTGTCATAGATATGGCATGGTTTAAGAGGTGAATTGGGTGGAAAGCAACTTGGGGAGGTTAGAGATCAAGATTCATATGGTAGGAATGGAATTGCATGATCTCAACACATGAGTAGGTGATTCTCTCTTAGAAAATCAGTAGGTATGAGTGGGGAACTGTTATGAGTGCTTCTCCGTCGAGTGAGTGGTGGTGGAGTGGTATATATAGGAATATCCAAAAATCTAACCGTTACACCTAATAAGTCAGACTCGGTGACACCGATGTGTAAATCTCGATGGTACCGAGTTGCCTCAAAGGTAGCAACTTTTGAATCTCGGTGATATCGGTACATACAAATCGGTTGCACCGATAAGGTGACCAATGGTCAGATTGCCAAACTCTGTGACACTGATTCACAAAACTCGAAGGGACCGATTTTGTAAACTTGCGTAACAGGAATTTTGCAACCCAAACTCGGAGGCACCGAAGCAGAATCGGTTGCACCGAAAAGCTAGGGTTTTGGCTGACTCTGTCTAAGGTGGAATGTGTTGGTTGCATTGATTTTGAGTATTTGGCTTTGGACAAACTTTTGAGGAAGAGCTTGTGGCTGTATGTGCTGACTATCACTTGTGCACGTATGAGCATTTTGTTCACCAACAAATCCTTACCCCCTTTTAGTACTATTGGCTTTCCTATGGACTCAAAGTGATTTCTCACAAAAGATAAAATGTAGGGTCCTGTGCTTGAAGCTTTTCCAATCTATTTCCTTGCATCTTGGGGTATTCCACAATCCCTTTGCCAACCATCATTGAACTTTTCCTGAAACATGCTTAGTGAAAACATTAGTTCAATGACATATATGTGGTTATTAATTACCAAAACCATCAAGGGAGCAAATGTGCTTTCAATCTCCCCCTTTTTGGTAATTGATGACAACATATAGATCAAAGCTTCGATATATGATATAATCAATGAATATAATTGTCGCTTTGAGAAGTATGTGATAAGTAAGATCTCCCCCTAAATTTGTGCATTATTTTTAACTTTCCGTTTGAATGCAAATGCACAATCGATTAGGTACATGGCGCACTTCTTCCATGTCACATAGAACTTGGTGGTGTGCGAGAGTAATGAGAATTAACAACATATCATAACACATCACGCAAAGTGAGTGATCATCACATAACCATGAAAAAGTTATGTAGTAGTAGCAACACACATAACAACGTATGATCGAACACACACAAAAGTATCTCACATCCAAACCAAAAGACCAAATGTTTCGAAAAACAACAATTAAAAGCAGACACTCTATCACTCGAAGCCTAAGGTGTATATACATGTTCTCCCCCTTTGGCAACAAGTTACCAAAAAGCCAAAAGAGGTATAGCTAATCGTTCTACTTTGGCTGATCTCATCTGGTGGTCGATGTCGAAGTCGAGAGAACAACGTCGGCGAAGACTTCTGCTGATGTCCTAGATGGAGTTGGTGTAGACACCGGAGGCACTGGACCTGATGGAGATGATGTCATTATGGCTCGAGCAGAAGATTAAGGCCTCGTCTCTAGAGCTGGCACTATAGGTGTCCTGGCCTTAGTTGTGAACTGGGCAGTCGTCCTAACTGGTGCACTATCCTCATCATCATCAGAAGACTTAGATGTTTAAGAGGTGTGATGGATAGGAGCTTCACCAACCTCCTTCTTGATCTCATTGATTGTCTTAGTCAGCTCATCTACCTTGTTGTTAAGAGTTTTCACTCTATCATCAATAATGTTCGCAAGGGTCTCCTGAGTGTCCATGATGGTCTTGATGTCCTTCTTTATATCCATGATAGTTGAAATCAAGAGATCCATTTTCTTATTCCTGGATATGTGAACCTGAGCACTTGTGGCTCTAGCTTCCTATGCCTCTGCCTCAGCTTCTGTCTGCGTTGCAGCTGATGTGGGATGGTTTGGGTCCATCACCACAACGTTGTCCTCAAAATCTGGCTGAAGTGGCAAGTGGGGTCTATCCATAACAAATGTGTGTTTCTTAAGTTTGGAGTTGATAAGCATCTGAATATAAGGTGCATAGCAGCATGAGCGCTTCTAGGTCCATCACTCGAATCTTGTTGTGACGGTCAAGATGGATGAGCATGTTGATGGAGTATCCACGAATCATCTTCTCATCTCCAGACTTGGGCATCAAGGTATGCCTCGGGATAGTGCTCATGGTATGGAGGCCTGGTTGGAGCAAGTAAATAGATCCTAACTTATGAGATTGCAAGTTAGCAGCAAGGATAGGACTATACATATCCTTCATAGCATTGTGGCTCTCCTTAGATTCGGATAGAGATCCAAGTACCCATCCTCAACCTCAGGGATTCCTAAAATGTTATCCCACTCATCAATAGTAGATTCGTATCTTGCTCCTTCAATCATCCAGACAATCCTGCCATCTCCATAAAAATGAGCAGTGGAATAGAACTACATGATCATTTCATCATTCCAAGCAGTGAACTCTTTCCCAAAAAACATGTCAAGTACAATGCAGTGGAAGTTGTCTTGGACACATGGACAGTAATACTCATTATCTTGATATACTTCCAAACAACATATCTCATGTCACTCATTATAGGGCTTTTGTCAAGCAAAACTGTCTCATAGAAGTCTTGCGGCTGATTGGTATAAAACATGTAGTCCATAGTAGTCTTTCTCCTCTAGGCATATGGATCAATGGCTCTCTATGCCCTCAGACTTTAATCCTTCCTTTTCTTCATATCCTCAGCTTTAGGATGGCTGGCATCATGTACAGGAAGATGAGGTCTAACCTTCATCAAGACTAACATAGCATCATCATCTTTTTCTTCTTCTCTGAAAGTGGATGTCTTATTCTTCTCTGAAGCAGGAATATCTCTGGTGGTCTTCTTGGACTTCTCTGTAGCAGCTTTCTTGGATGCAGCCTTGGTGCTCTTGGAGATACCAGACTTAGGCATAGCATCATCCATAAGTTTCTTTGCCTTCTTCTTAGGAGGCGTCTTAGTAGCAGGTTCCTCCTCTTCCTTGTCCTCAATAGCAGCACTAGCAGCCTCCTGTAGATCCTCAAACATAGAGGTAGGGCTGCCTATAACATGGATGATCCTCTTCCTGGCTGTCTTCTTCTCTCCTGCCTTCTTAGGCAAAGATTTCTTGGGGATCTCAACACACATGGTGTCCCTAGCACTCTCATGTTCTCTAAATGTCTCTGCAGGTGCATAAATTTTTGCCGACCACCCTCCTATATGAGGTGGCCTCATTGGTAGACTTCTTTTCAGCCTTCTCTTGCTTCTTCGCAAGAACTTCCTCTGGCAAGAAATCAGAATCTTCTTCATCTGAGTTGTGTCTATTCCTTGTCCTTGTTGCATCATTAGGCAACCCATGAGAACTGGGAGTGCCTGGATCTGAGAAAGAATTGGCCTCAGGACTAGTGCCTGAACTCATATCAACATTATGCTCCTGCAAATTCTGACTATCTTCACCATCTGCATGTATGAACCTATGAATAGAGTATAATAGAGTGGAATAGGATAAGTCATCACAAAATGCAAAGATTATTGAAAGTTTTAGCAAAAGATTCTCAAAGTTTACATTCTGTCACAAGAAAATTGGTACAACCGAAGCAACTATATCGGTGCTACCGAGACAGACTTTCACCTTAGCGGAAACTTGGCACCCCATTCGGTCAGACCAAAAGTAAGCACTCAGATTCACCGAGAAAGTTCTCAGCAACACATATAAACTAATTGGTGACACCAATTTGCTCACTTCGATTCCACCGAGTTTCATCGGGCGGAAGGCAAACCCTAGAAAATCTAACAATCTCTATCTGATGGAGATTTCTTTTGGATGGAACGATCTCATTCAATGGCTAGACTAGGAAAATTCCCTAATGCGCATGAATCGGAAAGAGGACCATGAGAGGGGTGCCGAATTGATACCCTAATTTGGCGATGGATCCGCTACGACGTCGACAATGGAGTAGAATACATCGTGGATAGTGTTTCCCAGCGGTGGAGGCGCTCGGGGAAGCAAGGTGATGACAGGGAAGCAAGGGGTCTTCGGAATGGCATCTAGGGTGGTGGAGGCGCGATGTTTGAAGAGTGGATTTCAAAACGTTGGGGTCCAAATATTATATACCCATCGCTGTCTGTGACACCGATTTGATATTTTCAGTATCACCGAGATTCAAAACTGTCAGCTGACAGGGAAACTCGGTGTAAGCGAGAATATGAAATCGGCAGTATTGAGATTGAAAAACCAGATCAACCCTAGGCATTCGGTGAGACCTATCCTATTCTATTCTTGTAGAACTTGTTCAATTTCTAGACCGTGAGGCTGATATCTTCATTTATGACAAGGTTGTTGCTGGAGGTAGCGGGATCATCACTTGTGGCTTTGCAAGCACGGCTAGACTTGTGTTGAATCTCTTCCTTGTCTTTGAGTGTCATCTCATGAGCAACAATCCTAACAATTACTTCCGTTGGCTTGAGATCTTTGTAGTTGGGCATCATTTGGATCGATGTTTATATGGTGTCATATCGATCATCCAAGGCTCGAATTATCTTCTTGATGATGAATTTGTCTGTCATTTCTTCGCTTCCTAAGCCGGAAATCTCACTTATGATGAGAGCTTGCCTAGAGTACATCTCATCGACTCCTTCACCATCCTTCATGTTTAACTTGTCAAGTTGACCTTGAAGAACATCCAACTTGGATTCTCTCATAGATTCTGTACCTTCATGCATATCAATCAAAGTGTCCCAAATCTCTTTTGCATTCTCAAGACGACTGATTTTGTTGAATTCTTTGGGGCATAGGCAGTTGAAGAGAATATCACATGCTTGAGCACTGAGTTGCAACATCTTCAATTCATCCACAGTCGCTTCACGATCGGGTTCCCTTCCTTCCGCAAAGGGTTCACATTGCATACGAACACGACAACAGCCCAAACGGCGGGATTATGACCAAGCAAATGCATTTTTAGTTTGTGCTTCCAACTAGCCAAATTGGTGGCATGAAAGCACGGACCTCCATGGTGATAATATCCCTCACTAGACGACATACTATCCTAGGTTGTGAAACCAATGCTCTAATACCACTTGTAGGATCGAAAGTAGTGCTAGAGGGGGGGTGATTAGACTACTTGACCAAATAAAAATCTACTTTTTCCCAATTTTAATTCCTGGCAGATTTCAGCATTCATAGTATGTCAAGTGCACCCTAGACATGAATATCTAAGAGTATAGCAATGGAAAGTAAAGAGAAACATGTAAGTAAAGGACAGGTAGGAAGATCAAATGCAATTGGTGACACGGTGATTTTTCTCGGGGTTCCGATAGGTGGTGCTATCGTACGTCCACGTTCATGGAGTCTTCCACCCATGGAGGGTAGCGGTTACGAGAGTCCATGGAGGGATCTACCCATGGATGGTTCCACGAAGAACCAACCTTCATTATACCATGACGGCCTACGTACATGGAGGTCTAGCCTAACTCGGGGTAGATCTTGACGAAGTTGGCGATCTCCTTGACCTTACAAACTTCTTGGTTCTCTCCACAACACGAATTAGGAGGCTCCCAAGTGACTCCTAACCAATCTAGGAGGCACCACCCTCCAAAAGGTAATAGGCACGATAGTGTTGTTGAACTCCATGCTCTTGTGCTTCAACATGATAGAATCTCAACACACAATAACTCTCTCATAGATATGGCAAGGTGGAAGAGGTGGATTGGGTGAAAAGAAACTTGGGGAGGCTAGAGATCAAGATTCATATGGTAGGAATGGAATGTCATGATCTCAACACATGAGTAGGTGATTCTCTCTTAGAAAATCAGTAGGTATGAGTGGGGAACTGTTATGAGTGCTTCTCCGTCGAGTGAGTGGTGGTGGAGTGGTATATATAGGAATATCCAAAAATCTAATCGTTAAACCTAATAAGTCCGACTCGGTGAAAGTAAAGACAAGCATGTAAGGAAAGGAAGGGTAGGAAGATCAAACGCAATTGATGACACGATGATTTTTTGCGTGGTTCCGATGGGTGGTCTTATTGTATGTCCATGTTCATGGAGTCATCAACCCACGGAGGGTAACGTTCGTGAGAGTCCATAGAGGGATCTACCAATGGAGGGTTCCACGAAGAAGCAACCTTGACTATACCATGATAGCCTACGTCCACGGAGGACTAGCCTAACTCGTGGTAGATCTTCACGAAGTAGGCGATCTCCTTTCCCTTACAAACTTCCTGGTTGTCTCCACAACACGAAGTAGAAGGCTCCCAAGCGACACCTAACAAATCTAGGAGGCACCACGCTCCAAAATGTTATAGGCATGATAGTGTCGATGAAATCCTTGCTCTTGTGCTTCAAGATGATAGACTCCCCAACACATAATCACTCTGTCATAGATATGGCATGGTTGAAGAGGTGTATTGGGTGGAAAGCAACTTGGGGAGGCTAGAGATCAAGATTCATCTGGTAGGAATGGAATTGCATGATCTCAACACATGAGTAGGTGATTCTCTCTTAGAAAATCAGTAGGTACGAGTGGGGAACAGTTCTGAGTGCTTCTCTATCGAGTGAGTGGTGGTGGAGGGCTATATATAGGCATCACCAAAAATCCAACCATTACTCCTAATAAGCCATACTCGGTGACCCTGATGTGTAAATATCGGTGGTGTAGAATCGCCTCAAAGGTAGCAACTTTCGAATTTCGGTGAGACCTATACATACAAATCAGTTCACAAATAAGGTGACCAACGGTCAGATTGCCAAACTCGATGACACCGATTCACAAAACTCTGAGGGAGCAATTTTGTAAACTTGCGTAACAGGAAGTTGGCAAACCAAACTCGGATGCACTGAACCAGAATCGGTCGCATAGAAAAGATAGGGTTTTGGCTAAGTCTGTTTGAGGTTTGGAATCGGTGGCACTACGTGGAATGTGTTGGTTGCCCCGATTTTCAGTATTTTGCTTTGGACAAACTTTTGTGGAACATCTTATGGGTGTATGTGGTGACTATCACTTGTGCACGTATGATCATTTTGTTCACCAACAAAACCTTACCCCCTTTTAATAGTATTAGCTTTCCTATGGACTCAAAGTGATTTCTCGCAAAGGATAAAATGTAGAATCCTTTGCTTGAAGCTTTGCCGATCTATTTCCTTGCATCTTCGGGTATTCCACAATCCCTTTGCCAACCATCGGTGAACTTTTCGTGAAACATGCTTAGTTAAAACATTAGTTCAATGACATGTATGTTGATATTAATTACCAAAACCACCAAGGGAGCAAATGTGCTTTCAACAACTCGCCGTCTCATAGATAGTATGCCGTGGCCCGCTGTGTTACGCGCTCCATGTCTTCCTGCTTTTCAGATAGCATGCCGTGAAGCATGTATGCCTAGAGCTCAAGCATCCAGTCATCGGCCTCGGGCTCGAGTGCTAGGAGCAGTCGGGCTCTTGAGGTTGTGCCACAATAAGGATCCCTTAGGAGTGGCGCCGGGGGGACCTCCCCACTTCACGGTGTCTGGTCCTCAAAGGGAGGCGCTCCGGAGGGCTTGAAGAGCCGTTCCTCGAAGACGCCAGGCTCCTCACGCTCATTTCATGAGGCCCTGTTGCCAATGTCATCGGCTTCCTTGTTCGCACCGTGCGGGACGTGCTGCAATTCCAAGCCGAGAAAACGTTTTGCTAGCTTTCGTACCTATTCCAAGCATGCCTCCATGTGCTCATCCTTGGGTGTATACTCTTTGTTGGAGAAGTTGACGAGGAGCTGAGAGTCGCCCATGGCGGAGAGACACTAGACCCCCAAGGCCGCCGCTGCCTTGGGGACCATGATGAGGCTCTTGTACTCCGCAATGTTGTTGGAGACCTTATCCTCGCACTAGAAACAGTGTTGTATGGCGTACCGGCGCTTGTCTCCTACCGGGGAGGTGAGAACAACTGATGCCCCAGCCCCCATGCGCGTGAAGGCCCCGTCAAAATGCATGGCCCACCCCTCCGGTTCGCTGACGGTGAGGGATTGACTCCCGTCCAACCCCTGGTCATGGGCATCTGTCCACTCCACCATGAAGTCTGCCAATGCTGCCCCTTTGATGACCCTGGTCGTGTTGAATTATATGTTGAAGGCCTATAGCTCGATGTTCCACTCGGCGACCTTTCCCACCTTGTTGGGGTTGCGCAAGACCTTCTCCATGGGGTATGTGGACACGACCTTAATGGGGTGCCGCTGGAAGTAGTGGCGAAGTTTTCTTGAAGGGACAAGGAGCGCTAGTAGGAGCATCTTTTGCATGGGGTAGCGCGAGCATGCGTCCCGCAGCATCGTGCTGACGTAGTATTCCAGGTGTTCGATGAGGGTGAGGTCTTCTGTGGTGTCCTGTCCCGCGGAGGTCTCACGAAGCTTGGTCGGCCCAAGGGCCGTCGGAGTGGTCAGGACGTCATGAGGACTAGGCGCCTCAAGGGCCGCTGGAGCAGGTGAGGCTTCATGAGGATTGTGCACTTCGAGGGCCGCTAGAGCGGCGATGGCTTCAGGATTTCCGGCATGGGGAGAAGCGGTATTCATGGTATCTTGCGAGCCCACTTGCCCCTTGCATGGGGGCCTTCCTGTGTTCAATGATGGGACCAAGGTGCTGGCCCACTCTTCCCTGACCGGCACCATTGCGACGCTGGTGGTGTGGGGGGGTGGTAGCCAGGTATAGCAGCAATGGCTCACGAGGGCGGGGTGCTACCAGCACCGGAAGGATCGTGAAGTATTTCTTGAGCTCCTCGAAGGCAGCGTCTGCCTCCAGGGTCCATTCAAAGGGACCCTATCTCTTCATGATCTTGAAGAACGGGAGGGCCCGCTCACCCAGCTTGGAGATGAAGCGCCCGAGGGAAGTCACGCATCCGACCAACTTTTGCATTTCCTTGAGGGCCGGGGGCGCGCTCATCTTGCTTATGGCTTTGATCTTCTCTGGATTCGCCTCGATTCCCTAGTGCGACACTAGGAATCCAAGAAGCTTGCCCGAGGGGACTCCGAAGACGAACTTTTCTGGGTTGAGCTTTAGATTCACGTCCCTCAGGCTAGCAAACGTCTCCTCCAAATCCTTGATCTGATGCTTGGCCTCCTTGGACTTCACCACGATGTTGTCGACGTAAGCTTTGGCATTTTGCCTGAGTTGCGGCCCTACTGCGATGTGCATCAGCCTTTGGAAGGTTGCCCCGACATTCCGCAGCCCAAAGTGCATGCATGTGTAATAGAATACCCTGCATGAGGTGAGGAAGGCGGTCTTCTCGACATCCTCTACTGCCATTCGATATGGTGGTAGCCCAAGAAGGCATCCAGGAAGCAGTGGAGGTCGCACTCCATGGTTGAGTCCATGATCTGGTCAATGCGTGGCAACGGGAATGGGTCCTGGGGGCAAGCTTTGTTGAGGCTCGTTAACTCAACGCACATACGCTCATTCCCGCACTTCTTTGGGGCAACCACCTGGCTGGCAAGCCACTCCGGGTAGTGCCCCTCCCGGATGACCCCAACTTCCTTCAGCTTGCCGATCTCCTGGGCAATGAACGCCTGCTTCTCTGGCGCTTGTCTTCTTGTCTTTTGCTTAACCGGGCAGGCATTCAGGCACATCATGAGGTTCTACTCGCTCACGTCCCTCGGGACCCCCAGCAGATCGAAGGTGCTCCATGCAAACGCGTACTTGTTTTCATGAAGGAACGCAACCAGCGCCTCCTCTTGATCTCAAGGCTGGTCGGCGCCAATGGTGAAGGTAGGACCGGGGTTTTCTTCATCCACCTGTTCCTGATTCGTCTCCGCCTGGCTCTGGGAGAACAACTGCTTCTTTTTTAACTAGCGCGACGTCGATGATGCCCCTGGAGTCCTCGGTGGCCGGCGTGATGCCCCCGCCGCTGGGGCACGTCGCGGCCGCCACCTTGTAGGCAAGCCCAAGCGCGCGTGACGCGTCCTTGACGCTCCCCTGAACGGTGAGAATGCCGGTGCTCCCGGGAAACTTGACGATGTTGTAGTCCGGGTGCGTCGCCATCATGAACTAGGCGAGCGCGGGGTAGACGAGGATGGCGTTGTATGGGAGGTGGATGCAGGCAACGTCGAAGTCGACCTGCTCGGTGCGGAAGTTGGAGTAGGTGCGGAAGGTGACGGGGAGATGTAGAGGCCCCACGGGGACGACATATCGTTTGACAACCCGGCAAAGGGACCCGAAGGCGTGAGTTGGCTGCGGGGTAGCTGTAATGCCTTGAAAGCTTCCACGGAGATGATGTTGAGGCCAATGCCACCGCTTATGGTGGGCATGCAGAACATTGGGACCTCCTCGGCTGCCGTCATTGCCTTGGGAAGGTCATCGGGGCCGAAGGTGACGTTGATCTCTGGCCACACCCGTGGTGGCGTGACCTCGGGTTATGGCCGGACTGCCCCCACATGACGGAGGGACTGCTTGACTTGACGGTACAAGGAAGGCGTCTTCAATCCGCCGAAGATGTAGCCGACCGTGCGGCCGGCCCCGCGTGCACTGGTGACACCCCACGCGTTGGGCCGGCTAGTGCCGAAGATCTCGCCTTCCATGGAGTTGCCGAATCAGGGACTGAGGGCCGGCTGGAGAGGGTGCTTTGACACGCCCCTACCTCACGCGCCAAATGTTGGATTTTGTGCTCCGCAAAACCCTTAAGGTTCGAACAGAGGGGCATGTGTGAATGTTTCCCTCTGGCCTCTATGAAGCGTAATACCCTACTCCTGCTTTGGTGGATTGCCTCTCGTGGAGGTTTTGGTGGATGAACTACTACAGTGTGCTTGAGCTTAACGAGGGTGGCTCAAGGTTTGTTCTTGGCTCTCTGCCTTGCGGTGCTTTGTTGTGTGACCTAGCTTCTATATATAGTGGTGTCTTGGGTCCTCTTCCCTTATCACAATGGAGGCAAGAGTACATCCGCGAGCTCACCAAAGGCGGTCTTAGCCTACAAAGTGGCTATTGGTGACGTAGTGGTGGGCTCGACGATGACATCCGTCCTGCTGGGCTCGTGGTCGTGGTCTTGTTGCACCAGAAGGGAAACCTTTAGGTGGCGCTTTCGGAACCCGCGTACATCCTTGCTGCCTTTGCACCATAGAGGAAACTACGCCACCTAGCACGCTGGCGCCTTCCTGTCCTCCCTTGAATCACCCTCGACTCCTGAGGCCCAGCTCTGTATAGAGATCTCCGCCGCTCAAATGGGGGCCTAAGGGGTCCCCTCCTTGCTGGTCTTGATGTTGTTCTTCCTTGCGAGGGCCTTGTCTTGAGTAGTGTCACGCCAAGCCACGCCTGGCTGACAAAGTGGGCCATGCCTTGGGATGCAGACAGGAAGGACTAGGTACCCCCCGTTTCTAGAACACCGACAAAACGCGGCTCTCCCAAAGCTTGAGGGTGCACGCCCACTCAAATGGTCCCAGTGCGCCATCACCTTTGACTCCCAAGATCAACTCAGGTGTTCGGCCATGGCAGGTGCACTCCCCATGTTGTGCATGCCAACCATCAGCAATGTCCTCGTCACCAAGACCCTCATTGACGGTGGCACATGGCTCAATTTCCTCTCCGTGGAGACATTTGAGATTCCCCAAGTGCCATATGACCAGCTCATGCCAACCAAGCCATTCTCAGGGGTCACTAACCGCTCGACTATCCCCATCGGAAAGGTGTGCCTGTCTGTCACCTTCAGCAGACACAAGAGCTACAACACTGAGTACATCATCTTCGATGTCGCCCACATCCACCTTTCGTACAATGCGATACTCGAGTACCCCGCCCTCGCCAAGTTCATGGCGGTGACTCACCATGAGTACAACGTCCTCACCATCTCCTGCGATGAGAAGGACGTCGTCTGCTCCCTCGAGCGCGGCTATCGTGCCGTGGTGGCCGGACAATCAGATGAAGGGGGTGTCCTGCCTCACGAGAATGTCCCCAGGAAGGAGAAGCAGCTCCTCTCCATGCAGCACCAGGAGGTTGGAACCTCTAAGGATGGCACCTCAGGCTCCGCGCCCGACCAAGACCCCTACCTCCCACGCATAGGAAGGCACACTCGATGCTCCCCTCGGGTTGGGCTTGGGGTCTTCCACCTGGAAGGCTACCGACTTGACTAGTGACATGAGGGAGGTGCTCGGGCACAACCTGGAGGCGTGTTTCGGTGCGCGTCCACCCATGCAAGGAGGATGGTGCGAGGCACTAAGTTCGTAGGAGTTCATCGCTAGCATAATCAAGGAGCTTCGGAAAGCACATGCCATGTGAGGCAGGCATCGCCCGTATGGGGACCCGGACACATAAGTCGTGATTACCGAATGCACGTGTACAGTGATCCAGGAGATCAATGCTCACTGAACATACAGAAGCTGAAAAACAAGAGTCTTACATCCATATTTAGCATCTTACACAAATAAAGACCTCAAGGGCCAAACACTTAAATAGAAGAAACATCGCAAATCTTGCTCGAAAGCGTGAACCCATGCCATCTGCCTTAACCTATAGGCATTCTAACTGGGAAGCATTCTATTCCGCATGTTCATCACCAAAGAACTCTTCAACATACTCATGTTCTTCCATGCCTGGCCAATTAAATAACCAGTGGCAAGCCGATGAGTACTTTTAATGTACTCGCAAGCAACCCAAGTTGTGGATCAAGGTAATAATGATGCATGATATAGCACTAAGTAGGTAATTTGGAGAAAGCTAGTTTTAAATGCAACGACATGATCAAGTAACTAGTAAGCATGCATCAACAATAGGTAGATATCCATATGAACAAGTTGCAGATATTATCATAAGTAGGGGTTGAACACCTCATGTTTATTCATCATGCCAAGTCATCGGACTAAGATCACTTCCCATGCTAAGTCATCGGACATAGCTCAAGTACCATCTTTGTCTCCAACACACTCACACACCAGTTTGTGAAAACACTTGGACGTAGCACATGAGAGGTGATCCAACTGTCCTTGACCATGGACACCTCTATTCGAATAATTTTACACTCTACAGAGGTTGCACACTTTGCCCACAAGACTCGAACTTTCGTGTCATCCACGACTCGCGGTATTTGACATATCCGATGTAAGCACCTCAGCAATGCCTTTCCCCTAGCGATACTAGACAAAGAGTTCACTCGATTGGTACCCATCCCTCACGATGTACATCACACAAGCCTCACTCTAATCATACTGTCCAAGAGGGGACCAACGGTGTGCCCGGTGCCTGTGAAGACAGAGCATGATCATACATATCGGTACGACCCCGTAACGAGAGTGACCATGCCACTCCCACCACTAGTGATGCAGGCTCCTTGCCAGTACCTACCAAGGTAATCAACAAAGACCCGTCTCATAAGGGGTATCGTGGTTGCACATGTAAGTTTGGAGTAATGGTCTCAACTTACACCAATCCATTTTTCAAAACACATTCTCATCCTATTCCGGCACACCACTTCTTTCTCAAGTGGTCACCCAACTTATCATCATCATCTCCCTCGGGCATTAGTGCCACCCGACGGGTTTTTCAAAAAGTATTTGAAAGAATCACTTCCTTTCCATCACTATGCATAACTCTCATCCCACATGTGTAGCATCTATTAGCATCCTAACTCCACCCACCCGCTAAACCTTCATAAGGTGGTAGGGTCATGCACGATGCAAGTGTCAACGATAAGAGTATCGGAGGAAACCCACCAAAGGGAGAACACCCCATCATGATCAATCATCGAAACAACAAGTGCTATATGACATGCATGAAAGAGTTTCTTAACATGGTCAAAGGGCTGCTTGCCTGGCTCGACAAAGTCTCTGGTGTGTTCGAAGTCTTCGAGTCCAACTTCTTCGTCAACCGCGTTCAAAAATATATTCTAAAAATACCGCAAAATATTCTAAAAATATTAGTCTAGGTTTTTGAACTCAAAAAGATTTTTAAAACTATTTAAAATAGGTGCTTATAATGCTTTATAGGGTTTTTAAATTAAAAGACTATATGAAATGTTTTCAAACATTTTTACAAATGGCACTAATAAATTCTAGGGAGTATTCTAAGATTTTTGCTGGAGGAAATATTGTCATTGGAATTATTTTGGGTCCTGTGGAATTTTCGCAATGTCCGACACAAAAAGAAAAGGAAAAGCAAAGGGCATAGTGCCCTGGCCGGAGGTGGCCAGCAGCTGGGCCGGCCTAGAGGCCAACCAGCCCAGGCGATACGGCACGTCCATGCCCACATTCAAACTTGACGGCTCGGGCCTGAAGGCCAGCGACAGAGAGAGGAGGGGAAGGAGGGTGAGGTTGACAGGCGGGCTCCTCCTGTCATCTTCAACCTTGCGGCATGGAGGTCGGCATGCTCACCAGCGACGTTGCAGGGCACGACGACGGGAGGCGATGGCGGGAACAAGCTCAGCGTCGACCCGCCATTCCTCTGGAGGTCAAAGAAATGCCGGAGGCGGTCAGAGTCGCCGATAACGAGCTCCTACGGCGGAGGATTCTTCGTGAAGGTTCGTCGGAGCCTCTCTGGGCTGCAAACAGGAACGGGGTCAGGGGGAAATGGGTTAGGAGAGCGAGGGAACACAAGCGGGAGAAGAATGGGGACTGCAGGGGGCCGCTACCAGGAGATTGGCAACGAGGTCGCCGCGGCGGTCCTCGGCTCGATCCCGAGCGCAGGGGCTTCGGGAGGTCTCCGGAGCGTGCAGGGGGCTACTGGGAGAGGAGACAGCGACCAAAGGGGGATAGAGAGCTTGGGGAGGGCCTTAAGTAGGCGGCCCTTGGTCCATCGACCGCAGGTGCGCCCGCGAGCTTGTGGCCGAGGCCAGAGGCCTTGGGAGAGAGGTTGCTATTCAGGGGTGTTTCTGGGGCCGGTCTAGTCCCTGGGAAGGAAGAGAGAGGGAGAGAGGCTCACGCATGTGAGGCTGTGGGTTGGCCGAGATGGGCAGCGCTCGACACACGCGTGGGAGGGCAAGGGAGGAGGAGAGAGGAGGGGCCTGATCGGCCAGTGTGTCTCGGACGCTAAGGCCAAACAAGTGGCAAGAGGGGGGAGCCCGAGGCAGTCGGGGCCATGTAATGGCCAATGGCTACAGTGCTTGTCGGCACTGTAGCGCACGCGTTTGGCATGCCACGGCATGCCAACGACGTCTTCTACATGGCCACCTATGTCTAGGGGGATCTAGGGCCTTAGGATAAGAGAAAAATGCCTTGGATGCTATGGGGTTCCTTAGGACAGAAGGAAGGCTGAGAGAGAGAGGGAAAACTCCTGTCCAAGGGGTAAAATGAGGATTTTACCCCACTTACCCAAGGAGTCTTGTCCAGGGAGAATTACTGGAGGTGCAAGGTACTTAAAAGAGGTTGTGGTAAGAATTTGGGGGTAAGGGTAAAAGAGGAATGAGTAGAAATAGCAACTTTACTATATTACCATAAAGTGTTTGATAAGGTTTTCGGCAAGAAGAATGTACCAACTTACTGTATTCCAGGGTCAAAGGCTAGGTAAGAATGAGATTATTCACCAAGTTTGAGGTCAAGGGGGGTAAGTTGACAATAGAAACTTGGTAAACCCTAGAAACTAACAGAATCAGGTTTCTGCAGATCTAGTGATGCTAGGATTTTGCCCTTGATGCACCACTTAGCGTGGCATCACTATTTGCCCAGTAAAGCAAGCCTATAAAGTTTGGGGTCAAGGGGAGGCACGTCACAATGTAAAGTTGTTTAAATTTGAATCTGGACAAAGAGGGTTTTGCGATGGTTTGATGAAGCGAATCAACTTGGATAGAGATGAAACTTTGCAAGACCATCACTTATGATGGTGTTGACTTGCTGGAATTTTCATGGAATTCATTGAGAATATTTCTTGTAGAAATATTCCAAAATTTATTTTGAACAGAAAGGGTTTTGAGGGGTTTTGCCCATGATTTGATCATGCCCTTGTGCTGAAACTCATATATATGGAAAATATATGTCTAGTGAGTTTCCCTAAATTTTCTCAAATATTTTGAAAACATTTAAATAATTTTTCCCTATGATAAACCATTTCTGGCCTCAAGAAAAATCCTTTAAATAAAATATAAAAATAATATTTAAAATTAATATTTGGTGGTTTTGGAAAGTCATAAAGATAGTAGGTTTGAAGTAAAGCTTTTGGGGAAGAAGAATCCACCCAATTTGAGGACTTGCAGTGCAAACCTCATTTTCTGGGGTTTTGAAAACCTAATTTGAATAAATCATTTTTGGTTAAATGTTTTTTGATAAAAATAGTTTTGGGCACTATTCACATGGCATGATCATTGGGCAAGAAGTTTGTGTCAAGGTAGATAAATATGAAGATATTAGAATCTCGGAGTGCTACAACCACAATCATCAAGCAACCAAACAACATTGCGATAAAGCACAAGCACTTTGAAAAAGTTTTAGTTGGCTCCAAATTTTATAAATCCAAAGATGACAAGGTGATACAAACACAGGGTGAGACAGACCTTCCCCCTTACAAGAATCTCGTCCCCGAGATTCCTAGGCTAAGCACTAAAAAGATAAGGGAACTCAGATCTAAGATAGTCTTCATGCTCCCAGATTGCTTCAGCTTCAGTATGGTCGCTCCATTGGAGCTTGAAGTACTTGATGGTGCGGCTTCGGGCACAGTGCTCAGTTTCATCCAAAATGCGAACTGGCCTCTCACGATAAGTGAGGTCTGGCTGAAGATTGATGGCTTGATGGTCGATATCCTTGTAGTGGTTGGGGCAGTTGGGAACTTGTAGACACTTACGATGTGGTGACACATGAAAGATGTTGTGCACATCCGACATCTCGGAAGGTAGCTCTAGCTGGTAGGCAACTTCTCCTCGCTTATCAGTGATCTTGAAGGGGCCAATGAATCATGGTGCAAGCTTTACCTTGACGCGGAAACGCTTGTTCCCTTTGAGAGGCGTGCCTCGGAGGTAAACATGGTCCCCAACATGGAAACTCATGTCTCGATGGTAAGAGTCGGCTTGGCTCTTCTGCCTAGTTTTGGCTGTCTCGAGTCGCTCTCGGACTAGTTGAACTTGCTCTTCTGTTTTGCGGAGAATGTCTGGTCCAAAAACTAATCCTTCTGCAGTTTCTAATCAGTTGAGGGGGGTACGACACTTGCATCCATACAACACCTCAAATGGTACCATCTGAAGACTCGCTTCGTAGCTGTTGTTGTAGGAGAACTCGGCAAATGGTAGGCAATCTTCCCAATTGGCTCCATATCTTCAAGTATCTGATTTACTCGTTATGTTTGCCCCCGGTCTGAGGGTGGAGTGCATTGTTGAAGGAGATCTTGGTTTCCAAGGCTTCTTGGAACCTATTCCAGAACCTTGAGGTAAACTGGGTGCCTCTGTCCGATACAATCTCCCTAGGAACTCCGTGGAGGCTCACAATCCGGTTGATGTAGAGGTTGGCCAACTGGTTCCCATTGTAGGTTGTCTTGACGGGAATGAAGTGGGCTACCTTGGTCAGGTGATCAACAATGACCCAAATGGAATCATGTCCTTTGCTTGACCTTGGTAATCAGGTGATGAAATCCATCCCGACTTTGTCCCACTTCCATTCAAGCACTTTGAGAGGCTGCAATAGCCCAGCGGGTCACTGATGCTCAGTCTTGACTCTCTAGCATGTGTCACCCTGTGCGACAAATGTGCCTATTTCTCGTTTCATACCATGCCACCAGAATCTTGCCTTGAGTTATTGATACATCTTGGTTCCTCCAGGATGGATAGAGTAGGGAGTGTCATGAGCTTCTTGCAAGATCAGGTTCTTGAGCTCCTCTTTGTTGTCTACGTAGATGTGATTCCTGAACCATACTACTCCTTGTTCATCCACCGAGAATCTTGGGGCCTTGCCTGCTTTGATCTTCCTCTTGATGCCTTCAATGCTATCATGTCCATTCTGAGCTTCTTTGATATCATTCATCAAGGTAGGATTTGCTTCGAGGTTGGCGAGGAATTCGGGCACAACCAGTTCCAAGCCGAAGCTTTCAAGTTCTTCATACGGGGCGGGTAGCCTTTCCTTAATCACGGCGTTCAAGGAACAAGCCTTTCTGCTCAAGGCGTCTGCTACCACATTGGCTTTTCCGGTTTGGTACTGAACACTGAGGTCGTAATCCTTGATCAACTCCAACCATATTCGCTGCCTCATGTTAAATTCCTTTGAGTGAAGATATAATTCAAACTCTTGTGGTCTATGAATATCTCACATCGCTTCCCCAGAAGGTAATGTCGCCATTGTCTTCAAGGCATGAATCACGGCTGCCAACTAAAGATCATGAGTTGTGTAGTTCGCTTCATGAGGACGTAGCAGTCTGGATTGATATGCCACGACTCTGCCTTCTTGCATCAGAACACCTCCAAGCCTGGTTCTTGATGCATCACAATATGTCAAAAACTCCTTGTGAATATAGGGGATGGCCAAAACTGGGGCTGTGGTCAATCTCTTCTTGAGCTCTTGGAAGCTTTCTTCTCACTTAGCTGTCCATTCGTACTTCTTGTCCTTCTTCAAAAGTTGGGTCATGGGTCGGGCAATGCGTGAGAACCCTTCCATGAACTTGCAGTAATATCCCGTGAGTCCGAGGTAGATCCTAACTTCCTTCACGGTGGTTGGGGTTTGCCATTCAGTCACGGCTTCAATCTTGGCAGGATCCACCGAAAATCCTTATGCAGTCAACACATGACCCAGTTTTCACACTTGATGAACTTGATGAACTTGGCATAAAGTTGGTGCCCTCGAAGCTTCTCTAGGACCAATCTCAAGTGTTCCCCATGCTCCTCTTCAGACTTGGAGACGACAACGAACTTGTCCAAGTACTCCATGAATACCTTATTCATGAGGTACATGAAGTAGGCAGGGGCATCAGTTAATCCAAATGACATGACCGTGTATTCATACAGGACATACCGGGTTACAAATGTCGTCTTCAAAATGTCTTGGGGTCTGATCTTCAGCTGATAGTACCCAGACCTTAGGTCGATCTTGAATAACACATTGGCTCCATTTAACTGATCAAATAGGTCTTCAACCTTGGGGTGTGGGTACATGTTCTTTATTGTGACCTCATTGAGAGAATGGTAATCGACACAGAGTCTGATAGTTCCGTCCATCTTTGACATAAATAGTACAGGCGATCCCCAAGGAGAGGCACTTGGGCGAATGAGTCCCTTTCTAAGCTGCTCAGCTACTTGCTTCTTCAACTCAGCCAACTCTTCAGATCCCATCCTGTAAGCCTTCTTATAGATGGGCCTTGATCCATACATAAGCTCAATGATGAACTCAATGTCGCGGTCAGGAGGCATTTCGGGCAGCTCATCAGGAAACACCTCCGGGTATTCACATAGCACTAGTACTTGTTCCAACTCAACTCCCGATAGACAGTTAGCCTGAGGGGCTTGAGTGGAGGCAGGGTTGGGAACATACTTGACTTCCACTCCTTGGCTATTGGTCACGGTGACAATCCTCTTGGCATGTCTAGCAAGCCTTGGTGCTTGGTTAACCAGTCCATGCCTAGGATTACATCCAAACCTTCTGACTTTAGGATGATAATATCTGCTAGGAAGTCTACCCTGATGATGTTAATATCAACTCCCTTACAACGTATCCCAGACTTCATAACTGATCTCAGGGTTTGTATCAACATACGACTACCCAGGGGTGTAGGCTTCATGCCACTGTCTAGTGCAAACCTTTGGGTGACAAAAGAATGCGAAGCTCCACAATCAAACAATATTGTGCCTGGGGTTGAGTTGATGAGGAACATACCAAGTATGACGTTCGGGTCTGCAAGGCTTCCTCTGCGATGACGTGGTCCACACTACCCTTGCCATTGTTTGGCTGGTTGCGGGGAGCGGGGTTCCTTGGGGGTGCTCCATGGCCTTGACCTTGGTTTGGCGCATTGGGGTTCGATCCATCTGGCTTCTTGTTGGGAAATAACCTAGAGATGTGTCCTGGCTGACCACATCCAAAGCAAGCGACTCGTCCAGGGTTGTTGTTGAAGTTCTACAACCGTTGTTGTTATTGCGGTTGTTGCTGTAAGATGGCCTGGGGTTGGCATACTGCTGAGGCTGGTAGCTCAGACGAGGTGTAGGAGGTCTAGCTTGCTATGGCTGATAGGTTGGCTTGGCTGGGGCTGGCTGCCATGGGTGAGGCTTCTGGTTGCTTGAGCTACCCTTGGTGATCATCTTGCGCTTGCGAGTGTCGTCTATGGCACAACGCTTGTCTTCCAGCATGAGGGCCTTGGTCACCAGGTCGAAGAAGGTTCGACAGTCGCAGACGATGAGCTGATACTACAGGGTTTGTTGAAGTCCTTCCATGAAGCGTTCCTTCTTGGCAGCCTTCGTGTTGACATCTTCATGTGCATATCTTGACAGCAGGTTGAACATCTGTAGGTACTCCTTAACAGAGACACTTCTTTGCTTCAGCGCTCAGAATTCTCGACTGCAAGTATCAGGTTCTCCATTTGTGGTCCTTCAAAGAACCAACTGGTCGGGGAGTCGTTTGCCTTCACGACCACATCCACTCGGTACTCCTTCATGATGGCATCGACCCAGTGCTCGTGGTATAGGTAAATGGGTGATTGGCGAAACTGGCACTTCTCTAGGCTATCCCCAAGGAGTTAGGGAAAGCCGGATGTCAGGAAGGCCTCAGGTACGATGGCCATCTACAAAGGTTTGAAAGGAGCAGAGTCAGCAAAGTGTTGTGTGAAGAATAGAAGAGGTAAATAGTGTAGAATTCCCTTACTGTAGGTGCTAGGTGTAGTTTGAAAGCGATTTTATCCTAACTAACATCCATGCTAACTAAGGGCTTCCTACATTCAGGATGGCTTTGATACCAGCTCTGTGGGGACCCCGACTCATAAGTCGTGATCACCGAATGCACGTGTACAGTGACCCCAGAGATCAGTGCTCACTGAACACAAAAAAGCTGAATAACAAGAGTCTTACATCCATATTTAGCGTCTTACACAAATAAAGACCATGAAGGTCTAGTCTTACATAGATATGGCCTCAAGGGCCAAACACTTAAATAGAACAAACAGCGGAAACCTTGGTCGAAGGCATGAACCCATGCCATCCGCCTTAACCTATAGGCATTCTGACTGGGAAGCGTCCTAGTTCGCATGTTCGTCAACAATGAACTCTTCAACATACCCCCGTTCTTCCATGCATGGCCAATTAAATAACCAGTGGTGACGGGGTTATTACCCCTAGGTAGTCCAAAGAAATGGGGTTCTCCCCCCTTCCGCTTCAAAGAAAACTGCGTGGCCGGCTGTCCATGGCCGGCTGGAGGACGGCCGGCTCGATGCGCTACCGGTTGGCGACATGGGCGGCTGGTCGTGTGACCGGCTCGACCGCCGGCAGGCTGGGCGTAGACGGCTACCTTCCAGGCCGCCTCTAGCCATTGGCCAAGGGGCGGATGTGCGACGTCCCATCCCCCTTGGCGTGGGTACGACGACAAGATGTGACTGCCACGACGGGCGGTCCTGTGGCCATAGTGGCCGCTGACGCACTGGGCGCATGGCTACAATCCGGCCGTCCAGGCCGCTAACCTTGATGAGCGTGACCGGGTGGGGAAATAGTGCCGGCACGCCCTCAACCACTCGATTAACTGCCCTGGCATGGCTACTATGCAGCCGTCCATACAAGAGACTTCGGACGGCTGGCGCTAGATGACGCCTCTCGGGCGATCCGTGCTACGGTAGGTGGGTAGGGGCCAATCATAGAGCCGGTTGGTGGCCCCCAGCGGAAGACGGGACCGCTCAACCGGTGGACCCTACAGCAGACGAGATGGCACGAAGGGTGGGACCCCTTGGCCAGACGGAGAGACTGCTAGCCGAGTCCCCCCACCCTTGTACTTTAGAACATATTATAGAGCCGGGGAGTTGGCCTACAAAAACCCCCGGGGCCCCCATGCAACGGGGATGGACGATTCTTGGCACACACACCCACATAGAGCCTTCCTCTCATACCATCACTAGCAACGGAGGAGAATGAGCCGACTGCTCTTTCTTCCTCCTCTAGACACAGCTCTAGGAGAGCCCTTGTAAACACAACTATCCATTCAACTAGACCTAGCAGGACTAGGGGTATTACCTCCCACAGCGGGCCCTGAACCTAGGTACATCGTTTGTCACTATCGCTTGTGCCCAATCTAGCACCCAGATCCCATTGGCATCCTTCGGCCCCAACCACCTACGATAAGCCTACCCATGACAGTTGTCGTGAGAAAACAATGACAAGTGGCTATCCAATGAGTTCTTTGAATGTACTCGCAAGCAACCCAAGTTGTGGATCAAGATAATAATGATGCATGATATAGCACTAAGTAGGTAATTTGAGGAAAGCTAGTTTTAAATTCAATGACATGATCAAGTAACTAGTAAGCATGCATGAACAATAGGCAGATATCCATATGAACAAGTTGAAGATATCATCATAAGTAGGGGTTGAACACCTCATGTTCATTCATGATGCCAAGTCATCGGACTTAGATCACTTCCGATGCCAAGTCATCAGACTTAGCTCAAGTACCATCTTTGTCTTCAGCACACTCACACACCAGTTTGTGAAAACACTTCTACGTAGCACAAGAGCGGTCATCGAACTGTCCTTAACCGTGGACAAGGCTATTCGAATAGTTTTACACTCTGCAAAGGTTGCACACTTTACCCACAAGACTTAGGGAACTTGCATGTCATCCACGACTCGTGGTATGTAACATACCCGAGGTAAGCACCCGAACAATGCCTTTCCCCTAGCGATACTAGACAAAGAGTCCACTCGATTTCTACCCAGCCTTCACGATGTACATCACACGAGCCTCGCTCTAATCGTACCATCCATGAGGAGACCAACGGTGTGCCCGGTGCCTGTGAAGACAGCGCATGATTGTACATACTAGTAATGCGGGCTCCTTGTCAGTACCCACCAAGGTAATCAACAAAGCCCCGTCCCATAAGGGGTATCTTGGTTGCACATGTAAGGTTGGAGTAACGGTCGCAAGTTACACCAATCCATTTTTAAAAACACATTCTCATCTTGTTCCGGCACGCCACTTCTTTCTCAAGTGGTCACCCAAGTTATCATCATCATCTTCCTTGGGCATTAGTGGCACCCGACAAGGTTTTTGAAAAGTTTTTGAAAGAATCACTTCCTTCCCATCACTATGCATAACTCCCATCCCACTTGCGTAGCATCTATTAGCATCCTAACTACACCCTCCCGCATAACCCTCATAAGGTGGTAGGTTCATGCACGATGCAAGTGTCAATGGTAAGAGTATCGGAGGCAACCCACCGAAGGGGGGACACCCCATCATTATCAATCATCAAAACAACAAGTGCTATATGACATGCATGAAAAAGTTTCTTAACATGGTCAAAGGTCTACTTGCCTAGCTCAGCAAAGTCTCCGAGGTCTTCGAAGTGTTCGGGTCCAACTTCTTCGTCAACCGCGCAATCTATCGTCGCGAATAAATAGTGATAAAAATAAGCAACACACAAAAACAGAGCACAAGCGCTACTATCAAAAATGCTGCCCTACTCTGATATATACCACAAGATATTCTAAAAATATTAGTCTTGGTTTTTGAACTCAAAAATATTTTTTAAACTCTTTAAAAGAGGAGCTTATAATGCTCTATAGGGGTTTTAAATTAAAACAGTATATGAAATGTTTTCAACCATCTTTACAAATGACATTAATAAATTCTAGGGAGTATTCTAAGATTTTTGGTGGAAGAAGTATTGTCATTGGAATTATTTTGGGTCCTGTGGAATTTTTGTAATGACCCATAGAAAAAGAAAAGGAAAAGAAAAGGGCATAGTGCCCTGGCCGGAGGTGGCAAGTAGCTGGGCCGGCCCAGAGGCCAACCAGCCCACGCGAACAGGCACGCGCACGCCCGCATTCAAACCTGACGGCTGGGGCCTAAAGGCCAGTGACAAAGAGAGGAGGGGAAGGGGGTGATGATGATAGGTGGGCCCCGCCTGTCATCTTCAACCTTGCGGCAGGGAGGCCGGCGTGCTCACCGGCGATGTTGCAGGGCACGACGACGACAGGCGAAGGCGGGAACGAGCCCAGCGTTGACCCGCCGTTCCTCTGGAGGTCAGAGACGTGCCGGAGGCGGACGGAGTTCGAGGAAGCATTCGTCTGCAACTTCACCGGCACCTACAAGCGGCCCGACCGTCCCTGTGAACTAGCCATGTGCGTTCATGGGACAGATGAGTCCCTCCGCGACTACCTCACCCGATGGACCGAGCTCCGCAACTTTTGTGAAGGGGTGCACAAGGTGCAAGCCATATAGTACTTCATCGAAGGCTGTTACGACGACACTCCCCTTAAGCAGAAGCTCCTATGCTCTGAGCCGGCTACGCTAGTCGATCTCATGACCATAGCGGAGAAGTATGCCACGGGTGACTCCGCCATTCGGCTCAAGACGACCCTGCCTAACAAGGCAACACCAACGCTGGCGGCGTCACGACCGGCTGCCTACAACCGGTAGCCACTGAACAACAAGCACAAGAATGACCAGCCCGACTCCCGCAATGGGAGATAGCAGGTCGCCACCATCGAGGAGCAGGAGCCGGCTGCCCAGCCTTCCAGTCAGCGTCAGCCCACTGGCAAGGCTGCCTCGCGGGCCAAGCTCACGTTTGACCAGATGCTCGACCTCCCCTGCAGGAACCATTTTGGGCCAAGCCCTCTATGCACACGCTCCAGCAGTGCAGCTTCAAATAGCGATTGGCCCGGGGGGACGGCCTTCCGGCTCCCCCCGCACCGCCTGCCCACGCATCTGCCCCGGCAACAACTACCGCACCGACGCTGGCTCCGGCTCCGGCCCAGAATGACGGTCGCCTGCACAACCAATTCCCCATCCAGGACAGTTGCTACGTCTTCTTCACAAGTGAAGTGACGAGGAAACATGCTCAGTGTTGGCTCACCATGAGGTGAATACCAACATGTCGACAACTCCCTAGTTCATGCACTGGTCGGAGAAGCCGGTCACCTGGAGCCGGGCAGACCACCCGGCTATGATGTCAAGTCTTGGCAGATACGCCCTGGTCCTCGACCCCACCATCGCCACTGAGAGACGCACCTGCCGCTTCACGCGGGTGCTAATTTATGGTAGCAGGAGCATCAACATCCTCTACCTCGACACGATGCGCAAGTTGGGGCTGAAAGTAGATGACCTACAGGCGAGCCGTACGGTTTTCCATGGCATCGTGCCGTGAAAGTCCTACTCCTCAGTCGGCAAGATCAGGCTCGACGTCCTCTTCTGCGGGCCCAGTCACTTTTCGCCGTGAGCCATTATGGTTCGAGGTAGTGGACCTCGAGAGTCCCTACCACGTGCTTCTGAGCCGACCGGCTCTCGTCAAGTTCATGGCAGTGCCCCACTACGCCTACCTCAAGTTCAAGATGTCGGGTCCCAAGGGGATCATCACCATCGCGAGTGACTACAAGCTGTCGATCGAGTGCGCTCGAGAGGGCAGTCGGCTGGCCGAGGCCCTGGAGATAACCGAGGAAAAGCGGCAGCTCGACCGGCTTGTGGCCCTTGCTGCCAGCCAGCTAGTGGTGTCGGCTCCTCCCTCATAGTCGGTCGACGAGGCCTCCTTCCAGCCGTCCAAGGACACCAGACAGGTCCCGCTCGATCAGGCTAACCCCGCGCAGTGCATCACCATCGGCTCCCACCTTGGCAGCAAATGGGAAGGCGAGATCTTTGACTTCCTCCGTGAGAACCGAGACATCTTTGCGTGGCCCCCCAAGGACATGTCAGGTGTTTCGAGGAAGTTTGCCGAGCACAAGCTTCACGTTCGGACGGACACTAAACCAGTCAAGCAACCCCTACACCGTTTCTACGAGGATAAGTGGCGCACCATAGGAGAAGAGATCGCCCGGCTGCTCGCAGCCGGCTTCATCATGGAAGTTTTCCACTCAAACTGGCTGGCCAACCCAGTCCTAGTGTTGAAGAAGAACAAGACCTGGCGCATGTGCATCGAGTACACCAGCCTGAACAAGGCGTACCCCAAGGACCCATTCGCCCTGCAACGGATCGATCAAGTCATCGACTCCATAGCCGGCTGTGATTTGCTGTCTTTCTTGGACGCCTACTATGGCTACCACCAGATCAAGCTGGAACCGCATGACCGGCTCAAGACCTCCTTCATCACGCCCTTCGGGGCCTACTGCTACATCACCATGTCTTTTAACCTGAAGAATGCAGGTGCTACCTTCCAGCGATGCATGCAGAAGTGTCTCCTGTCTCAGATAGGCAGGAACGTCCACGTCTATGTCGACGACATCGTCGTCAAGACCAAGAAGCACTTAAGCCTCCTCGATGAACTTCAGGAGACATTCGCGAACCTACGCGACTAGAAGATCAAGCTCAACCCAGATAAGTGTGTCTTCGACGTCCCAGCCGGCCAGCTCTTGGGTTTCTTCATGTCCTCTCGAGGCATCGAAGCCAACCCGTAGAAGATCAGCACGATCGAGCGCATGCCCATGCCGACCTGGCTATGCGACGTCCAAAAGTTTATCGCCTACCTCACCTCCCTCAGTCGGTTCATCAGCTAGCTGGGGGAAAAGCCTTGCCCCTCTACGGGCTCCTTCGCAAGACGGCTCTGGTCAAGCCGGTCCACATGAAGAAGCTAGGCATGTTTGACTGTCCCGATGAGGCGTACGAGGCCTTCCACGGCCTCAAGTGGGCCCTCACCAACGCGGGCATCTTGGCCATGCCGGCTGAGAAGGAGCCCTTGCTCACCTACATCACAACAACCACGCACGTCATGAATGTCATCCCGGTGGTCGAGTGGCCGGAGGAGGGCAAGCCACTGCCGGTCTAGCGCTCCGTCCACTACCTCAACGAGGTCCTCTCCGCCTCCAAGCAGAAATACCCCCACAACCAGAAGATGTGCTACGGCATCTACTTTTCCGTCAAGAAGGTCAAGTAGTACTTCTCGGAACACACCATCACCGTGGTGTGCACGGTCCCGCTCGGTGAGATCATGAGCAGGCGGGATTTCGTTGGCCGGATCGCCAAATGGGTCATCGCCCTCACGGACCACGAAATCCGGTACGGGCCGCGTACCGCCATGAAGTCGCAGGCAATGGCCAACTTCCTTGTCGACTGGGTGGAGACAGAGTTTGTGCCGCCTCCTCCAGACTCCACGCATCGGCGCATGCATTTTGACAGCTCGAAGATGAGGACCGGCCTGGGTGCCGGCATAGTCCTCTCCTCTCCAAAAGGTGACCAACTCAAGTACACACTCCCGATTCATTTCGCCGCCTCCAATAACATGGCCGAGTATGGGGCGCTCGTCCGTGGCCTCCGGCTCGCCAAGGAAATTGGCATTAGGCTCATCCTGTGCTTCGGCGACTCCGACCTCGTGGTGCAGCAGGTCTCTGGTGAATGGGACGCCAGAGACGACAACATGGCCAGCTATTGCTTCCTCGTCCATCAGCTCACCGGCTCCTTTGAGGGTTGTGAGTTCCACCACATGCCGCGGGCGGATAACGGGGCGGCCAATACGCTGGCGAAGATTGGCTCCACTCGACAGGCCATCCCAGTTGACGTGTGTGAGAGCCTGGCTTAATAGGAATGATAGACTACTCATATTAACAAGGAATTCCTTCTTTTCCGGGATCCCACTCGAAAAGAACTCCAAAGTTAAGCGTGCTTGGCTTGGAGCGATTCTAGGATGGGTGACCGACCGGGAAGTTGGTCCAGGGTGCGCATGAGTGAGGACAACGTGCGTAGGAAAGACAAGTCTTGGTTTGTGGGGCCAGTCTAGATCCCATCAGGCGTAACGGGGTGTTACAATTGGTATCAGAGCCAACCCTTGCGGTTACACGGGCATGCACGGGTCAGGTGCACGGGCATGTTGTGCATGGCGTGTGTGGCCCGTCGTGGCGCACAACATGGTATATGTGCTGGACTCGACACGCATACATGTGCCAAAAGGGAACGTTCCTGATGGGCCGACGAGGACGTCGGTTCCTTTGAGTGAGGTGTATGTGATAGCCTGGCTTAATAGTAATGGTAGACTACTCATATCAACAAGGAGTTCCTTCTTTTCTGGGAGCCCACTCGAAAAGAACTCCAAAGTTAAGCGTGCTTGGCTTGGAGCGATTCTAGGATGGGTGACTGACCGACCGGGAAGTTGGTCTCGGGTGCGCACGAGTGAGGACAAAGTGCGTAGGAAAGACTAGTGTTGGTTTGTGGGGCCAGTATAGATCCCGCCAGGCGTAACGGCTGCACAAGCCGTCGATCAAGCTCTCCCCCGAATCGGAGTCCATCTTCGTGTCGGTTGGCGCTGCCGGCTCATTGGCAAACCCGGTTGCCCCACCGGCTCCATCAACCTCGGCTTTCTTGCCAGTATCGGCTCCACCGGTCAAGCCGGCTGCATCCGAAGCATCCAGCTTTGACACCACGACGGTCATGATGACGATCGACGGCCCTCCCGCTGTCTCCGTCTCGGGGGCTGAACACCCAGACCCAGGGACTCCCAAACTGACCCTCGTCTCGGCTCCCTCATGGGCCCAACCCATCCTGGCTTTCCTCCTATGCGGCAAGCTCCCTCCTGACGAGGCCACGACAAGGCGAATCCAGTGCCGAACCCCGGCCTACAACATCATCAATCGCGAGCTCGTTCATCACAGCACCATCGACATCTTTCAGCGGTGCGTCGAGATCGAAAAAGGTCAGGAGATCCTCCTCGACATACACCAGGGCTAGTGTGGGCACCATGCCGCCTCCAGGACCCTGGTGGCCAAGGCCTTCTGCCACGGTTTCTACTGGCCGACCGCCTTTGATGGGGCCAAGAAGTTGGTCGATGAGTGTGAGGGCTGCCAGCGCTTCAGCACGCAGAGCCACCTGCATGCTACGACCCATCAAACCATCCCCTTCTCGTGGCCCTTTGCTGTCTAGGGGCTGGACATGGTGGGTCCCCTTAAGACCGCATGAGGCGGCATGACACATCTGCTGGTGGCTGTCGACAAGTTCACCAAGTGGATCGAGGCTAGGCCAGTCAACAAGCTGGACGGCCCCACGGCCGTCAGGTTCATCAAAGACATCACGATCGGCTATGGCGTCCCCCATAGCATCATCACCGACAATGGCAAAAACTTCGCCAAGGGAGCGCTAGCGCGCTTCTGCACCAAACAATGCATCCTGCTCGACTTGGCGTCCACCGCGCATCCACAGTCAAACGGATAGGTCGAGAGGGCAAAGAGCCTAATCCTGGGTGGCATCAAGCCCTAGCTCGTAACGCCGCTCGTCAGGTCAGCTGGCTGTAGGATCGACGAGTTACTGGCTGTCCTTTGTAGCCTCAAGACCATACCCAACCGATCGACCGGCTACACCCTATTCTTTGTCGTGTACGGGTCCGAGGCGATGATCCCCACTGACATTGAGTTCGAATCGCCTCGGGTCGCCCTATACACGAAAAAGGATGCAAGGGAGGCAAGAGAAGACAATGTCGACCAACTCGAAGAAGCACGCGAAATAGCCTTGAGCCGGATGGCCATCTACCAGTAGAAGCTCCGACACTACCACAGCGAGCGGATCCATCCACTCTCCTTCTGCAAAGGATACCTAGTGCTCAGACGGATCTAGTGAACAACTGGCTAGCACAAGCTGTCCTCCCCATGGGAGGGCCCGTTCATCGTCAGCAAAGCCCTGCACAACAATGTGTACTACCCGGTAGACGCCCAGAAGCCGCAAAAGTGCAAGAGAGACGCCTCCGGCGAGGAGACGGAGCACCCCTGGAACGCAGCGCTCCTCCGCCCGTTTGACTGCTAAAAACCAGTGTATATATGTATCCTTCCCTTTTGGGCTTATGAATGCAATGGGTGACCCAAGCCGGCTCTTGGGACACGCCCCTTCCCGCTTCATTTCAAATTTTTTGAGTCAATCCGCCGGCTCCCGGATCTGGCTCCCAGTCCCGGGGGCTCGCCGACTAGTCCTAACATCCTCCCTCGTGGTAGATCAAGTAGTGTGGGCCTAGTAAGTCCTCCCACCCCTCCCAGCTATGGACCAGCTCATGGCTATCCGGCTAACGGGGTCCTAGGGTGGCAAAACTTTGCACACATGAAAACCGATGGCTAGGGGGTCGCCGGCTAGGTCTAGCCGGATCATTTTCTCGCCTCTGTCACTTTCCATACCGGAAAAGCCCTCACGGTCCCTAAACTCAAAACAGGATCCCTCGAGGTAGATGCCCCGACCCAGCTATAGACCGGGTCCTGGTTGTCCGGCAGGCGGGGCTGAAACGAAGGGGGAAAATAATTTGAGCAGACAGAACCAAAGGGGCATGCAAAGGGAAGGGCAAGCGAGCACGTATAAAAACAAGCATTGCAACAACGAGAAACTACATAAAACTTAAAAAGGCCGACGGCTGCGAGTTCATTACCTTTACACCCCTAGTGGGTGGTCTTGAAGTTCTAACAAAAGTGAAGGCATAAAAAGAAAGAGCTCTATATGGCGGCCGCCCCATCCTCCCCATCACCGCTCGTGGCAGCTATCGCCTCTAAGTCCCAAGCTGACTCAGAGTCAGTGTAGTTGTTGGTAGTCCTCACTGTCCATCTCCATACCGCTTCCCTCTAGGTCGTCCAGCGCGAGTGAGTACCGATCCTTCGGGACCATCGTGCCTTCTGTTCGACACTCAGGAATGTATTCGTCACACGTGGCGAAGGACGCAAGGTCGCTCGCGCGCATGGCTAGCACATCGGCCACCGCTTCCAGATCCGCGTCGGAGCCGGCACGCTGGGTCATAAGAAGGCTCAGGTCCATCTTGGGGTACCATGACATCGTGAAGCGAAGGACTATGTCCACACCGACGTGCGCCGCGAAGGCCCTCCAGGCGTTCACCCGCGCGGTCCCGAATTCCATCCATCTCGATAGCCGGCTGATGGAGCCTAGCTCTACCGCCCCCAGCCAGAGGGTGCAGACCAATGCCTCGCCTGCTGCCTGCAGCCGCTTCAAGGCGCTAAACACCTCCTCCAGTCTCGCCATGGCGGCAGTCCCCACCTCGGCCAGGTTCCAGGGGGCAAACGGCCCAATGACGATCACTTGCTCCCGCTGGCCCTCGCGATAGGCTGCCACGGCCGCCTCAGCGACCTCCTGCGTGCCAGGGAAGAGCCCTGAGAAGAAAAGAAGAAAAAGAAGGATGAATGAAAAGGCCAATGAAAACCATAAACAAGCAGTGGAAAGGATGAGAGGACACGGACTTACAGTGCAACATGCGGTCTATCCCATGCCCCTGCTCCCGCAATTCCCACTCCCTGACGGACCACTCCTGGAGCCAGCGCTCGTGCTCGCTCCGAGCCTTCTACGCATCGACAGCCGCCTTTGCCAATGCGGTGTCCTTGGCCTTTGGATCCTGGCGATGGGCGCGCTCCTGCTCCTCCGCCTACCGGCGAAGGGCCGCCTCGCGGTCCGATAGCTCCTAGTGGAGGGCCGCCTCACGGCCCGTCAGCTCCTGGCGGTGGGCCACCTCACACTCAGCAGCCTCCACCTGCGCCCGAGCCACCTCCTAGTGGAGCAGCTCGCACTCCATGGCAAGGGAGTTCTGCTGATCGCCGAGCTCCATGACCTGGCGTCGGAGGTCGACCGCCTCGGCGTTGGTGTCTACCCAGGATGGAGAAACCTCAATCAGAAGACAAGAGAAAGAGAAGGGGATTCGTCCCGCGTCTCCGGCGACTAGCGCGCCCCCACTGGTGACAACGCCGAGAAGAGAAGAAAGAAAGGAGGGAAGCTTACCGCGACGGTCTGCTCTAGCTGCACCAGCCGGTCATTAGCTGCCCGGGCGCCTTGTGCCGTCTAGGAATGAGAGGCGGCGAACGCCTCAACTGCAGCGGACACCACCGCCATGACAGCACACGGCGAAGCCCCGGCTACGGAGCAGCAGGCCGTAGCCCAACTCTGCTGCGACCGGCCCCCGTCCGCTGGCCCTCCCTTTCCTGAGGTCACCAGGGGGGCAGCTCCTCCCGGCACCATCGTGCCAACAGCCATGGATGAGGAGCCCGCGCCGCTCGACCCCTCGGGCGCCTTGGTCTCCCCCTCGGTCCTCCACTTTCGGCCTCTCCTTCCTGGTTCATCCCAGAAGCTGGCGTTCCCATAGCCGGCTCGTCATGAGCCGACTCCTCTGGTGTCGGAGCCTCTAGAGGCGGCACTTCTGGAGCCGGCATGTCCGGAGCAGGCGCCCCCGTGGTCGTCACCTCCGCATGCAGGGGACCCTCTGCCCCCGGCGGCATGACGTTTCACCTTGGGGGATCTGCGTCGGGGTCCGCCCTCGGTGGCACGTCGCCTGCGCCTGTGGGGTGCACGCCATGATCCACCTCCTCCTCCTCGTCATCGAAGGTGCGATCCGCCCCCACGCCCGCCGCCGCATGTGCATTCTCCGCGGCCTTCGCGGCTGCCTCTGTCTGTCATGCGGGGTCGTGGCGATCCTTGCGCCGCCTCTCCCGTCCCTCGGGGAATGGCTCCCACGACTTTACGGCCCCTCCTAATGGCGCCCTTTTCCTTGCCGCCTCTTGCCACGAGCGGTGCCCCTCGATGCGTAGCTCCTGCTGGGCCGCCTACAGGTCGGCGGCACCATTCCCGCAGCATCGCAGACTGGGGTCAGGGTGCGTGCTTCCCTGGGCAAACGGAATAAGAGGAGGAGGGGAGAAGAAAGAACAAGGGTAACCAGAATAGGGCGAGCATGCTTACCCAATGACGACAAGGACCACCCTCCTCGCGTGGCCTGTCGGGACGACCCGCCTCCTCTTGCCGCCGCATCCGCGGCTGCTGCTCGGGTGCTCGGTAGTAGCCCGTTTAAGTGTCGGTCCGGAGCCGGCCACATATTTCCCCTTGCCACTGGCTGCTGCGTCGTCTTGATCGGGCTCGTCACCGACACGGTAAAGACGCCTCCTCGGCAGCCCGGTGGCCTCGTCCTCTGAGGCCTCGACATTCTCCGGAGCCTCTACATCATGCGACTCCTTCGACTCAGCATCGTCGTCGGTCTAATCCCGCAAATTTCAACGGGGAGGGGAGTCACTCGTCGACTCGATCGCCTATGTCTCCGTCTCCACCCCCCGACCTCGGATGCACCGCCTCGATACGAGGCAGCTGGCTCCATGTCGTCGATGTCCTCCACCTCCTCGGGCTCAGAATCCACCAAGTCGGCGGCCAGCTCCCCATACTCCTGCAACGAGGGAAAAACCTATAAGCCGGGAGTTGCTTTTCGCTATCAAATTGAGGCGGCACCTTTGGTAGGGAAAAGGAAGAAAAGATGACTACTTCACTTACCGGTGGCGCTGGATGGCTCCGGCTGTATGGGGTTTTTCCCTCCTTTAGCTTCACCGACGAGATGGCGTACATGCTCTGCGCCACGTGGACCGGCTTCAGCTCCTTAGTGGAGAGCCAGCAGGGGTCATGTCGGCCCCCCATCTAGCAGATAAGATGTGGTCGGCTCTGCAGCGGCTGCACCCGATGCGCCACCATCCTCATCAGCAAATCGGCCGCCTTCAGGCCTTCCGCCCTGGTCATGTGTAGCACCCGCTTGTAGAGCCTATCCGCTATCTCCGGGGCCTGAGGTGGAGCCGTCTGCCAGTTCAGCATTGCCACCGGCGGCACGTTGACGAAGTCGGGGAGGTTGATGTAGTCCTCCTCCGGCTTGACATTCTTCACATAGAAGAACCCCCGCTGCCAGTTCTTCACCGACTCCTGCAGCGGCAGCTTCGGGAAACCTACTCCCGGGCGGATGTGGATGAAAGCACCCCCGCAAGCGGTCATGACCGCCTCCTTCGTCACTGGATCCTTCGTCGTCTTCCGCTTTAGGAAGAAGAGGCGGAACCAGAGGTCAAGCCTCGACTCCACCCCCAGGTACCCCTCACAGAGGGTGACATAGGACGCCAGCTACAGAATGGCGTTGAGGGCGAGGTGGTGCGGCTGCAGGCCGAACCGCGTCAAGAACCACCAGAAGAACATGCTCGCCGGCAGCCCGAGCCCGGCGAGGAAGTGCTCGGCAAAGAAGACCACCTCGCCATCCCATGTGGCTGGGGAATTCTCCGGCCTAGCAATGCGCGCCTACATGAGCTCCTTTGCCGGCAGCTTGCGGCGGATGCAGAGGTGCTCGATGAACTTCTCGTCGACGATGCTCCCGTCCCATACTCCCTTTCTCTCCATGGTTCCCCGAGAGGATTGCGGGCACGGTGGCGGGCGCGATAGCTCGTCTGCGGGGTGGTTGCCGACAGTGATGGCAGGGGCACGGTGATGGCATGGGTTTCGTTCTCTTTCTCTCGTTCTTTCGGAGCGGGAGGAGGAGGGCGACAAGTGCAAAGCAATGGGGGGTGAGGGGAACGAATGTGCCGTTCTGTTCACCTCCTCCTCTTCGTTTAAACTCCGCATGGTCGGTCGTCGGGGCAGATTCATTGTGCGTATCCCCATGATCCCCGTCGCGTGCGGGAGGGCATTTATTGCCCTCGGGCATGCAAACCGATGGCCGGAATCGCAGCAGATCGGCGCGCACGGGCCGAGGCCGTGGCCGGGACGAGCCCCTCCTCCCGGTCCGGTCTTGTTCGCCACGCGGCCTGTCAGGATCACGGCCCGTTGTGTCCACCACATGGCACAGATGTACCTCCCCACGATGCGGCCAAGACAGCGCTTGAAATATTGACCGACTGCATAGCCGGTTTATAAAGCAGGCCGCAGCATTGGGGCGATGTTCAAGCCGGCGAGGTCCGCCACGGCTCGGCAGCTAGCCTCCCCTGCTTCAAGGACTACTGTCAGGGGGATAACCCTAGGTTACCCTAAAGCAAACCACTGCTCCAACTTTCTGAAATGACTCAAGGGCGAGCCGCCTCGCCCTAAAGCCAAGATTGTGCCCGGCCAGCTTAGCGACGCCGGCTGGGCCCTACAGGCCACACATGGACGTCTCTGCTAAGACTGCCGGCTTGGGGCAGGGATTCCTGGCCCCCTAGCCGGCCACACCTTGCCTTAGATCCCATGGCCCAGGCATCCGCGGCTACAGTGGCCCCTATCCCGTAGGGGGTCAGCACTCGTATGGCCACAATGGAGGAAATAGTGCGGCTGACTTAGGCTGACCATGACTAGCTTCCATCAGTGCGGACACGCCTCCAACCACTCCATGACCTTCCTCGGTGTAGTTATAGTGCAGCCGGCCGTACCGCTGACTGCGGCCGGCTGCCACTAGGCGACGCCCCGAAGGACGACCCGTGTCGTGAAGCGACCATTGCTGGGACCTACCACGCGGGCCCCTCCGGCTCTCAATGAGACCTCCCAGCCGGTGGGCCCTACCATCAACAAGACCCTACAGCCAGGGTTCCCATGGCCGGCTACAGAGGCTGCCACCTGGGCACCCGTGGCTTTCCATCCATATTGTAATCCGGGGGGTCAGACTATAAAACCCCCCAGAGCCACCCATACAGAGGCAAGCCAACAGGTAGATGACAGCACATACGCACACCAAGGAATATCACATTTGTAACACCCCAAAAATTTAACAATGTTTTAGCAATAAAATTTTGTCAGGACTAATTATTTCCTATTTTATGGATTTTTCTATTAATTTCAGAGCTCCTTATTTTCTCTAGATTTCAAAAAATTTCCCCCTTATCTGAAACTTTTGAATAATATTGTGGGACTTAAATAATTTATTCAAACATATTACTTCATTTAGTAAAATCAGTGAAATTATTTTTATAATAAAATTTGCCTTGCTTTAATTCTTTGAAAATCATTTTCATTCCTTTAAAGGCATGAGTTACACTACAACCACTTCATAAACCCTTTGAAAAATTCCACAAAAATTTGTAGACGGAATATGATGTCCCTAGATCATTTTTATGCAAACACATAGCTTGGTCATTTGTAAAATTTGAGCCCTACCTCAAGTTTTGAAATCTGGTTCACTTTGTAGTTTTCACTACAACCTGTTTGAATAATTGTTTAAAAATTCCATAAAAATTTGTAGATCACATGTGTTGTCCCTGGATCACTTTTATGCTAAAACCTAATATTGTGTTTTTACTGTTTTGAGCACACCGTCCTCATTTGCATTCTGGTGTAGTTTGATGTTTTGAACAACAACCCTATTTTTTTGTGCCCCAATGCCCATGATATTTTTCCTACTGGTAGTGCACCCTACCAAACTCTGAAGTACAAGAGTTTAGGCTCTTTGCAATTTTTTTAACCCACGCAATAGTGCCCTTTTGTTTCTGTCCAGAAATGGTTTTCTCAAAATCTTGCACTGACAAGTTTATAGTTTTTACAAAATAACCTTGCCATACTAGGATAAATCTCAGGAGAGCACAACCTGGAATGTTTGGTGGCCAGGAAACCTCTCTAGATGCCTTTGTCATTCGGTCGAGCACCTTTAGTGCATGCCCTGAATTGGCATGGTGCTATGATTGTATTAGGATCCAGCTTATCTACCCAAACCAGTGTGTCTGCGGTGTCTATAGAATCCCCACTAGTAGCCTTGTTAAGTTCCATGTTTATCCGCAGCCCCTAGCTCATGCTGGCATTTTGTCGAGCGTCTAGCGTGCGAGTCCAGAGCGCGGCCAGAGCGCATGTTTTGCTCACGTGCGCAACTGAGCTCCCGCGCCCCGGCTTTCTCCTCTTGTGCAGAGTCGCGACCCCATCCCCTCCTAGCTGCCGGGGCTGCCGCTTGGGGCCGTGCAGCACCGCCGTCAGAGCGCATTCGCGGCTAGCTCGCGGCCGCGTCCTCGCTCTACCATGGCCGGCGCCGCCCGAGCCATCCGTGCGCACCAGCTAGCCTCTGAAAGAGTCCCCGTTCGTCCTCTAGCTCCTGGCGTGCCCCCTAAGCTAACCATGTCGCCTGCTAGCTGCAGGCCGTCGGCCTTATCTGCTGCCATCGTCGAACTGACCTCGTTTCCCCTACAAATAGGAAGCTACGGGTCTCGTAGTAACGCATACCCAACCATAGCGCGCCAAGGTCTCCCCTTGACCTCCCAATCGAACCGTCCCTAGTCACTGTGATCACCTGCGGTGGAGCTCATCTCCGCCACGGTTCGGTCGAGTCCAAGCGAATCAGAGCAACCCCTTTCTCGTAACCGTCTCCATTAGCTCACCTTCATCCTTATAGACCCGTGCCCGCCTGCAAATTCGCACGGGAACCAGGGAATGCCAAACCGCTTTCATGGCTGAAAGCCTCTCCGCCATGAATGAAGTGGTGCCCGACCTCGTGCCCCCAGCGTGTTCCACAACCTCCATGTGATGCGGTCAGTCCTACTGATCATGTGGATACGATGGGCACCGTAAACGATGCCCCATAGCGCCAGCAATCGTCACCGGGGACGACCCTATACTCTCTGTCGAGGCACGCGTGACGGGAGCAAGGAACCCGACAAGCGGGCCCCACACGTCAGCGACTAGGTCGCCCTTGGCCTATTTTAAGTGATGTCGCCTTTTTCTGAGAGTACGTCATCCCTGCCTAATAACATATTCTGCTCTAAACTGTTTCCTTTTTTTGCAGTTTCTAAAAATCAGTATTTTAACTGATCTCTGACTGGCTATATCTTTTAAAATAAAACTCCAAATCAATTGGTTCGTTGTCCTACCTCTCTCAAATTTCACCTTGTTTATTTTAAGATTTATTTCAAAAATATTTAAGAGAAATTTTTGTGTTGTTTTTGAATTGCGTGTTTATTCATATATGTTCAAAATAGGAAATGAAGAGAGGAGCAAACTTTCAAAAGGTTTGTGATGCACCCTACCTGTCCACACATAAAAGGAAAGTATTTGTTGTGTGATGTTTCGGGTGACGAGTGAAACTAGAACACATGAAGTGCACATTATTTCATGTGAAGGTGTGATCATGTGTGCAAGTGAAATGATGAGGATGTCTTGCTAATGAACTTGAGATGCTTGTGGTAGTAGTCACCATCTCGTGCCTCTCATGCCTACCGAAAGGAATCCAGTATTAGACTTTGTCTCGGGTGGACACGAGCTTGGGCTCACATCTCGTTGGAGCGAGGATGGTCAGTGAGGCATGATGGGATGTGGTGAATGGTGATTTTGTGTGGAATTGTGAATAATATTTGTTGTGCTAATCATGTAGGGAACACATAAACCTCCCGAGTCGACCACAGATCGAGTCTTGTTCCAGTAACCCCCATACTTGTTTCGTACTACCACTTGTCCCTATTGCAGGTAGGCTACAGTTCAGTAAATTGTCAACCCCTTTCTTGGCACACACCATACAGAGAGGCCACAGTGGAAGATACCAAATGCATATGGTAGGCAAGCCACTTGGTCCGGGGGCATGGGTGTTTTCGGTTGGGGCCAAGAGGGGGGCAACCCTTAGAGCACACGATATAAATTTGATCCCATGCTAATCGAGGTTGTGGTCTCCCCACTTAGAGTTTTGCTTAACGAGTGTCGTGGGTGATTCTAGGCACCGGTAAGTCAAGCTGGTGTGTGCAGGTCAGGTGTGTTTTCAATTCAAAGACCATAAGCGGAATTAGTCCCGGTGGACTAAAGAATCCGTTACTCGTGGGTAAAGAGTGCACCCTCTTCAGAATTAATATCTATTCGAATAGCCTTGTCCACAGTTAAGGACTACAGTCTGGGATGGGTCGAGTGTCACTCTTAGTGTCGGTCTTCGGAGGAAAACTTCTGAATTGGAAAATTGAGCATGTCGTGTGACAAATATTGATTATGATTATTATTTTTATTATTCTGGAGTAACCATGTTATTTATTTGTTTTGCTGAGTATCACTTGGGATGGTTCTACCTCCTGGATACTCATTATGATTATTATATAAGCCCTTTATGTGGCATCGCACAAACGCCCGACTGTGGCATGCATGTTGTTTGCATTATAAGCCCTTTATGTGGCGTTGCTCAGACGCCTGACTATGGCATGCTTGCTATTTATTTCCTTATAAGACCTTTATGTGGCGTCGCACAGATGCCCGACTGTGGCATGCACATTGTTTGCTTTATAATCCATTTATGTGGCATCGCTCAGACGCCCGACTGTGGCATGCTTGCTATTTCTTTTCCTTATAAGCCGCTTATGTGGCATCGCTCAGACGCCCGACTGAGGCATGCTTTATATTTTTATCCTTTTGAGGCATCGCTTAAGACACCCGATCGGTTTATTTTATTTTCATCCTCTGATTGCTTATTACTGTTTAATATGAATGACCTGCTTGCGTGCATCATGATTTTTTTTTTTTTGAGACTGACTAAGTGATCGTGGATTGTTTTAGTGCATGATTATCACCTGCTATATTATACCTGTTTTCATGATGTTTGCGAGTACATTCAAAGTACGCACTACCTTGTCCCTGGCTATTGTCTTGGCCAGATTCCATGCTTGGAGAGGAGTGCAATGACGACACCTTCGGAACCTAGGAATAAAGATAGCAGCCATGAGAAGATAGGAGTTATCTAGGTCACCTATTCCCGTGCGAAATCGAGTCCAATAGACACTGATGATCCGCAACCGCTTCAGCAACCAACCGCTAGAAACCTTTGTTGTACTCATAGACCACGATTGTCTTGTACTTCAGTTTTTTGTAATTTCTGCTTGGAATTTCTTTATCAAGATTGTGTCTCATCAGTTAACAGTAATCCTGGGGCTGATGAGCACAAGGGCCATTTACTGGGAATTTAATATCCTGGAAAACCGGTCCTGACAACCTTGGTGTCAGAGCCAGTCTGACCATTGGATAATCCCACACAGTGAAGCCAATAGCGTTTGGCAGTCGGTGCCCAACCTATCAGACTAGCCCAGTAAGCCACATGCCCGTGATCGACACCTGAGTTATTCCATTCGCAAGCGTGCGAGGGAAGACTCCATTCTCTTTTATCAGGAGACGTTTGCCCTAACCCAGTCCACCCCAATGGTAAAGCCTAAAGACAAGCCCTAACGTCTGCAAGGCATGCTCGGCTAGATATGAACGAAGTAGACTAAGCCACTCGAGTAGTACAGAGTCTTAGTATTACTGCGCTAGGTAATAGTGTGACCTTATATCGCCATTAATAAAATTTAGAGTTCTTGTACGACAATATATTAATAATATTGCAAGTAACCATGCATAAATAAATTTTAGTGTCTGGTTACATATTTAATTCTGGGTGTAGCTACCAAGACCACCCAACCAACCACCATAGTATTACATCGCATTTCGCGATATATATATATATGTGTGTGTGTGTGTGTGTGTGATATTGACCCCGACCACCAGAGAGCAGATCCGACAGTTAATATTGCCCCACACCGCAATATGTCACATAGCCCGGATGCCATAAAAAAGGCCATTCTGTGACCTTACCAAGCATCCCTCACCTTGTGCACTGCCTTCACAACCATTTGTTTTTTAGGTCGCACCTTGGGAGACCCCATATGCAACCTCGGGAATTTTATTAAGATAATCGTGAGTTTTTAACCACAGTACCATGAGTTCTCCCCACCCATCCCAGTACAAGTTGTTCAAATCAAGGGTCACTTTCACCCCCACGAAATATTTGACAGTCAGGCACAACCCGCAGGTATACCCGAACCAAGACCCTATGGGAGTTCCCTTCATCGGGAAAATATGTGCCCATACCAGTAATGACCATAAAAGATTGCTACTTATGGAGCGGTTACCCATCTTCAATTCCTGGCACCCTATGCTAGTGAATGTGGGTATTATTATTTCCTGAAATAGTGTAGCTTCCAGAAAAGACGCATCCTTTCCCTACATCTGAGTAGAGAAAGATCCGACACTAATTAAGCTGGTGCACTAGGTCATCACTCGAGACCGCTTGAACCAGCAAGAGATTGGATCTTTCCAAAACCTTCCTGAAAAAACCCAAGTCACCATTAGCAGACCCCTGAGGCCAGACTGAGAGAGATGCATTTTGTGAGTCCCCCACCCGCTATGAGTAGACGAAGGATATATCCCCCTGCAGGGAATAAATCCTTGTGAAATATAGCTTATTACCGGAACCGTTAGCACCTTATTATATTGGTTTGTGTATCATTTGACCGCTTGTTGTGATATCTATGTTCTGTTTTAAAATTTTCTGTATGAGTTTACTCTGTTGTTTGCAGTTGGTTGCGGTGACTTAACAATCGACTGTTTTCATCATAGCAAATTTCATAGCAAGGTTTTTCTTAAAAGACCACTGCGATGAAAATGTATCCCAACAAGTATTTAATTTTCATGCCCTCATGTTATACGACTCATTGGACGCGTACACTAAATGCAAGACCGCGTGTTCTTTTATCACCTAATCAATTACCTCGCTAGTAGACCACAGTTGAACATTATTCAACGATTTTACTGTGACCCCGTCATATTGTGTGTATGGATTATTTATTTTTGCATGTTAAGATTGTCGTGTGGTAGGAATATTATTTTTGCAACGTCCTTACCAAATCTCGAGGACGAGATTTTTTTAGGGGGGTAGTGTTGTAACACCCCTAAAAATTAACAATGTTTTAGCAATTAAAATTTTGTCTCGACTAATTATTTCCTATTTTATGGATTTTTCTATTAATTTTAGAGCTCCATTTCTTTGGCTTTCAATTTTTTTCCCTCTTATCTGAAACTTTTGAATAATATTGTGGGACTTAAATAATTTATTCAAACATATTACTTCATTTAGTAAAATCAGTGAAATTTTTTTTATATTAAAAATTGCCTTGCTTTAATTCTTTTAAAAGCATTTTCATTCTTTTAAAGGTACGAGTTATGCTACAACCACTTCATAAACCCTTTTAAAAATTCCACAAAAAAATTTAGATGGAATGTGATGTCTCTAGATCATTTTTATGCAAAAACACAGCTTGGTCATTTGTAAAATTTCAGCCCTACGTCAAGTTTTGAAATCTGGTTCAGTTTGTAGTTTGCACTACAACCTGTTTGAATAATTCTTTAAAAATTCCATAAAAATTTGTAGATCACATGTGTTGTCCCTGGATCACTTTTATGCTAAAACCTAACCTTGTGTTTTGGAAGTTTTGAGCAAACCAACCTCATTTGCATTGGTCTAGTTTGATGTTTTGAATAGCAACCCTATTTTTCTGTGCCCCAATGCCCATGATATTTTTCCTGCTGGTAGTGCACCCTACCAAACTCTTAAGTACAAGAGTTTAGGCTCTTTGCAATATTTTTAACCCATGCAATTGTGCCCTTTTGTTTCTGTCCAGAAATGGTTTCCTCAAAATCTTGCACTAACAAGTTTGTAGTTTTTACAAAATAACCTTACCATACTAGGATAAACCAAAGGAGAGCACAACTTGGAAATTTTGGTGGCCAGGAAACCTCTCTAGATGCCTTTGTCACTCGGTCGAGCACCTTTAGTGCATGGACAAAATTGGCATGGTGCTATGATTGTATTAGGATCGAGCTTATCTAGCCAAACGAGTGTGTCTGCGGTGTCTATAGAAGCCCCACTAGTAGCCCTGTTAAGTTCCATCCTTATCCGTAGCCCCTAGCTCATGCTGGCATTTTGTCGAGCGTCTGGCGCGCGTGTCCAGAGCGCGGCCAGAGCGCACGTTTTGCACGCGCGCGCAACCGAGCCGTCGCGCCCTGGCTTTTCCCCCTAGTGTAGAGTCACGACCCCGTCCCCTCCTAGCTACCGGAGCCACCCCCTGGGGCCGTGCAGCGCTGCCATCAGAGGCCATTGGCAGCTAGCCCGCGACCGCGTCCTTGCTCTACCATGGCCGGTGCCACCCGAGCTATCCGCGCGCGCCAACTAGCCTCTCAAGCAGTCCTCGTTCGTCCTCTAGCTACTAGCATGCCACCTAAGCTAGCCACGTCGCCCGCCAGCCGCAGGCCGCCAGCCTTATCCGCTGCCGCCCTCGAACCGACCTTGTCTCCCCTATAAATAGGAAGTTCCGGGTCACATAGTAACGCATACCAAACCATAGCGCACCAAGGTCTCCCCCTTACCTCCCAATCAAACATCCCTAGTCACTGTGATCACCTGCGGTTGAGTCCAAGCGAATCAGAGCCTCCCCTTTCTCGCAACCTTCTCCATTAGCTCACCTTCATCCTCACAGACCCGTGCCTGCCTCCAAATTTGCCCGGAATGCCACGCCCGTTTCATGGCCGAAAGCCTCTCCGCCATGAATGAAGTGGTGCCCGACCTCAAGCTCCCAGTGGGTTCCACATCCTCCATATGATGCGGTCAGTCCTACTAATCACGTGGATACGACGGGCACCGAAAACAATGCCCTGTAGCGCCGGCAATCGTCACCGAGGATGGCCCTCTGCTCTTTGTCCACGCATGCGTGAGAGAAGGAAGGAACACAACAAGCGGGCCTCGCACGTCAGCGGCTAGGTTGTCTTTGGCCTGTTTCAAGTGATGGCGCCTTTTCCGCGAGTACGTCATCCCTGCCTAATAATGTATTCTGCTCTGAACCGTTTTCTTTTTTTCTGTTTCTAAAAACTAGAATTTTAACTGATCTTTGATTGGCTATATGTGTTAAAATTAAACTCCAAATCAATTGATTCTTTTTCCTACCTCTCTCAAATTTCACCTAGTTTATTTAAGTTTTATTTCAAAAATATTTAAGACAACTTTTTGTGTTGTTTTTGAATTGCATGTTGATTCATATATGATCAAAATAGGAAATGAAGAGAGGAGCAAACTTTCCAAAGTTTTGTGATGCACCCTACCTATCCACACATTAAAGGCAAGCATTCTGAACCCATGGTATAGTATTTGTTGTGTGATGTTTGGCGTGACGAGTGAAACTACAACACATGAAGTGCACGTTATTTCATGTGAAGGTGTGATCATGTTTGCAAGTGAAATGTTGAGGATGTCTTGCTAATGAACTTGAGATGCTTGTGGCAGTAGTCACCGTCTCGTGCCTCTCCTGTCTACCGATAGGTATCCGGTATAAGACTTTGTATCGGGTGGACACGAGCTTGGGCTGACATCTCGTTGGAGCAAGGATGGTTAGTGAGGCATGATGGGATGTGATGAGTGGTGATTCTGTCAGGAATTGTGAAAAATATTTGTTGTGCTAATCATGTAGGGAACACATAAACCTCCTGAGTCGACCGCAGATTGAGTCTTGTTCCCATAACCCCCATACTTTTTTCATACTACCACTTGTCCCTATCACAGGTAGGGTACGATTCAGTAAATTTTCAACCCCTTTCTTGGCACACACCATACAGAGAGGCCACAATGGAAGATACCAGATGCATCTGGTAGGCAAGCCACTTGGTCCGGGGGCATGGGTGTTTCCGGTTGGGGCCAAGAGGGGGACACCCCTTAGAGCGCGCGATATAAATTTGATCCCATGCTAATCGAGGTTGTGGCCTCCCCACTTAGAGTTTTGCTTAACGAGTGTCATGGGTGATTGCAGGCACAGGTAAGTGAAGGTGGTGTGTGCAGGTCAGGTGTGTTTTCAATTCAAAGACCGTAAGAAGAATTAGTCCCGATGGACTAAAGGAATCCGTTACTCGTGGGTAAGAGTACACCCTCTGCAGAGTTAATATCTATTCGAATAGCCGTGTCCACGGTTAAGGACTATAGTCTGGGATGGGTCGACTGTCGATCTTAGTGTCGGTCTTCAGAGGAAAACTTCTAAATCGGAAAATTGAGCATGTCATATGAAAAATGATTATTATTATTATTATTATTATTGTGGACTAACCATGTTATTCATTTGTTTTTCTGAGTATCACTTGGGATGATTCCACCTCCTGGATACTCGTTATGATTATTATATAAGCCCTTTATGTGGCACCGCATAGACGCCCAACTATGTTATGCATGTGGTTTGCTTTATAAGCCCTTTATGTGGCATCGCTTAGATGCCCGACTATGGTATGCTTGCTATTTATTTTCCTTATAAGCCCTTTATGTGGCGTCGCACAGATGCCCGACTATGGCATGCAGGTTGTTTGCTTTATAAGCCCTTTATGTGGCATCGCTCAGACGCCCGACTGTGGCATGCTTCCTATTTATTTTCCTTATAAGCCCTTTGTGTGGCGTTGCTCAGACGCCCGACTGAGGCATGCTTTATATTTTTATCCTTTCGAGGCGAGTACATTGAAGGACTCATTGGCTTGTCCCTGGCTATTGTCTTGGCCAGATGCCATGCTTGGAGAGGGGTGCAATGACGACAACTCCAGAACAAAAAATATAGTAGCCACACGAATAGGAGTTATCCAGGTCAGCTATTCCTATGGAAAGTGGAGTCCCACAGACGCTGATGATCCGCAACCGCTTCCGCCACCAACTGCTAGAAACCTTTGTTGTACTCGCAGACCACGATGGTCTTGTACTTCAGTTTTTTGTAATTTTTGCTTGGAATTTCTATATCAAGATTGTTTCTCATCAGTTAAAAGTAATCCTAGGGCTGATGAGCACAAGATCCATTTACTAGGAATTTAATATCCCAGAAAACCGGTCCTGACAACATTCCACCACCAGCTTCGTAGTAAGGGAAGGGGAGCTGGCTGCTCCTCCTTCCACCTCTAGACATAGCTCGAGGAGCACCTTTGTAACCTTTCGTCAGCTATTAACAAGATCAGGCAGGACTAGGGGTATTACATCCCATGGAGGTCCCTGAACATAGGTACATCGTGTGTCAGTCCCCGCTTGTGCCTAATGCTGCTCCCAGATCCCATCGGCGTCCTCCGGCCCCAAACACCTTTGATAAGCCGGCCCATGGCATGTGTCGTGACAAAATGACAGGAACATACTTGACTTCCACTCCTTGGCTATTGGTCAAGGTAACTATCCTCTTGGCACAGTGTAACAAGACTTGGTGCTTGGTTAACCAGCCCATGCCTTATGACCTCCGGATGATAAGGTCTGCTCGGAAGTCTACCCTGTTGATGTTAATCTCAACTCCTTTACAACCTATCCCAGACTTCATAACTGATCCTAGGTTCGTATGAACATACGACTGCCCATGGGTGTAGGTTTCATGCCACTCACTAATGCAAACTTTTGAGTGACAAAAGAATGCGAAGCTCCACAATCAAATAGTACTGTTGCCGGGGTTGAGTTGATGAGGAACGTACCCAGTATCATGTCTGGGTCTTCCTGGCTTCCTTGGCAGTCACGTGATTAAGAGAACCATTGTCATTGTTGGGCTGGTTGCAGGGAGCTGGGTTCCTTGTTGGCGCTCCATGACCTTGACCTTTGTTTGGCGCATTGGGCCGTGGTGAATCTGGCTTCTTGTTGATGCACATCTTGGAGATGTGTCCAAGCTGACCAAACCCAAAGCAAGTGACCTGACCATAGTTGTTGTTGTAGTTCCTGTCGCAGTTGTTCTTATTGGGGTTGTTGTAAACTGGCCTGGGGTTGGCATACTACTAAGGCTGGTAGCTCGGACGAGCCGCAGGAGGTCTAGCCTGTAGCGGCTGATATGTCGGCTTGGCTGGGGCTGGCTGCGAGCGTTGAGGCTTCTGGTTGCTGGAACTATCCTTGCTAATCATCTTATGCTTGCGAGTGTCATTTATGGCACGACACTTGTCTTCCGGCATGAGGTTCTTGTTCACCGGGTCGAAGAAGGTCCGACAGTCACAGACAATGAGCTAATACTACAGGCTCTGCTGAAGTCCTTCCATGAAGCGTTCCATCTAGGCAACTTCCGTGTTGACATCTTCAGGTGCATACCTTGACAGCAGGTTGAACTTCTGCATGTACTCCTTGACAGATCCACTTCCTTGCTTTAGCGCTTGGAATTATCTCTTCTTGATAGTCATGATACCAGAAGGAATATGGGCAGTGTGGAAACATTCCTTGAACTCAGCCCAGGTGATCACTCGACCGCCTTGCATAAACTTGAATCCATCCAACCAAGCTCTAGCGGTACCTCCAAGGCAGTGGGAGGCATACAACACCTTCTCACGATCCTCATTGCAATTGACCAATGCAAGGAGGTTCTCGATGGTGTGGATCCAGTCATCAGCATCCAAGGGTCCAGCAGTCTCGGTGAAGGTTGGGCACGAATTCCTCATGAACTCAGACAAAGTCGAGCGGCCATTACCATTCCTACCTTGATATTGGTTGTTCACAAGGGCATGAGCCATCTGCTGAATAGAAGTAGTGTTGGCTTGGCATTCCTCCTAGAGAACTCGGAGAAACTAAGCAATGGTCATGTTTTCCGGTGGAGGTGTGGCGGGGAATGACGCCTTGTGGCTGCTCCTGGTGTCTTGCAGCCTGAGGGTTGGTGAAGGTGATGTTGCGGGTAGCGGTCACCATCCTGTTTGGAGCAGTCGAGTCAAACAACTGGGATAGACGAGAGGAAAATCAACAATGGAAAAGGGTGCCTAAGGGGGTTGGTTGAGTCCTAGTGTAGGAAAACAAAGGTTGAAAGACTAACACATATATTAAGAGAAGATAGACGATGTAGTCGCTTACATGTTGCCTAACGCAGAAGCATGACTTGCATGAAAACAAAAACAACAAAAACAAACAACAAGCACACATGGTTTCCTATGAACCATTACACAAACTTGATTTCCATCAGGGGTATATGACTGATCCTACCCTAGGGGTTCTCGGACTCAGCTGGTGGAGTGCTTGGTCCCGTAGTCTCGCTCCCCTGGGTCTTCCTCCTAATCATCATCTGTTCGGGCATCGTCTCCGGTCGAAGGGGTCAGAAAACGAGGTGGTCCATCCTCACGACGCTTCGTTGGTGGGTTAGTGAAGAGCTCATAGTACTTCTTCGCACTCATTTGACAACGACATGTGGGTGCACCTCTTTCTGGGGGTACTCCTCCTCGATAAGCGACAGATGGTCATCCCTCAGGGGCTCCATCCTTTTTTATCCTTTCGGGCTATGTCTCGTCTTGACGTAGTGGCTCTCAGGTGTGAGCCAGTCTGTCAGCGGAGAGGCTAAAGTAGGTATAGAATCTGAGTGATGTGCCATCCTCCTTGGATGGAATCAACATCCACCTATCGATAAGATCATCCTTCCTGAAAGGAAGGTAGCGAGTAGCTAGCTCGTCAGCCATCTTTGGAATGATGTCTCGAACGTGTAGAAGTGATTTGCGTGAAGCTGTGTCGACTGCGACTGCCATGGTCTCCATCTGTGGTCCTTCAAAGAACCAACTAGTCGGGGAGACATTTGCCTTCACGACCACATCCACATGGTACTCGTCGACCCAGTGCTCGTGATAGAGGAAAACGGGTGGTTGTTGGTACTAACACTTCTCTAGACTATCCTCAAGGAGTAGGGGAAAGCCGGATGCTAGGAGGGCTTTGGGTACGACGGCCATCTACAAAGGTTTGAAGGGAGGAGAGTCATCAGAGGGTTGTGTGAAGAATAGAAGAGGTAATAAGTGCATAACTCCTAAGTATAGGTGCTAGGTGTAGTTTGGGGAATTGTTTTATCCTAACTAAAGTCCATGCTAACTAAGGGCTTCCTACAGTCAGGATGGCTCTAATACCAGATCTGTGGGGAGCCCGACTCATAAGTCGTGATCACCGAATGCACGTGTACAATGATCCCACAGATCAATGCTCACTACACACACAGAAGCTGAATAACAAGAGTCTTACATCCTTACATATTGTCTTACACAAATAAAGGAAATCTAGGACAAGCCTTACCTAGATAGGGCTGCAAGGGGAAAACTCTTAAACATAAAAAATAGCAGAAATCTTGGTCGAAAGCGTGAACCCATGCCATCTACCTTAAACCTACATGCATTCTGAGTGGGAAGCATCCTAGTTCAGATGTTCGTCACCATCAAACTCTTCAGCAAACTCATGTTCTTCCATGCCTGGCCAATTAAATAACCAGTGGCAAGCCAATGAGTACTTTGAATGTACTCGCAAGCAACCCATTTTTGGAACAAGGTTCCATGGAGCATGATATAGCACTAACTAGGTAATTTTTCAGAAAGCTAATTTTGAGTGCAGTGACATGATCAACTAACTTATGTAAGCCTGCATTGATAGTTGGCAGATATCCCTACGGACATGTTATAGATATCATCATAAGAAAGGGGTTGAACATCACATGTTCAATCATCATGCCAAGTCATCAGACTTAGCTCAATTATCATCCTTGTGTCATCCACACACACACACACAAACAAAAAGTTTGTGAAAACAATGGACAGAGTTGAAGCAGGGCCTCCAACTGTCCATGACCGTGGACACGGCTATTCGAATAGTTTTACACTCTGCAAAGGTTGCACGCTTTACCCACAAGACTCAAGGAACTTCCCTATTATCCACGACCTGGGGTATATTTCATACCCGAGGTAAGCACCTGAATAATGCCTTTCCCCTAGAGATACTAAACAAAGAGTCCACTCGTTGGTGCCATCCCTCATTATATACATCACATGTATCATCTCTGAGGGCACGCAACAGTGTGCCCGATGCCTGTGAAGACTGCGCATGATCGTCCAGTCCGGTACGACCCCGTATTGAGAGTGGCCACTTCACTCCTAACACTAGTAATGCGGGATCTATGCTAGTACCCAGAAAGGTAGTCAACAAAGCCCTGTCCCATAAGGGGTATCGTGGTTGTGCATGTAAGGTTGGGACGATCAGAAAATTTTAAAACTCTCTGTTTTCGAAAACACACACAAAAGTTGCTCCGGTACACCACTTCTTTATCAAGTGGTTACCTATCTCATCATCATATCCCTCAGGCTTTAGTGGCACCAGACAGGTTTTTTGAAGAGTCTTTGAAATCATCTTGTTTCCAACACCATGCATATTCCCATCCCACTTGTGTAGCAACTACAAGCAACCTAACTACTCCCATCCGCACAACCCTCATAAGGATGGCAGGGTCATGCACAAAGTTGCTCCGGTACACCACTTCTTTATCAAGTGGTTACCTATCTCATCATCATATCCCTCAGGCTTTAGTGGCACGAGACGGGGTTTTCGAAGAGTCTTTGAAATCATCTTGTTTCCAACACCATGCATATTCCCATCCCACTTGTGTAACAACTACAAGCAACCTAACTACTCCCATCCGCACAACCCTCATCAGGATGGCAGGGTCATGCACGATGCAAGTATAAATAGTAAAGTATTGGAGGCATCCCACCAAAGGACGGGGAAGTACCTCACTGACATGATCAACATCACGGAAATAAGTGCTATATGCCATGCAAATAAAAAGTGTTCTTAGTCATGGCCAAAGGGCTCCTTGCCTGACTCAACAAAGTCTTCAGGGTCTTCGAATCTCCGGGTCCAACTTCATCGTCTACATCGCAATCTATTGTCACGATAAATAACGATAATAATAAGCATCACACAAGAACACATCACAAAATCTACTTCAAAAATGCTACCCTGCTCTGGTAAATACTACAAACTATTCTAAAAATCTTTGTCCAGGGTTTTGTAGGAAAAAGGTTTTTAAAACAATTTATAACAAAGGCTAAAAATGCCTAAAAGAGGTTTAAAAATAAAATAGTAGATAAGAGATTTTTCAAAAATTATACAAATGGCACTATTAAATTCTACACATTATTACAGGAATTTAGGTGGTAGAATTTTTGAATTTAAATGAATATTTGGGTTTGTGGAATTTTTGGAAAATGCAAGAAATAAGAAAAAGGAAAATGGGCATGGCACCCCTGGTACAGACTCACACTACAGCTAGGCCGACCCAGCCAGCCAGCCCAGGCGCGCACGCCCCCGTCGGTTCAAACCCGACAGGCGGGCCTCAGATGTCAACGAGAGAGAGAGGAGGGATAGGGCAAGGTTGAGGCCGACAGGTGGGGTCCCCCTGTCAGGACCTTCTTCCACCTTGGGACAGTGGGGGGAGGATCTCCCTGGCGAGGCCGCTAGCGGCGAAGAGGGGCGGCGATCACGTCAATGGACTCGGGGGAGCGCCGTAGCTCGAGGGGATGTGGAAGGAGCACCGGAGGTGCCCTGGTTTGCCAGCGACGAGCACCCACGGCGGAGAAGCTCTGGGTGGAGGATGTCCCTGTCGCCCTGTGCATCAAACAGAGGGGTAAAAGGAGGGAGACGAGTCAGGGCATCGAGAGGAACTTAATGGGACAGAAATGGGCGCCGAAGAGGGGACGTACCCGGAGATCGACAGTGGTGCAGGCATGGCGGAGATCCGGTTGATCTCGAGCACGGGCCTTGGGGGACGAACTAGAGTTGTAGGGGGTCGATTTGGGGTGGAGAACAACATCACCAAAGGGGAGGGGAGATCTCGGGGGTGGCTTAAATAGCCAGCCCTCAGTAGACCGTGGATGTGGACATCGGCAATGACGCAGGCGTGGCAACAGGCCACGGGCGCTTGCGGAGATGGGTCAGGGGTGCTCCTGGGCGTCACCTAGGACCAGTGGAAAGTAGAGAGCGAGAGCTGACGAGAGCCCTAGAGCCCGCGTGAGTGAGCTCTGGCGTTCGCCTGGTCGGGCGGCGTCGGGCACGCGAGACCAGGGGTGAGAGAGAGCTAGCAAGGAGGGGGTCGACACATTCGAGGGTTGCGGACGTCGCGGGCATCTCGGATGACAGCTTTCCCCATCCCAAAGCTGTCGGGGGCCTAGGGATGCTCCTCCTATAGTGCGGGCATGAACTATAGGATGCTCCAAAGCATGATTTTGGCATGCCATGGCAAGCTTGTGTGCCTTGGATGCGTCCTTGCATATCTCTTAGCTCTTGGGTGGTCTATAGGTGCTCTAGGTGTTGGATTCTACCATAGGTGCATTGCATACAAATTAAAAAATTCATACGCGCAGAACATCCAAGAACATTCTACGGAGATGGATCACAGATCATTACGACTAGATGCACAGTGCCATGCAGTGGAAGTAGAGTTGGGGCAGTGCGTTCGCGTGGTCTGTCTCCTTCTTGCTCAATTTCCCATGAATAGCTGATCCGATCTCCCTCGAACCGCCGGTCGCCGGATCCCACGTAAAGGTTCGCCGGGGTGTCATAGGTGCACCGCCTCTAATGGTATCCGTGCATGCAATAGGAACACCGTGCATCGGACGGCTAAGTCTGATCCCACAGTCGGCAACGGCAAGTGGAGGTGGCTAGTTGCAACACATGCAAAGCCCCAATGATGGTGCCGAAGAGATCTACCAGACGGGTGTGCCGCACCTCCACTATATATAGGCATCCGGCACGGGCTCAACTCTTGGGCCTCGCACGGATCCTACAGCCCACATGTTCCTTCCCTTAAGGGCACGACCCCTTAGGTTCTTGCTCACTTAGTCGCGAGTCAGATCACATCTGGCTCGACCAGTCGGTAGCGGCCTCTAGCAAGGCATGCCGACTCCAAGTATCTAATGAAGTTGGTTAGGCGATCTTATACTTCACACTTCAATTACCTTTGCCACACGATATATGTTGTCGTGCACAAGGCGACATGGTCATCCTTGTTGTAGCACGAACTCTTTCTCGTTCTGATGAATCTGACAAAAACTTCGGATTATCTCATAATCCTCATCACATGGCCATGCTTATCCAGGTCGGATCACCCGAGGAGCCCAAGGTATATCTCTCCTGATTGGAGGGGCAAACCCCATCTTGCTCGACCATGTCTCGCAACATGGGTCTGGACAAGCCCAAAACCTACTTTTGAACTACCTAGTCACAGAGTTGCGTTTGGTCGGCTCAAAGCAAGTCAATCACCATCTGAGTACATGTGCCAGCTCCGTTCTTAGGGCATAGAAAGTATGTTGTACTAGAGACTCACACATGGCCTATCGCTCCATCTCATAGTTGGGTCTATCCAACTAAGACCTTATCTCGACTCGGATCCGACTATGTCAAATCCGACCAGACCTTTCTGAGTCCATATTACCCGGATAACATCCAATGCTACAAGGTTAGTGAGACCGGACCATCCACATGTCATATGCTAGTCTAACTATTTGTGCGTCCACACAACCCTTTCGACTAGGTTAGTGAGACCGGACCATCCACATGTCATATGCTTGGGTTGTGGAAGCGGCTTAGTCTACGGATCTGCAACATTTGCATCTGCATGAATCTTCCATAAATTGGTATCACCTTTCTCTACGAGCTTTCATATCAGGTGATATTTTCGGTCTATCTGCCTAGTCTTGTGGTGTTGTCTTGACTCCTTGGACTGTACGATGGCACCTGAATTATTCAAATAAAGTTCCAACGGTTTTGACCAGCCCGGGAACACACTAACATCTTCCAGGACATTCAAAATCCAAACACCTTTCTTTGCGGTTTCACAAGCTGCAATCTATACGGCCTTTGTTGTGGAGTCGGCCACCGTATCTTGCTTGAACTTGTCCAACTCACTGCTCCTCCATTCATGACATACATGTGACACCCTGGATTGAGTGCTCAAGTGATCTTGGTAATTAAGCTACAGTAATCTGAGGATTAGGCTAATCCATTTTTGCTAATCCAATTATGGTCACTGTTGCAATCAAAGACAAATTCAAATTCTAATCCACTTCAAAGTTCAATTGAAAAGTGGGTTTGAAAGTTTAACAAACCTGGAAAAAAATCATGAATGGGTTTCAAATAATTCCCTAGTAATATTAAAATTAGCACCTAAAATTATGCAAATTTTTTGGTGCCTCGAATCTATTTATGGGTGGCCAAAACAATAAATTAAATGCCTTTTGAAATATACAAATTCCCAAACTTTTCAAATCGGCCCCAAACCTTTTGTAACACTGCTTAGTATTGAAATAGGAATTATGGGCTAGGTCATATGTTTTTGCATAAGTCAAATAGTGATAGGTAATACAAAAACAGTTTTAAAAGAATAAAACAAAAATCCTAAGTTTTGCAAATACATTCCAACCTTTTTGTGGTAGTGTTTAAAATTGCAACACTAATTATAGGCTAAGTCCCTTATTTTATAAAAGTCTTTTGTTGTTAAAAATTAAATAAAGCAGAAAACAAATGAAAGAATAGAGAAGAATGTGCATAGTTTTACATGGGCTCCATTGCATAGTGCACATATGGCCCAGCCCATCCTGGCATTTCTCCAACCTCACCTATAGGAGGAGGCATAGGCAGGGCGTGGCGAGCATCCAGGGACCATGGCCATGGATGGCCTCCATGTAACCTTCTTTGGCCTACAAAAGTGTCCCCCGAAAACCCTAGATCGCCCTCGTCCATTTCCCCCATGATCCCCCTTCTCCTCCCTTTTCTTTGTCTCGATTTCGATCTCGGATTTGGTGTGGAGACCTCTGCCTTACCGTCATTATCGTGGACAGCGTCGTCACCAAGGTGCGGGAGTATGTCAAGAAGCTCCACCGCTCCTGATTTTCTGAAAGTTTGCAATGTAAACATTGTAAACCCTAGGATTCAACAGAACCAGATTTTTGTAGATCCAGTTGGGTTAAACTAATCCCCTTGATTCACAGCTTGGTTTAACATCATTATTTGGGTATTAGAACATGTCCACAAAGTTTGCGATCAATAAGAGAAACTACGCAATGTAAAGTTGATCAAATTTGGCTCTGGATAGGAATGGTTTTAGGATATTTTGGTGAACCAAAACAATTGGGATTGAGATTAACCTTGGCAAGAGGATCACATATATCATGTGTGACACTCTAGAATTTTACTGGATTTTTTTCAGAATATTTCTGATAGAAATATTTCAAATCCTTGAAATAGGTAGAAATGGTTTTGAAGGGTTTTGTCCAAAATTTTGAACATGACCATGTGTTGAAACTCTTATATATGAACAATATATGTCCACTGAGTTTTCCTAAATTTTCTCAAATATTTTAAATCATTTGAATATTTTTTCCCTATAAAAGACCATTTTTAGCCTTTAGAAAAAGCCTTTAAATAAAATATGAAAATAATCTTTTAAAATAATATATTATGGTTTTGGGAAGTTATATATATCGTAGGTTCCAAATAAAGCATTTGGGTAAAAAGGATCCACCCAATTTGAGGACTTGTAGTACAAACCTCATTTCAGGGGGTTTTGAAAACGGAAATTAAATAAATACTTTTTGGCCAAAATAATATTTGATAAAAATAGTTTTGTGTACTATTGACATGGCATGATCATTGGGCAGGAAGTTTAGGTCAAGGAAAAGAACTTTGAGAGTGGGAGGGAGTTTTATGAGTATAGAGCACTAGCAAGCAATCAAACAATCAACAATCAAGTCAAACATAACAAGCACACAAAAGTTTTAATTAGCCCTGATTTTTTGGTCATGATTACTTAGTCAAGAAGCAAACCATAGGGTGTGACAGTTTGTGCCACTATACGTGAGCCAGGCCAATTAGTTAGGGCCTAATTAAAGGTTAGGGGAAATTAGTGTTAGGTTAGCTAGTATTCTATATGGCATTTGGGCCCCCCTCCCCTGATTAAATTAGTTAGGTGTTTTGCTAATACATGTGGCAATGACATGTGGGACACACATTATGTTGGCCAATCAATTTGACTGGGTCAACCCAACTCCCCTCACCCCACTTGTAATACACTATGGATAGGAATTCCTATGTGCACTTAGCTTTTGTTGTTTTAATTTCGAAATAACTAATAATTCCAGAAAATGCAGAAAATAATATAAAACTTTGTAAAATCATATAAAATAAATTATAACTAGGATGAAAATAATTTATACATGAAAGTTGTTCAAAAAAACCACTAATCCGGATACGTGGTCAGTTCGTCTGTCACGTGCTCCTATCATAGCAAACATGGAACATTTACATCGAATTCATTTGTCCGGGTAAAGCTCGAGAGCCGGAACATATCGTTAGATATTCTTTCGGTCCGTCTATGATGCATAGTGCTACATTAGTGCATGCCTACCTCTGCATATTGTCATGTCCTGCATCTGATGCATATGTTTTCTTTATATTTATTGCTTCCTCCCTCTTTTGCTGGTAGACGCCGAGACTGACGTTGCTGCCGGGTATGACTACACCGTTGACGATCAGGCCTTTGACGCAGAGCATCAAGGCAAGCAAACCCCCCTTGATCATTCTGATATCGCCCATTTCTTTCCCTCTCATTCTTGCATTAGATTTTGCTACTGCTTTAGCTAGCTCCTATTTCTGATGAATAGCCTGTTTTTGATAAACTGCTACTATACCTGCAATCATCTCAACTGCGTAGTATAGGTTGATCAATGAATCCCATGTGACCCCCTTAGTCGAAGTTTCCCCTGCTTCTTCATCGACAACTCGAAGACTCGGTCAACCGACCAACAGACCGCCACTCACATCACCGCGCACCCCCTTAGTTGTACGACTCTCAAAGCTACTATCGAGTACCGAGGGTGACACCTCGTGAAGCACTCATGATGCTAGCTCTGTAGTGCAGCTAGTAGGTCGTGGTTATCTAGGGTGATTCCTCCTTCACCACTACAATGACTCTGTCGTGCAACCCCTCAAGTGTGGGACCCTCGAGGGTGATTCCTCTAAGTCCACCTTGACGGTTTCGTCGATTGGTGCCCTTTGAGGGTAATTGCTTAGGTTCCGTCTTGATGTTTTATACAGACTGTTACTATGATCTGGTTGTAGAAACATGTTGGTGATGGGTCGGCCCTGAGGGGTAACCATGGTTTGTTGTTGTTGAGGCGGTGGGCGGGCAGGAAAGTCCCTTACCACACATCCTCGAGACGGGGAAACGGGACCACACTTCATGGGTCGTTCTTGCCCCGCATTGATAAAATGCTAGTGGGTTGGGTATTTGATCTCAGTTGGTCGTTTGACCTTTTACGCACCAAACCTTCACGTGGGAGAAGTTATGGGTACTCAGCATCATTGTATCAGTGGAAGCTCTTCGAACGTCGGTAATGGAGCGACATGCGCCCGAGTGGCTAGGGCTGACCTCGGCCGCATATGAATCATGTAGGAGCGCAAGGGCAAGTAGGCCCATGACACATGTGTGCTTAGGAATTAGACCGGCGGGCTGGCCTCTCTATTGAGCCTAGGTGGGACGACGACGTGTTGCTATCCTCAGGCCGGGCATTACCTAGAAAAGTTTGTCCGGCCTAAGGTGATCAAGCGTGTTGGAAATGCGGTGCACCCTTGGTGAATCATGTAGGGAAGACTTTCTCTATTCGAATAGTTGTGTCCACGGTAACAGGGAAACTTGGAGTTGTACCATGACCTGATATAACTAAAACTGTGATTTACATTGAAATGAATGTTGGCTTTGAGATTGCTTCCTCGGAGGGAGTCGAGGAAGAATCTCTGGGCGTGGTTACTTAATAAAATTGTTACAATATTATGACTACATATGAGATACGAGTCTACTCTCTTCTAAATGATGCAAGATGTTGAAGATGCTAGTCTTCGATAGGACTAGGCCTTCCCCCTATTCTTGCTTTCTGCAGTCAGCCCAGATATAACCCCCTTTTCCTTGATAATGATGCATACTTAGCATAGTTCTGATCTCAATCTTGCGAGTTCTTTGGATGAGTATTCACCGCTACTTTGCTTCCTCTTTCCCCCTCGATACAATTGTTGCGTTCAGACGATAGAGCCCCAGTGATTGATTACGCCAGAGACGACTACTACACCACCGCTGGAGCCTACTACTATGTGGAGAGTGCCAACGCTGAGGAGTAGTTAGGAGGTTCCCAGGAAGGAGGCCTCGCCTCTTTCGATCCGTTGATTATGTTTGTGCTAGCATTCTTAAGGCAAAACTTGTGTAACTTATAACTGTACTCAGATATTATTTGCTTCTGCCGACTCGTGCTTGTGGAGCTTTGTATTTGAGCCCTCAAAGCCCCTGGCTTGTAATATGAAGATATATGACCTTAATTTGTGTCTAGAGTTGTGGTGTGATATTGATCAGTGAGTCCCTAATCTCGGTCATACGCATTGCATGTATGTTTAGCGTACGGTCGAAATTGGGGGCATCACAAGTTGAGTCTAGTAAGTGAAAAACTTTTACTAACATAGTCGTGTGGCTTACGGGCCCACATCTTAGTCGGGTGGTATTAGGATCTTTTATTCCACGTCTATTCTCTGGGTTCCGATCTCTCTCCTCATTCGGGTTACAGAGTTTGCTAACTCTAACTCTAGTTTCTCATTACTACTTCCTCCTGGAGAGCCCCTCATTCCAGATGACAAAGGCACAACAACTACTACCATGGCAGACGGCAAAGGCACAACAACAGACGACAAAGAGCTTTGCCATCTACCAGCGGACGGCAAAATTTTCGGCCGAATAAACTCCGGCAAAGAGGTCCTTTGCCGTCTATTTTAAATCAGCAGACGACAAAGACTTTTCCATCAACCAAAGTACATCTTTGCCATGTGTGAGACATACACAGACGACAAAGGGATTGGTAAAATATTAAAAAATTGCAGCTATTAGCTGCACCGCCGCTGTTTGCACCTCGCCGGAGCCCCATGGCCGCTGCCCATGCCCTACTGCTATTCAAGGAGGACGTTGTTCCCTGCTGCTAGTGCTTCTATTCGTGGAGGACGCTGGCTCTTCGAGGCTCAACGCAAGTAGGACGACGACGACGTTCATGGTGACTGCCTATTCGAGGCTCGGGCGAGGTGGACGGCTGTGATGTCCATGCGATCAACTGTTCGAGGCTTGAGGGCACAGAAGATGCCGATGACATCCATGGTGAGCGGTTGTTCGAGACAGGGGCGATGAGTATTCTTTAGATAAGGGAGAGGAGACCGATGGCGGAGGATGGCGACCGGCAGCGACGACGCTCAAGCTCGAATGTTGTTCTTGGAGGACGTCGGCGACGTACTCAAGCTTGGCGGAGGAACACGCGGAGAGAGGAAAAATGGGAGAAGAGCACAGGGAGACAGTTAGAGCACCGGGGAGGGGGAGGGGGCGGGGCGGAGCAAAGGCTGATGGCGAGTGGTGGAGCGGTGGCTAGAGGCTATGCGGTGTGGTTGGCCCCAACCATGAGGCAGGAGTATAGGCATCACGTGGGATGGGGTGGATCATGCATGTACATACATCACGTGCGGTGGGGTCCATCGTGTGTGGTGGGGATTCCTCCCTGCCACGAGACTGATCCGTGTGAGTTATGGTTGAACCAATAGGAAATAAGCATAACTTTTGTGTTTGTTTGCCCCATTTATTGGGATGAAATGATTATTTTAAAAGTTAGTACATTTTCTCAAAAAATTTCCACACATTCTAGGAATCATAAACCAACAACACATTAAATTTCACAGTGTTAAGACCTTGTTTGCATTTTCTAAAAATTAAAAAACGGGCAAATCCAATGTTGATTCAAAACTTTCTTTGCCATGACTCTATTAAAAACAAACGACAAAGAAAGTATGTGTCGTCTACAACACTAAAAGCAGACGGCAAAGCCAGTCTTTGCCGTGAGGTAAAAAGAAGCAGACGACAAAGCAAGTCTTTGACATGAGGTAAAAAAAGCAGACAACAAAGCCAGCCTTTGCCATGAGGAAAAAAAGCATACGGAAAAGCCGCCCTTTGTCGTCTTCCATGTCTTTGCCATCTGTTTTCAGCAAGCTAATGGCAAAGGGCTTCTTTGCCGTCTGCCAGCAGACGGCAAAGTCCTGGCAGATGGCAAATGTTCTGATTCTAGTAGTGCATCAACCCCCCTACGCCTATCGGGGATTCGTTCGTCCTCAGATGTCATGGGTTTCACAAAATCCTTGGAATTGCAATTCGATCTTCCAAATCCCCAATAGACTTTGACTCTTGACTTGTCTCATCTGCTTGCATTATGGTTACTTCCATATGGCTAGCAATATCTATTAAATCCTTTGTGATTGTCATTTCATTTTATTCATTTCACCAACGTGTGAATGCGTGCAGTCATCGGTTGTTTCTCACTAATTATCTTTCGTCTCATTCGTCTTTCCTAACATGAGTTGGTTCTCGACAATTCAACTTTGTTTGCTTATCGAGCTAAATCCATTCAACTTACTTGTATTTGATCGGAGCATCTTTTTCCGATACACAAAATTGGGAATATTAATTCCTTTGGTTATTTGAGCATGAAATTATTGGATGTTCTATAATCCGATGTCTTGCATTCTTCTCTCCCTTATTGAGTATTGATAACCGCATCAGGTCCTTTGTGGACTGCCAGACCCATTTTTGGGTTAGGATCCGATAGTGTCCTTCACATTCCAAACTATTGTGATGTTCTTCCCAAGATACAGGATGCCATTGGTCAATTGGGCCTTCTCCCTCTGATAAGTTGTATCCTATGTTTTTGTTAGCCATTCTCTGTTGTCAAGCATGTGTTAACTACTCTTGAAGTTTGTGGTATAAGTTCCTTAGATGCCTCGATGGGTTGAACCTATGCCTTCCTTAATTCGTGTGAACCCGACAGTTTTCACGAGTCTTTTTCTTCTGGTGTTTTGCCTGATAATATTTCAAAACTACAATTTTATCAAAGTCAAGGAGTAAATGGAAGGTGATGCATTGATGAATTGGGAGTCGACCTTGAACTTCGTGCTCATGTCCATGGAAGCAGTGTTGAGCTTATCATAGTAGCTTCTCGTAACAATAAATTTCTCTTTGTATAATTTGATCCGGTATGTGTGATCTTGTCCTTCACAATAATGGTTCCAACCATGTTGTTCTACTTTGATATGTTTCTGAGACAGGTTAAAGTGTTTGTCTTCCACCGATCGATACGTTAGTATAACCTCTGTTTTGATCTATCTCCGAGAATTATCCCTTGTCTCTTGATAAATATCATGGAGTTTATAAATTCTTATCAGCTCCCCATCATCTATGATGTTTCATTGATTCCAGTTTCCTCGTGTTCTGAGTTGTTGGACAATCAAGGACATTGATATCCCAATCAAGTATGCATTGCAATTCAACAACTCTTAGTAATCTTGTTTGATTATGAGTTGTACTCGATCATGTCATTTCAAGATGTTAGATGCTGAAGTCTAACTGTATGCCTTGAATGCATTTAATGAGTGACCTCTTGAAGGGATTGAAAACATTCCAGTTGTTCAGTATTTCCAAGATATTTTTCTAGAAGAACTTCTAGGGACTCCCCTTGTAAGAGCTGTCGAGTTTGTCGTCAACTTAGTGCCAAGCACCACCCCTATTGCTAAGCGGCCATATAAGATGCCTCCACATGAACTCCTTAAAATGAAACAAGAAATCGATGATTCCCTTCATGAAGGGTTCATTCGTCCAAGTTCCTCTGCTTAGGGAGCACCTTCTCTCTTTGTCAAGAAGAAAGACGGTATCAATCGATTGGTCCAAGATTATCGACCTATCAATTAAGCAACAATTCAAAGCAAATATCCGCTTCCTCGAATCGACGATATGTATGATAAAGTTGCTGGCTCGTCAGTATTTTCAAAACTCGACTTGAAGTTGGGTTACCATCAGATCCGGGTTCGTGAAGAGGATATTCTGAAGACCGCATTTGTTACTCACTATGGTTCATACGAGTACAATGTCATGTCCTTCGGTTTAACTAATGCTCGACAAAACTTCTCTCATTTGATGAATTATATCTTCATGGACTACCTCAACAAATTCGTCGTGGTTTATCTGGATGATATTCTGGTATTTTCCAAGAATAAACTGGAGCATGAAACATCTTTATGTTGTACTGGAAAGACTTCGGGAACATCAGCTATATGCCAAGTATTCCAAGTGTGAGTTTTGGATGGACGAAGTAACCTACCTTGGTCATGTGATATCCAAGGAGGGTATTTCGGTCAACCTGAATGAGTTCAGGCTATTCTTGACATGACTCCCCCGATGAATGTAAAGCAAGTCAGAAGTTTTCTCGAACTCACCACCTATTGTCGTCGATTCATGGAGAACTTCTCCAAGATTGCATAGACCGTAACCAATCTGCTTCACAAAGGTGTTAAATATGAGTGGACAGAAAAATGTCAAGAGATCTTTCAAGAACTTAAGGACAAGCTGACATCTGTTCTAGTGCTTGCTCCTCCAGATACTCGTAAGGACATCGTCATTTATTTTGATGCTTCACATCAGGGAATATTATGTGTCCTAATGCAAGAACACAAACTGGTTGCTTATGCCTCTCGTCAGTTGCGTCCTCATGAGGAGAACTACCCAGTTCATGACCTTGAACTTGTTGAAGTAATAAATGCACTGAAGGAGTGGCAACAATACCTTGTTGGTAATCGATGCGAGATCTATAGCGATCACCAAAGTCTGAAGTATCTGTGTACTCAATCGGATTTGAACCTCCCTCAACAGAGGTGGATGGAGTGCATAGCAGATTACAACGTGGGTGTTTCTTATACACCAGGCAAGGCTATTGTAATGGATGATGCTTTTAGACACGAGTCATACTGCAATCACCTTCAGGTTCGTAAGGTTCACCCCCTTCTTCAAGAAGAATTTCGCAAGTTGAACCTCCATATTGTTCCTCAGGGCTATATCTCTCCCCCTCCTGAAGGATCCTACGAAATGAACCTCCATGGCTTTTCCCAGGGTTCTCTTAATAACCTGGTTGGTAAACCAGATCTTGTCGACGTCATCAAGTGGATCCAAAGGCGTGAGAATGAAGTCGAGAGGATTAAACTCGATCTTGCAGAAGGAATGCCCTCATCCTTCACTAATGCTGAGGATGGCGCTTTCCAAAGTTGCACATTTTCTAGCCGTCGAAGAAACGATCATTGCTAGTCAATTGGCAACTCTCTACATGTCCAGAGTTGTTTCACTCCATGGTATTGCATTGGTGATTAGTTCAGACCGTGGCAACTTATTCACTTCAAGATTCTAGGCAAGTTTCCAGGAAGCTATGGGAACTCATTTGTCAATCAACACCGCTTTTCACCCTCAATCCCAGGGCATGTTGAAAGAGTCAACTAGATTCTCAAACACATGCTTTGAGCTTGTGTCATTTCTTTTGGCAAGAAAAGGGAGGAATCTCTCCCATATGCTATGTTCTCCTACAACAATAGCTATCAAACTAGTTTGAAGATGGCTCCCTTTGAAGTGCTATATGGACGTAAGTGTCGAACTCCTCTGAATTGGTCAGAAACTAGGTAATGTACACTTATTGGTCTGGATATTATCCAACGTGCTGAAGATAATGTCCACATTATTCATGCAAATCCGAAGGCTGCTCAGTCTCGCCACAAGAGTTAGTATGACCATCATCACAAAGATATGATCTATCAACCTGGCGAAAAGGCTTATCTTCGAGTTAAGCCAATGAGAGGTGCACACCATTTTGGGATCAAGGGAAAGCTGGATCCTCGATACATTGGTCCATTCACTATTCTCGAGAGGCGTCGAAAAGTGGCATATCGATTGGAATTACCGTCAAACCTTTCTTAGGTTCACGATGTGTTCCATGTGTCACAGCTTTGTCGCTGCTCCAAGGATCTTATCCAAGGATAAGATCATGATATGCTTGAGATGCAATAGGACTTTTCTTACAAGGAGCAACTGGTCCGCATTCTTGGTGAAATTGAACGTCGGACTTGACTGAAGGTTACCAAGTTTTTCAAAGTGTAGTGGGCAAATAATTCTGAGATGAAGCCACTTGGGAACACGAAGATCATCTTTGTGCAAAATGACCCGGACTCTTTCCTTCTACTTCTTAATTCTCGGGACAAGAATACCTTTTGGTAGGGGAGAGTTGTGACACCTTGGATTAAGTGCTATAGTGATTTTTGTAATGAAGCTACAGTAATCTAAAGATTAGGCTAATCCATTTTTTCTAATCAGAATTATGCAAATGTTTTGCTGCCTCAAATCTATTTATTGGTGTCCAAAACAATAGATTAAATGCGTTTTGAATTATACAAATTCCCAAACTTTTCAAATCAGCCCCAAACCTTTTGTGACACTGGCTAGTATTGAAATATGAATTACGGTCCAGGTCACGTGTTTTCGCGTAAGTCAAATAGTGATAGGTCATACAAAAATAGTTTTAAAGAATAAAACAAAAATCCTAAGTTTCCAAATACATCCCAACCTTTTTGTGGTAGTGTCTAAAATTGCAACACTAGTTATAGGCTAAGTCCCTTATTTTAGAAAAGTCTTTTTCTTTTAAAAATTAAATAAATCAGAAAACAAATAAAAGAATAGAGAAGAATGTTCATTTTTAACTTGGGATTGAAAGCACATTTGCTCCCGAGTTAGGGTACGGATTCGACCTTATTTGCGCTCCCCGTCTGATTCTTGCGCACTGGATTTGTTTTTCTCGATGAGCCACCTATTGCACGTCTTCTTATCCACAAAAAATTCCTATAGTCTAGCGAATGATCGATTTACTAGGGTTGGCGTTCAGCCTGATGGAACTCGGTGGAACCGAAGCAAACAAATCGGTGTCACCGATTTGTCTTTTTGTGTTGCTGAGAACTGTCTCGGTGAAGCCGAGTACTTCTTTTCGGTCTCACTAAAAAGAGTGCCAAGTTTCTGTTAATGTGATAGTCAGTGTCGCTAGCACCGAAAATTTTGCTTCGGTTGTTCCGATTTTCATGTGACAGAACGCAAAAGCTTGGAAATCTTTTGTTCAATCTTTCAAAAACCAGCCGCATTTTGTGATGACTCATCTTCTTATGCTCTTCTATACTCTATTCACTGGGTCAGTATGTCAGATGCTCAGGACAGTCCAAATTTGCGAGAGCAGGGTGTTGACATGAGTTCAGGCACAAGCCCAGAGCCTAGTTCATTTTCAGATCTAGGCACCTCCAGCTCCCATGGGTTGCCCGAGGCTGCTATTAGGGCTAGGAAGAAGCTGAATTCAGATGAGGAGGATTCAGACTTTGTGCCTGAGAAGATTCTTGCCAAGAAGCAAAAGAAGGCTCCTAAGAAATCTGCTACTGAAACCACTTCTTCCACGAGAGTTGTTGGCAAAGTCTATATTAGCTCTGAAGCTATGAGAGCACATGAGAGTGCTAGGGCTATAGTGACCATTGATACCCCAAGGAAGTCTATGTCTAAGAAGGTAGGGGAGAAGAGATCCAATAAGAGGATTATGCATGTGACTGGCTGGCCTACATCCATGTATGAAGATCCACAAGAGGCTGCTCGTGCTGCTGCTGAGGAAGAGGAGGAAGAACATGTTGAGAAGGCCCCTCCCAAGTAGAAAAAGAAACTTCTAGTTGATGCTATGCCTAAGTAACGCACATCCAAGAGCACCAAATCCAAGAAGGCTGCTGCTAAAAAGCCTAAGAGGACATCTAGGCAGATTCCAGCTTCTGAAAAGAACAAAGGAACTGCTTCCAGAGCTGAGCATGATGATGACTTGACAACCTTGATGAAGCTTAGACCACATCTTCCAGTACATGATGTCGGCCACCTAGGTTCTAAAGATATGAAGAAGAGGAAAGACTCTTGGTTGAGGGCATGGAGAGATATAGATCCATATGCCCAATGGAACAAGACTGTTGTTGATAACAGATTCTATACCAAGGAGCAGCAAGACTTCTATGAGACAATCCTGCTAGACAAGAGCCCAGGAGTCAGGGACATGAGATATGTTGAATGGAAATTCATTAAAGAGTATGAGGACTACTTTCCAAGCATCCAAGAAAATTTCCACTGCATTAGTTTGGATGAGTTTGTTGGCAGAGAATTTACTGCATGGAATGATGAAATGATCATGCAATTATACTCCACTGCACATTTCTATGGAGATGGTAGGATTGTATGGATGACTAAGGGAGCAAGATATGAGTCCATTGTTGATGAATGGGCTACTGTTCTAGGAGTTCTAGAGGCACAGGAGGTGACTTGGATGTCTACACGGAATCCAAGGCAATGCACAATGCCATGAAGGATATGTATACTCCTATCCCTACAGACAAAGTGCAATCTCACAAGCTAGGATTCATCTACTATCTTCATGCTTGCCTCCCCACCATGAACACCATTCTGAGGCACACTTTGATGGCCAAGTCATGAGATGACAAGATGATCCGAGGCTACTCCATCAACTTGTTGATGCACCTTGACAGTCACACCAGGATGAGAGTCATGGACTTAATTGTTGAGACAATTGAGAGGGTTGTTGCTGATGAGAAGTGCTCTTGCTGCTATGCACCCTACATCTAGATGCTCATCAACTCCTAGTTGGAAAAGCACATATTTGCTCTAGATTGTCCCCATTTGCCCCTACAGCCAGATCTCGAGGATAATGTTGTGGTGATGGACCCAGATCATCCCACATCAGCTGCAGCTCAGGCAGAGGTAGAGGCAGCTCGAGCCACTAGTGCTCAAGTCCCTAGATCCAGAAATGAGCAAATGGATCTGTTGGTTTCATCAGTTCAGAGCATGCAGAAGAACATTAAGGGGATTCTAGACAACCAAAACTGTCTTGTGAGGATCATTGAAACAAGGATCAAGACTCTCAATGATAAGGTGAACAGGGTTACTAAGACAATCATAGAGATTCAGAAGGAAGTTGACTCAGTGCATATACCTCATGCTTCTACTTCTGATGATGATGATGATGAGGAGGATGATGAATCACCTCTCAGGACATGCACTCAGTTTCGTACTCAGGCTAGATCAGCCACAATGGCAGCTCTAGATCAGCCACAGTGCCACCTCTCACCTCCTGCCCCATCAGCTCTTGTTCCTCCAGTAGCCACTCCAAATCCATCAACGACATCTGTAGAGATCTTCACCGATGCTGTACTCTCAACTCCTTCATCAACAGCCGGAGGAGATCAGCCCAAGAATGCTTAGATATAGGCCTTTGAACTTTTTGGTAACTTGTTCCCAATGGGGGAGAAGTGTATATAGATCTTTAGGCTTCGAGTGAGAGAGCGTTTGACGTTTGTTGCTTTTCAAAAACAATTCGTTTGCTTTGAAATCTTTTGGTTGCTTGTGATACACGCCTGATGATGTTTGATCATACACTTTAATGTGTGATGCTACTATTTCCTATCCTCTTAATGCCTATGTGATGATCATTCATCTTTGCTTGATTGTGTTGTGCTATGATGTTCAGTCTAATTATTCACACACACAACCAAGTTTTATGTGACATGTAAGAAGTGACCCATGTACTTAATCGATTATGCATGTGCATTCAAACGCAAATTTAAAATAATGCACAAATTTAGGGGGAGCTCTTTCTTATCACATACTTCTCAAAGAGACGATTGTACTCATTGATCATATCTTTTTGGAAGCTGTGATATATATGTTGTCATCAATTACCAAAAAGGGGGAGATTCAAAGCACATTTGCTCCCTTGGTGGAATTGGTAATTAATAGGAACATATAAGTCATTGAACTAGTGTTTCTACCAAGTATATTTCAGGAAAAGTTCAATAATAGGGATGGCAAAAGGATTGTGGAATTACCCCAAGATGCAAGGAAATAGGTTGTCAAAGCATCAAGCAAGAGGACTCTACATTTTACATTTGTAAGAAATCACTTTGAGTCCATTGGAACGCCAATACTATTAAAAGGGGGTAAGATTTTGTTGGTGAAAAAAATGCTTATACGTGCACAAGTGATCGTCACCAAAAACATCCACAAGATCTCCCATACAAATCTATCTATAGCCAAACGTTGAAAATCGGTGCAACCAACATTCCTATCCCAGTGCCACCGATTCCAGACTAAACAGACTCAGCCAAACCCTATCGACTTCGGTGCAACCGATTCCATACCGGTGACACCGAGTTTAGGTTGCCAACTTTGTGTTACGCAAATTCACATTTTCGGTACCACCGCGATTGTTGAGTCAGTGTCACTGAGATTAGAAATCTGACCATTGGTCACCTTATCGGTGCAACCGAGTTTCATCTACCGGTCTCATCGAGATCCAAAAGTTGCCACCTTTTGATCTCTTCAATACCACCGAGATTAACACATCGGTGTCACCGAGTTGGTCATTTTGTGTGTAACGGTTGGATTTTTGGGGATGCCTATATATACCCTCCACCACCACCTACTCGATAGAGAAGCACTCAAAACTATTCCATACATATCCTATCAGATTTTCTGAGAGAGAACCACCTACCCTTGTGTTGAGATCAAGATCTTCCACTCCAACCAGATGGATCTTGATTTCCCGCCTCCCCAAGTTGCTTTCCACCAATCCCATCTCTTCCACCAAGCCAAATCTATGAGAGAGTGATTGTGTGTTGGGGAGTCTAGCATCTTGAAGCACAAGAGCAAGGAGTTCATCGTCATTAACGAGCCTATTACCTTTTGGAGGGTGGTGCCTCCTAGATTGGTTAGGTGTCGCCTGGGAGCCTCCTACTTCGTGTTGTGGAGTGAACCAAGAAGTTTGTAAGGACAAGGAGATCGCCTAATTCGTGAAGATCTACCCATTGTGATGCTAGTCCTCCATGGATGGAAGCATGGAATAGTCAAGGATGCTATTTCGTGGATCCTTATGGGTGGAGCCCTCCGTGGACTATCACGACGGTTACGCTCCATGGGTTGAAGACTCCATAAACGTGGATGTACGATAGCACCACCTGTCGGAACCACGGGAAAAATCATCGTGTCTAATCACCCCCTCTAGACCTAGTTTTGATCCGATAGGGCTCTAGTGCACAGTGCACATATGGCCTAGCCTAAGCTGACCTTTCTCCTACCTCACCTATAGGAGGACGCAGAGGCAGGGCGTGGCGAGCATCCTGGAACCATGGCCAGGGATGGCCTCCACGTCGCCTTCTTTGCCCTACAAAAGTGTCGCCCAGAAACCCTAGATCGCCCTCTTCCTTGTCTTGATTTTGAGCTCGGATTCGATGTGGAGACCGCTGCCTCACCGTCGTTACCACGGCAACCGTCGTCAGCAACGTGCGCGAGCATGTCCAGAAGGTCCACCGCTCCCGATTTCATTCGTTCCGGACGCTGCATCAAGCCGGGGCACCACGTAGCCGTCGCCATCGCCGTCTTCTTCGCCACGGCCGACACATCTCGTCATCGGGATCGATGCATCCGGCCACCCCCGACCACCTAACCTTGTCCACGAGAACTGGGGTGAGCTCCTCTGTCAATTCCCCTTGTTCCCGTCCTCGATCTGTTGCCGTAGCCGCCGTTTCCGAGCACGTCCGAAACGTACGCGTACATACGTATGTGCGTGCTGTTGTTGCCTTGCCGCCTACCTGACGCTCGCCGTGCCTGCGCATGTGCTTTGCTGCACCTAGTCGCACTCGCCTGCGCCCGGCCGTGCCCCTGCTGCCTGCTGCTACCACCCCTGTCGCTATTGCTATTGCTTTGCTGCTGTTTTGTTTGTTGATGACACTGCTTGCAAACCGTTGCTGCTCACTCTAAACTGCTACTGCCGCTATGTTATTGCTTCTTGCCTACTGCCTCTGCCTGGCTGCCGCTGATTTAGTGGTGTGTTGCTGCTTAGCTAGCTAGTGCCGGCGTCGCCGTTACCTGCACTGGCCTCGGGTGTGCCTGTGTCCATGGCCATGTGCTTGTGTGTGTTTGTGCGTGATGCACAGCCACACAGCGGCCGGTTTGTGCCACTTCACGTGATCTAGGCTAATTAGTTAGGGAATAATTAAAGGTCAAGGGAAATTAGTGTTAGGGGGTCTATATGTCATTTGGGACCCCCCACCCCTATTAAATTAGTTAGGTGTTTTGTTAATACATGTGACAATGACATGTGGGAAACACATTCTGTTGACCAGTCAATTTGACTGGGCCAACCCAACTCCCCTAAAGCCACTTGTAATACACTATGTATATGAATTCATGTGTGCACTTAGCTTTTATTCTTTTAATTTGGAAACAAATAGTAATTCTAGAAAATGCAGAAAATGCTATAAAACTTTGTAAAATCATATAAAATAAATTATAACTCGAATGAAAATAATTTATACACAAAAGTTGTTCAGAAAAATCCCACGAATCCGAATACGTGGTCCATTCGTCTGTCACGTGCTCCTATCATAGCAAAAATGGAATTTTTCCATCAAATTCATTTGTCTGGTAAAAGCCCGAGACCTGTGAAAATACCATCAGATATTCTTCCGATCCGTCATTAATGTGATGCATATCTTTTCTTTATATTTATTGCTTCCCCCCCTCTTCTTACCGGTAGACCCCGAGACTGACGTTGCTGCCGGGCACGAATACACCATTGATGATCAGGCCTTTGCCGCAAAGCAGCACGGCAAGCAACCCCCCTTTAACATTCTGATATCACCCATTTCTTTCCCTCTCATTCTTGCATTAGATCTTGCTACTGCTTTAGCTAGCTCCAATTTCTGATGAATAGCCTGTTTTTGATAAACTGCTACTATACCTGCAATCATCTCAACAGCATAGTATAGGTTGATCAATGAATCCCATATGACCCCCTTAGTACCAGTTGCCCCTGCTTCTTCATTGACATCTCGATGACTCGGTCAACAGACCAACAGACCGCCCCTCACATCACCGCACAGCCCCTTAGTTGGACGACTCTGCAGAGCTACTAGCGAGTACAGAGGGTGACACCTCGTGAAGTACTCATGATGCTACCTCTGTAGATCAGCTAGTCTGTAGTGGTTATCGAGGGTGATTCCTCCTTCAACACTCCCGAAGATGACTCTGTCATGCAACCCCTCAAGTGTGGGACCCTCGAGGGTGATTCCTCTAAGTTCACCTTGACGGTTTCATCGAGCGATACCCTTTGAGGGTGATTCCTCAGGTTCCATCTTGATGTTTTATACACACTATTACTATGACCTGGTTATAGAAACATGTTGGTGATGGGTCAGCCCTGAGGGGTAACCATAGTTTGTTGTTGTTGAGGCGGTGGATGGGCAGGAAAGTCCCTTGCCACACATCCTCAAGACGGGGCGACGGGACCAGACTTCATGGGTCGCGCTTGCCCCACATTAATAAAATGCTAGTGGGTTGGTTATTTGATCTGAGTTGGTCATTTGACCTTTTACGCACCAAACCTTCACGTGGGAGAAGTTATGGGTACTCAGCGTCATTGTATCAGTCGAAGGTCTTCGGACGTCAGCAATGGAGCGGCGTGTGCGCGAGTGGCCTGGACGGTACAACTCCTGGATTAGGGTGTACTAGGGCTGACCTTGGCCGCATATGCATCGTGCAGGAGTGCAAGGGAAAGTGGGCCCATGACCCATGTGTGCTTAGGATTTAGACCGACGGGCTAGCCTCTCTATTGAGCCTAGGTGGTACGACAACGTGTTGCCATACCGAGGCCGGGCATTACCCAGAAAAGTCTATCCGGCCTGAAGTGATCAAGTGTGTTGGAAATGCGGTGCACCCCAGCAGGGAAGAATTTATCTATTCGAATAGCCGTGTACACGGTAACAGGACAACTTGGAGTTGTACCTTGACCTGATATAACTAAAATTGTGATTTACTCTGAAATGAATGTTGTCTCCGAGATTGCTTCCTCGTAGGGAGTCAAGGAAGTATCTCTGGGCGGGGTTACTTAATAAAATTGCTACAATATTATGACTACATATGAGATACGAGTCTACTCTCTTCTAAATGATGCAAGATGTTGAAGATGCTAGTCTTTGATAGGACTAGGCCTTCCCGCTATTCTTCCTTTCTGTAGTCAGCACAGATATAACCCCCCTTTCCTTGATAATGATGCATACTTAGCATAGTTCTGATGTCAGTCTTGCGAGTACTTTGGATGAGTACTCACCACTATTTTGCTTCCTCTTTCCCCCTCGATGCGATTGCTGCGTTCAGACGATAGAGCCTCGAAGATGGATTACACCGGACACGACTACTACCCCACCGCTGGAGCCTACTACTATGTGGAGAGTGCCGGCGCTGAGTTGTAGTTAGGAGGTTCCCAGGCAGGAGGCCTCGCCTCTTTCGATCGGTTGATTATGTTTGTGCTAGCCTTCTTAAGGCAAAACTTGTTTAACTTATGTCTATACTCAGATATTATTTTCTTCCGCTGACTCGTGCTTGTGGAGCTTTGTATTCGAGCCCTAAAATCCCCTGGCTTGTAATATGAAGCTTTCTCACTTTAATTTGTGTCTAGAGTTGTGTTGTGATATTGATCAGTGAGTCCCTAATCTTGGTCGTACGCATTGCGTGTGTGCTTAGCGTACGGTCAAAATTGGGGGCATCACAAGTTAGCATCAGAGCCGACTACCTGTAGGTAGCCCCCTTTCCAACTCCTTGGACAAACTTGAATCTAGTAAGTGAAAAACTTTTACTAACATAGTCGTGTGGCTTACGAGCCCACATCTCAATCGGGTGGTATTAGGATCTTTTATTCCTCGTCTATTCTCTGGGTTCTGATCTCTCTCCTCTTTCAGGTTAAAGATTTTGCTAACTCTAACTCTAGGTTCTCGTAACTACTTCCTCCCGGAGAGCCCCTCATTCCATACGATGGCTTGATTCATCAAAAGATTCCGATGATACTCTCTCATGTTCTCTCAAGAACTTGTGTTCATTGCTCTTGCGATTAGCTTCTACCATCACTACAGGAATCAGGTTCTTTGCCGTCTACCATGGCAGACGGCAAAGGCACAAGAATAGACGGCAAAGAGCTTTGCCGTCCGCCAGTGGACGACCAAATTTTCGGTCGAATAAACTCTGGCAAAGTGGTCCTTTGCCATTTTTTAAAATCAGCGGACGACACAGACTTTGCCGTCAACCAAAGTGCATCTTTGCCATAGGTGAGAGATCCATAGACGGCAAAGGGATTGGTAAAATATTAAAAATGCAGCTATTAGCTGCACCGCCGCTGCTTGCACCTTGCCGGAGCCCCACGACTGCTGCCATGTCCTACTGCTATTTAAGGAGGACGTCGTTCACTGCTGCTAGTGCTACTATTCATGGAGGACGCTGGCTCTTCAAGGCTCGACACAAGTAGGACGATGACTACGTTCAAGCCAACCGGCTGTTTGAGGCTCGGGCAAGGTGGATGCCTGTGTCATGCATGGCGACCATCTGTTCGAGGCTTGGGGGCGCGGAAGACACCAATGACGTCCATGGCGAGCGGCTGTTTGAGGCAGGGGCGACGAGGATTCTTGAGATAAGGGAGAGGAGACTGGCGACGGGGTCCATGGAGACCGGCGGCGGAGGATGGTGACCGACGGCGATGAAGGTAAAGCTCGGCTGTTGTTCTTGGAGGACGCCGACGACGTACTCAGGCTTGGCGGAGGAACATGTAGAGAGAGGAAAACGGGAGAAGAGCACGGGGAGAGACTTAGAGCACCGGGGAGGGGGAGGGGGAGGGGTGGAGCAAAGGCTGGTGGCGAGTGGCGGCACGGCTGCTAGGCGGTGCCGTTGGCCACAACCGTGAGACAGGAGTACACGCATCATGTGGGGTGGGGTGGATCGTGCATGTACATGCATCACGTGCGGTGGGATGGATCGTGTGTGGTGGGGATTGCTCCCTGCCACGTGACTGATGCGTGTGAGTTATGGTTGAACCAATAGGAAATAAGGACAACTTTTGTGTTTGTTTGCCCCATTTATCTAGATGAAATGTTTATTTTAAAAGTTAGTAAATTTTCTCAAAAAATTTCCACACATTCTAGGAATCATAAACCAACAACACATTAAATTTCACATTGTTTAGACCTTGTTTGCATTTTCTAAAAATAAAAAAATGGGCAAATCCATTGTTGATTGAAAACATTCTTTGCCATGTCTCAAATAAAAACAAATGGCAAAGAAAGTATTTGCCTTCTACCAAACTAAAAGCAGACGGCAAAGCCAGTCTTTGCCATGAGGTAAAAGGAAGCAGACGACAAAGCAAGTCTTTGACATGAGGTAAAAAAAAGTAGACGGCAAAGCCAGTCTTTGCCATGAGGTAAAAAAGCATACGACAAAGCCACCCTTTGTCGTCTGCCTTGTCTTTGCCGTCTGTGTTCGACAAGCTGATGGCAAAGGGCTTCTTTGTCGTCTGCCAGCAGACAACAAAGTCCTGGCTGACGACAAATGTTCTAATTCTAGTAGTGCATCAACCCCCCTATGCTTATCGGGTATTCGTTCGTCCTCAGTTTTCATGGGTTTCACAAAATACTTTGAATTGCTATTCGATCTTCCAAATCCTCGATAGACTTTGACTCTTGACCTATCTCATCTGCATGCATTATGGTTAATTCCATATGGCTAGCCATATTTACTAAATCCTTTGTGATTTTCATTTGATTTTATTGATTTCACCTGTGTGTGAATGCGTGCAGTCGTCGGTTATTTCTCATAAATTATCTTTCGTCTCATTCGTCTTTCTAAACATGAGTTGGTTCTCGACAATTCAACTTTGATTGATTGTCCATCTAAATCCATTCAACTTACTTGTATTTGATCAGAGTATCTTTTTCTGATACACCAAATTGGGAATCTTAATTCCTTTGGTTATTTGAGCATCAAATTATTGGATGTTCTATAATCCGATGTCTTGCATTCTTCTCTCCCTGATTGAGTATTGATAACTGCATCAGGTCCATTGTGGACTGCCAGACCCATTGTTGGGTTAGGATCCAATAGTGTCCTTCACATTCAAAATTATTGTGATGTTCTTCCCGAGATACATGATGCCATTGGTAAATTGGGCCTTCTTCCTCTGATAAGTTGTATCCTATGCTTTTGTCAGCCATTCTCTGTTGTCAAGCATGTGTTAATTACTCTTTAAGTTTGTGGTATAAGTTCCTTAGATGCCTTGATGGGTTGAACCTATGCCTTCCTTAATTCCTGTGAACCCAACAGTTTTGCCACATAATCTTTCAAAACTACAATTTTATCAAAGGCGAGGAGTAAATGGAAGGTGATGCATTGATGAATTGGGAGTCGACCTTGAATTTCATGATCATGTCCATGGAAGCAGTGTTGAGCTTATCATAGTTGCTTCTCGTAACAATAAATTTCTCTTGGTATAATTTGATCTGGTATCTATGATCTTGTCCTTCACAATCGTGGTTCCGACCATGTTGTTCTACTTCGATTTGAATCTCAGACAGGTTAAAGTGTTTGTCTTCCACCGATCAATACGTTAGTCTAACCTCTATTTTGATCCATCTCCAAGTATTATCCCTGGTATCTTGATAAATATCACGGAGCTTTATAACTTCTTATCAGCTCCTCATAATCTATGATGTTTGACTGATTCCAGTTTCCATGTGTTCTGAGTTGTTGGACAATCAAGGACATCGATATCCCAATTGAGTATGCATTGTGATTCAACAACTCTTAGTAATCTTCTTTGATTATGAGTTGTACTCGATCATGTTATTTTAAGCTGTTAGATGCTGAAGTCTGACTGTATGCCTTGAATGCATTTAATGAGTCACCTCTTGAAGGGATTGAAAACATTCCAGGTTTTCGGGCTTTCCAAGATATTTTTTTAGAGGAACTTCCAGGGACTCCCCTTGTAAGAGCTATCGAGTTTGTCATGAACTTAGTGCCAGGCACCACCCCTATTGCTAAGCAGCCATATAATACGCCTCCACATGAACTCCTTGAACTGAAACAAGAAATCGATGATTTGGTTCGTGAAGGGTTCATTCGTCCAAGTTCCTCTGCTTCGGAAGCACCTTGTCTCTTTGTGAAGAAGAAAGACGGTATCAATCGATTGGTCCAATATTATAATCCTATCAATTAAGCAACAATTCAAAACAAATATCTGCTTCCTCGAATCAACGATATGTATGATAAAATTGCTGGTTCATCAGTATTTTCAAAAGTCGAATTGAAGGTTGGTTACCATCAGATCGGGGTTCGTGAAGAGGATATTCTGAAGACCGCATTTGTTACTCGCTATGGTTCATACGAGTACAACGTCAAGTCCTTTGTTTTAACCAATGATCCAACAACCTTCTCCTTTTAATGAATTATATCTTCATGAATACATCAACAAATTCATCATGGTTTATCTGGATGATATTCTGGTATTTTCCAAGAATAAAGAGGAGCATGAAACATCTTCGTCTGGTACTGGAATGACTTCGGGAACATCAGCTATATGCCAAGTGTTCCAAGTGTGAGTTTTGGATGGTATTTCGGTCAATCCTGAACGAGTTCATGCTACTATTGACTGGACTCCCCCGAAGAATGTCAAGCAAGTCAGACGTTTTCTCGGACTCACCACCTATTGCCATAAATTCGTTGAGAACTTCTCCATGATTGCGAAGAACTTAACCAATCTACTTCACAAAGGTGTTAAATATGAGTGGACAGAAAAATGTTAGGAGAGATTTCAAGCACTTAAGGGCTAGCTGACATCTGGTCCATTGCTTGCTCCTCTAGATAATCGTAAGGACTTTGTCATTTATTGTGATGCTTCGCATCAAGAAATATGATGTGTCCTAATGCAAGAAAACAGAGTGATTTATTATGCCTCTCGTCATTTGCGTCCTCATAAGGAGAACTACCCACTTCATGACCTTGAACTTGTTGCAGTAATACATGCACTGAAGGAGTGGCAATAATACCTTGTTGGTAATCGATGCGAGATCTACACCGATCACCAAAGTCTGAAGTATCTATTTTCTCAACCGGATTTGAACCTCCCTCAACAGAGGTAGATGGAGCGCATAGCAGATTACAACGTGGGTTTTTCTTATACACCAGGCAAGGTTAATGTAATGTCTTATGCTTTGAGACGCAAGTCATACTGCAATCACCTTCAGGTTCATAAGGTTCACCCCCTTCTTCAAGAAGAATTTCGCAAGTTGAACCTCCATATTGTTCCTCAGGGTTATCTCGCTCCCCCTTCTGACGGATCCTACAATATGAACCTCCATGTTGTTTCCCAGGGTTATCTTAATACCCTGGTTTCTAAAGAAGATCTTGTGGACGTCATCAAGTGGATCCAAAGGTGTGTGAATGAAGTCGAGAGGATTAAACTCGATCTTGCAGAAGGAAAGCCCTCATCCTTCACTATTTCCGAGGATGGCGCTTTGTACCTCAAAGGCCGCCTAGTAGTACTGTGTAAGGAGAAAACCAATGATATGACCCAGGAGGTCATGAAGGAAGCACATGACACTCCACTGTCTATTCATCCTGGTAGTATCAAGATGTACCACGACATTCGTCAAAGATTTTGGTGGTCTAACATGAAGCAAGACATTGCATGCTATGTTTTAGATTGTGACATTTGTTGTCGGATCAAAGCAGAACATCAAAAGCCCGCTGGAACTCTACAACCTATTTCTATTCCTGAATGGAAATAGGATCATGCTGAAATGGACTTCATTACTGGTTTTCCGAGGTCGCAGAAAGGTAATGATGTTAATCTTGTTACCATTGACCAACTTTCCAAAGTTGCACATTTTCTAGCCTTTAAAGAAATGATCACTGCTAGTCAATTGGCAACTCTCTACATGTCCAAAGTTGTTTCACTCCATGCTATTCCATTGGTGATTAGTTCAGACCGTGGGAACTTATTCACTTCAAGATTCTGGGCAAGTTTCCAGGAAGGTATGGGAACTCATTTCTCATTCAACACTGCTTTTCACCCTCAATCCCAGGGCATGTTGAAAGAAACAACCAGATTCCCGAAGACAAGCTTTGAGCTTGTGTCATTTCTTTTGGCAAGAAAAGGGAGGAATCTCTCCCGTACGCTAAGTTCTCCTATAACAATAGCTATCCAACTAGTGTGAAGATGGATCCCTTTGAAGTGTTATATGGACGTAAGTGTCGAACTCCTCTGAATTGGTCAGAAACTGGGGAATGTACACTTATCGGTCTGGATATTATCAAACGTGCCAAAGATCAAGTCCACATTGTTCATGCAAATCTGAAGATTGGTGATCAAGGACAAGCTGGATCCTCGAAACATTGGTCCATTCACTATTCTCGAGAGGGATTGTAAAGTGGCATATAGATTGGAATAACCGTCAAACCTTTCTTAGGTTCACGATGTGTTCCATGTCACACATCTTTGTCGCTGCTTCAAGGATCCTATCCAAGTAGTGGATCATGATATGCTTGAGCTGCAACAAGACCTTTCTTACAAGGAGCAACCGGTCCGCATTCTTGGTGAAATTGAACGCCGGACTTGACTGAAGGTTACCAAGTTTTTCATAGTGCAGTGGGAAATCATTCTGAAGATCAAGCCACTTGGGAACACGAAGATCATCGTCGTGCAGAATAACCCAGACTCTTTCCTTCTACGTTTTAGTAGGGGACGAGAATACGTTTTAGTAGGGGAGAGTTGTGACACCCTAGATTAAGTGCTATAGTGATTTTGGTAATTAAGCTACAGTAATCTGAAGATTAGGCTAATCCATTTTTGCTAATAACAATTATGCAAATGTTTTGGTGCCTCAAATCTTTTTATGGGTGTCCAAAACAATAAATTAAATGCCTTTTGAATTATACAAATTCCCAAACTTTTCAAATCAGCCCCAAACCTTTTGTGACACTGCCTGGTATTGAAATATGAATTATGGGCCAGGTCACATGTTTTCGCATAAGTCAAATAGTGATAGGTCATACAAAAACATTTTAAAAGAATAAAACAAAAATCCTATGTTTCCAAATACCTCCCAATCTTTTTGTGGTAGTGTCTAAAATTGCAACACTAGTTATAGGCTAAGTCCCATATTTTATCAAAGTCTATTGCTGTTAAAAAATAAAATAAAGCAGAAAACAAATACAAGTAGAGAGAAGAATGTGCATTGTTTAACTTGGGGTTGAAAGCACATTTGCTCCCTAGGTGGTTTTGGTAATTAATAACAACATATAAGTCATTGAACTAATGTTTCCACCAAGTGTATTTGAGGAAAAGTTCAATAATAGTGATGGCAAAAGGATTGTGGAATTACCCCAAGATGCAAGGAAATAGGTTGGCCAAGCTTCAGGCAAGAGGACTCTACATTTTACATTTGTGAGAAAACACTTCGATTCCATAGGAAAGCCAATACTATTCAAATGGGGTAAGGTTTCGTTGGTGAACAAAATGCTCATACAAGTGACAGTCACCAAAAACATCAACAAGCTCTCCCACCAAATTTTGTCTATAGTCAAACATTCAAAATCAATGCAACAAACATTCATATCCGAGTGCCACCGATTTTAGATCCTAGACAGACTCGGCCAAACCCTAGCCACTTCGGTGCAACCGATGGCATATCGGTGCCACCGAGTTTAGGTTGCGAACCTTTCTGTTATGCAAATTCACATTTTTGGTACCTCCAAGATTGTTGAGTCGGCATCACCGAGATTGGAAATCTGACCATTGGTCACCTTATCGGTGCAACCGAGTTTCATATATCGGTCTCACCGAGATTCAAAAGTTGCCACAATTTGATCACTTTGGTACCACCGAGATTAACACATCGATGTCACCAACTTGGTCATTTTTTTTGTAACGGTTGGATTTTTGGGGATGCCTATATATACCCTCCACCACCACTTACTCAATAGAGAAGCACTCAGAACTATTCCATACATATCCTATCAGATTTACTGAGAGAGAACCACCTACCCTTGTGTTGAGATCAAGATCTTCCACTCCAACCATATAGATCTTGAATTATAGCCTCCCCAAGTTGCTTTCACCAATCCCATCTCTTCCACCAAGCCAAATCTATGAGAGAGCGATTGTGTGTTGAGGAGTCTATCATCTTGAAGCACAAGAGCAAAGATTCCATCGTCGTTACCGAGCCTATTACCTTTTGGAGGGTGGTGCCTCGTAGATTGGTTAGGTGTCACTTGGGAGCCTCCTACTTCGTGTTGTGGAGTGAACCAAGAAGTTTGTACGGGCAAGGATCTCGCCTACATGGTGAAGATTTACCCATAGTGAGGCTAGTCCTTCGTGGACGGAAGCCATATGGAATACTCAAGGTTGCTACTTCGTGGACCCTTTTGGGTGGAGGCCTCCGTGGACTCTCACGACAGTTACCCTCCGTGGGCTGAAGACTCCATAAACGTGGATGTACGATAGCACCACCTATCGGAACCACAGGAAAAATCATCGTGTCTACAATTGCGTTTGATGTTACTACCCTATCCCTTTTACTCATGCTTGTTGTTACTTTCCGCTGCTATACTCTTAGACATGCATGTGTAGGGTGAAATTGACTTGCCATGAATGCTAAAATTGCAAACACTAAAATTTGGGAAAAGCCAAAACTTTTATTTGGTCAAGTAGTCTCATCACCCCCCTCTAGACCTACTTTCGATCCTAAAAGTGGTATCAGAGGTTTGGTCTCCATTGCATTGGTTTCACAACCTAGGAGAAGTATGGCATCTAGTGAGGGAAATTATCACCGTAGAGGTCTGTACTTTGATGGCACAAATTTTGCTAGTTGGAAGCACGAAATGAAAATGCATTTGCTTGGTTATAATCCTGCCGTTTGGGCTGTTATTCGTGTTGTCTTGCAAGGTGAATTCTTTTCGGAAGGAAAGGAACCAGATTGTGAAGCGACTGTGGATGAATTGAATATGCTGCAACTCAATGCTCAAGCATGTGATATTCTATTCAACTGCCTATGCCCCGAAGAATTCAACAAGATCAGCCATCTTGAACACCCAAAAGAGATTTGGGATACTTTGGTTGATATGCACGAAGGAACTGAGTTCATGAGAGAATCTAAGTTAGATGTTCTTCAAGGTCAGCTTGACATGTTCAAGATGAAGGATGGTGAAGGAGTCGCTGAGATGTACTCTAGGCTAGCTCTCATCACCAATGAGATTGTCTGCTTAGGAAGCAAAGAAATGACAGACAAATTCATCATCAAGAATATACTTCGAGCTTTGAATGATCGATATGACATCATTTTCACATTGATCCAAATGATTACCAACTACAAAGATCTCAAACCAACGGAAGTGATTGGTAGAATTGTTGCTCATGAGATGACACTCAAAGCCAAGGAAGAGCTTCACCACAAGTTTAGCGGTGCTTACAAATCCACAAGCGATTCTCCCGCTACCTCAAGCGATAACCTTGTCACAAATGAAGAGATAAGCCTCATGGTTAAGAAATTCAACAAGTTCTAAAAGAATAGAAGAAAAGATCGTAGCTCCAACTCAAGACATGAAGAGAATCGTTCATCAAGTCATGACCGAAACTGCTACAATTGTGGGAAGCCTGGACACTAGTCCATTGAGTGCACAACTCCTTACAAACAAAGAGAAGAGTTACCAAGAAGACGAAGCTCAAGAGACGAGTCACCTCAAAGAGAGAGAACGAGTAGAGATGATCGTTATGAACAAAGACCGTCAAGGAGAAGTAGAGACTTAGAGAAGAAGGACAAGTACACCAAGAGCTACTCAAGAGGGAAACATCAAGCCCATTTTGGTGAATGGGTTTCCAGCTCCGACTCCGACAATGACTCCGATATAAGCTAACACTCCAACTCCCACAATAGTCAAGATGATGGTGTTGCCGGAATTGCTCGAGTGACTATCAACTCCTTTGATCTATTTGATTCACCAAACGACGGGAGTGGAAGTTACTTCATGGCTAAAGGCCCCAAGGTATCACACCCCGAGTATCTTGATTTTAATAGTGATGAAGATGATTTGCTTTGTCAGGATGACTTGCTATGTTACAAAACTAGTGATGTTGATCAAAACGAACTTGATAATTCTTATGCTAATCAAGATAGGTCGATTGACGATGATAAGATGAAAATAGAAGAACTAACTAAAGAACTTAACACTCTTATGTTAGGCCATGAATCTACTCTCGAAGATCATAGAGAGCTCATAAGAACTCATGAGAAGCTACGCTTCGAGAAGCTCAGTTTTGAGCAAGAACATGAATTTATTAAAGCTATCAATGATGATCTCCTAAAGAATACTTCATCTTGTCTTGCCAAACGACTAGTCTTGTATATACATTCATGCCACAAGTTAAATCTAAGCAAACTAGTAACAAAGGCAAGAAAGGTTCTTCATCAAGTAGAAACAATAAAAATGCTAAACCCAATGATGTTGCTCCTAGTAGTTCTATTGATTCCACTAGTGATGATTCTCTAAGCCAAGTTACACTTGAGAAAGAAAATGCTTTATTGAAATGAATTATAGAGAAAGGTATCTACAAGAGTCTTTCAGGGTGTAAGCAATTTGAGGAAATTATACGAAATCACGGAGGACACCGGAAGAATCGTGGTGTTGGATACTTCAACGTTAATGGAGTTGATTGGAAAGAAGGTCAATACCATAATCCCAAGTTTGTTGATCAAAAGGAAAAGTATGAAAATACTCATCTCAAGGGAACAAAATCTCAAGATGACCTTCCACCACAAGACACCAAGCTCAAGGGCAAGAACAAGCTTCAGGAGGACTTTGACTCTTATGAAGATGAATCCCAAGCTTTGGTGAAGTGGGTTCCCAAGGCTACTACAAGCTCAACTTCTACAAGTGCTACTTCAACATCGAGGATCCCCATCTACTTGATGTGGGTCCCCAATAAGAAGAACTAGAAAGTTCTTGAGGGGTGACTCCGCCAATGAAATTCACTCACATTCATTATTGGCAAGATCTATTTGCAATAAACATCAACCCTATGCAATAGTTTAAGGAGTCACACATTACCTCAAAGGTAAGCAAGGGACAAGGTAATAAACAAATCAATGGACATATGTAACACCCCGTTACTCCTGGCGGGATCTAGACTAGCCCCACAGACCAACACTAGTCTCTCCTGCGCAATTTGTCCTCACTCATGCGCACCAGGGACCAACTTCCCGGTCGGTCACCCATCCTAGAATCGCTCCAAGCCAAGCATGCTTATCTTTGGAGTTCTTTTCGCATGGGCTCCCGAAAAAGAAGGAATTCCTTGTTTATATGAATAGTCTATCATTCCTATTAAGCCAGGCTCTCACATACACCCCCACTTAAAGGAACCGACGTCCTCGTCGGCCCATCAGGAACGTTCCCACTTGGCTCACATATGTGTGTCCAGTCCGGCACATGTGCCATGCTGTGTGCCACGACGGGCCACATGCGCCATGTGCCACAAGCTCGTGCACCTGACCCGCGCATGCTCATGTAACCGCAAGGTTCGACTCTGATACCAATTGTAACACCCCGTTACGCCTGGCAGGATCTAGACTAGCCTCACAGACCAACACTAGTCTTTCCTGCACACTTTGTCCTCACTCAGGCACACCAAGGACCAACTTTCCAGTCGGTCACCCATCCTAGAATCGCTCCAAGCCAAGCACGCTTAACTTTCGAGTTCTTTTCACATGGGCTCCAGAAAAAGAAGGAATTCCTTGTTGATATGAGTAGTCTATCATTCCTATTAAGCTAGGCTCTCACAACATCATCACAATGCTTTGCACTCCATGTCCATAGATATCCTTGTATTTGTCTCTTGTGTGTTGGGACTAACACATGTTGGTGAGAAGAGTAAGGATACAACAAGGATGCTCCCAACTCTTGGTGATCTTCATGAACTTTGAGCATCCACCACTACCTCACCAACATGAAGTCTTCATCGACAAAACCCAATGTTAGTTTATCCCTCTTATATGTGGGTGTCACATCAAGGGGAGCTTTACTATAAGACTTGAGTCAAAGCATCTCTTAGTATGTGACAACATTAAATGCTTTATGTAAAATTGGTAACCCCACTTGTGCTTAAACGATGAGTATGACCTATGATCAAGTATTCTTACTTGGCTCCTAAGTCAAATACTGATATATAGATGACTTCGTCATCGCCCAAGTGCTTGTTAGATGCTAGAGTGTTGGTGCATGTTTTTCATGATTTCATTTGACAGCTTACTGTGTGAGCATGTTGGTCTGCATTTATTTTGTCATTCGAGGACTTCCAATTGTTGCTATTTGGTCTTTGATTTATCTCTGGCCAATTGGATAGACAAGAATGCCTAGGACCACTCTTTAGCTATCTATGCTTTCTCACCTCATACTCTATTCATGTTGCATCACAAAATTTGAACACGTGCTTTTTGACCCCTCCATGTGTGGAGCACTCCGAGTTCTGTATCGACAATGACTGACCATTGAAACCTCCCAAGAGCATCTCGGTGGAAACCCCAAAATATCGGTCTCACCGAATGCCTAGGGTTGATCTGGTTTTCTATCTCCGTACTAATGATTCCATATTCTCAGTTACACCGAGTTTCTATATAAACTAATAGTTGAGGAACTCGGTGACACCAACAATATAGAATGGGCATCACCGACAGTGGTGGGTATATATATTGTGGACCCTGACGCATTGAAATTGATCCTCAAACCGTCATGCCTCACAACCCTAAGCTGCCATTTTCAAGACCCCTGGTCATTGCCCTTGTCCCCCTGTGCTCCTCCGCCGCTGGGAATCGCCGCCGCCGAGTTAGGGTACGAATTCGACCTCATTTGCGCTCCCCATCTAATTCTTGCGCCCTGGATTTTTTTCCTCTATGATCCACCTATTACACGTCTTCCTATCCACAAGAAATTCCTATAGTCTAGCGAATGATGGATTTAATAGGGTTGGCCTTCAGCCCGATGGAACTTGGTGGAAACGAAGCAAACAAATCGGGGTCACCGATTTGTCTTTCTGTGTTGCTGAGAACTATCTGGGTGAAACCGAGTACTTCTTTTCGGTCTCGCTGAAAAGAGTGCCAAGTTTCTGTTAATGGGATAGTCAGTCTCGGCAACACCGAAATTTTTGCTTCGGTTGTACCAATTTTCATGTGACAGAACGCAAAACCTTGAAAATATTTTGTTCAATCTTTCAAAAAGCAGCATCATTTTTTGATGACTCATCTTTTTCTGCTCTTCTATACTATATTCACAGGGTTAGTATGTTAGATGCTAAGGACAGCCAGAATTTGCAAGAGCAGGGTGTTGACATGAGTTCAAGCACAAGCCTAGAGCCTAGTTCTTTTTCAGATCTAGGCACCCCCAGCTCCCATGGGTTGCCAAAGGCTGCTATTAGGTTCTGGAAGAAGCTGAATTCAGATGAGGAGGATTCAGACTTTGTTCCTGAGAAGATTCTTGCCAAGAAGCAAGAGAAGGCTGCTAAGAAATCTGTTACCGAAGCCACTTCTTCCAGGAGAGTTGTTAGCAAAGTCTATACTAGCTCTGAAGCTATGAGATTACATGAGAGTGTTAGGGCTACAGTGACCATTGATCCCCCAAGGAAGTCTATGCCTAAGAAGGCAGTGGAGAAGAGATCTAGAAAGAGGATTATTCAAGTGACTGGCTGGCCTACATCCATGTATGAAGATCCAGAGGAGGTTGTTGGTGCTGCAGCTGAGGAAGAGGAGGAAGAACATGTTGAGAAGGCCCCTCCCAAGGAGAAAAAGAAACTTATAGTTGATGCTATGCCTAAGTCATGCACATCCAAGAGCACCGAATCCAAGAAGGCTGCTGCTAAAAAGCCTAAGAGGACATCTAGGCCGATTCCAGCTTCTGAAAAGAACAAAGGAACTGCTTCCAGAGCTGAGCATGATGATGACTTGACGTCAGCCACATGATGTCAGCCACCTAGTTGCTGAAGTTATGAAGAAGAGGAAAGACTCAGGTTTGAGGGCATGGAGAGCTATAGATCCATATGCCCAATAGAAGAAGACCGCTGTTGATTACATATTCTATACCAAGGAGCAGCAAGACTTCTATGAGACAATCCTGCTAGACAAGAGCCCAGCAGTCAGGGACATGAGATATGTTGAATGGAAATTCATTAAAGAGAATGAGGACTACTTTCCAAGTGTCCAAGACAATTTCCACTTCATTAGTTTGGATGAGTTTGTTGGTAGAGAATCTACTGCATGGAATGATGAAATGATCATGCAATTCTACTCCATTGCACATTTCTATGGAGATGGTAGGATTGTATGGATGACTGAAGGAGCAACATATGAGTCCATTGTTGATGAATGGGCTACTGTTGTAGGAGTTCCAGAGGCACATGACGGTGACTTGGATGTTTACATGGAATCCAAGGTGAGGCACAATCCCATGAAGGATATGTATACTCCTATCCCTGCAGACAAAGTGCCATCTCACAAGCTAGGATCCATCTACTATCTTCAAGCTAGCCTCCGCACCATGAACACCATTCTGAGCAACACTTTGATGGCCAAGTCAGGAGATGACAAGATGATCCGAGGCTACTCCATCAACATGTTGATGCACCTTGACAGTCACACCAAGATTAGAGTCATGGACTTAATTGTTGAGACAGTTGAGAGGGTTGCTGCTGATCAGAAGCGCTCTTGATGCTATGCACCCTACATCTAGATGCTCATCAACTCCCAGTTGGAAGAGCACATATTTTCTATAGATTGTACCCATTTGCCCCTACAGCCAGATCTCGAGGATAATGTTGTGGTGATGGACCCAGATCATCCCACATGAGTTGCAGCTCAGGCAGAGGCAGAGGCAGCTCGAGCCACTCGTGGTCAAGTCCCTAGATCCATAAATGTGCTAATGGATCTGTTGATTTCATCAGTTTAGAGCATGCAGAAGAACATTAAGGGGAATTTAGACAACCAGAACAGTCTTGTGAGGATCTTTGAAACAAGGATCAAGCCTCTCAATGATAAGGTGGACAGGGTGACTAAGATACTCATATAGTTTCAGAAGGAAGTTGACTTAGTGCATATACCTCTTGCTTCTACTTCTGATGATGATGATAAGGAGGAGGATGTATCACCTCTTAGGACAGGCACTCAGTTTCCTACTCAGGCCAGATCAGCTACAGTGCCAGCTCCAGACTTGAGGCCCTCTTCATCAGCTCCTGCTACTGCCAACTCAGCTCCTGCTCCATAATCTCCAATTCCTCCAGTATCCACTCCAGATCCATCCACGACATGTGCAGACATCTTCGGCGACGCTGTTCTCTTGACTCCTTCATCAACAACCGGAGGAGATCAGCCCAAGAACGCTTAGATATATGCCTTCGAACTTTTTGGTAACTTGTTCCCAAATGGGGAGAACTGTATATAGTTCTTTGGGCTTCTAGTGAGAGAGCATTTGGCATTTGTTGCTTTTCAAAAACAATTGCTTTGCTTTGAAATCTTTTGGTTGCCTGTGATACATGCTTGATGGTGTTTGATCATACGCTTTCATGTGTGATGCTACTATTTCCTATCGTCTTAATGCTTATATGATGATGCACAAATTTAGGGGGAGCTCTTGCTTATCACATACTTCTCAAAGAGAGGATTGTATTCATTATTTATGTCTTTGTCGAAGCTTTGATATATATCTTGTCATCAATTACCAAAAGGGGGGAGATTGAAAGCACATTTGCTTCCTTGGTAGATTTGGTAATTAATAACACCATATAAGTCATTGAACTAATGTTTCCACAAAGTATATATCAGGAAAAATTCAATAACAGGGATGTCAAAAGGATTGTGGAATTACCCACAAGATGCAAGCAAATAGGTTGGCCAAGCTTCAACCAAGAGGATTCTACATTTTACATTTGTGAGAAATCACTTTGAGTCCATTGGAAAGCCAATACTATTAAAAGGGGGTAAGGTTATGTTGGTGAAAAAAATGCTCATACGTGCACAAGAGATAGTCACCAAAAACATCCACAAGATCTCCAATCAAAGTCTGTCTATAGCCAAACATTGAAAATCGGTGCAACCAACATTCCTATCCTGGTGCCACCGATTCCAGAACCTAAACATACTCGGCCAAACCCAAGCCACTTCGGTGCAACCGATTCCATTCCGGTGCCACCGAGTTTAGGTTGCCAAATTTCTCTTACACAAATTCACATTTTCGGTACCACCCAGAATGTTGAGTCAGCGTCACCGAGATTGGAAATCTGAACGTTGGTCACATTATCGGTGCAACCGAGTTTCATCTATTGGTCTCACGGAGATCCAAAAGTTGCCACCTTTTGATCACTTCGGTACCACCGAGATTAACACACTGGTGTCACCAAGTTGGTCACTTTGTGTGAACTGGTTGGATTTTTGGGGATGCCTATATAGACCCCTCCACCACCACCTACTCCATAGAGAAGCACTCGGAACTATTCCATACCCATCCTATCAGATTTTCTGATAGAGAACCACCTACCCTTGTGTTGAGATCAAGATCTTCCACTCCAACCATATGGATCTTGATTTCTAGCCTCCCAAGTTGCTTTCCACCAATCCCATCTCTTCCACCAAGACAAATCTGTGAGAGAGTGATTGTGTGTTGAGGAGTCTATCATATTGAAGCACAAGAGAAAGGAGTTCATCATTATTACCGAGCCTATTACCTTTTGGAGGGTGGTGCCTCCTAGGTTGCTTAGGTGTCGCCTGGGAGCCTCCTACTTCGGGTTGTGGAGTGAACCAAGAAGTTTGTAAGGGCAAGGTGATTGCCTACTTCGTGAAGATCTACCCATAGTGAGGCTAGTCCTCTGTGGATGGAAGCATCGAATAGTCAAGGATGCTACTTCATGGACCCTTATGGGTGGAGCCCTCCGTGGAATATCGCGACCGTTACCCTCTATGGGTTGAGGACTCCATAAACGTGGATGTACGATAGCGCCACCTATTGGAACCACAGGAAAAATCATCGTGTCTACAATTGCGTTTGATCTTCCTACCCTATCCCTCTTACTCATGCTTGTTGTTATTTTCTGCTGCTATACTCTTAGACATGCATGTGTAGGGTGAAATTGACTTGCCATAAATGCTAAAACTGCAAACACTAAAATTTGGGAAAAGTCAAAACTTTTATTTAGTCAAGTAGTCTAATCATCCCCCTCTAGACCTACATTCGACCCTACAGGGCTCTAGTGCACAGTGCACATATGGCCCAGCCTAACCTGGCCTTTCTCCTTGCTCACCTATAGGAGGAGGCAGAGGCAGGGCATGGCGGGCATCCAGGAACCATGGCCATGGATGGACTCCACGTCGCCTTCTTTGCCCAACAAAAGTGTCGCCCAGAAATCCTAGATCCCCCTTGTTCGTTTGCCCCACGAGCCCCCTTCTCCTCCCTCTTCTTTGTCTCGATTTTGATCTCGGATTCGATGTGGAGACCACTGCCTCACCATCGTTACCGCGACAACAATCGTCACCAAGGTGCGGGAGCACGTCTAGAGGCTCCACCGCTCCTGATTTCATCTGTTCCGGGCGCCGCATCAAGCTGGGGTGCCGCGTAGTCGTCGTCATCGCCGTCGTCTTCACCACGGCCGACACATCTCGTCGTAGGGATCGATGCATCTGGCTACCCCCGACCACCTAGCCTTTTCCACGAGAACCGGGGTGATCTCCTCTTTCAATTCCCCTTGTTCATGTCCTTGATCCGTTGCCGTAGCCATCATCCCCGAGCACCTCCGAACATACGCGTACATACGTATATGCGTGTTGCTGTTGCCTTGCCGCCTGCCTGACGCTCGCCGTGCCCGCGCATGTGCTCTGCTGCACCTGGTCGCAGACGCTTTCGCTCGGCCGTGCCCCTGCTACCTGCTGCTTCCGCGCCTGCCGCTACTGCTATCGCTCTGCTGATGTTTTGTTTGCTGATGTCGCTGCTTGCAAACCGCTACTGCTCCCTCTAAACTGTTGGCGTAGCCGAGGATAAGAAAAGGACCCAAACAACACACACCGGACACAAGAACACACAGAGTCTTTTGCCAACTCACTTCTGCCTTTTCTCTTACTCTTTTTCACAATTTCACATAGGTGATTACAAAGTCCTTTAATAGAAACACACATGCACTACTGCCAACTACGTGCTGCTTGTGATCCGCTATTTTCTCTTCACTAGCCGGCAACATGCCCACGAGCAACAACCTCTTTGACATGGCCACACGATTCAGGCGGCGCCACTCTTATCTTCTAATTGCTCGGTCCACATCTAAGCCACTAATGGCTATATAGCACGACCATGCAACAGCATACGCGTACGTGCATGCTACTAACTAGATGGATGCCCGCACATGCATCCATTCTTTACAGACTTCCTCTCAACTAACTCACTGACTCGACCAGCTTTGCAGTGTGTGTACGTGATCACAACTTGTACACACCCTGCCGCAGCTTCCTGTAGATGCATGACTAACAAATAAACATGACACTTAGCAACAAGGTTAACTCTGACATTCACTCCCTTAACCTTGTTGTCGTTTATCTGAACTCCTTCATGTCGTCCTTCAAAGTAGCTTCGGCTCATCGTCGGCGTCCATGACGGCGGGATGGGCCTGATGCTTCCCTGGCACGGTGCAATGTTTCGCATAATGCCCATAATCTTGGCAGTTGTAGCAGCGCACCTTGCGGATGTCGAAGTTGCTCCTCTTCTTGCTGGCACCACCGCGCTCACCTTTTCGCGCCTCCCACTGCGCTGCCGTGAGCATGAGTTGTTCGCCGTCCCGACCGCCGCTATCTCGAGTGCGCCGCCTCATCCGCTCCTCGAACGCCTTTAGCCGCCCGAGCGCCTCCTCAAACGACATCTTGTCAATGTCGCAGAACTGCTCAATTCTAGCCACCACTGCGTACAACCGGTCCGGCACGGTGTCAAGCAGTTTCTTCATCATTGCCGCGTCGTCGAGTGTCGCTCCAAGAGCTACGTACCTTGCCGCCATACCGCTGATCCTCCTGGCGTAAGCGTCCAGCTCGACACCCTCCTCCATGCGCAAGGGGTCGAACTCGCCGTGGAGAGTGGAGAGCCGTGCCGCCTTCACCCGATCCGCGCCGACGAACCACGTCTTGAGGCTCGCCCATATCTCCGCTGGCATCTTCTTTGGCGAGACCTATAGCAGGATGTCTTCGGAGAGCGCTCTGAGGAGGTATGACCTCGCCGGTTTGTCCTTCTTCGCGATGATCGCCGCTGCCGCGTCTTCCGCCGGAACCACCGCTTCCCACAACCCCTGCGCGTCGAGGTTCGCCTCCACCTTGATCGCCCACACGGTGTAGCTGTCACCGATGAGCATCGACATGGGGCGCGACACAGTACTCCCTCTGGCGCCATACGGGATGAGGGCCATGGCCTCTGACAGGATCACAACGAAGCTTTGTATATCAAATGTTGGCGCAGCCGAGGGGAACAAAAGGACCCAGACAGCACACACCGGACACAAGAGCACACAGAGTGTTTCGGCAACTCACTTCAGCCGGCATCACTCTTATCTCCTAATTGCTCGGTCCATATCTAAGCCACTAACGGCTATATAGCACGGCCATGCAACAACATACGCGTACGTGCATGCCACTAACTAGATGGACGCCCGCACATGCATCCATTCTCTACAGACTTCCTCTCAACTAACTCACTGACTCGACCAACTTTGCAATGTGTGTACGTGATCACAACTTGATGTACACACCCTGCCGCAGCTTCCTGTAAATGCATGACTAACAAATAAACATGACACTTAGCAACAAGGTTAACTCTAACATAAACTGCTACTGCAGCTATGTTATTGCTTCGTGCCGACTACCTCTGCCTGGCTGCCGCTAATTTACTGGTGTGTTGTTGCTTAGCTAGCTGATGCGGGTGTCGCCGTTACCTCCACTGACCTCTCCTGTGCCTGTGTCCATGGCCATGTGCTTGTGTGTGTTTGTGCGTGATGCACAGCCACACAGCGGCCGGTATGTGCCACTTCACGTGAGCCAGGCCAATTAGTTAGGGCCTAATTAAAGGTCAAGGGAAATTAGTGTTAGGGGGGTCTATATGTCATTTGGGACCCCCCCTCCCCTATTAAATTAGTTAGGTGTTTTGTTAATACATGTGACAATGACATGTGGGAAACACATTCTGTTGACCAGTCAATTTGACTGGGTCAACCCAACTCCCCCGACCCGACTTGTAATACACTATGGATATGAATTCATGTGTGCACTTAGCTTTTGTTCTTTTAATTTCGAAACGAATAGTAATTGTAGAAAATGCAGAAAATGCTATTAAACTTTGTAAAATCATATAAAATGAGTTATAACTCGAATGAAAATAATTTATACATGAAAGTTGTTCAGAAAAATCTCACGAATCTGAATACGTGGTACATTTGTTTGTCACGTGCTCCTATAATATGGAACATGGAATTTTTCCATCGAATTCATCTATCTGGTAAAAGCCCGAGGCCCGTGAAAATATCATCAGATGTTTTTCCGATCCGTCTGTGACGTGTAGTGTTGCGTTACTACATGTCTATCTTTGCATATTGTGATGTCATGCATGTGATGCATATATTTTCTTTATATTTATTGCTTCCCCCCCTCTTCATACCGGTAGACCCCGAGACTGACGCTGCTATCGGGTACGACTACACCATTGATGATCAGGCCTTTGCTGCAAAGCAGCAAGGCAAGCAACCACCCTTGAACATTCTGATATCAAACATTTCTTTCCCTCTCATTCTTGCATTAGATTTTGATACTGCTTTAGCTAGCTCCTATTTCTGATGCATAGTATATTTTTGATAAACTACTACTATACCTGTCATCATATCAACTGCTTAGTATAGGTTGATAAATGAATCCCATGTGACCCCCTTAGTCCAAGTTGCCCGTGCTTCTTCATCAACGACTCGAAGACTCGGTCAACCGACCAACAGAGCAGGCCCCTCACATCATCGCACACCCCCTTAGTTGTACGACTCTGCACTGCTACTATTGAGTACTCATTTTGTTAGCTTTGTATTGCAGCTAGTCGGTCATGGTTATCGAGGGTGATTCCTCCTTCACCACTCCCGACGATGACTCTGTCGTGCAACCCCTCAGGTGTGGGAACCTCGAGGGTGATTCCTCTAAGTCCACCTTCACGGTTTCATCAAGCAGGACCCTTTGAGGGTGATTCCTCAGGTTCCATCTTGATGTTTTATACACAGTTACTATGACCTAGTTACAGAAACATGTTGGTGATGGGTCATCCCTAAGGTGTACCCACGGTTTGATGTTGTTGGGGCATGGACGGGCAGGAGAGGGCCTTGACACACATCCTCGAGATGGGGCGATGGGATCACACTCAGCGTCGTTTGACCTTTTACGCACCAAACCTTCATGTGGGAGAAGTTACTGGTACTCAGTGTCGTTGTATCAGCCGAAGCTCTTTGGACGTCAGCAATGGAGTGGCGCGTGCCCAAGTGGCATGGACGGTAGAAATCTTGGATTAGGGTGTACTAGGGCTGACCTCGGCTGCGTATGCATCGTGTAGGAGCGCAAGGGGAAGTGGGCCCATGAACCCTATGTACTTAGGATTTAGACCGGTGGGTTGGCCTCTCTGTTCAGCCTAGGTGGAGCGACGACGTGTTGCTATCCCGAGGCCGAGCATTACCCAGAAAAGTGTGTACGGCTAGAGGTGATCAAGCGTGTTGGAAATGCAGTGCACCCTTGCAGGGAAGAATTTATCCATTTGAATAGCCGTGTCCACAGTAATAGGACGACTTGGAGTTGTACTTTGACCTGATTTAACTAAAACTATGATTTACATTGAAATGAATGTTGGCTCCGAGATTTCTTCCTCGCAGGGAGTCGAGGAAAAATCTCTAGGCATTGTTACTTAATAAAATTGCTACAATATTATGACTACATATGAGATACCACTCTACTCTCTTCTAAACGCTGCAAGATGCTGAAGATGCTAGTCTTTCAATAGGACTAGGCCTTCCCCCTATTCTTGCTTTCTGCAGTCAGCCCAGATATAACCCCCCTTTTCATTGATAATGATGCATACTTAGCATAGTTTTGAAGTCGGCCTTGCGAGTACTTTGGATGAGTGCTCACCGCTACTTTGCTTCCTCTTTCCCCCTCGATACGCTTGCTGCGTTTAGATGACAGAGCCCCGAAGATGGAGTACGCCGGAGATGACTACTACACCACCGCTGGAGCCTACTACTACGTGGAGAGTGATGCCGTTGAGGAGTAATTAGGAGGTTCCCAGGCAGGAGGCCTCGCTTCTTTGATCCGTTGATTATGTTTGTGCTAGCCTTCTTAAGGCAAAACTTGTTTAAGTTATGTTTGTACTCAAATATTATTTGCTTCCCTTGACTCATGCTTGTCGAGCTTTTTACACGAGCCCTCAAAGCCCCTGGCTTGTAATATGAAGTTGTATGACTTGAATTTGTGTCTAGAGTTGTGTTGTGATATCGATCAGTGAGTCCCTAATCTTGGTTGTACGCATTGCATGTATGTTTAACGTACGGTCGACATTGGGGGCGTCACAATACATGAATCTAGTTTTCGATCGATAATTATCCTTGTCGGTTTGGAAACTAGCATCAGCGTAACCCTTTATGCAGAGCCCCTCCTCACCTCCATAAACTTGGAACATCTCTTTAGTCCTTTTCAGGTACTTCAAGATAGTTTTCAGCACTGCCCAGTGACTCTCACCTGGGTCGCCCTGGTATTTGATTGTTAAGCTTATTGCATAGGCAACATCAGGCCATGTACAAACCATGTCATACATGGTGGATCCAATTGCCGAGGCATATGGAATCCTACTCATCTGGTTTCGCTCATTAGAAGTCATAGGACTCCGAGTCTTGCTTAGCCTTATACCATGTGAGGCGGGGAAGAACCCTTTCTTGGCCTCACTCATGTCGAACCTCTTCAACACTTTGTCTATGTACGTGCTATGGCTTAAGGAGAGCAGCCTTGTCGATCTATCTCTATAGATCTTGATGCCTAAAATGTACACTGTCTCTCCAAGGTCTTTCATCGAAAACTTGCCATTCGATCAACCAAGTCCCAGACTTGATTGTCATCCATAGAATTTAACTCGGATCTCATGGATTCTAGCCATGCCTCGGGATATGGGCTCACCATCGCTTCCGCATACTTGGCCGGCTTGTTGCTTTCTAGCAACAAAACGTCACGCACTCTGTGCAATCTTTCCGACCTCTGTGGCTCCGGTGTCGACTCTATACGGGTCCCCTGACCGACTCAGGTGTGATCTCATCACCAACCGAGTTGTCCTCGAATTTCTTCGAGTCGCACCATTCTCCCACCGACCTCCTGACTGAGAAACCCTTTCTCCACGGAAATCCTGTTCCGAGCAACAAACACTTTGTTCTCTTCTTGATTGTAGAAGTTATATCCCAAGGTTTCCCTCGAATATCCCACAAATATGCATTTATCCGACTTGGGTGTAAGCTTGTCCGACATGAGTCGCTTGACAAATGCTTCACAGCCCCAAATCTTTAGAAAAGACAAACTAGGACTCTTCCCAATCAACATCTCATGTGGTGTCTTGTCTATGGATTTAGATGGTACCCTATTATGTGTGAAAGCTCCAGTTTCTAAAGCATCTCCCCAGAATAACAAGGGTAAATCCGATTTGCTCATCATCGAACGGACCATGTTAACAAGAATTGATTCCTCCATTCTGACACACCATTTTTCTACGGCGTACCTAGAGGTCTGAGATAAGGTACTATACCTCGGCTTTTTAGATGATTATCAAACTCCTGACTCATGTACAAACCTCCATGATCTGATCATAGAATTTTTATCCTCTTACCGAGCTGACTTTCAACCTTGTTCTGAAACTCTTTAAACTTTTCAAAAGTTTCCAACTTGTGCCTCATCAAATATATATATCCATATCTACTGAAGTCGGTAAAAGTCACAAACTACTGATAGAAACCTCTGGCCGTTGTTCTCGTTTGACCAGACACATCACTGTGTATAAGCTTCAACAGCTCGGACGCCATCTCACATCTCTTTGAAAAAGGAGACTTGGTCATCTTGCCTAGCAAGCATGATTCGCATGTCTCGAACGACCCGAAGTCGGACGAACTTAGGAGTCCATCATCATGGAGCTTCTTCATGCATTTCAGAATAATGTGTCCAAGCCAACAATGCCAGAAGTATGTCGGATTTATCTCATTAGGCTTATGCATCTTGACATTCACATTATAGACTGGTTCCTTTTTTAGATTTAAAATAAATAGCCCATCTACTATGGGTGCATAGACATGGAACATTCCATTAAAATAGAATGAACAACCATTGTCCTTCATATTGAATTCATAACCTTGACTCATCAAGCATGAGGCAGAAATAATGTTCCGACTAAGTGCATGAATGTAATAACAATTATTCAATTACAAAATAAATCTAGAAGGATGCTTGAGCTGCTTCATGCCGACCTCCAATGCAGCAACTCTTGCTTTGTTGCCACCCCTGATGTCAATCTCGCTTTGTGCCACACACCTAGTTCTTAACAGCCCTTACATCGAGTGGCAAATATCAACAACCGATAGGGTATCAAATACCCAAGAGCTACTAGGTATGTCAGCAAGGTAAATGTCTATAACATATGCAACAAGTGTACCCTTGCCTGAAAAAGCATCTCCAGCTTCTTGCCGTGCTCAGCAAGCCACTTTCTATAGTTCCTCTTCCAGTGACCAACTTCCTTGTAGGGAAAGCAAATGGTCTTTGAGTTCGGTTCGCACTTCATCTCAGCGGCGGAGACAACCTTCTCCGTGCCCTTTCCCTTACTCTTTTTCTTGGACCAACTCTTCTTGAACTTAGTCGAGATCCGCACCATCAACAGTTGATGCATGCCTTTCTTAATATCTTGCTCTACCACCTTGAGCATCCCATCCAATTCAGTGAGCTTTTTATCCATGCCTTGCATATGATAGTTCGAGACGAACGTCCATGGCTAGGTGGAAGAGAACCCAAAATTGCATCCGCAGACAGCTCATCCCCAAGTGGGAAGCCTAACCGATCCAAAGCTTGCACTTACCCGGTCGTCTTGATCACATGTGGGCTTCATGAATCACCCTCTTTCAGCTTACAATCCGTCAAGGATTGCTAGACGTTGAACCTCACGGTCCTAGCGTGCACCTGAAACATGCTCTTCAAACTCTCGATCATATCAAAAGCCTGAATGTTTTAGAAATGTTGTTGCAAATCGGGCTACATACAAGCCAGCATGAGGCAGCTGATCTCGTTTGATTCATCAACGAGTTTCTAATGGGCATTCTTGGTTGTGGCATTAGCATTCTCGGCAAGTTCCTATGGAAGTGGATCCTCTAGAACATACTCCTTTTTATTGTGTTTGAGAACAATTCTCAAATTTCAATAACAGGTGGTAATGTTTGTTCCATTTAGTTTATCCGTTTCCAGTATTGATTTCAATGGAAAGTTTGGTTGAGCAGGTGGTGCCATTGATCTACAACAGAAAATATGCAATCACTAAGCAATGTGTTTATGTAGATTAATTCAAGCCTTAAAAAATACTCCCACTAAAGACGACATCCCTCCGCAAAGTCTCAGTGATTCAGGACCCGTCTAGTATGACTGACTAGTGTGCTTCGGCATCACTGCTAGCCAACTTGTCTATCCGGTTGTAACAGCCCGGGACTGACAATCCAGAAGATTCCCCTTTTCTTTCCGTTCTCGTGTGTGATTCGTGTGGTTGTCGCATTCATCATTGCATCATTCATATCATTTGCATTGCATCGTCACTCGTTTTCGAAAACTTGCATCCGTTAGTAGCTGCCGGTTCTCTCCGTTTGTGTCGCTAACGTTTCAAGACCAACCATACACGCATGCACCCCCAACAGCGTTTAAAAAATGATTTAAAAGGCGCGCTTAAAATTTTCCCGGATTGGGTCAAAACTTGGCGTGCGGTCTTATTATACTGCAGGTAGGCCACCTGCTAAATTTCCTCGCATTCCGAGTTTATTCGATACCCGAACGGTCAACTGCAGTAGTGCGGTCATCGGTTTATTATCAGACGTTTCTCAGTTTTTTAAAAATCATGTCACGGGCCAACATCTCCCTCTCTCCTCAGCCCACACCCCCTCTACATAGCCCACTAGCCCACCTAGCTAACCCCCTCCGCTTCCGGGACGTTCGATCGAGATCGAACGGTCCGAAAACGGACAAAAACTGTTAACCCTAGCCCCAAAGCTATAAATAAACCCCCTCCCTTTCCTAATCTGGTCGTCTCCCTCCTCCTCCCTCGTTTTCCGTGCCCCATCAACCCCAGCCGCCACATGCCCATGCCCACCTTCTTCCCTAGTGGCCAGGGCCCTCACTACTAGGAAAAGGCATGCTAGTGGCGCACCAGTTTTGCCTACTAATGGCGCACTGCTGGTGCGCCACTAGCACCACGCCATTAGAATTAAATACTAATGGCGCACCCATGGTGCGCCATTAGAATCTGGTATACTAATGGCGCACCATGTCGTGCGCCATTAGTATAGCCACAGTGCGCCATTAGTATGCCTCCCAGGGGGCCATATGTACCCATGTGCTTTGGCATACTAATGGCGCACTAGTGGGTGATGCGCCATTAGTGTCATTTTTAAAGTGCGCCATTAGTGTCTTGAGTGGTGCGCCACTAGTATGAATATTAGGATTTTTTTTCTTTTCTGATATTTTCACAGGTTACAAAATATATTATTGGACAGAATTTAGACAACACCACATAGCAACAACAGATTCATCGAATACAATAGAAGATTAGTCTCCGAATACAAATCATCATATTAGTCTCCGAATTCAAAAGACCAAACAAAGATAGAACATTACAAGTCTCGAGACCGCGAGTAGCGAGTTTGTCTTCACATTACAAGTCGATATCGATCATCTAAACTACCATCACATAGAAGATAACTGCGGTCATCACAATGAGTATAATCCCGATGAAACTGGACTTCATCCGGTTCCTCCAACGCTCCCTCCACTCTCCCGCTAGATCAGCCCAACTTATGTGAGCTTCCATTCCAGATCTAATAGGTCACCCAACAAAAAATAATCAATAGTTTTAGTTGAAAAAAATTCGTGGATTGCTGTTAACTGAAAATTAGTGAAAGAAACTGTTGCTGTTCATGGATTACTGTTAATACTTAACCTATACTCTGTTAATAGTTAACTGAAAATTCATTGACAAGTGAGTCAACTACAGTTTTTAGCTAACAAATAGTTAACCTATACTCTTCCTGTACTTGTCTAAGAACTTTGGACTAGGGTTATAAAATCCCTAGGACTTGTGTGGTTTACTTGACTTGAAGCAAGTTTACTATAGAGACATGATAGAATAAGCATGCAATACAAAACTGAATAAGCATGCATATACCAGTAGTTCTTGTTTGGTTCCTCTCTGGTCAAACATCTATTTTTTTGTCTCAACTGAATATAATTAGCAGCAATACAAGAGGTTCATCATTAAATGGTACTTAGAGGTAGAGTACAGTGTCACTCATATTAGCTTTAGGCAATCTGGTTGAAGCATATTTAGTAAAAACTAGTATCGGTTCAGGTCTGAAGCTGAATTCTAACTAAGAGCCTCAAATTTATAGGCCATGAGTGTATATGCATGACTAATCTACATCTGCATCTCACCATATTACCATGATGTCAATCAAGCTATAATTTTAAAAAGAACCCCTTGACTTGACCATCGGTGCACCTAAGGGCCAGCGAGGAACACTAGCAGCCAGGGTTTGTTGGTGAAGCCGATGGAAGGGGATTTGTAAGGGTAACATCACAATGTTATGGTCATCCACATCACAATGGCCTCCAGTATTATTATATGATATGATGTGATATGATATGGGACGGTGTCCAATATTATGGGTTTACACGCTAGGGCAAACTTCGGCTAACACAGAGCCTATCAGTGAATTATGGGTTTTGTACAGAAACTGGACTAACAAGTACTGTGCATCTAAAATTGGACTTGCTAGATGGTAGTCACTTGTACTGCAACAATCGTATCACAATAATACTAGTCCATCTGAGAAAACACACAGGGAGTAAAGCCAGGAGATGATGGAATAAAATTGCAAACAACAAACAAAAATACCAAAGATGCTCCATACAAAGTTCAACTTCAGTAAACTAGGAAGTGCACCCAAACTGCATTAGCCATCCAGACAAAAACGGCAGACATGGTGTCAAGTAGGATCACTTGTAGTCATGGGACAAGACAAGCACGTGAGATCATCAGGAGGCCCTTCAAGGAATTTGTTCACTGAACATCAAACATACTGGTACGGTTATGTAACACGGAACTGGACGAGCATATTAACATTTGTTCATTCAAGTTCAGAGGCAGCAAACCAGATTACTGAATACATATTTTGACACAGCCAGAGGATAATTAAACAAAAAATAATGCAAACTGTCTGAAACCTGGCTAAACCTATTGGAAACCAACACTCCAATGGAAATGGTCGAACATATCCTGAGTCTACCAGAGGAAACGAAGTTTTGTACACTTTGCCTGCTGTGGCGTTGGTGGTCAGAGAGAAACAGGAAAAATTTATGTATGACAGATGGCTTGCTGAGCAGGGGCATGGCACGGCAAGGGAGGGAGGAGCAGGAAGGAGGCAAGGGAGGAGAGAGGAGGGAGGGAGGAAGGGAGGAGAGAGGAGGGAGGAAGGAGGCAAGGGAGGAGAGAGAAGGCAAGGGAGGAGAGAGGAGGGAGGGAGGGCCCGTACCTTGCAGCGAACAGGGTGGCGGCGATGGCGACCAGGGAGGAGGAGGCGACGAAGATGGCGACCAGGGAGGAGGAGGCGACGAAGATGGGGACCAGGGAGGAGGAGGCAGCGAACAGGGTGGCGGCGATGGCGACCAGGGAGGAGGAGGCGACAAAGATGGCGACCAGGGAGGAGGAGGCAGCGAACAGGGTGGCGGCGATGGTCACCGGAGACGGGAGGAGGTGGATCTGGCGAGAGGGAGGACGAAGGGGTCGGGGGAGTTAGTTAGAGCTAGGGGAAGATTTCTAATGGCGCACCCACGAGCGGTGCGCCAGTAGAATTTTTTTTTCACATTCTAATGGCGCACCCCCAAGAGGTGCGCCATTAGAATGCTATTTTTTAATATTTTTTTATAAGAACAGTAATAAATTTTTTATAAGAACAGTAATAATTGTTTTATAAAAACAGTAATAATTTTTTTATGAATATGAAAAAATATCATCAAATTTGTTATTTGAAAATGGGGGTGCTCGGCGGCGGTGGAGCGGGCCGGGGAGGGTGCGGTGGGTCGTCGGCGGCGGTGGAGAGATAGCGGGGGAGGGTGCGGGGGTGCTCGGCGGCGGTGGAGCAGGCCGGGGAGGGTGCGGTGGGTCGGTGGCGGCAGTGGAGCTAGCGGGGGAGGGTGCAGGGGGGATCGAGATCGAGATGGAGGGGGATAGCGATCGAGATGGAGGCGGATAGAGATCAAATTTGAAAAAATATTCATGAATTGAAAAAGTGCCCATGAAATTTAAAAATATTCATGATCGAGTTCAAAAAGTTCCCATGTAATACAATCAAGAAATGAAGACTACGATTTAAATACAATCGATCTTAGCTAGCTATCTGTTCACAATCTTCTTGCCCTTCTTTTTCGCAAATGGAGTTCTTCTGTGGAATGGACGTCCTTTAGGTAGGGTGGTCCTACTTCTTCTTGTGGTGTATGTTGCTATTTCATCGTCGTTGTCATGTTCCATCTTCGGTTCGCCATACTTGTCGAAGTCTTGCTCATTGGCGACTCCATCCATTCCGATGATCTTCCCGGAGCATCTTCTTTTGAAGCATCTCCGCCTTCGCGGAGCTCAAAAACCTATTCACGATGCCTTCGGTCATCGTGCGGACCATGGTCGCCTGCGGGGTAGAGCAAAACGATATTTTAGAACCAAGAAAAAATTTGGCATGACTTTCCCTAAAAATAGGACCAAAAATAATGCATAATGCCAAAATTCTCGCCGAAACGGAAATGAATCAACATTCCGGCAAAATATTGGCAACTATCGCATTTCAAATACCGGTACCTGCAAACACAAGCAGATATGCAACACCACAAACATATGCAACACCACAAACATAGATAGATCTAGCAAGGCCATAAAAAGTGCATGTGCACGTTGTTGGAGCGAGCTAGGGAGAAAAAAAGTAGATCTACAACATAAAGATAGCTTTCCCCTTACTTACCTATCAAAAAAAGGTAATTTAACCACTTAATTTTGATGAATCTATGGTGCAAATGAGGTGAGGAGGAGGAGGCAGCCGACACAAGCTTGGAGGAGGAGGTGGAGAGAATGAAGTGGGGAAAGTGAGTGTGTAGGTGTGGCTGTCCCAAATATCTAGCTGGCCCTAGGTTACAAATGGCACACCACAGGCAGATGTGCCATTAGTAACCCTTGTTACTAATGGCGCACCTGCTTGTGGTGCGCCATTAGTAGTTTTGAAAAAAAATATAGTAGTGGCGCACTGGGCTTAAGGTGCGCCATTACTACTTAAACTAGTAATGGCACACTCCTTCCCAGTGCGCCATTAGAATTTTTGGAAAAATAATAATAATAAAAAATTGTTACTAATGGCGCACCGTGGGCCTGGTGCGCCATTAGTGTCTACAACACTAATGGCGCACCTACTCATGGTGAGCCATTACTATATAGTAGTGGCGCACCACAAGTCTGGTGCGCCATTAGTGGCCATATCATCTATAACCCTTTTCCTAGTAGTGCCTCTAGGCCTAGATCGGGGCCGCCCGAGCCCATTTGGGCCAGGATGACCCGAATCGCCGCCGCCCTCGCTCCAGCGTGCCTCCGCCCGCAGCCACGGGAGCTCCAGAGTGCCCCACGCTCCATCTCCCCATCGTCGGACTGCCGCCGGCCTCGTCGAACCTCGCCGGAGGTCCTGCCCCATGCCCCTTTCTCTTCCCTGTCCTCCTCCCGTCCTGCTCTCCATCTCTCCCCTAACCCCTCTCCCTCTCCGTTGTGCCATGGAGCAGGAGTCCCATCATAGCCGCCCCGATCTCCCTCACCACGCACCGCCTCGACCGTCTGCCGCCGGCAACGGAGTCCCCACAGCCAGATCTGCCGATCCCCGGCCTCGCCACCTTCCTCCCCTTCACCGGAGCCTCACCGAGGTCGTCGCGCTGCCACGCCATGACCCTGCTCACAAGCGAGCAGGGGAGCATGCCGCTCGCGTTGACTGCTGCCGCTTCGCCTAGGCCGGCCTCCCCAAGGCCCAGCTCGCCTCAGCCTCGCCTCGGCCTACCCCGCCTCTGCTCCGACCAGGCCAAGCCCATCGGTGAGCCCCCCTACACGCCCTATCCTTCACCCAGAGTGTTGCATAGCTATCCTGCGCCTAGTGAATCGCCCAGTGCATTTTTTTCCTTTAGATATCCACTTCATTTCTCAATTACAAATAAAAGCATCGATTTAAAATTGCTAATAACTAATTAATCATGCATCGGGTGAAAATGTTTTATACATGTAAAATGTTCAGAATTTTAGGTAGATTCACAATTTCCAATTCCCACGTGTGATAAAAATGTTTAACCTTGCTGTTTGCATTGATTTGCGTAATTGCCATGTGAAAATGATTTATTTCATAACTACAAAACCGTAGCTCCAGTAAAAATGTTTCCACATATGTAACTTTGCTAGAAAATGTATATAATCTCATGGTGACATTTATTTTGTTGTTTAACAACTCAAGAATATGGTTAGTACAGATCTGGACCAAATTCATATTATGCTTATGGGGATGTTTCAGAAATGCTATATGTTGCTTCCGGCCCCATTTAAAATGTCTAGATGACATAGTTGTTCATGCTTCACCTCTTGCCATGATAAACAACATTAACCACTTTTCTCATAATATGGAGAGTTATTATTTTGTTATATGTATGTTTTCCCTCTCCATTTAAAGTTGCTTATTTCCATCTTCGCCTTATGCCATGACCACCCATGTGAAAAACATTTAATTTTGATGAGTACCTAACGAGAGTGAACTAAATAATTCGAACGTGGAGTTTCGTCAATATGCAACTCGTTGCATATTGAACTTCACTTAACATGTAGTAGTTGTTTGTTGTTCTTTCCATGCCATGCGTGCATATTAAACCGGACATGCATCATATGTTTGCGCGTCATATCATGCATATGTTGTGGTGATATCGATTGTTGATTGTTTGTTCCGGATTGCTTCTTCTCAATAGAATGCCGAAAGCATTCGAAGTGTGAGGATTCGTTCGACTACGTTAACTCGTCTTCTTCGTGGACTCGTTCTTCTTCCAAGCGGGATCTCAGGCAAGATGACACATTTCCTTGGATACCATTACTATCATTGCCATGCTAGATATCTCGTTTTCTATTGCTATGTCGTGCTACCTACCACTTGTTTAACAAGCCTCCCAACATTGCCATCAAAAGCCTCTAACCCTCCACCTTCCCAGCAAAACGTTGTTTGGCTATGTTACCGCTTGCTCAACCCTTCTTATAGCTCTTCTAGCTACAGGTGCAATTGCTTCCATGTGTCTACATGGACATTATTTTGTTATCACAATATTATTGCTATTTAATCTAGTGCACTTATATACTTGGTAAAGGGTGGAAGGCTTGACCTTTTTCTCGGTGTTTTGTTCCACTCTTGCCGCCCTAGTTACTTGTGAACCGGTGTTATGTTGCATAACTGAGCGCTCCTAACATGCTTGGGGTTGATATGGTGACCCCCTTGATTTTTGTTTTGGGATAAAACTCATATGTCAAGGGCCAACATTGGTACTAAATTTGACTAATAACTAAAATTGCATAGGGGCCCGCCGGCAACCGCGGATCTTTAATCAACAACCCGGGCTAGTGCTGCTCATGAGTGTTGGTCCAACTACCTAGCAGTCGGCGGTGCCACCTTGGGGCAACTAGAGGCATTTTCAGGCTACTGTACACTTCGCATAGACGGATGATGCCCGTGGATAGAGAGCGCACGGCTTTAGATGAGGATCTGGCTCACCGGGAGGCCTTGCTAGATTTGTTTTACCTTTCTCGAACGTCTTGAGTGAGGAATTCTGATTTTCTTCGGACTATCTCGAGGTGTCGGATTTCCTTTGGAATTGCCTAGGAAGATCACGAGATCCGTGGTCGAGGTTATTCCCGTTGCGTGTGTTTAATTTGTGATGGATGAGTTGGAGCACCCCTGCAGGGTTAAATCTTTTGGAAAGTCATGCCCGCGGTTATGTGGCAAACTTGGATACTTTGTTTAACACCCGGTCATAGCAAACTTCAAGTAAATTAAATAAAATACACCAACTTTCTCTTCTCGTGAGTCCTGATCCGAGAGAGAACATGGAGGGGTTATGTTTGACATAAGTAGGTGTTGAGGATCACTTAGTGGTCATTACTAGTTCACGTCCATGATGCGTAGACCACCATACTTTACTTTATGTATTCGTAAGTTAGCCACTTAAATAAATGCTTAGTCGCTTGCTGCAGCCTCACCACTTAACCATACCTCACCCATTAAGCTTTAATAGTCTTCATACCCTTGGAAATGAGATTGTTGAGTCCCTATGGCTCATAGATTACTACAACAATAGTTCCAAGTACAACTAATGCGATGATTTGATGTGAGCGCGATGCTTGTTTGATTTGGAGTTATTCTTCTTATTCTTCATCAATCTAGGATGTGTTCCAGGTGGCAACCTGGGATAGCAAGGATGGATTTCATTTTGTTGTTTGGTTTTGTCCGTAGTCTGACCCTGCTCTTCTGTATGATGTTTGAATATGTTGTTGTATTGATGTGACTCTGATCTGGCTTTTGGCGAGTGTAAGCCAATTCCATATACTCATCTCTTCCGTACATGTACTTGTAAGGATATCCATTCTTGCAACATGACGAGATGCGCTTCTATCCCTGTCGAGGCCCTCATGGCAAAATAAGGATAGGATCGCATCTTGAGCGTGACAAGTCGGTATCAGAGCCTGTACCAACCTAGGAGCCTCCTTGATTGATCAAACTTGTCTGAGTCGTGTCGAGTGAAAAACTATTTTGTGTCTAGTTATATCGAAGAGTAGGATTCTTTTTACTCATCTTCTATGGTATGGTGAGGTAATCGACTTAGGAATTTTGATTCTACCCTCTTCTCACTCAATTTTTTTACGATCACATGGATATTTTGGAATCTATATGATGTTGATGTGATGGAGTTCTGTCTTGGTGCCTCCTGCCTGACTTGATTTCTTCCGAGGAGTTGGGATCTAGGGGATTCTTGACACATCATTATCATTTAGTTTCCTTAGTATTTGAGGACGGAGGACGTTCGAAATTGCTTCAATACTACTAGTGGTGAGAGGAGTCCGGCATCCCCAGTACTGGTGGAGAGATTTTGGACGTACTACTATTCTTAGTATCATTGTGTTTTCGAGGGTCCGAGATAGTTGAGTTTCCGAAGCCTCTGGTTATGTGTTGAAGGATGGATACAGTTGGGGTGTAGGACTTGTTAGTTGTGTGAGATATTTGCTCCTTGTATCCTCAACACCCGATTGCATAACCAAGAAAGATTTCAGAAGTTCTTAGGTGGGAATTCAAGTAGTTACCTAGGCTATTGTCATGCCCAAGATGTGCGCCTATCCATATTAAGGCACGGGGGCCTCGACGGGGATAGAGGAACATCTTGCCGTTCGCAAGTACAACATCATTACATAAATTTATGAAGAGAAGAGTATATGAGTTGGCTTACACTCACCACATGCTAAATTACAATTCAACACAATTTATTCAAACATCAATCCAAAGACAGGGTCCGGTTCTGGACAAAAACAAACGATAAAATGTTGCAATGACACTAGCTTGCTAGCCCGAAGATCTCAACCATGGCCACTCTACTCGTCTGGATATGTGACGTACATCCTGCCACGCTCCTTGTCATACTCCCACTGGAGCTGCGTCACATCATCTAGCACGATCTCATCTGTACCTGCACCTGGACTCTTGTAGTAATTTGTGAGCCATGGGGACTCAGGAATCTCGCGCCTGGGTATCGAGACTATTCAATCTTGTAGGTTGGAAGGGGTATGTGTTTAGTTTGCAGCAGCACTAAGCATTTATGGTGGCTAATCTTACGAGAACATGAAAGTAAATATGTGGTCTACAATAAACGGTCGAGAACTAGAATGACCTCTAAGAGATCTTGACTACCTACTTATGTCAAACATAACCCCACCGTGTTCTCTCTCGGATCATGTTCACGAGCAGAGACGATCACGGTTACTCACACAATTGGTGTATTTTATTAGAGTTTACTTCAAGTTAACTATAGCCGGGTGTTAAACAAATATCCAAGTTGCCACATAACCGCGGGCGCGGCTTTTTGAAAGTTTTAACCCTGCAGGGGTGCTCCAACTAGTCCATCATATATTAGCCACACTCCATGGGAATAACCTCGACCACGGATCTCATGATCATCCTAGGCAACTCCAAAGGAATTCCGACACCTCAAGATAGCCCAAAGAATATCAGAGTTGCACACGCAAGCCACTCGAGAAAGGTAAAACAAGTCCAGCAAGACCACCCGACGTGTCGACGAACCCAATAAGAGACGCGTATCTTGTTCTCAGAACACGACCGGGTAAACTAGTGTACGGTGGCCTGATAGAAATCTCCTGAGTTGCCCCGGGTTGGCCCCGCACAGTGCTCTACTTTGGACCAACACTTATGAGGAACACTGGCCGGGGTTGTTGATTAATTATCCATGGGGTTGCAAAGCCCTATGCAAATTTTATTAAGTTGTTTAAGCAAATAGTACCAATGTTGGGTCTTGCCATACAAGTTTTAATCTCAACCGAATAATCAAGGGAGTCCCCATAACAACCCCGAGCATGTGAGGAGCGCAAAATATGGAAACATAACACCGATAACAACAAACTATGGCGGTAAAAGTGTTACAAAACACTGAGCAAAAGGCCAAGCCTTCCACCATACCAAGATAGATGTGTGCATTAAATTAAATATGTCACACCTTGGGTTTGTATCACCTTGATATGTTTGGTTTTATAAAATTTGGAGCCAACTAAAACTTTTTCAAATCGCTTGTGCTTGTTTGCAATGATGTTTGCTTGCTTGATGATTGTGTTATATGGCACTCCTAGATTCTATTCCACTTCATATTCATCTTCCTTGTCCCAAACCTATTACCCAATGATCATGCCATGTGAATAGTGCCCAAAACTATTTTCATCAAATTTTGTCTTAACCAAAAATGAATTATTCAAATTAGGTTTTCAAAACCCCCTAAAATGAGGTTTCCACTGCAAGTCCTCAAATTGGGTGGATTCTTCTTCCCCAAAGACCTTATTTAAAACATACCAAAACCACCAAATATTAATTTTAAGGATTATTTTCATATTTTATTTAAAGGCTTTTTCTTAAGGCCATAAATGGTTTTTCCTAGGGAAAAATTATTTAAATGATTTGAAAATATTTGAGAAAATTTAGGGAACTCAGTGGACATATAGTTTCCACTGATATGAGTTTCAACACAAGGGCATGATCAAACCATGGGCAAAATCCCTCAAAACCCCTTTTGTTCAAATCAAACTTTTGGAATATTTCTATAATAAATATTCTCAATAAATTCAAGGAAAATTCCATCAAGTCAACATGGTCATAGGTGATAATCCTGCAAATTTTCATCTCAACCCAAGTTTGCTTGGTTCATTAAACCATCCCAAAACCCTTCCTGCTCAGATTCAAATTTGAGCAACTCTACATTGTGAACTATCTCCCCTTGACCCCAAACTTTGTGGGCATGCTCTAATGACCCAATAGTGATGCTACACTAAGTGGTACATAAAGGGTCAAAGTCGAGCATCACTAGATCTACAGAAACCTGATTCTGTTAATTTCTAGGTTTTATCAAGTCTCCATTGTCAACTTTTCCCACTTGAGCTCAAACTTGGTAAATCCTCTCATTTTTACCTATCTCAGTAAGATGGTAAAATTTTCTTGCCCAAAACCCCATCAAACACCTTCTGGTGAAATGGTAAAACCACCATTTCCACCGCTTACCCTTTTACCCTTGCCCCCAACTTTTTACCACAACCTCTTGAGGATGCCTTGTACCTCCAGTAAAACCCTCAGGGCATACCTCAATGATTTGAGGGGTAAAACCCCCATTTACCCCCATGGCAACATCTTTTTCTACCCCTCTCCCCCTTTCCTTCAAACCTAAGGCTCCTCCAGAGCCCTCCCTGGCTTCTCCTAGCCCTTGGGCATCTCCAATATCCCCAAGAGACAAGAGGACATGCGGGTGGGCTTAAAATATGCTAGGGCACGCCATATGGGTGCTCTGGAGCGCGATACAGTGTGCTCCCACACTGTAGCCACCCCTGCCCTGCGCCGCCCCACAGCCTTGGGCCTCCCTCGCGTGTCCCCCTGGTCGGCCTCGACATCCGCGACACGGCAGCCGGTCAGCCCCCTCTCTCCCCCCTTTCTCCTCCCCTCCTTCGTGCGCGCACGGCACCGCCCGAACCATCTAGTGGCCGCACTCACATGCGCGTACCTCCGGTCCCCCTCCTGGCTGCCCTTGCCTTCTCCTGTGCATGGACTGAGTCCACGAACCCCCAGACACAGCCGGGAGCGTCCCCATGCCCTGTGGCGATGGCGACGTCCTCGCGGGCGCACTGCGCCCGCGGTGGACCGAGGCCCCCTGCTCCTCCTGCTCCTCCCTCCTCGCTCTCCCCCTTCCTTCGTAGATCCCCTGTGACCAGCCCCTTCGCCTCCGTGGACGAGAACCCGCGGCCTGAGCAAACCCTTGCTACCGTCGGGCACCTCCCCTCGTCGGCGTTCCCCTCTCCCCCGGCGACCCCCTCGGCCACACACTGACGCGCGAGGGCCCCCTGACTATGCCGGTGCCCTTCGTTCTAGCCGCCGCGGCCTGGAGCCCCTTCCGGTGAGCCCTCCTCCGCTCTTGTCACGAGGAGAGGGATGACAGGTGGGGACCACCTGTCATGCCCTCGTAGCCCTCCTCTGTGGCAAGCCGGGCCCGCAGGCAGGTTTGAAAACAAACCTGCAACGCGCGCCTCCTTGCCTGGGCTAGCTTCCCCCTGTGGGCCGGTTCAGCTGGATGTTTCTGGCCCGAGAGGGCACAATATCCCTTCCCTTTTTCTTTTTTCTGTTTTTCTTCCAAAAAATCCAAATATTCTTCCACGTTAAATCTTGAAATAATCTATAGAATTTATTAGTGCCATTTGTAAAAATGTTTGACAACATTTTATATACTATTGTATTTTAAAACCTATATTTAGGCACCTTTTTTCCTGTGTTAATTAATTTCCAAAATATTTTTCACAACAAAACCCTAGCAGAATATTTTTAGTATGACATCTAGTATTTATCATAATAGGTTAGGATTTTAATAGTTGCTTGTGTGCTCTATTTTTGTGTGTTCCTTATTTTTATCACTTTTATTCGCGACGATAGATTGCGCGGTTGACGAAGAAGTTGGACCTAAAGACTTCGAAGACCCGGGAGACTTTGTTGAGCCAGGCAAGCAGCCCTTTGACCATAACTACGAACCCTTTTATTGCATGGCATATAGCATTTCTTTTGTTGTATAGATCATGATGGTGTGGTGTCCACATAAGTGGGATGCTTCCGATACTTTGTCGTTGACACTTGCATCGTGCATGACCCTACCACCTTATGACGGTTATGTGGATGGATGTAGATTGGATGCTAGTAGATGCTATGCAAGTGAGATCGGGAGTTATGCAAGGTGATGAGAACACAAATTATTTCAAAGACTTTTCAAAAACCCCGTCGGGTGCCACTAATGCCCGAGGGAGATAATGATGATATGGGTGACCACTTGAGAAAGAAATGGTGTACTAGAGAAAGTTATGTGAGTATGTGAGTATGTGTGTTTTCGAAAATGGATTAGATTTAAGGTCTGTTCAACATCCCAACCTTACATGCGCAACCACTATACCCCTTATGGGACGGGGGTTTGTTGATTACCTTGGTGGGTACTGGCAAGGAGCCCGCATTACTAGTTGTGGGAGTGGCATGGTCACTCTCGATACAGGGTCGTACCGGTATGTACGATCATGCGTTGTCTTCACAAGCACCGGGCACACTATTGGTCCCCTCATGGATGGTATGATTAGAGCGAGGCTCGTGTGATGTATATCGTGAGGGCTGGGTACCAATCGAGTGGACTCTTTGTCTAGTATCGCTAGGGGAAAGGCATTGTTCGGGTGCTTACCTCGGGTATGTTATATACCGTGAGTCGTGGATGACACGGAAGTTCCCTGAGTCTTTTGGGTAAAGTGTGCAACCTCTACAGAGTATAAAACTATTTGAATAGTCGCATCCACGGTCATGGACAGTTGGAGGTCCTTCTTAAACTACATCCGGATGTTTTCGCGAGACTTGGTGTGAGTATGGATGTGATGCTGACAAGAGGTTACATGAACTAAGTCCAATGACTTAGCATGGGTATTTAACTATGTCCGATGACTTAGCATGATCAATGAACATGAGGTGTTCAACCCCTACTTATGATGATATCTGTGATTTGCTCATATGGATATCTGCTAATTGTTGATGCATGCTTACTAGTTACTTGATCATGCCATTTGCATTCAAAATTAGCTTTCCACAAAATTACCTACTTAGTGCTATATCATGCATCGTTGTTACCGTGTTCCACTACTAGGGTTGCTTGCGATTACATTCAAAGTACTCATTGGCTTGCCACTCGTTATTTAATTGACCAGGCATGGAAGAATAGGACTATGTTGAAGAGTTCGTTGGTGACGAACATGCGAACTAGGACGCTTCATAGTCAGAATGCCTGTAGGTTAAGGCTGATGACATGGGTTCACTCTTTCGACCAAGATTGCCGTCGCTTGTTCTTTTTAAGTGTTTGGCCCCTGGAGGCCCTATCTATATAAAGACTAGCTTTTGTTATTCAGCTTCTGTGTGTTTAGTGAGCATTGATCTCTGGGATCACTGTACACCTGCATTCGGTGATCACGACTTATGAGTCGGGGTCCCCACAAAATAGCAGATAATATTGTGATATGCCAGCAATCCATGTTATCACATGGAAACAACCTGCACCTGCAACTAAGAATGCTATAAGAGGGGCTGAGCAGCGGTAACTTAGCAAAACAAGGTTTGCTAAGATGTGGAGGGTTAGAGGGTATCCTGGCAATGTAGGAGGCTTGACATTCAAGTGGTAGGTAACACATATGTAACAATAAGAGAGAGACATCTAGCAAAGCAAAAAATAGTATTGGGATTCGGGTACGATCATCTTGCATGTTGGTTCTTCAAAGGGACAAAGATCGGGGTCGTCGTAGTGGTACTCTCCTGGATCCTTGTACTGAGGTTCAACACTCGTGTCTACCCAAGAGAAATGGAAAGAATAAACAACCAACCAAGGTGCAATGCACAAACAAGATGATGCACAAACAAGATGGCAATCCTAAACTAGTCGTGTTTCTCATGCAATAGTTTAGTTATTTACAATTCTGTACAGAACCTCATGTTAAGTTATTTAAACATGCATGGTCATGGAAAATATGGATGCTTCATGCAAAATCGATACAAATGCATATGTAGAACGTAGGAAACGGAGCTACGGTTCTCACGCTATGCTCACGACAAGTTACGAAGGCAAAACACAAGACAATGGAGGCCATGGGCTATTCCTTGGCATTCCAAGGTAGCCACTGGTTAGGCAATGAAAAACCAACCACAATAAAGTCGAAGATCAAGAAATTCCATGGAGCATAGTTCCCACAAGTCGCAAAACACTAAAACAAACAATCTGCCATAAAACAGCAACATATCAACTTTCACAGCCAATAACTAGAGCTACAGGAAGTCTCCAACCACAAACAAGGTATTTACAGAAACTACATTGCATGCTTATTCAGTCATCCAACTACACAAACTAGAAATGAAGCACGTATCAATAAGCATGAAGCTTACAAGTTGGCATGACAAAACAGATTTTAGGGACTTAGAGAAATAACAGTTTTCTGGAATCTGAGTTAAGATGATAGCAAGTTGACAGAAGAAACTAGTGGTGATAGAGACCACCTCATGGCATGAACATTTACGCGATGGTAGAGGACAACATCTACTTCAAAACACTAGCACTAAGCTTGACCTAATTCTGAACATGTCACTTGGTAGCATCCACTCTTCATGGCATAAAAATATTAACACATTCTCAGACTTGAAATATTTAGCATGTTTGAAAACAACAACATTTTAATAGCCACATTGGAGCATGGTTCCCACTTATATACAAGCTTAATATGAAGAAAGTAAATACCATCGCATTCTACTCATCAAAGACTACCTTTTCACGTTGGCACAAATATCATAGCATGCATGGATTAAATATAACTAAAATGACAAAATGGCACTTTGAGACAAAATGACATTTTTCTCAAACTTGCTCAAATGACCAAACAAGTTGCACCAATGAATTCCCTGGGTCATTCTACCCCAAAATCATATATCACACCCCTATGTTTGCATGGAGCAACATGGCAAAACACTAGTTAGCAAAATGCCCATCATTCCTATAAGTGAAAATTTACTACAAATGATCATGTTCATAAAAGCACATAACCAAATTTAGCAAATTACCAGAAATAGAAATAACCAATTTATATTACTTAAAACACTAAAACGATAAAAGAAAACAAACAATAAGCAGGGGGGCACCTGGCATAGACACCAAGGCCCCCTAGTGGATGACAAGTGGGGCCACGCCCACTTGTCACACACACACACAACACACACTCACACATACACATCTGCCACACACACACACACACTCTAAGCCACACCAGATCCCGGCTAGCCACAGGAGATCCTGCAAACACCAGGCACACACGGCCATACACACTGGATCCTGCCACAACAGCAGATCCACACACAGAGGGACGCACGCAGGCACACACACACACTCATACACGCACGGCCACACCAGATCCAGGCACGGCCGCACCAGATCTGCACACGCCACACGTGCAACAACCAATCAATAAAAGAACAAAAGGGGGGAGCTGGGATTCGATCCCACGACCTCGCGGTCGTCCCCTGAGCGCAACACCACTGCACTACTTCATCAACGCTTAACAGAAGGGGGGCCTAACGCTTCTAGTACTAGCAGGCCAAGAGAATTACTGACGAAACTAAATACTGCGCATCGCATTACGACAGGGAACGACACCTGCGATCTCCGGCGTTGGAGGGGCTCTCCGGCAACATGGACTGGCAGAGGAGAAGCGGGGACCTATGTGGATCTTGTTCCCCTGCTCGGCTTGCGACGAGGGGGATGGAGGCGACAACCCTCAAGGCCATGCCTTGCACTATGTGGTGGCGACAGTGAGCACTATGGCGACGAAGCGAGCCTACGTGAGGGGGGAAAGGTTGCGGCGACGGCGGCTCACCGAGGGGCTGCTCGGGGATGCGGGGACGTGGTGACGGCGAGGAAGAAGAAGAAGACGCCTAGCGACGCAGCTTCGCCGCTTGCGGACGACAGGGGCGACGAGACGGTGTTGCAGGTGTGCTCCTCACCCCTAGCACCAGGAACGGAGCGCAGGAGCATCCCTAGACCCGCACGCCATCTGCCTGACGACGACGACGCGGCGGCAGGACGGAACGACGGTGTGGAACGACCGGCGACCTCTCTCTGAACCTCTTACCCGATGGAGAAGAAAAGGAGATGGGAGGGGAGGAAGGAGAGGGAGATTGGAGGGACGGCGGCTGGAGGGGGAACAAGGAACCCTAGGCGCAGGCGCACGCACACCGAGGGTGTTTAAAAGCCCCGGAGCAGACGGCGATGGATGGCGCAAAATCACGGTGGAGCTCGCTCGCTTTCTCTGCTTGCTCTGAACCTGACGGAGAGGGGGCAGATGGGAGCAGGTTGCTGCGAGAGGCTGGCTGGGCCACGCGGGGGAAGGCTTCCTGGGCAGGGCCAAAAAGGCCCAGTGCCCACTTCTCTCTTTCTCTCTAAAACACAGAGGTTTTCTATTTAAAAATAACAGAAAGCAAAACAAAAAGCCCTAGAGAAAAGAAATGGATTTTGTGCAAAAAAATACTTTGACATTGAAAATAATATGCCCCATTTAAATAAAATAAAGAGATGATTTTTGGGACAAAGAAATTAAATACTTTTAAAAATAAGCAGCCCCTGTTATTATCGAAACCCCATGAGCCCAAAGACCAAATACCAAATATAGCTACACACATGATCTCAAAATAATATTCCATACACTATGAACATTTTTAACAGAATTATTTAGTAAGTTAATTCTGTTAAAGAAAAACAAAAGGAATAAAAGGCTTAGGTTTAGTTTTGAAAATAAGGGAGAGGGGAGGAGTTGTTTCCCACACATGCACACATCCACAAACACAAAAGATCCACTAACACCTCACAACAAGATTACATGGAAGCCCACCACAAAACACATAAAGCATGGCATCATGATGAGATGACATGATGCATGATGCATGATGATGAGATGACATGATGAAATGGCAACGGAGCAAAGTCAATTCATTCAACACATGACACGTGGGTCCACATAGGTTACATGGCCACAATTGGTAAGGGCAGCACTTGGGCCATCACAACTCTCCCACACTACAAGAGGATCTCGACCCGAGATCTAGGAAAGAAAGGACTCTGGATATTCGGAACGGAGAAGATCCTCATGTTCCCAAGTAGCTTCTTTGTCAGAAATATGAGACCACTTCACCTTGAGAAACTTGATTGATTTGTTGCTAGTCTTACGCTCAGTTTCTTAGAGAATAGCCACTGGATGCTCACGATAAGAGAGGTCTTCTTGGAGATCAATGTCTTGGAGGTCAATAGTACGCTCGGGAGTCTTGAAGCACCTCTGGAGCTAAGATACATGGAAGACATCATGCACATTTGCGAAGTTTGGAGGAAGGTCTAGTCGATATGCAAGTTCACCTCTCTTGCCAACAACTCTGAAAGGACTAACAAAGCGAGGAGCTAGCTTCCCTTTAATTCCAAACCGCTGAGTTCCATTCATGGAAGAGACTCTGAGATAGACTAGATCATCAACTTGAAAGGAGACATCCCGATGTTTGTTATCGTAATAACTCTTCTGTCGGGATTGAGCTGCTTTGAGGTTCTCATGAATGACATGGCACATCTCTTCAGCTTTGGTGAGCATGTCATTGCCCAAAATTTTACGCTCACCGGTTTCAGACCAGTTAAGCGGGGTACGACACTTTCTGCCGTAGAGAATCTCGAAAGGGGCCTTGCCTGAGCTAGCCTGAAAGCTATTGTTGTATGAGAATTCAGCGTATGGAAGGCAGTCTTCCCATTTCATACCAAACGAAATCACACAGGCTATGAGCATGTCTTCAAGGATCCGATTGACTCTCTCAACTTGACCACTTGTCTGTGGATGGAATGCAGTGCTGAAACGGATCTTGGTACCCATAGCTGTCTGGAAGGACTCCCAAAACTTGGAAGTAAAGAGGCTTCCACGGTCAAATGAGATGAGCTAAGGAATATCATGCAAACAAACTATCCTTGACGTATACAACTCTGCAAGCTGAGCTACTGAGATAGATTCTTTGACCGGAAGGAAATGAGAAACTTTGGTTAGCTTGTCGATAGACACAAAGATGGCATCGTTGCCTCTCTTGGACTTGGGAAACCCTGTGACGAAATCCATCTCCACATGATCAAATTTCCACTCTGGAATAGGCAAAGGCTGAAGGAGACCTGCTGGACGTTGATGTTCTGCCTTCACTTTGCGACAAACATCACACTCGTTCACGAACTGAGAAATTTCACGTTTCATGCCAGTCCACCAGAAGGTTTGCTTGAGATCGTGATACATCTTGGAACTTCCTGGATGAATGGATAGAAGAGAATTGTTTGCTATGTCCATGATAACCTTTCTGCGATCACCTTTTGGAACCACCAAACGGTCCTCAAAGAACAAGGAATCGTTGTCATCAATGCGAAAGCATTTATACTTCGGAATGCCCTTGGCCACACCTTTCTTCACTTTCTTCACCATTCCATCAAGAAGTTTAGCTTGGTGTATCTGATCTTCCAAAGTCGAAGAGACTTGAAGATTGGCAAGAAATCCTTGCGGAATCATTTGAAGGTTGAGCTTGCGGAAGGCTTCACAAAGCTCGGGTTGAAGAGGCTTTAGAATGAGACTGTTGTGTACGCCTTTCGGCTGAGCGCGTCTGCAATGACATTTGCTTTTCCAGGAGTGTACTCAATGCTTGGATTGAGGTCCTCAAGCATTTGAACCCAACAAGACTGCTGAAGATTGAGATTGGGTTGAGTGAAAATGTACTTCAAGCTCTTATGATCTGTGTACACCTCAACTAATCTACCCAACAACAAATGCCTCCAACTCATCAGAGCATGCACAACTGCTGCCAACTCGAGATCATGAGTGGGGTAGTTCTTCTCGACAGGCTTCAATTGACGCGAGGTATAAGCAGCTATGTTCTTATCTCCCATGAGAACGCCACCAAGGCCTTGGATAGAAGCATCACATAAAACATGGAAAGGCTTTGACTGCTTAGGAGGGACAAGAACTGGAGCTGAAGTCAGTCTCTGCTTGAGCGTATTGAACGCCACATCATACCGAGGAGACCAAACATACTTTACATTCTCATGGAGGAGATTAGATAGAGGCTTAGTAATTTGAGATAATTTCTCCACGAATCTTCTGCAATAACTAGCAAGCCCGAGGAAGCTATGAAGCTGATTCACATTCTGGGGAGCCTCCCAGTTCAAGATTGCCTCAACTTTCTTAGGGTGCACTTTAATGCCCTCGGCAGAGATCACATGTGCAAGGTACACCACTTCATTGAGCCAAAACTCACACTTGGGAACTTGGCATAGAATCGATGTTCTCTTAGATTGTGAAGCACAGGACAAAGGTGCTCTGCATGCTCTTCTTCGGTCTCCGAGAACACAAGGATATCATCCAGATAGACCAAGACGAAATCATTCTTGAAAGGAGTGAATATGAAGTTCATCATTCTTGATAAGGTTGTAGGAGCATTTGCAAGACCAAACGACATGACGGTGTACTAATAAGAGCCAGAACTCGTTCGGAAAGCGGTCTTTGGAATATCTTCTTCGCAAATGCGAATCTGATGATCGCCGATGCGAAGATCAAGCTTTGAGAAAACCTTGGCACCTTTCAGTTGTTCAAACAACTCATTGATGTTGGGAAGTGGGTACTTGTTTCTGATTTTCTTCTTGTTCAATGGACGGTAATCGACACAAAGTCGGTTTGTGCCATCCTTCTTCTTGACAAATAAAACACCACAACCACATGGAGAAGAACTTCGTCTGATCAGACCCAGACGTTCTTGTTCAGCTAGCTGCTTCTTCAACTCTTTCAGCTCTTTGGGGCCAAGTTTATAAGGGTGCTTGCAAACTGGTTCAGTTCTGGGCTCGAGGTCAATCACGAACTCGACTAGCCGGTGCTGAGGCATTATTAGCAATTCTTTAACCCTCAGAATTTGAGAAATAGCCGAGATCTCACCCTTCTCATTGAGAGCAAAGAGACAGATTGTGTCATCACGAGATGCGAAAATAATCTCATCCTATGAAGGATGAGTCAACTTGACTTGATTTGCTTGACAATCAACATATGCCTTGTTCATAGCCAGGAAGTCCGTGCCCAGAATGAGATCAATGTCGGAATTACTGAGAACAATTGGAGAAGCCAGAAAAGAATAATTACCCATCTTGATAGAAACATCCAGAACAATAGAGGTGGATTTCAAGGACACACTCGGAGAAACGACGCCCAAAGGTCTACTCAGCATGTCGGAATAGAAATCATTCTTGATAGCAAAAGGTCTAGACATGAATGAATGCGATGTACCAGTATCAAACAACACTTTTGCAGGAATAGAATTAGCTGAGATATTACCCATGATCAGTTGAGAAGAATCCTTGGCCTCTGCTGCGTTCACCATACTCACTCTTGCCGTCTTGGGATTATGTTTCACCATTGCACTGGGTGGAGGTCTGACTGGAGGAGGAGGCGGAAGACGCCGCTGGTTGCACTTGTTTGAGTAGTGACCCTTCTGACCACACTTGTGACAAGTAACCTTAGATAGCGGATGAAAGTTGCCTGGAGGAGATACGTTTGCTTACTTGGGTGCATGGGGCCTCTGCTGATATCATGGGTTGGGTGGGTGGGAAGAACCACGGCCACCGAACTGCTTCTGCTGCTGAGGACGAAACAGAGGAGGATTAGGAACCCAATACTTCTGCTGCTTAGGGACCATCTAAGAGCTGGAAGAAGAAGAATAGGTATCCGTTGAAAGCTTCCTTGAGTTCTCCAACTTGAGATGAGTTGCCTCGACCTTCAAAGCCATGGTGTAGAACTGATCGAACTCACGAGGCTCTTGAAGGACTAGACCCGGCAGAAGCTCATCCTTGAGACCACCTCTGAACTGGTAGATCTTGACTTGTCATCTCGAACATCTTGCTTAGTATAGCAGGCCAAATTCTGGAACTCGATGTTGTACTGATAGACATACTTGCTTCCCTACTTTAGGTGCCTGAACTTCTCACGCATCTCCTTGACAAAGCTTGTCGGAATGTAATGGGCCCTGAAGTCACGATAGATATCGTCCCAAGTAACAATACGATCGCCCTTGGAATCCTTGAACTGCTGCCACCAATCTGTTGCCTGACAAAGTCCTCTGGTCTGACATTACTGCACTCAACATGCTTATGCATGTCACGGAGCCAATCATCAGCATCAAAAGGCTTCTCACAACAGGTGAAAGACTTGGGTTGTTTGGCAAGGAACTAGTTGAGCGTCGCAAACTGAAGTTGATTTTGAAAATTCCCTTGAAAGCCTTGCTGACCCTGATCTCTTTCTTGCAACAACTTGAGCAACATCTGAGTATTCGCATGGGTTGCAGCCATCACAGCTTGCCAAGCTTCTGGAGGAGGAGGTGGTGGCGGGGGTGGTGGCACATCAGATTGCTCCCCATCATGACCCGCACTCATGCGAGTTGTTGGATCCATCCTGGAGAGGGACAATAACATCAGCAACTCATTGATAAGATGAGTTCAGAAACTGAATCAAATTCTTGAAAGAAATGGAACGAAAACACAAACAACCTTCCTACTGAAAAATTAGTAAGAATGCCTTCTTCGGTTTTTGCGGTAACATCATCAGATATTAGAAGCCACTTGCAATAACATAAAAGTATTGAGATAACTGCTAGGAACAAATGTACATGCCCTCATACATCTGAAGAAGATGATCCTAGATAACTACATGAGTTCCCACCTAAGAACTTCCGAATACTTTCTGGTTATGCAATCCGGTGTGGGGGATACAAGGAGGAAATATCTCACACAACTAGCAAATCTACACCCCAACTGTATCCATCCTTCAACACATAACCAGAGGCTTTCTAAAATCCATCTAACCCGAAGATCTCGACCACGACCACTCTACTTGTCTGGATATGTGACGTACATCCTGCCACGCTCATCGTCATACGCCCACTTGAGCTCCGTCACATCATCTGGCACGATCTCATATGTACCTACACCTGGATGGTTGTAGTAATCTGTGAGCCATGGGGACTTAGGAATCTCGCGCACGGGTACCAAGACTATTCAAGCTCATTGGTTGGAATGGGGTATGTATTTAGTTTGCAGCAGCACTAAGTATTTATGGTGACTAATCTTACGAGAAGATGAAAGTAAATATGTGTTCTATGATAAATGATCGAGAACTAGAATGACCTCTAAGAGATCCTGAACACCTACTTACGTCAAACATAACCCCACCCTGGTCTCTCTAGGATCATGTTTACGAGCAGAGATGATCACGGTTACTCACACAGTTGGTGTATTTTATTAGAGTTTACTTCAAGTTAACTATAACCGTGTGTTAAACAAATATCCAAGTTTCCACGTAACCGCGAGCATGGCTTTCCAAAAGTTTTAACCCTGCAGGGGTGCTCCGTGGCAATAACCTCGACCGTGAATCTCATGATCATCCTAGGCAACTCCAAAGGAATTCTGACACCTCGAGATAGCCTAAATCAAATTAGAGTTCCACACGAAAGCCACTCAAGGAAGGTAAAACAAGTCCACCAAGACCACCCGGTGTGTCAATGAACCCGATAAGAGCCGTGTATCTCGTTTTCAGGACACGACCGGATAAGCTAGTGTACGGTGGCCTGATAGAAATCTCCCGAGTTGCCTCGGGTTGGCCCCTCACAGTGCTCTAGTTTGGACCAACACTCATGAGGAGCACTAGTCCGTGTTGTTGATTAATTATCCACGGGGTTGCAAAGCCCCATGCAAGCTTTATTAAGTTGTGTAAGAAAATTGTACCAATGTTGGGTCTTGGCAGACAAGTTTTAATCTCAACCGAAAATAGTACCAAAATATGGAAACATAACACCGGTAACAAGAAAGTATGGCAGTAAAAGTGGAACAAAACACTCGGCAAAAGGACAAGCCTTCCACCATACCAGGATATATATGTGCATTAAATTAAATAGCAGATAATATTGTGATATGCCAGCAATCCATGTCATCACATGGAAACAACTTGCACCTGCAACTAAGAACGCTATAAGAGGGGCTGAGGAGCAGTAACTTAGCCAAACAAGGTTTGCTAGGATGTGGAGGGTTAGAGGCTATCAAAGCAATGTAGGAGGCTTGACATTCAAGTGGTACGTAATGCATATGTAACGATAAGAGCGAGACATATGTCCAAGCAAAAAATAGTGTCGGGATCCGGGTACGATCATCTTTCCTGTTAGTTCTTTAGAGGGACTAAGAGCGGGGTCCTCATAGTGGTACTCTCCTGGATCCTCAAACTCAGGTTCAACACTCGCGTCTACCCAAGAGAAACTGCAATAATAAACAACCAACCAACGTGCAATGCACAAACAAGATGATGCACGATTCATTTAAAGTATTTAACATGGCAATCCTAAACTAGTCATGTTTCTCATGCAATAGTTGTAACGACCCGACCTGGAAGGTCAAGTCTCCGGTGTTTCCGTACCATCCCAAGATCATGCTGGTACACACACGGTACATCAATGTATATATCAAAGGTAAATCACACAGCATTATATTAATCGAAATCTCATATCGAGTTCTTTATTACGATAAAAATTACAATAAAGTGGCCAAAGGCCAACTCATGAGAATATCTAAATCTTGCGGAAGCGTCGAAGGTAGATGAGTCCATCCGACTCCAAGGGCATCTCACTGAGCATAGAACGTGTCCTCACTCCTGGTCGGAAAAATACTCTGCAACATGATACGTTGCAGCCGTGTAGGTCAGCATATGGAGTATGCCGGCAAAGTCACAAGAGAGGGGTGAAAATAATCAGCTAGTCTATATGCTTATATGGCAGGTGGGGTGGTAAGTTTTGCGTAAAGCCAATTTTTCCTACATCTAGAAAAAGGGCTAAGCAAAGCATTACTAAGTTGGTTGATTAATGAGATGGTTCCATCAACCAATTCTCATACCCAAAATTATTAAATTCCCACATCATCATATTATTTGTGTTGAGAGTTCCGGAAGTTCCAATCCCTTTGGCTCAAGTCGTCCATAACCGTGGACACGGCTAATCGATTAGGTTTAAGTACTCTGCAGAGTTTTTGCACACGTTCCCCACAAGATTTGGTCGCCTCCGTTTGATTTCTCGCACTTCAGGGTGTTTGAGAAACGGATGACCAAAACATGGTCTTCCAAAGGGTTTCCCTGCGACTCTGACGATGCCCATCCTTTCCTACCGTTCTTCTACCTCTCGTAGCACCGCCTGTCCAGGGTCACCACGATATCCAACCAAGCCAGAGCCCATAATGACTTGTGGCTGTGCAGGTAAGCCTTGGGTCTTGAAGCACCCATCCATCCCTTTGTGCCTGGGTGGACCTTTCCGCGTGAATACTGGCCACCTCCAGCATCACCTAGGCTAACCACTGGTTTCTCCAGGGCGCCGTTCAACCATCATCCACCCAGAGGTATGTTGAAAACTTGGAGTATTGAAATCTTGATCATTATGTAGGTCTTGAAATTATTAACTCTCTCAACTCTCATGAATCACACAACCAACCCCGTCTACTAATAGCATAGCAAAAGGTAAAACAACGTTTCCCGGGGCCAATGTTGTCAAAGGGGTTGAGAGGGGTATCTACCACATGATACTACTACTATGTAACCAAGTTTCCAACTAACCTATCTTGCATGCAACTGGGGAGATGGTAGAACTAATGCATATAAAACATGGGTAAAACATGATCAAAGTGACTTGCCTGATTGATGATCTTCGTACTTGAGTAACTCTAGGTAACAAGTTTCGCACTCCGGATAATCTAACGAAACAAACAATGCACTTAAATAAGCATACAACCAAAATAAGTACTCATAACATTCAGCAAAGAAGTACTAAACAAACAAGGCAAACAATGCACAAAAGTCTCTAGCAAGTAAAACACACAAAGTTTTGTTTTTTCCAAAGGGGATGATGAAAACACTACTACATAATAAAACTATTTTGAATTAGCAAAACAATTGTTGACAACAAGGAAAACAATAGAATATTTTATTAATAAACAGAATAATCAATTTAAGCTTGTTGGGAAAAGTTTAGTGAAGTTTATACAAGTTTTGATAAACACTATATGAATCAACTATAGTTATATTAACAAAAGAATGTAAAACTAAACTTATAATTTGTTAACAAAACATGTTCTTGACAGAAAAATAATAATTTACTATTAAATCTGTCTTAGAAAACAGAAACAAAATATAGAAAACTTTGTTTGAAAACAAACTATTACTAGTTAGTTGTTTTAGTCAAATTAAGCCTAATTGAAAAGAAATTTTGATTCCTATGTTAAATAAAATTAAACTAGGCAAATTTATATTTTTATTAACAGTAAGTGAAAACACTAAATGTTTACTAACAGAACCTAATAAACAAATAAAACCAAATTCTAAATCAAACTAATCAAAATTAAGTTTATAAAAACTATATTATAATAATAAGCAGATTCTGTTTTTTGGGTAAAACAGTAATCAAATATATCATGAAAATCCTCAAACTATACCTGAAGATAGTCCTAACTAATACCAAACAGTAGCAAAAAGATTCATATCAAAATCTATTTTCAAACTCTAGTTATTCAGATTTGAAGATTTTAAGCAAATTTGATTCAATTCAAATTTCATAGTTCAAATTTGAAATTTAAAAGTACAGGGTGAAACTACATGAAAATTGTGAGCTATTGCAAAAAGAATCAACTCAAAACTCTAAACAGATTAAAAGATATAAGCAAAACAAAATTGGAAAACATTCTGTTAATTAAAACAAAACAGAAAATGAAAAAAAGTTTGCGTCGGTCAGGGGGCTACGTGGCGCGATCCGATTGGCTAAGGGGGGCGTTCGGTAGGTGAATTAGAGCGGGCGACCGTTCGGTAGAAGAAAACGGTTCGGACTTAAGTTCGTTCTAATCTGGACCGTGGGATTTGGATCGGACGGTCGAGGGGGCTTACGGAGGGAGGTTGCCGGCGTCGGGGTACTCCGGCGAGTCCGGTAGCGGCGATTGCGACGGCGAGGTGTTCCGGTGGTCGGGGAGGACGGGGAAGTGGTCCTGGCGACGGGGACGGTCCTCCGGAGGCGATTGGTGGCGACGGCGTGGCGAATGATGGTCGGAGGTGGTGGCTACGATCGACGGCGACTTCCGGTGGTGGTGGAACTCCGACGAGCAATCGACGGCGTCTCGGCGAGAGAGAGAAGGGGGCTCGGGGGGGGAATGGATGCGGGGCCGTGGGGCTCTTATATAGGCGCTCGGGGGGGTGCGGGGAGGAGAGAGGGGAGAGATCCGGTGAGGGGGAGTAACGGCCGGCGTCGGATCCGGCGAGCGCGGGGAGTGAAGACGATGACCGTTCCGGGGCAACGGTCGGACGGGGTGGGACCCGGTGTCAGTGAGAGAGCGGGAGCATTACTGCGCTCGGTCGGCCGACCGGTAACGGTTTCGGCTTTTAAAGCCGGTGGGCCGGCCCGTTTAATACCGGAAACGGTTACCGTTTCTTTTTAATAATTTCCGGAGACATTCAAAAGCTTTTAAAGCATTCAAATCGTTTGTAAATATAGGGGTATTATATATCAAAATTAACAGAATAATAAATGCTATTTAATGAACATTTCTATTCTGTCATTTGAACACTTTGAAAAAATATTATTTCAGAAATGTCCTAATTGTTTTTAAACCCTTTTTGCAAATATTTTCAAAATAACTCCTGGTTATTTTTGTTCAAATAATTCACCAATTAGACCCTGGTGTGGAGTGTCATGTTCCTCCTCTCTTATTTGAACTTTTAACCAAAAATTTTAAATAGAGGAAGCAACATAGGGAAAAGTAGAAGGGGACTTTCTGAAAACCAGAAGAGGCATTTCAACTAGTTCATACAATCAAGCAATGATGATAATAGATGCATAGCTATATTCATAACATTCCAAAATGGAATTTTGGGATGTTACAAACCTACCCACCTTAAGATGAATCTCGCCCTCGAGATTCGGGTTGGCTAGAAAATAGGTGCGGATGGTCTCTACGAAGATCTTCTTCGCGTTCCCAGGTGGCTTCTTCCTCAGTATGGTGACTCCACAAAACTTTGCAGAACTTGATAATCTTGCTGCGGGTAACTCTGTTGGATGTCTCGAGGATCTTGACAGGCTTCTCCTCATAAGTCAGATCACTTTCAAGCTGTATGGCCTCTAGGGGCACGGTGTCTCGCAAAGGGATGTCAACCATCTCAGCATGACATTTCTTCAGCTGGGAAACATGGAACACATCATGAACTTCGGATAATCCTTCCGGCAATTCCAGTTTGTATGCAACTTCACCTCTACGTTCAAGAATTTTGTAGGGGCCTATGAATCTGGGTGCTAATTTTCCTTTAACACCAAATCTCTTGGTTCCTCGAAGCGGGGACACACGAAGATATGCTCGGTCTCCCACTTCATACGTCACTTCCTTGCGCTTGTTGTCAGCATAGCTCTTCTGTCGAGATTGAGCTATTTTGAGTCTGTCACGTATCAACTTGACTTTCTCTTCAGAATCTCGGATAAGGTCGGGACCAAAAAGTTGTCGGTCTCCAACACCATCCCACGTCAGTGGTGTTCTACATCTTCTTCCGTATAAAGCTTCGAAAGGGGCCATCTTTAGACTGGTCTGATAACTGTTGTTGTATGAGAATTCTGCGTAAGGCAAGTTTTCGTCCCAACTAGATCCATAATCTAGCGCACAAGCTCTCAACATGTCTTCCAGAATCTGATTGACTCTCTCAGTCTGGCCATCTGTCTGCGGATGAAAAGCTGTACTAAACTCCAGTCTCGTACCCAAAGTCTCATGTAACTGATGCCAAAACTTTGAAGTGAATTGTGTTCCTCTATCTGACACTATACTCCTCGGAACTCCATGCAGACATACGATCCTGGTCATGTATATCTTGGCTAGCTTAGCACTGGTATAGGTGGTCTTTACTGGAATGAAGTGTGCTACCTTGGTCAAGCGATCTACCACTACCCAGATGGAATCATAACCTGAACGGGTCCTGGGCAATCCTGTGATGAAATCCATACCAAGTTTTTCCCATTTCCACTCGGGTATCGGCAAAGGTTGGAGTAACCCTGCTGGTTTCTGATGTTCTGCCTTTACTCGCTGACAAACATCACATATCGCAACATGCTCTGCAATATCTTTCTTCATACCTGTCCACCAATAACTTTCCTTTAAATCCAGATACATCTTGGTATTGCCTGGGTGTATCGAGTAAGGTGAATCGTGGGCTTCCTGAAGTATCAACTTCCTGAGCTCTGGTTCATTGGGCACATAGATTCGGTTCTCAAACCACAAAGTTCCGTGTTCATCCTCACGAAAACCTTTAGCTTTACCATCTTTCATTCTCTGTTTAATCTCAGCTATCTCCTTGTCCGATTTCTGGGCTTCTCGAATTCTTTCGGTCAAGGTGGACTGAATTTCCAGTGTAGCAACATATCCTCTTGGAACTATCTCTAGCTTGAGCTCTCTGAGATCATCGACTAACTCTTGAGGTAATCCTCCAGCTGTGAGTGTGTTCACATAAGTTTTCCGACTCAAGGCATCGGCTACAACATTAGCCTTACCTGAATGGTAGTGTAATCTCATGTCATAGTCCTTGATTAACTCTAACCATCTCCTCTGTCTGAGGTTCAACTCTTTCTGCGTGAAGATATACTTCAGGCTCTTATGGTCGGTGTAAACATCACAACTATTTCCGATAAGGAAATGTCTCCAAGTCTTGAGTGCGTGCACTACGGCTGCTAGCTCCAAGTCATGCGTGGCATAATTCAACTCATGAGGTCGTAGCTGTCTGGAAGCATAGGCTACAACTTTTCCATCCTGCATAAGTACTCCTCCAAGTCCTTGACGTGAAGCATCACAATAAACCTGGAAATCCTTCCGAATATCGGGCAAGATCAACACTGGGGCTGTGACCAAACGTTCCTTCAACTCCCGGAAACTGGCTTCACATTCCACAGTCCAAACATACTTGGATTCTTTCTTCAACAACTCTGTCATGGGCTTGGCAACCTTGGAGAAATTTTCAATGAACCTCCGGTAATATCCAGCAAGTCCAAGGAAACTGCGGATCTCCTTAACTGAGGTGGGTGACTTCCACTCGGTGACGGCTTCAACCTTAGCGGGGTCTACGGCTATTCCTTCTCCGGAAATAACATGTCCCAGGAATCCGACTTCCGTCAACCAAAATTCACATTTGCTGAACTTGGCATATAACTGATGCTCTCTTAGCTTTTCCAGAACTAAACGCAAATGTTGCTTATGCTCTTCCTCGTTCTTGGAGAATATCAGAATGTCATCGATGAACACCACAACAAACTTGTCTAGGTATTCCATGAATACTTTGTTCATCAAATTCATGAAGTAGGCAGGAGCATTAGTCAATCCAAAAGACATGACCGTATACTCATACAAGCCATACCTCGTGGTGAAAGCTGTTTTGGGTATATCCTGTTCACGAATTTTCAACTGGTGATACCCTGATCGAAGATCGATCTTGGAGAATACTTTGGCTCCTACGAGCTGATCAAACAAATCATTAATCATCGGTAGAGGGTACTTGTTCTTGATAGTCACCTCGTTCAAGGCACGATAGTCCACTACCATTCTCAAAGATTTATCCTTCTTCTCCACCAAAAGAACTGGGGCTCCCCAAGGTGAAGAACTTGGGCGAATATAACCTTTGTCCAATAACTCCTTAATTTGCTTCTTGATTTCCAACAGATCATTTGCGGGCATCCGATAGGGTCTCTTGGAAATTGGGGCTGTCCCTGGCTGTAGCTCTATTAAGAACTCAATCTCCCTATCTGGTGGCATTCCTGGTAATTCTTCCGGAAATACATCTGGAAATTCTTTTACCACAGGTACTTCCTCCTGAACAACTCCTGTGAGAGAATTTAACCGAGCACTCATACGTGTGCGTCGGGATACATACTTAATCCTCTTGTTCTCCGGGGTGGTGAGTGAAACAGACTTGCTAGGGCAATCAAGATTTCCTTCATACTTGGTCATCCAATCCATGCCTAGGATTACATCCAATCCGTGTGACTCTAAGACGATGAGGTCGGTGGAAAAAACATGGTTCCCTATATTGAGTTTCAAGGCATGGCATCCTATCCCTGCCATCATCATACCTCCTGGAGAACTAACCTGAATTGGCTGACTAAGGGTTTTGGTGGGCAAACCATACTTATCCACAACTACCCTTGATATGAATGAATGAGTTGCACCCGAATCAAAAAGTACTGTAACAGGACGTGAATGCAATAAAAACTTACCAACCACAGTCTCGGGCTGATCATAGACTTCTTCCACGTTGATGTGATTCACGTGAGCACGGGGAAACGGATTGGGCTTCTTGGCTGTGGAGTTGCCGTTGTTAGTGCCGTTTCCAGTGCCTTGCTTACTCTGGGGACACTCAGTAGCATAGTGCCCTGTCTTCTGGCACTTGAAACAGGTAATGTGACTCAGATCCTTCTGAGCAGGAACTTGACGGTGCTGGTTGTTGTTCCCATTCCCATTGTCACTCTTGAAGTTACCATGGTTGAGACGGTTATTCCCATTTCCTCCATGATGGTGACCTCCATGGTTGTGCACAGTATGAGTGTGCTTTCCAAACTTACCATTTCCTGATCCGGTATTCCCGGAGTACGGGGAGTAACGAGGCTTCTGATGAGCTCCAGAGTTGAACTTCCCCTGAGTGTACTTCCGCTTGCGGTTCTCAATCTGCTGCTGTTTACCTTCCAGAATAAGTGCCTTATCCACCAGCTCTTGGTAGTTGTTGAAATTAGCCACTACCAGCTGTATGCTCAACTCATCATTGAGTCCTTCCAGAAACTTTTCTTGCTTGGCCGCATCATCGGCCACATCTCCTGGGGCATAACGTGACAATGTGTTGAAGTCGTCCACATATTGGGCCACGGAACGATTACCCTGGCGCAAGTTGCGAAACTCGCGCTTCTTTAAACTCATGGCTCCAGCTGAAACATGAGCGGTGCGGAAAGCAAGCTTGAACTGCTCCCAAGTCACATCTGCAATAGGATAAGTGGTGGTATAATTCTCCCACCATGATGCTGCTGGTCCTTCCAGTTGATGTGCGGCAAATCGCACTTTCTCAGCGTCAGTGCATCCAGCGGTGACAAGTTCTCTCTCCATCTTGCGGAGCCAGTCATCTGCCACAATGGGCTCAGTGCTGCTGGAGAAAGTTGGAGGGTTCAACCTCAGAAAACGGGTGAGATTGTCAGTCTGGGGTGGATGGTGGTTGTTGTTGTTGTTCTGGTTGTTGGTCTGATTCTGAATCAATAGTTGCATCAGTGCATCCTGTTGCTGAAGGAGTTGGGTGAGTTCCGGTGGAAAAGTGAAATCGGTCTCACGTCGTGGAGGCATCTTGCTGTTTTCAGAGGGATGAGAATTAGAATAGAACAAGGGTCTGGAAGAAATTCACTACCCATATGCAATGCAACAAACATATCACACGAAACACTCATTCATTTATTCAATCAATGTCAAACATCGGAAAATACAAATCTCAGACAACTAAACATCGACCTACGCTTTAACGACTAAAATAAAGATACATTGGAGGGCATAACTAATGTTCTCCTCAAAAGTGCATAGTCGTAGGTCCTCCGGTGGTGCTTTCCTCATAGTCTTCATCGTCGCTGATGAAGGGTGCCATGTCTCCTTCGGGGTGAAGGTTTTCTCCCATGTCTAGATGCTCCTCCAGAGTGGCGATGCGTGCATTCTGCTCATCAATCCTCTCTAAGAAGTCCTTCACTTCATGCTCGTGTC